>CM035414.1:168292672-168460172 GCA_020310875.1 Ceratopteris richardii | reverse complement strand
CAACACATTTGTGCCGAGACTTGGACGCGAGCAAGAAGAGACCGAGAGAGAGAGGGAGAGTGAGAGAGAGAGAGAGAGCACGAGAGAGAGAGGGCCGCACAAACTAACAGCAAGTAGGTATGCGCACACACACATACTTACATACACATACACATGTACACACACACATATACACACATAGACACACACACACACATGCACATACACACACACACACATACACACAAATACACACACATATACACACATACACAAATAAGGTTGCATACACACATGCACACATGATGCATACACATGCACACACATATACACATACATATACACACACATATATGCATAACACACACATAGAGAGAGACATGCACACACATACACATACATGCATACATAATGCATATGCATATGCGTACATTTATACATACTTACATGCATACACACACATATGCATACATAATGCATATGCATATGCGTACATACATACATACTTACATGCATACACACACATATGCATGCATAATTCACATGCATACATACACATACACTTTTGCATATGCATACATACACATACATAATGCATACACACACATATGCATACATAATGCATACACACACATACACACATATGCATACATACACACATAGACACATACACACATAGACACATACACACACAGACACATACACACACATAAACACATACACACTCATAGACACACACACACACATACACATAGACGCGCACACACATACACACACATATACACACACATACACACATAATGATGCATTCACACACATACACATGCATACACACATAGACACACATATACACACACAGATACACATATACATACACACTCATAGATGCACATAATGATGCATTCACACACATACACATGCATACACACATAGACACACATATACACTTACACATCTAAACATACACACTCATAGACACACATTCATAAACACACACATCCAAACATACACACTCATAGACACACACACATACACACAGACGCGCACACACATACACACACATATACACGCACACATACACACAAAGACACATACACACATAATGATGCATTCACACACATACACATGCATACACACATAGACACACATATACACACACACATACACACATACACACACATATATGCATACACACACACATAGAGAGACATACACACACATACACATACATGCATACATATGCATATGCACATGCACACACATAGACACATACACACACATAAACACATACACACTCATAGACGCGTAGCGACACATACACATAGACACACACACATACACACACATATACACAAACACATACACACATACACACATAATTCTGCATACACACACATACACATGCATATGCATACATACATGCATACACATACACACATAAACACATACACACACATAGACACATACACACATACACACTCATAGATACACACACATAAACATAGACACACACACATACACACACATCTACACACACACATGCACACATACACACATACACATGCATACACACACATGCACATGCATACACTCACATACACATGCATACACACATACAGACACATATACACACACATACACACATACACACACATATATGCATACACACACACATAGAGAGACATACACACATAAACGCATACATGCATACATATTCATACATAATGCATATGCATATGCATACAATGTACATACATAATTACATGCATACATAATGCACATGCATAGATACATACACACACACAGACACATACACACATAGACACATACACACACACAAACACATACATACTCATAGATACACACACATACACATAGACACACACACATACACACACATATACACACACATAGACACATAATGATGCATACACACACATACACATGCATACACACATACAGACACATGTACACACACATTCACACACATATATGCATACACACACATAGAGAGACATACACACACATACACATACATGCATACATATTGCATATGCATATGCATACATACATACTTACATGCATACATAATGCACATACTTACATACACATACATAATGCATACACACACATACACACATATGCATACATAATGCATATGCATATGCATACATAATTGTTGGAACTGTGAAGTTATGAAGGACCCATGAAGCTATGAAGGTCATGGAGTACTTGGAAACCTCCCTTGAAGCTAAGGATACTTGGAGGTTAAAAGCCTTGTGTGGAAGTCTCTCAAATTTCCCACTTTTTCCTTTTGTATACAAGTTCTTCATAGGAACTCTCTCTTATTTCCTTTTTTGAGAAAACCCATAAAAACTCAACCTTACCCTTCTTTTTTTGGAAAAGGCTTCTTTTTGAACTCTTGCTTTATTTTAGAAATAGGAGCCCTTTTTGGAAACGCACGAAGAGCTCTCTCTCTCTTTTGAAAGATTCTCTTCTTGATTTTCCCACCTACCTTTTATTTTTAGGATCTCTCAAATTAATGAAGCCTTTAGCCACTTGTATTCAACGGATTCCTCCTCCCCTCTTATATAAGGAGGAGCTCATTTTGTAAAAGGGAGGTCCCTTGGCCTCCATGCTAATGGAATGAAGGTTCATTTGGCTTCCACATTTCTCTTTGTGTGCTAGGCGTCGATCCATGTGTGTGCGTTTGGCATTTGGGGTTGTGGTGTGTGAGCATTGCCCTCCCTTGTCCCTTTTGACGTTGGCCATGGAGCCATTGTTCATGGACATGGGTGTTTGGGTGTTGCTTACATTTCTTGCAACTCCTCTTGGAAGAGCCTCTCACTTCCATGTGAGGTGGTTAGGGTCTGTTGTTCCCCATTTCTCAACAATTTGGCACCGTTGCCGGGGACGTCGGCCTTTAGCTGTTGGGTTTTTTCAAGCTTTCCGTGCCTACACTCTGTGGATGCACCTCACACTTGGATTGAGTTGTGGAGCCGTGTGGCCTTCGGGTGGCCGTGGGTACCTCTCTTCTTTTAATTTTTGAGTAATTTTAGTTCATTTCTGTTTGATGCATAAAAACACCCCTAACTCCCTTCTCTCTCTCTCTTTCTCTCTCACATACACATTCTCTCACATGCTCAGTGGCATCACACACCATCTTTGTCGTCTCTGAATTAGTGCATGAATTGGAAAGGGGGATTGGGTAGTTCTCTTTTTTTCCCATCCCTCTCTTCAAATTTCAAGAAAACCAAATAAATTTTGAATGTGTAAAATTATCTTGGGATCCCTATTTCTTCACATCAACTCTAACGTTTTTTTTTTGTTATACGCATTTCGAAAGTGAAGAAGTAGGTTGATTGCCTCTCTCTCATCATTTATTGACATGCTTCAGATCTGTCAGGCTAGGACATGGTGGGGAGTTAAAGCACCCCTCTCTCTATATCCGTTGCACTCAAATGTGCTCCTCGGGCTGTGCGTGGTAGGTGGGGGAAGAATCGTTCTTTCCCTCACAATCACACTCGGTTCCATTCTAGGAACCCGTATCCTTATGGTCATCCTGGTCTTCAGGGCCTGTTCGAGGGAGGTGAGCGATGGCTCCCTTTGTTTGGGGTCACTCCTTGCTCTGCCACATCTTCTTGGAATGATTTGTGATGGGCTCGCAGTTTTGCGCATCCTTTTCAGTCACCCTGGCGATCGTTTTGGGATGTGCATACTCTTGCTCCCCCGTGGTCTTTGGCTATTGTGGAGCTCTGTTCCTTTGAGTTCGTGGTTGAACCTAAGAGTGCCATCTACTCCCGCTTTCTTGCAACACTAGGCTGAGGATCCGAAAAGCCTCCTTGCTCTACGATGATTGAAGAACTTTGCTCCCCGAAGTTTGCAGAGCGCTGAAACCATTAGCCTTTTGTTTGCGCTTTTGTTTACTCTGTGCTAAGCTCACCAAATCTCTTCTGTAACTCAAGGTCAATCTCGCCAGGTGGGCCATCAAAGCTTGAAAGTTGGTAGACATCAGCATGTGATAGCTCGTGCAGGCAGGATCCTCGATCGGTGCTACATCCTCGTGAAGGCAGACACTCGTGTTGATCTTGTTCACTACTCTGTTGCTTGATTTGATATATTCGACCCTATCCTCATCCTTGCGGGATTGTTCCCGGTAGTGTGCATTACAAGCTTGCTTACCATCGATGGCATGTTAGAAGAAATTGTTGCTCATAGGAGTATAAGAACTTTAATGGTGGTGTCATCCTGACTCGATGCTGATGGTTGTGTACTACATCGATTGTCTGAGACTACGGAGTAGGTTATGATTGAAGCAAGAGATTTCAAGCAGTCGATGCAGATGAAAGCACATGAGGTAGCTCCCGCTACATGATCTTTTTTTTTAGAAGTCAATGTGATGTCCTAGTTATAACATTCTCATGATTTCTTCTTCAAAACCGACCCTGGGGTTGATAACCAATTCTTGGTGGATTGCTTTCTTGGCTGAGTTCCATGGAGCATCCCTCGTCACTAAAGCACTTCGGAGGAGTTTTCCTAGCACTCTGCCTCTACCTCTTCACTTCCATGGAGTTCAGCCGCTGGCTCGCATACCCCCCATCATCATCTCTCTCTCAGGCTCAGGCAGTCTTTCTGATTCGCTTCTGTCAACCAAAGTGACATTTGTCCGCAAGGCTTGTACAACACCCCTTGGTATCATTGTCATTCAGATAAGATTGTGAAAACATACCAAGCTTTTAGTAGAAGATTTTTTGGGGTCTCTAATCTGGGGGCAGACCTGTAAGCCTTGTGACTCCCCAACGCCCTTCGGAGTATGATTTGCTTGGGCTTCCTTCAGAATCTTTGAATGTGGAACCTTGTTCTCCGACGGTTCCTTTACTTTTGTTCATGCAGGGGCTGTACCCCTTCGGGATTTATCTACGGAGTTATGTACCCCTTCCGGACATTATAAGTGGTGTTGCTTAGTCCGCTACAGACCACCTCCTGTAACCAAAGCTCTCTGCATTATTGGTATTGGGGACATGAGAGGAGGTGTGACACTTCAAATACTGTTTCCCCTAGACTTCTAGGCCGGAAAGACTCTCGAGCCCTTTTTTCAAGATGGCTGCCACTTTCGGGTTGATATAGAGGAAGTTCTCACTTGCAACTAACACAATCATGTTACCTTATGCCACAACATGCACACCAATATTCTGGGCATTCACCATGTTTATAGCACTCCATGTGTGTATTTAAGACATCATATACTATGTATGGAAGTTGTTTTCTACTTATAAAAGTCGCAGGATTGCTTTGAGCACCTCATTTAGATGTTGCTCTGAGGGCCTAAAATAAAATGATGAACAAGGTGTATTTTCTTGGACTTCTCTATTCTTGTCTTGCTTTGGAGCAACCCTTGTCCTTCGAATCATGTTAGATGTGATAAACTTTAGCGATTTTGTCTAAACCCCTAAAAGGTTTTTCTTTTTGTGATGACTAAAGGACCAATATGGCTGAACAAGGTCACCTACAGGTAAACAATAACTCTTTCTTCCGGGATCAAAGAATGTCATGGGCAATCAAGGAGGGAAGGGTTTTAAGGTGCTGATGATTTTTTGTGGAAATGGTCATGCAATCAACTTAGTCTCTTTTTCTTCGGTGACTTAATTGCATTCATTATGATTTATCATCTTCCTTGAATATCCCGGATAGAGGCAATTAAAGTAATTGGCTTTCACTTTGAATGACTACTATTTCATTTGTGATTGTGGCATGATTTAGGATACCGAGATCTTGCATGAGTGATGAATAAACCTCTATTGCCTTAAGAATTTTATCAGCCATTTTTGACTCTCTTACAGGATGAGCAAAACCACATGCTGGGATCCATCTGCAAGAATCTCTTAGTGTACTACAGGCTGCTGGGCTATCAGGTCTACCATACATTAAAAGGGGACTCGTTGAAAATGGCACATGAACAAACCCCCTCCCTATTTATTTTTGGATTTTCTTTTTATGCTTACAGAGGCTAACATTCGGATATCAATATTGGGAGCCCTTGCTAATCGAGTGCATTCTATCACAAATGCATATGTTTTGAGTACTCAGCTAGGGAAACATGCATCTGAATGCGAGTCATGCTACATATTGTGAATGTTTCGAAGATCTAAAGGCTACAGATACCTGATGGGTTTTGTTTCTTACTCTGTTTGAAGCATTTGAATGCCCATCTATCTGGAGAAGTATGATGAAAGGGGAATTACATCTTACTACATAGACTAAGGGGCATGCCTAGAGATAACTCTATGTGACCTACCATATGTCGACTAGCCTAATATTTGCGTCAGACGATGATGTTGTTGGGGTGGCTTAGTGTAGCTCAAGCGTAAGCACCACCTCCTTTACTTGTCAATCCGCGGAGACGTGAGGACCGGTATGAAGACCACGAGCAAGTGAAGGCACAAGTGCGTGAGTGAAAGCACACAAACATGCACACACATACACACACACGCGCACAAAGTAAGATCAAAGAGAGGAACAATGGAAAGCTTAGATTGCAAAAGAGTTCTCTTACAAAAGTTCTATTCTCTAACAAGCTAACCTCAAAAATGAGCTCTCTAGCTCTTTTTATAGTTTTTTTGACTAGTTTTGGCCCTGTCCAGACCTAGTGTCCGGCCTAGTTAAAAATTAGGTTCCAGGGCTTATTTGAGGGCTCAAACGAAGTCTAAAAATTATGAAAATTGGTACGATGGTACTTCTAATACTCCTCAAGCTCGAGGACTCCTCGGCTTGAACAAAATGGAGTTACTCAAAATAGATAATGGTATTTACAATGGTTTCTAGTGATGAAAATCACTATTTTTGTAGGGGATTCTTCTGAAAATTTGACATACACTTCTTGGAGCTCCCTACTTGCTCTCTCTTCTTCTATGTCCACTTCTTTGATGTGCTTCATGGAGCTACCAAAATAGAAAATGGTATTTACAATGATTTTAGTGATGGAAATCACTATTTTTGTAGGGGATTCTTATGAAAAGTTGACAGTTACTTCATGGAGCTCCCTACGTGCTCCTTCTTCTTGTGTGTTTCCACCTTTCTGATGTGCTTCCATGCTTGTGCTTGACTTTGAGTTCCAACACTCTTCTTGGAGCTCCCTACTTGCTCTCTCTTCTTCTATGTCCACTTCTTTGATGTGCTTCATGGAGCTACCAAAATAGAAAATGGTATTTACAATGATTTTAGTGATGGAAATCACTATTTTTGTAGGGGATTCTTATGAAAAGTTGACAGTTACTTCATGGAGCTCCCTACGTGCTCCTTCTTGTGTGTTTCCACCTTTCTGATGTGCTTCCATGCTTGTGCTTGACTTTGAGTTCCAACACTCCCCCCCCTCTCGAGTCTGTCGTCCCTGACAGACCCTTGTTGTAGTGGTTGTTCCATGTAGTGCTTTGAGGGGTAGTAGCCATTCTGTATGAACGAGAGCCATCTATCTTCCAAATTTGATAGTGTTGGTTGTCCGGTTCTTCATGTGTCACTGCAAGCCTTTACAAGTCGTCGTCCCTTGGTATGTGCTTCTTTCATGAATTGCAGCATGAATGCGTCGTTGTGAGCTCTCAAAAATCGCGAGTTGCTCAAAAGAGGTTGTCAAGATCGAGTTAGAGCAACTACTAGCTTCGAATTGCTTCCTAGGTATGGATGTTGTTCCCAACCGCTAGCTCTTCCAAAGATGATGTTGAGAGCAGTCATGCCAACCACTCATAACCCATAATGAATGATGGGTAAGTGTGTTCGTGCCTGGGTTGAAAAAAGTATGTGCCTTGTGCACGGCCTTGTAATGTAGCCCTACGCATGCTTACTTGGAAAATGCATTGGAAGAAGTATGGTGCAAAAATTGCAGTTCTTGAGCTAAGTGCTCAAGGGTATGCTGACGAAGAGGTTTCCTAAACTATCATGGTTATGCTGTTTCCAGAGTAAAGATACTTACCATGGAGAAGGTTGATGGATGCTTTGTCCCTTCGTGTTGTACTCTCGGCCTTTGGGATGGAACCTTGTTGATGAATGTCCATGTTGATTGTCGAATGATGAGATCTTTTGAGTGGTGAATCCCCTTTCCTCTTTTCAAAGCAACGTTTGTCACTAACAGTGTGCATTTCTGAGCTTGGGCTCATGCACGTTCACTTCCCTATATTGACACTCAGAGGAATATTGGACACGTGCCGGTTTCTAAGAGATTACCATGCTGATTGACATAGACCATTCACCAGTGCTACTGTTCCATACTGGTTCAGGAAATATTGAGAATTGAATTGCTTTATATTCTTTGGCAAGCAACATCGGGTAACTACACCAAGCTGAGTTTCACATATTCTCTTTAGCTCACCATATACAGGAATCTTCTCCTCCAGAACAACCTTGTGCAGATATCTCCTTGGATGCTCTAGTACATGAAGTAGTTAAGCATCCCTCAAGTTGCGGACCTTCAAGCTCTTCACTCCCACCATAGTAAGAGGAAACCATAGTTGTGGATGCCCTGCTCATGCTAAGTTCTTGACATTTATGAGATAAGGCAGCAATTAAATCATCTGCTAGCCAAGACACACTTCTATCCAAACTGATAAATGCCCAGTAATCGATGGTTCAATCTTCAACTAAGCATGACTCATTCATGTTCCATGAGCGAAACCTGGGAACAAGTTCTTCCTCGTATTTTTTTTTTTTTTTTTTTTTTTTTGAGGAACAGGATATCACAAAACAAGAACACAAAAGTTAGTATCAATAGAAATGTTCGACATATGTCACTGTGCTCTTGTGCATGGGATTCTCAAGTGTGTCTATGCACGGCCGTGTAATGTGGCCCTATATTAATGCATACTTTGGAAATGCATGACCTAAATGGTGCAAAAGACAGGGTTGTGCAAGGAGCACATGGTTGTTGCTCGTTTGAGGCTTTCGATGTTATTTGTGGAGGTTGATGCCGGCCTTAGTGGAGGTATCCATTGAGTCTCGAACTGATGTAATCCTCCTTATTGGAGTCCATTTTAGAACATCGTTTGGCACTGTAGAGGTCACTTCAGGCGTCTTTCTCTTTGGATGCTTTCTGAACTGTGGTATCCAGTGTGGTTGATGCTTTGGTTTGGTGGAGGCTACTTGCACTTTTGGCTTCCAAACCCATATCCTTTTTGCATGTCTTCCTACTAATGTTGAAGAGCTGATTTGATCTTCCTTTGGTCTCTGTACGTGGTTCTTACCCTTTTCTCTTTTTGGCCTCTTTGTTGAAACCTTTTGCATGTGGGAGAACAAAGGTTGTTGTGGGTGTAGGATCTTCTTAGGTACCCACATCTGTAATTGCCCTTGTTGAGCTGCAGCTAACTTCTTAGGCACCCAAACTTGTTGGATATCTTGTGACGGAGCTTGTCTGAGCTGCTTCCTTCGTCTTCTGGCTTGGTTAGTGTGCATGGATGGGATTTGTGGGGGTAAGGCTGGTGGTTGCTCTCCTTTGCGTACCCAGATCTGCTTCATGCTCGGAACCGCTGTTTTATCGAATGGTGT
The DNA here is from genome assembly GCA_020310875.1 of Ceratopteris richardii. Classification (NCBI taxonomy): domain Eukaryota; kingdom Viridiplantae; phylum Streptophyta; class Polypodiopsida; order Polypodiales; family Pteridaceae; genus Ceratopteris; species Ceratopteris richardii. The sequence goes on along the minus strand of CM035414.1, from coordinate 168,450,665 downwards.
CTTTCTATTTGATGTAGCAGTTGCCGTGAACGGTTGTGTTTGCTTGTGTGGTGGGCTCACTACTGTGGCTACTTGAGTCTTTGGAGAAGAAGAAAGATCCACCCGCCTTCGAACCTGGTCTTCCACGATTGACTCCTTCTGCATCATAGAGCTTTTGACACATACAACATCTTCTTTCATATGATTAGTCTTGGAAGAACTAAGAGAGTGTGTGGTGCCATGATCTAGGAGCATGCAGTTCTCTAATTCTAATGTAATGCATTGTTCATGTACCCAAACTTGAAGAATTTGACTTCTTAGGTTTAAGTTAACTGCATGGTCATAGATCCAATCTTGACCCAAGACAAGTGGTTCTGTAAGGTTCTCATCTTGACATACTAGCGCTTTGACTTTCATTGGAACATCTTGAAGGTAGATGGGAAGTTCCACCTCGCCCAAACAAGGGGTTTCCACACCTCCCAATCCTATGAGATAAGCTTCTATGGGATTGATGTTCAACCCCAAGTCTTGGCAGTAGGAAAGTTTAACTGCACTACTTGCTGCACCTGAGTCAATCAATGCTTTCACCGTCCTTGCACCCTTCCCTTGTCCTATCTCTATGGTCACAAAGGGTCTTCGGTCAATGACCTGAGAAGTCGCAATGCCTGACTTTTGACACATATCCATGTGATATTTTGGGGCTTTTGAGTTGACATCTAGGCCTAATCGCCTTAACTTATTTTGCCTAATACGCTCTCTGGCCTCTTCCTGTGCTTCTTCTCTCACTCTTAACTCTTCTTCTTTTCGCTTCTTTGCAGTGTTGAGTCTCATTAGCATATCCTCAGTAAGAGGTTCTTGATATAGCTTGACTCTACAGCCACTAATATAGTTTCGCAAGATATCTCCTTCTAGAGTGGCCAACTGAACTGCACCACTAGTGGAAATTCTATTAATGATCATGGGTCCATAACCTCTTTTTTCCAACTTACGGGCATGTTGTTTTAGTGTGTATACCAACACTAGATCTCCCTCTTTCAATCCCTTATCCTTGATGTGTGCATCAAAGTATGCCTTTTGCCTCTTCTTTGCAGCGTAGATGCCTGCTGCCGCTCGTAGCCTCGTTTCACCCAAGCGTTCGAGATCAAAGATCCTAGAGGACAATTCATGCCCATTCCACTCATACTCTTGTGCTACTTTTAAGGCAGGGATTAAGAAATCTAATGGTAGCACAGCGTTCTGTCCGAAGACCATCTGAAATGGGGTGGCGTTGAGTACCGTTTTGTAGGCAACTCGATAAGCCCAAACAGCATGATGAAGTTGTTTGTCCCAATGAGAGCGTTTATTATTCACCAGTTTTGTCAATACGTTACAGAGGATCTTATTGGTACTCTCGGCTTGTCCGTTGGCTTGTGGATGATAGGGGGCGGATTTCTTATGTATCACCAAGAATTCTTGGAGAAGATTTTCAATGACTTCATTCAAGAAGTGTGTGCCTCTATCGCTCACCAACTCTATTGGTAGTCCATATCTCGTGAACACATTCTCGAATAAGAACTTAGCCGTAGTCTGAGCATCATTCTTTGTTGTGGCTTTGACTTCTACCCACTTTGTAAGGTAATCTGTGGCTACAATGATGTACTCTGCATGGGAGTTTCTAGCTGGGGGGTTAATAGGACCTATGAAGTCTATGCCCCACTTCGAAAATGCACGTCCTCCCATCATTGGCCTCAAGGGCATCTCGTCTTTTCTCACTGGATATTGTGCACGTTGGCATGTGTCACATTTCTTCACATAGGTATGTGCATCCATATGAAGAGTGGGCCACCAAAGTCCTGAGAATAGAATGGTCTTAATCACTCGGTCAGGACCAAAATGTCCACCTGCAACACCACTGTGTGCAGTCTCTAAGACCCTTAAATAGTCTGATTCATGAACGCACAGTCTTAAGTAACCATCTTTACCTCTTCGGTATAGGTTCTCTCCTACTAAGGCATAGCCTTGAGCCTCTTGCTCCATATTTCGTCTTCTTGCTAGACTGGCCTCTTTGGGTAATCTTCCCGATCTCATAAACTCTACCAATGGAGTACTCCAATCTGGAATTAATGATACTTGATAAAGGGTCGCATGCTCCACTGGTGGTTTCTCTCTACACATTGGACAATTCTTGATCCACTCATGTATTTCTTTGTCCATGCTAGGCCAATACACTCCTAAACGTTTCAAATTCTGCAATGTTCGTTGTTTAGAATAGTGATTTCCTAGCAATCCCTCATGAGCTTGCAGCAACCAACTACTATGTTCATCATCCTCGACACAACAAGCTAATACACCCTCAGTATCTTGTTTGTACATGCTTCCTGCCAATATGTGATATTTTTGTGATTTTACAATTTCTTCTTGTGATGTTTTCACATTCTTATTTGCAGGGCCGAAGGTTAGGACTGGTACCAACTTATTTGCCCAATTAGGAACAACTTCCAAATTGAACAGATAAGCATCAGGTAGTTCATCAGACACTCCTTGTGGTGACTCTCCTGAAGTAATGCGAGAAAGGTGATCTGCCCGAAGGTGGGTTCTACCTTTCCTGACAACAACTTCAAAGTCATACTCCATTAGTAAGAGGAACCATCTTACTAAGCGTCCAGTATTGCAAGGTTTATTGACCAAATATAACAAAGCTTGATGATCAGTGAAGAACTTGAACTTGTTGGCCAATAAATAGTGTCTAAACTTCTTTACAGCATATACCATGCCTAACCCTTCTCGCTCGGTTGTGGTATAATTTCTTTCGGCTGGGTTTAGTTGTCTACTAGCATATGCTATGGGCAAATCTAAATTCCCTTCACCTGTGGGTTGTGCCAGCACACATCCTATGGCATGATTGGATGCATCCACATGGACATGGAATGGTTTATTCCAATCAGGAGTGGTCAGTATTGGTGCTGTGCACAAACGTTTCTTCAGTTCATTGAAAGAATTCTCGCATTCGTCGTTCCACTCAAAATTAGACAACAAGGCATAAAGGGGTCTAGCTATGATCGCGTACATGTGGATAAACCTACGGTAATATCCACAATGGCCCATAAAGGCTTGTACCTCTTTAACATTCCTTGGCCTTGGCAGCTCCGCTATGGCTCGTACCTTATCTTCATCCGTTGAGATTCCATTCTTAGAAACAATATGACCGAGGATTTTACCTTGACGCACCATGAACACACACTTTTCTGGGTTCAGACACACTCGATATTCTCTACACTTGTTGAAGATTTGTCTGAGTTCAGGGATGTGAACCCTTCTTTCTTGGGAATGAGCACATAAATCATCCACATACACTTCTAAGCTCTTTTGCAAGAACTCTTTGAAGACATGACACATGAGCCTTTGGAATGTTGCAGGTGCATTGGTGAGCCCAAATGGCATCACCCGAAATGCAAAGATTCCCCACTCTGTAGCAAAAGCTGTTTTGTGTTGATCTTCTGGGGCAATGGCCACTTGATTGTAACCTGAAAATCCATCAAGGAAGCTATAAACTTCCTTGCCTGCAACACGCTCCAATAGGTGTTCTGTGATTGGAAGTGGATAACTATCTCTAATCGTAGCGGCATTAACTTTTTTAAGGTTAATACACACTCGCAACTTCCCGTTCTTCTTGGGTACCACAACAATGGGGGACACCCATTCGGTATGCTCAATCTCATAGATGAATCCAGCCTCAATCAACCTATCAATTTCTTCTTTGATTTTGGCTGCATAGGTATCATTATATGTGAAGGGCTTCTGTTTGGTGGGCTTAGCATCAGCAGTCATGGGGATAGTATGAGAGCAAATTCTTGGATCTACCCCTTTCAAGTCTCTATAGTGCCATGCAAACACATCCCTATATTCCCTTAATAGAGCTATGAGCTCCATTTCTTCTCTTGCACTTAGGTCATCTCCTATATATGTGCATCTCTCTTCGTTCTCTTCAATGGTCACTACAATCTTCTTGGTCTTTTCTTTATTATCATATGATTCTCCTATGATGGCCTCTCTCTTAGGCATTCGTACCAAAATTTTGCGGTCGTCAACTTCATATTTCTTGAAGTTTTCTGGTACTTCAAACAATGATTCCTTCTTTTCTCGTTTCACTGCTTTTCTTTTCTTTTTCTTTTGACTACTCTCACTTCCATCCTTTGAGTTTACTGTTTTAATACTTGTGAGAGGTTCTTCTTCTTTCTGGGTGAACACTCCTATATCTTCTAAGTAGTGCTGCTCTGAGTTAAAGCAACTATCCATCACAATAGACTCCAGATCATCGTCATTCTCTTCCTCTTCTATGACATCACTAGGGTCACATTCTTCTAGCAAGGGTTGGCACATGAACACTGAGATATCATAACCCTCCTCATCACAATGAGGTGTCCACTGTTCCTCATTGACAGCAATGTCCATGGTGGCTAAGATTTCTGGCCAGCCATGAGGCTCAAACTCCTCATCTAGAAAGATCATCGGTGTGTAGGCTGGGTCTCTAACTGGTCTATCTCCTAACGAAGTTCCTTCTTCTCTTGCCTTTAAACGTTTTTCCTCTTCCTTTGCAACCTTGCACATCCACAAATGAGTATCTTCATGCAGCCATGATGGATCAGGTGAACTTTCAGAATGCACAGAGATGGAATCTTCTTTTGCTTTGTGGATAGAATTCCACTGTAGGGGTGGTACATCTCTGAAGGTGTAATCCTTCAAATTGACCTTAGTGGTGACCCCTAAGTGCTGTAAGTACAAGGAGTTAGTTCCCCAATCCTGTACTATTTGCAATTGTCGTAGGAAGGGTCTTCCTAGGATCATCTCAAAGACATTATTTTTCTCAAAGTCACATATAGCAAATGTGTGCTCAAACTCTACACCACAAGTGGTTAGAGTGATCCCTTCTAGCAATCCTAGAGGTCTTTCAAAATGACCATCAGCCATTTGAAGCTTCATTCTAGTTGGTCTTAATGTGGGCTTGCCCCATTGCTTCCACAAGGAGGTGGTCGCAATAGCAACACCAGCACCTGAATCTATGATTGCTTTGGTTGTGTAACCTTGGTAGGTGATTGGAAGATAAGTATTACCTTCTTCACCCTCACACATGTCCCCTATTTTGTCTAGAGGTATCTCTGGTACCCTTTGCTTAGAGCCTACTTTTGGCATATTGGACTCAAGTTCTGGGACCTGATCCTTCACATGATTCCATAACTCAGGTTTTGCTTTGAGCAACTCTTCTACAGTGAGATGACACTGAACCTTAGTGTTCTTCACGACATCCGTGTTCCTTGGAACCACTGAGTCTTCATTTCTTACTAGTATTGTGGGAGCTCTAATCTGGAGTGATTCAGATTCCCATGGGCCTGGAAATTGAGGCAGTTCTTCTAAGGTATTAGATTCAAAATCTAATCTTTCGTCTTCTTGTTCTGCTTCATCTTCGTAAATAGATGGAATGTCTTGGGGAAATTGATCATGAAGATCATCAATCTCAGGAATAGGAGGGGAATTACCCTTCTCCTTGGCCCATTTCTCTTCTTGTATTTCCCGCAAGAATTCTTGAGAGTACTGTTGAATTGAAGGAGGTATTCCTGGATCCGTGGAATTAGGAACATAAGCTCCCATTGGTGGTGAGCTTCCTCTTTCAATAACTGGTTGAGCCTGTGGAGGTAAAGAAACTTGTGGTTTGTTTACCAATTGCTCTAATCTTTCTAGTAAGCCCTGAAAATGCAAATCTGATTTAATAGAGTTTGTCTGATTGAACTTTTGACTAGTCTCAAGTATGGCTTGAGCTTGTTCTACCATTTTCATGCACATTTTCATCCGTTCAATCTCTAAATCTGCTCTGGGGTAACTCTTGTCTAGGTTTGCCGTTGTAGGCCCTTCTTGAAGTCGAGCCTGGTAGGCCTTGAACATCATGTCCAAGCCTTCTGGGGTTGGATCTGCCAGAACAGACCCTGGTTGCGGTCTATTTACAATGGGTGGTGGGGTGGGATGAGGTGGAGTGGATGGAGTTTCGGCATGCGAGGGGCTTTGAGATGCAATGTCTTGTATTTTTGTTTTCGCTTCTTTTAAGCTTTCTTCTAGTTCCGATAACTTTTTATTCCAATTACGATTGGCCTTCTCTCTGGTATCCTTCCATGTTCTTGTTTTCCTCTTACTAGGCTCTCCCGATTCACTCGACTCTGATTGTTCTACTGGTTTATCCTGTTTTAAGGCTTGTGCTCTAGTGACAGCTTGTATAGGAGCCACATTGCTACTACTTGAACTTGGATCTGCCACTAAGCCTACCACATTAATGGGTGTAATCTTGGGTGCACTAGAGGGGTTTCTTGGACAATCTCTGGGGAGATGGTCTTTGCCACAATCAGGAAAAAAAGCCTGTATTGTGATAGCCTGTCCTTGGCTCGGAGATGGTGGGTGGGGACAGTCACGAATGAAATGATCACCTTGACATCTAAAACAAGATCCTCTAGGGGCTTGTGGTCTCATTTGTCTCAACTGGGGCCTAGGGTTAGGATTTGTGTACATGACATTGGAGTATTCTGGCTCCCAATTTTGCTCCATAGGTGGTGCCTCATATTGATACGAGTAAATCTCACTATGTTCAGGTGACTCTGTGTAATAAGCATGTGGACTACCTTCATGGGAGTAGTCTGAACTATGGGCATGAGAGTCATTATCTGGTATCAATGGGGTTAGTGGCACCAAAGCTCTATTTGGATTTTCCTCTCCCACAGCATACTTGACTGGAATCACGTTGGCTGGAGCTGGTGGTTGGTTTACCAAGACAGGTTGTGGCCTATATGGTACCTGATATTGCTGTTGTGGTCTGTAATATGGCTGTTGGTATTGATTCTGATACCTACCTTGTGGGTAAGGTTGCTGATAATTTTGTCTAACAGCCTGCCTATTGTAGGGACAATCTTGAGCCGTGTGGTTTGTGTATTTTCTCTCAATAGTGCAATATGGAGCATTCCTTTCTCTAATGTTTTGGTTTTGCATTGGGCATACGTTAGCCATGTGGTCACCTCCGCAAGTATAGCACCGATTCAATGAAGTGACTCCCTGTGTTTGTTTATTTTGGACTCCCAGCTTCTTGGCAACTTGCTCAGCTATCTCTTCTATTTCTGTGGAGATCTTTGAAGTATGACTAGTAGAACTATCCGAATCTTTGTAGAGTTTGGCCAATCCTAACTCCTCACCCAAGTTATCTTCTATGTCTATGCACGTCCGCACACACTCTTCTATGGATCTAGGATCTTTCAAGTATACATAGGATCTTAACTTTGTGCTCAATAAGCCATCTAAAAACAAAGCCACTTGTTTGGCTGGTGTGGGTAGCTCTGGAGCAGGGCATCTTTCTAGGTACTGTCTGAACCTTCTACCTGCTAGTCGCACTGTTTCTTGGGGTGTCTGCTTGAAACTATGGATCAGGGACGATGTGTTATGCCTGATACCACTCTTGGAAAATTCTACAATGAATTCGTCTAGCAGTTGACCTATATCGCGATAGCTGCTTCTACTCAATGGTTGAAACCAAGCTAAGGCAGTGCCTTTAAGGGTCAAACCAAATGCCTCGTACTGGGTGAACCAGTCCTCAATTTGTTCGGCTCTCAGCACTTGTTTGTACTCGGCCACATGATCATAAGGATCCCCTGTCCCATCGAAATAGTTCTTCATTGCCTTGATCACGTGACTGGGTTTAAGGGTTCTTGGGTACTCCCGGGGTCTAGGCAATGGAAAATCCTGTTCATCTCTTTGTTGCCTATGTGCTTGATGTCTCTCTCTTTCAGGTCTTTCATTTTCAAATCCTGACCTATTCCTGCCCACGGTGTGTGCAAAACTTACCTCAGGTCTCTCTCTAGTTCTTTCTCTCTGGGCTTCATGAGCCTGGGATGATCCTACCCCTTGGAGGCCATGGGAAACATTGGATCTTGGTGGGGGGAAAATCATGTCATTCTTCCATGTATATGCATGTCTATCATGTTCCGTTACCAAGAAAATTTTCTCTGATGTGTTATCCAGGTAGACAACTTTGCCTGGTATCTCAGGATCTTTGAATTCATAGATGATAACTATGCCCAATTGGCTAGGTTGATCTGGCTTGAACCTCCAAAAGGCTTCCTCTGTTTCTCTATTCACAAATAGTTCTATGCTTTTGTTGTCTTGAGGGATCCAGTCCGGAGTGATCACTCGGGTCAAAACTGACTTACCTCTAGGAGTCTGGGGTCCTTGTCCTACGTTTCCTTGTTCTAGGTCTCCTATCTCATTCTCATGAATGATATTTCCCGACTCATCGGTCCTATCTGGTTGGTTGGTAACCACATACATGGTTCCTTCCTTATCAATGTATGAACCCTCTTCGAACTTGACCACCGGGTGTTCAAGTCCAAAGGATTGATCTGGATTTTTGAGTTGGACCACTGATCGCCTCAGACCATCCTCATAGATGCGAGCACCTAATTGGTTGGTCCGAATATATTCCAACTGTGTCTTATAGGGACCTTCCGGTGTTTGTAGATGGGCAGTCCCTGAGCCACCTGCAGGTTTTCCCATACTAAAAGACATTTCTGAATCACTTGTGTCTGATCTGAGTAAAAGATGACCACTTAGTTGTTGTGCCCAAGACTTGGATGTATGGTTGACACTAGCCTCAGAAGATCTAATGCTTTGTTTATCCTTGCCTAAGTGTCTACCAGATCTCAGGTTCATAAGCTTTAGTCAAGAGTCCAAATTTTCCCTTTGGTATGGTTCACAATTCTTTAGAGCCCCCTTGGTTCCCTAGTCCCACCTGAGGGTCAACTTCAAATTATCCTATCCTTTCCAACAAGCTATAGAGCTCAAAAAATGGACTTTGGATGAGAAAGTTATGTCAAATCAGGCTCCTGGGGGTCAAAACAGGCAAACAGGACCTTTGGAGAAAATCGCGATTTTGTGAACTTTCTGAAAATCGCGATGCTGTGAAGTAAAAAAAAATCGCGATCTTGAGCACAAAATCGTGTTTTTGAAAATCGCGATTTTGAGCAGAAAATCGTGATTTGAAAATCGCGATGTTGATCACAAAATCGTGTTTCAGAGAATCGCGATGTTGATCACAAAATCGTGTTTTAGAGAATCGCGATGTTGATCACAAAATCGTGTTTCTGAAAATCGCGATGTTGATCACAAAATCGTGTTTCTGAAAATCGCGATGTTGATCACAAAATCGTGTTTCAGAAAATCGCGATGTTGATCACAAAATCGTGTTTCAGAGAATCGCGATGTTGATCACAAAATCGTGTTTCTGAAAATCGCGATTTTGACTCAGAGAATCGTGATTCACAAAATCGTGTTTTTGACTGAAAATCGTGTTTTCTCAGAATCGTGTTTTTGACATGAAAATCGCGATTTTGAGCAGAAAATTGTGAATTGAAAATCGCGACTTTGAGTAAAAATTCGTGTTTTCTCAAAATCGTGTTTTTGACTTGAGAATCGCGATTTTGAGCAGAAAGTCGTGTTTTTCACAAAATCGTGTTTTTTGCTGAAAATCGTGATTGGTGAGAATCGCGATTTTGAGCAGAGAATCGTGTTTTTTGAAAATCGTATTTTTCACATGAAAATCGCGATGTTGAGCACAAAATCGTGTTTTTGAAAATCGCGATTTTGAGCAAAAAATCGTGTTTTCACAGAATCGCCTTTTTCACAAAATCGTGTTTTTGCTGAAAATCGTGATTGGTGAGAATCGCGATTTTGAGCAGAGAATCGTGTTTTTTTTAGAATCGCGATTTTGAGCAGAGAATCGTGTTTTTTTTTTTTTTTTTTTTGAGAAAAACACAGAATCGCGATTTTTTTCAACCACTTTTAGGCGGGAAAACTGAAAATCGTGATTTTTCGAAAAATTTTGAATTTTCATAGAATCGCGATTTTCATCACAGAATCGCGTTTTTTGGCGGGAAATTCAAATTTCTGAGCGCCGGCTATGGCGAGCTCCGTATGAGCAGAAAATCATAAAAAAAATGCAGCGCTTGCTCTCCCTTGCACCTCCTAACTCCTTCCCACACAATAATGCATGAAAAATGGTATGAAAATGGTGAAAATGCACTAAAAACAAGAAATTTATGTGAAGAAGAAGATGGAAGAAGGTGGAGATGATGATGATGATGAAGATGAAGAGGAAAAAACAGAAAATGAACTGAAATGACAGTTTTTTTTTACCTTCCAACGTCGCAAATCTACGATCTTACCATCACAACGCTCGTCCTCGAAGCTCTCTCCCCGGCAACGGCGCCAAAATTTGGTGTAGCTCAAGCGTAAGCACCACCTCCTTTACTTGTCAATCCGCGGAGACGTGAGGACCGGTATGAAGACCACGAGCAAGTGAAGGCACAAGTGCGTGAGTGAAAGCACACAAACATGCACACACATACACACACACGCGCACAAAGTAAGATCAAAGAGAGGAACAATGGAAAGCTTAGATTGCAAAAGAGTTCTCTTACAAAAGTTCTATTCTCTAACAAGCTAACCTCAAAAATGAGCTCTCTAGCTCTTTTTATAGTTTTTTTGACTAGTTTTGGCCCTGTCCAGACCTAGTGTCCGGCCTAGTTAAAAATTAGGTTCCAGGGCTTATTTGAGGGCTCAAACGAAGTCTAAAAATTATGAAAATTGGTACGATGGTACTTCTAATACTCCTCAAGCTCGAGGACTCCTCGGCTTGAACAAAATGGAGTTACTCAAAATAGATAATGGTATTTACAATGGTTTCTAGTGATGAAAATCACTATTTTTGTAGGGGATTCTTCTGAAAATTTGACATACACTTCTTGGAGCTCCCTACTTGCTCTCTCTTCTTCTATGTCCACTTCTTTGATGTGCTTCATGGAGCTACCAAAATAGAAAATGGTATTTACAATGATTTTAGTGATGGAAATCACTATTTTTGTAGGGGATTCTTATGAAAAGTTGACAGTTACTTCATGGAGCTCCCTACGTGCTCCTTCTTCTTGTGTGTTTCCACCTTTCTGATGTGCTTCCATGCTTGTGCTTGACTTTGAGTTCCAACACTTAGTGTCCTATTCCCAATGGTTTTATCTTGCTGGAGTTGGATGTTATCACCACTTGTTGATCTGCATTAATGTTAAAGCTATGTTTTTTATCATGATTCCTTTTTGCACAACTGAGAGAGTTGTAAGGGCAATGTATGCCATAACAAGCGAACTGTCCATAATAACATATGGAGAAGGCTTCCCTTATGAGTTTTTGGCTCTGTTTAGGTTGTTGAGACACTCAAATGAACCTCTTCGATTCCATATTTACTGATATGTGGCTTCACCATAGGACTCCATGATTATTGTTCCATGTCAATCAAGTTTATGGGTTGGTGCTCTCTATTATTTCGCTTGGGGCTCTTGCAATGTGCTTCTTTCTTTTGGAAACCTTTACTGTTGCATCTGTGTTACTATGTGCTTGTCATCATCTGCAGGATCCGTTTGTCACGTTAAAATGTGTTAATACTTCTCATTTAATGGGGATACTTACGACTGCATATTTGGATAGATGTTGCCATCTTTGAGAGGGACTATTGGTTGCACACATCCTTTCACTCATTCCTATTAAAACTTCAGTTGAATTAATCTTACTGCTCCACTCCGTAGTGTTTTCATTGGTTATGGCGTAAAAACATTGTAGGTACAACCACGAAGTTGGGAGAATTTTCCATGCTTGAAGGTTTGGAAGACATTGTGACTGTTCTCCTTAAAGATGGGTCAAACATGGTGATCCTGATCATGAAAAGGGCAGTTGTGAATATTGGTTTCTCCTAGAACTCAATTATTGCTGAAAACTTTAAGGAAAGCAGTCGGTGGCCCCCTAGGTCTTGGTTTACATCATTGCTACAAGAACTCCTACTAATGCCTGTGTTGTAGGTTCCTGGAGGGCGACATACATACACTAGTTGGTTGAGATTTGAGAGCAAGTGTGGTTACCATGATGAGTTGGAAGTACTGGTAGACTAATCATAGGACAGATCTCTGTCAGGGACAGGAAACTTATTCATACATGTTGAAGAAGTTGCTATGTATTTTGAAGTTACTGACATGTTTGATAACAGCTTTGTCTATTCTGAGTATAGGGTTGGCATGAAGGAAGATTGTCAGTAGCTCCTGGTCTTTTGGGATGTTCTGCTAAACTCTATGAGGGAAGGGACTACTCGCTCATTTTCATCATAGGTTTGGTTGGATGTGTTCACTTGTGTTAATGGACAAAAAGTTAGTGATATGATATGGTTGCTGTGTGAGATTGCTCTAGCCAGGGTTTCATGTCCTCTTCTCCAAACTGCCTGTTCTTCAGGAGCAAGAAGATTTTCATGCAGAAGAGCAAGTCTTGCAGCAATAGATGTTTCCTAAAGTGGAAACTAAAAATGGAATTACATCTTGTGGCTGGGTCTTTTCAAGTTCAATCTACTTGTTATGTATGTTTAAATTTCAGGTATTGGAGCTTTGAAGAGAAGAAACATTGGATGGAGGCTGGGCTGACTGCCCCCCAAGGGGATTGTGTCGCTCAGCAATATGGAGTTGCAGACTTGAATATTGACGACTTGCTGATTCAAAGATTTGCAGCTTTGCACAATTCAGATTTGAACAGCTGCAGAGCAACAGTGTGGAAGACTCAAAACTTGGACTAGTCCAGCAACGTATGCTTCTCATTTCTCAGCTTTGTCGAGGACGACAAAGACTAGGTGGGGGAGGGTGTTGGAACTGTGAAGTTATGAAGGACCCATGAAGCTATGAAGGTCATGGAGTACTTGGAAACCTCCCTTGAAGCTAAGGATACTTGGAGGTTAAAAGCCTTGTGTGGAAGTCTCTCAAATTTCCCACTTTTTCCTTTTGTATACAAGTTCTTCATAGGAACTCTCTCTTATTTCCTTTTTTGAGAAAACCCATAAAAACTCAACCTTATCCTTCTTTTTTTGGAAAAGGCTTCTTTTTGAACTCTTGCTTTATTTTAGAAATAGGAGCCCTTTTTGGAAACGCACGAAGAGCTCTCTCTCTCTCTTGAAAGATTCTCTTCTTGATTTTCCCACCTACCTTTTATTTTTAGGATCTCTCAAATTAATGAAGCCTTTAGCCACTTGTATTCAACGGATTCCTCCTCCCCTCTTATATAAGGAGGAGCTCATTTTGTAAAAGGGAGGTCCCTTGGCCTCCATGCTAATGGAATGAAGGTTCATTTGGCTTCCACATTTCTCTTTGTGTGCTAGGCGTCGATCCATGTGTGTGCGTTTGGCATTTGGGGTTGTGGTGTGTGAGCATTGCCCTCCCTTGTCCCTTTTGACGTTGGCCATGGAGCCATTGTTCATGGACGTGGGTGTTTGGGTGTTGCTTACATTTCTTGCAACTCCTCTTGGAAGAGCCTCTCACTTCCATGTGAGGCGGTTAGGGTCTGTTGTTCCCCATTTCTCAACAATAATGCATATGCATATGCATACATAATGCATATGCATATGCATACATACATACTTATATGCATACATAATGCACATGCTTACATACACGTACATAATGCATACGCACACACATACACACATAGACACATACACACATAATGATGCATACACACACATACACACATACACACATACACACATAATGATGCATACACACGCATACATATGCATACACACACATATGCATACATACATGCATACACATACACACACATAGATACATACACATAAACACATACACACTCATTGTTGGCATACAAAGCAACAGAGGAGTCATGTACAATATGGCAACAAGGCCAAATCATTTTTTTCCATGGACTATTTACAACTCAAGTGATTTTAATCACTACACAAACATTGTAAATCCTGTTTTTGGTAGAATAGACTCCATTTTGTGCAAGCCGAGGAGTCCTCGAGCTTGAGGAGTATTAGAACTAGCGACACATCAATTTTCATAATTTCTAGACTCTGTTTGAGCCCTCAAATAGGCTCTAGAACCTAATTCTTAACTAGGCCGGACACTAGGTCTGGACAAGACCAAAGCTAGTTAGAAAACTATAAAAAGAGCTAGAGAGCTCATTTTTGAGGTTAGATTGTTTGTGAATTGAGCTTATGTGAGAGACTTTTTGACTAATGCAAAGAACTCCATTGTTCCTCTCCTTGTTCTTGCCTTGTGTGCGCGTGTGTGTGTATGTGTGTGCATGCTTGTGTGCTTCTCACTCACACACTTGTGCCTTCACTTGCTCATAGTCTTCATACTAGTCCTCATGTCTCCATGGATTGACAATTATGAGGTGAATCTTCTCATGTTGGTACTCACCATTGTGCTAGAGTGTCGCCAAATTTGGCGCCGTTGCCGGGGAGAGAGCTTCGAGGACGAGCGTCTGATGGTAAGACGTCGAGTTGAGACATTGGAGTTATAGGTAATATCCTTCTTTCTCTTGATTTTTCTTCATTTTTTCCTTACTTTCGCATCACCATCATCACCATCATCATCCCCACCATCTCCCACCTCCATCTCCATCTCCACAAAAAATTTCAGTTTTTTGGGTCATATTACACCCCCCACCTCATTTCCCTCATTTCATTGTGAGAGAGAGCAAGAGAGAGCTTGCATGCTATCTGTTTTTGGTGTGTTTTTGAGCTTTTGTTGCAGGAACTTGCTGTACCACCTTCTCCAGCAGTGTGCGCAGGTACGACAGACTCTGCACACGTCCCGGGACGACGACCTCTGTCTGTCGCGACAGACAGAAAAACTTAATATTTTGTGAATGCGTGTTTGGCACGGTAACCTACACCATTAGAGCACTCCAAATCACTAGAAGTTTCTCAAAAATTTGCGTTTTTTTAGTCTATCGCGACAGACACCGTCTATCGCGAGAGACAGAGACTCACGATAGGCCCCGTCTATCACGACAGACCAAAATTCCACGACAGATCCAGTCTATCGCGACAGACACCGTCTATCGCGACAGACCCATCTATCGCGACAGACACCGTCTATCACGACAGACACCGTCTATCGCGACAGACACCGTCTATCGCGACAGACCAAATCACGACAGACGACAGACACCATCTATCGTGACTAACCCATCTATCGCGACAGACACCGTCTATCGCGACAGACCCGTCTATCACGACAGACCCATCTATCGCGACAGACCCATCTATCGCGACAGACACCGTCTATCGCGACAGACACCGTCTATCGCGACAGACCCATCTATCGCGACAGACACCGTCTATCGCGACAGACCCATCTATCGCGATAGACACCGTCTATCGCGACAGACCCATCTATCGCCACAGACACCGTCTATCGCGACAGACAGCCCCCCACGATAGTTTGTGTCTATCGCGACAGACTCCGTCTATCGCGATAGACAGACATTTTCGGCAAAAATTAAGGGGTAAATTTTTCGAAATTTAGGCAAAATTTTGGGCATATTTGCACTCTCAAATACTCATACACTTGCAAAGGCCTTAGAAAAATGCATTAAAACCCCTGAATGGTTCTGTTTGTCTAGTTAACCCCCTAAACCCTGAACGGCCATAACTTGTTCATACGAAGTCCATTTTTTGAGCTCTAGGGCTTGTCGGAAAGCTTGTGGCATGTACTACGCGCCCTCAACTGTTTTTATAAGAATAGTGCGTTGCTTTTCATATAGGATATTTGGAAGTTGGCACACTGAGGGGTAGGAACACCAAGGGAGCTCTAGAGGAAATTTTTAGCAATACAAAAGGGGGAACAAGGGTCATTAAAAAAGTGTCTGAAATAAATTGTCTGTCAAGTCAACTTCTCGAGCACTAAAGAGCAAGGATCAGCAAGAAAGGTCGGAATACTCTCAACTCCTCTTCGTCAATTCCTAGCTTAGGCTAAGAACGATTAGAAGTAGGAGTAAGTCAGGGCGACGATAGGCAATTATCAAGTTGAAGCATACCCAAACTTTCAAGTTCAAGCTAAGGACGTAATCTTTGTACTGTCGAGAACATTAAAGGAAAAGAACTTAACGTGGAACGATCAACTGTAAGTGCAAAACTACACTCAAATATACCTTACGACGTGATATCAGACAAGAATTTTAACAACGGGAATCAACTAAAAAGAATTAAGTAACTGATACAAAAGGACTCTACAACGAGGTTGTACTTGGGCAAAATTGGGCTATTCAGCTAGGCTTATGAACCTTAGATCAGGGCGACATCTAGTAAGGGATAGACAAAGCCTTAGGTCTTCAGAGGCTAGTGTCAACCACACTGCTAGGTCGTGGGCCCAGCAGTTGAGCCACCACTCATACTACCCAAGTTCTGAGACTAGTGAATCCGAGATGTCTCGAGGTATGGAGAGACCTACATGAAGTTCAGGAGTGCCTTACTTGCACAGGGTAGAAGGCCCTTACAAAACGCAGTTGGAATACCTTAGGACCAACCGATTAGGTGCCAGCATCTATGAGGACGGCCTAGGAAGATCTGTGGTACAGATTAAGAATCCTGATCAATCCATTGGACTAGAGCACCCAGCTGTCAAGTTCGAAAACGGAGCATACTTGGACAAAGAAGGAACCATATACGTAGTCACCAGTCACCCAGATAGGACGTACGAATTTGGAAATGTGATCCCAGAAGCAGACTTAGGTGACCTGGAGCAAGGAAACATGGGTGCAGAACCTAGAACCCCTCGAGGTAAATCAGTTCTCACTAGGATTATCACACCGGAGTGGATTCCCCAGGATAATAAGAGCATAGATTTGCTCCTCAATCGAGAGACTGACAAAGCCTTTTGGAGGTACAAACCTGATCGGCCAATTGAGATAGGAACAATCATGATATATGAGTTTAAGGATCCTGATAGCCCAGGTAGAGTGACCTACTTAGATCACGCTTCGGAGAGGATCTTTGTGGTGACAGAAAATGATAGGCATGCTTACACTTGGAAGGGTGAATTCGTTTTCCCCCAACCAAGATCGAATGTATCCTATGGTCACCCTGGTGCTGGAACATCCCAAGCTCATGGAATGCAAAGAGACAGAAGTAGAGATAGACCAGAAGTAAGCTTTGCCAACCCAGTGGGCAGAGAAAAAACGAGGACGGAAACAACTAGAGTAGAACCTGAGACACTTAGAGCTCACAGGAATCAAAGAAATGCGGATGAGTTCCCTCTACCACGACCTAGAGAGCACACAAGGACTTTGAGACCGACTCAGCTAGTTAAGTCCATGAAGAACTACTTCGATGGCACTGGAGATCCATACGATCATGTGGCTGAGTTTAGGCAAGTCTTGAGAGCTGAACAAGTGGAGGATCTATTCACGCAATACAATGCCTTTGGTCTGACCCTTAGGAACACTGCCCTGACATGGTTTCAGCCACTAAATGAGAGGCAGTTCAGGAGCATAGACCAACTCCTAGAAGCTTTCATTATTGAATTCTCTAAGAGTGGCATAAGGCATAATACCTCCTCGCTGATTCACAGCTTCAAGCAAACCCCGCAAGAGACCGTGAGACTTGCAGGAAGGAGATTTAGGCAATATCTTGAAAGATGCCCTGTTTCGGAGTTACCCACACCAGCCAAGCAAGTGGCATTATTTTTGGATGGATTGTTAAGTACCAAATTGAGATCTTATGTGTACTTGAAGGACCCTAGGACCATAGAAGAGTGTGTACGCATGTGCATCGACATCGAGGATAACCTAGGGGAGGAGTTAGAGCTTTCCAAGATATACAAAGATGCGGATAGTGCCTCTAACCTCTCTTCCACGCAATCCACATCAATTGAGGAACTGGCAGAGAAAGTAGCTCAGAAGTTAGGTGTCACTAACAAACAAATCCCAAGCTTTGCCCCTGTGAAAAGATGCTATACTTGTGGTGGCGACCACATGGCGAATGTCTGTCCCATTATGGCTCAACCCCAAGTTAATCCTAGTAGCCAGTACTGCACCATAGAACGGAGGTACACCAATCACACCGCGCAAGATTGCCCATACAACAAGCAGGCGGTTAGGCAACCCTACCCTCAGCCATACCCTCAATAGGGAAGATACCAGAACCCGTACCCTCCACAGCCATATGGCAGGCCACAACAACCTTATCAGCAACCATACCAAAACCACCAAAGGCCTCAGCCTGTGTTAGCACAACAACCTCCTGCCCCAGCTAATGTGATCCCAGTAAAATATGCAGCGGCAGAAGAAAACCTGAATAGAGCTATAGTCCCTGTAGCACCAGTGCTTTCAGAAAGTGATCCCAGTGACCATAGCTTTGATTCTACACATGTTGATAGTCCCCATGCTTACTATATGCAATCTCCTGAACATGGTGAGTCCTACTATAGTGAAGAACCGAGTGAACCTAGTTGGGAGTCAGAGCACACAAACCTCATGTATACCAACCCCAATCCTAGGCCTCAATCTAGGCAGGTAAGACCTCCATTCCCGAGAGGACCATGCTACTGATGTCAAGGAGATCATCTCATTCGTGATTGCCCCATGTCTGCACCTACACAACCCCAATCAGTGACGATCCAAGGCTTTTGCCAGGAGTGCGGAAAGGAACATCTCTTACGAGATTGCCCCAAGAATCCCAGCAATATGCCAAAAATCACCCCGATTAATGTTATTGGGTTAGTGGTAGATTCCAGCGGAAGTGTCACTTCCACTGCACCCATACAGGTAGTCACTAGAGCTCAAGCAGTGCAGCAAAACCAAGGGGTAAGCAAGGAAAAGAGCCCAGACGCTAGCGATACTAAGAGCCAAAATAAAAAGAGAACAAGAGCTTGGAAAGATAGCCGTGAACGTATGAAAAGGCAATGGGCAAAGAAGATGAGTGAACTTGAGGAAAGTCTACGAGAAACCAAGGCCAAAATCATAGAGATCACATCTCAACCGCACTCTCACACATTTCCACCGCTACCATACCCATCACCCTCCATCCCTCCATCCTCTAAGACACCCCACGTAACCCACCGACCACCCCAAGCAGGATCAGTATTAGCTGATCCCACTCCTGAAGACATAGACATGATGCTTAAAGCATATCAGGCCAGAATCCAAGAAGGGCCAAATGTCACGGATCATGACAAGTGCTACCCTAGAGCTGACCTAGAGATAGAAAGAACCAAGCTTTGTGTGAAAATGGTCGCATTGGCTCAAACTATGTTTGAAGCCAGTCGCCTTTTCAATTACTCGGGCTCAGCCAAGACGCAATTGCACTTGGATGGGCTTCTAGAGAAGTTAGAGGGCATAATTGCAAGATCTGCCAAGGAAGAAAAAAATCAAGAAAGAGATAAAGCAAGCAAAAACATGACCCATCCCCCATCAAAAGCTTATGTGCCCAATTCCACTGAACCAGACAACCCCCCTTCCCTAGGAAGAATAGAGAATCTAATGGCACAATCACAAAAGGAACTCGCCCCTCAACACCATGACAAGGCTAGTGAAAGAGCAGGTCTTCCTACCCAGAAGGCCTATGTGCCTAACTCTACGGAGCCAGACACATCATCTTCTATGAATCGGTTCACACCGGAATTCCTACGTGAGATTCAAGAAGACAAATGGGCTAAAGAAAGTGAAGTCCCTCCTCCCATTGAACTTGTGGATGAGGCACATGACCAATTCCCACAAGACATCCCATCCATTTATGGAGAGCAGGAGAGCATCCACTCTTAGGACAGACTAGACTTTGAGTCTAACTCTCTACAAGAATTACCCCACTTCACAGGCCCATGGGAAGCTAAGTCTATTTGTATGAGAGCACCCACGGTCATGGTACGAAATGAGGACTCAGTCTTACCCAGGAACACAGAGGTAGTGAAAAACACTAAAGTGCAGTGCAATCTCAGGTTAGAAGAGCTACTCAAGGTTAGACCTGAATTATGGAAACATGTAGCCAAACAAGTACCAGAAATAGCCAAACCTCGTTCCCAGGTAGGATCCCAGAGAACAGTGCCAGAAATACCCTTGGATAAGATAGGAGATATGTGTGAAGGTGAAGAAGGTAACACCTATCTTCCCATTACCTACCAGGGGTACACCACCAAGGCAATTTTGGACTCAGGTGCAGGAGTTGCAATTGCCACCACTTCCCTATGGAAGCGTTGGGGCAAGCCAGCACTCAAGCCAACGAGAATGAAATTGCAGATGGCCGATGGTCATATTGAGAGACCCTTAGGATTGCTAGAAGGAATAACTCTCACCACCTGTGGTGTCGAGTTTGAGCATACATTTGCTATATGTGACTTCAGCAAAAATCATGCCTATGAGATGATTTTGGGAAGACCATTTATGCGACAGTTGCAAGTGGTACAGGATTGGGGAACCAACTCCTTGTACCTACAACACTTAGGTGTTACGACCAAAGTGAATCTTAAAGATTACTCTCATAGAGATGTCCCTCCTATCCAATGGAATCCCATCCATAGAGCCAAAGATGATACAGAATCGGTGCACTCCATAGGATCAGGATCCTCATGGATGCATGAAGACACCCACTTATGGATGTGCAAAGTAGCAGTGGACGAAGAGAAGAGAGAAAAAGCCAGAGAGGTAGGTGCAAAAGAAAACCATAGATCAATTCAAGACCCAGCCTATGCACCTGTAGTCTTTCCTGACGAAGAATTTGAACCCCACGGCTGGGCAGAAATTTTAGCAACAATGGACATAGCCATCAATGAAGAACAATGGACACCCCACTGTGATGAGGATGGCTATGACATTTCAGTCTTCTCCATAGAGCCAATCATGGGAGAGGCAGTTCTAGAAGAATGCGAACCTAGCCCTGATGCATTTGAGGATGCAAGTGACTCTGATCTAAAGTCGATCATTATGGACCCACCATTTGCATCAGATGAAAAATACTTCCATGAAGTAGAATTTCAACCCCAGAAACATGGAGAGCTTACAAATGATGTAAGATTAGCAACACATGTGACCCCGAAGGAAGAAGGGAAGAAACGAAAGAAGAAAGAAGTCTCACCAGAAGAGGAAGAATCGTTGTTTGAGGTTTCGGAAAATTTTAAGAAGTATGAGATAGATGACAGGAGGGTCATGATAAGAATGCCTAAACGAGAGGCACAATCAGGAGAGGCCTATGATAACAAAGAAACCACCAAGAAAATAGTAGTGGCCCTAGAAGAAGGAGAGGAGAGATGCACGTACATAGGCCATGACCTAACAGAGGAAGAAGAGCATGCGTTGATAGCCTTGCTAAGAGAATACAGAGATGTATTCACTTGGAGTTACAAGGATTTGAAAGGTGTTGACCCTGATATATGCTCACACACTATCCCCATGACCTCAGATGCTAAACCCTCTAAGCAAAAGCCCTACACATATAACGATAATTACGCTGCTAAGATCAAAGAAGAGATAGATAGACTGGTTGAAGCTGGATTCATCTATGAAATTGAGCACACTGAATGGGTATCCCCCATCGTAGTGGTGCCCAAGAAAAATGGAAAGCTGCGCGTATGCATTAACTTGAAGAAGGTTAATGCAGCCACGATTCGAGATAACTATCCGCTTCCCATCACAGAACATCTCTTAGAAAGAGTAGCAGGCAAGGAAGTGTACAGCTTCCTTGATGGATTTTCGGGTTACAATCAAGTAGCCATAGCTCCAGAGGATCAGCATAAGACAGCCTTTGCCACAGAATGGGGCATTTTTGCTTTTAGAGTAATGCCATTTGGGCTTACCAATGCACCAGCGACCTTCCAGAGGCTGATGTGCCATGTATTTAAGGAGTTCCTGAGGAAGAATTTAGAAGTCTATGTTGATGACCTTTGTGCTCATTCCAACATTAGACAAACTCATATTCCTGAACTCAGACAAATCTTTGACAAATGTAGAGAATATCAAGTCTGCTTGAACCCAGAAAAGTGCGTCTTTATGGTCAGACAAGGCAAGATTCTGGGACACATAGTGTCAAAGAATGGCATATCCACTGATGAAGAGAAAGTGAGAGCTATAGCAGAGCTACCTAGGCCAAGGAATGTCAAGGAAGTACAAGCTTTCATGGGACATTGTGGTTACTACCGTCGGTTCATTCACATGTATGCTGTCATTGCAAAGCCCATGTACGGACTTCTGACTAACTTTGAGTGGACTGATGAATGTGAGAACTCCTTCCAGGAGCTTAAACGAAGATTATGTTCAGCACCAATCTTGACCACACCAGATTGGAACAAGCCATTCCATGTTCACGTGGATGCATCCAATTTTGCTATTGGGTGTGTACTCGCGCAACCTACTGGTGAAGGTAATATGGATCTTCCAATTGCCTATGCTAGTCGACAATTGAATGCAGCTGAATGAAATTACACCACTACTGAGAGAGAAGGCTTAGGCATGATATATGCAGTTAAGAAATTTAGACACTATTTGCTTGCAAATAAGTTTAAATTTTTTACTGATCATCAGGCATTGCTATACCTCGTAAACAAGCCATGCAATACAGGAAGATTAGTGAGATGGTTTCTCTTGCTAATGGAATATGATTTTGAGGTTGTGGTAAGAAAAGGGAGGACTCATTTAAGAGCAGATCATCTCTCTAGGCTCACATCGGGAGAAGCCCCACAAGGAGTATCAGATGACCTTCCTGATGCTTACTTGTTTAATTTGGAAGTGGTGCCGCAGTGGGCTAAGCCATTGGTACCAGTATTGACATACGGGCCTAACCATCCTGTAGTAAACACACAGAATAGAGAGGTTGTGAAAGCCCAAAAGTACCACATCATGGCAGGAAGCATGTACAAGCACACAGATCAAGGAATCTTGGCTTGTTGTGTGGAAGAGGACGAGTACAATAAATGGTTGCAATTAGCACATGTAGGTGCATTAGAGCAACACTATTCAAAGCAACGAACCCTACAAACACTAAGGAGACTAGGAGTGCATTGGCCAACTATGGAAGCTGATGTCCAAAAGATGCGCAAAGAATGCCCAATCTGTTGCACTAAACCACCGGTGGAACATGCCACTCTTTATCAAGTGTCCATAGTGCCAGATTGGAGTGAACCTCTAGTATCCTTCTTAAGGGTGAGAACATTCCCTCCAGACATGACTCTGGCTAGGCAAAGGAGTTTAGAACAAGAAGCCCAAGATTATTCACTCATTGGTGATAATCTATACAAACGTGGTAAAGACGGTTACCTGAGACTATGTGTCCATGAGAGTGAGTATCTCAAGATCTTGGACACTGCTCACCAAGGTGTAGCAGGAGGACACTTTGGACCAGATCGGGTGATCAAGGCAATACTATTTGCGGGCTTCTGGTGGCCGACCCTTCACATGGACGCACATGCCTATGTGAAACGATGTGATGTCTGTCAGAGAACTCAGTATCCTATACGTAAAGATGAGATGCCACTGAAACCTATGATGGGTGGACGTGCATTCTCTAAGTGGGGAATAGACTTCGTAGGACCTATTAATCCCCCAGCTAAGGGTTCCCATGCAGAATATATCATTGTTGCAACAGACTATCTAACTAAGTGGGTAGAGGTAAAAGCCATAACGAAGAACGATGCTCAAACAACTGCTAAATTCTTGTTTGAAAATGTATTCACAAGATACGGGCTACCTATAGAGCTAGTTAGTGATAGAGGCACTCACTTCTTGAATGAAGTGATTGAAAATCTGCTCCAAGAATTCTTGGTAATACATAAGAAGTCTGCCCCCTATCACCCTCAAGCAAATGGCCAGGCTGAGAGCACCAACAAGATCTTATGCAATGTATTGACGAAATTAGTGAACAACAAACGCTCTGATTGGGACAAACAGGTACACCATGCTGTTTGGGCATACCGAGTTGCCTACAAAACGGTACTCCAAGCCACTCCCTTTCAAATGGTGTTTGGTCAAAATGCTGTGCTACCTTTAGACTTTTTGATACCTACATTGAAAGTGGCACAAGAGCATGAATGGACGGGTCATGAACTCTCCTCTAGACTTTTTGACCTTGAACGATTAGGAGAAACAAGACTGAGAGCAGCTGCAGGGATATATGCAGCTAAGAAACGACAGAAGGCATACTTTGATGCCCACGTTAAGGATAAAGGTTTAAAGGCAGGCGACTTAGTTTTAGTCTACACATTGAAACAACACGCAAGGAAACTGGAGAAGAGAGGCTACGGACCTATGATAATCAATAGGATCTCCACGAGTGGAGCAGTACAACTAGCCACTTTAGAGGGTGACATTCTCCCAAACTATATTAGCGGGTGCAGAGTCAAGTTGTATCAGGAACCCCTCACGGAGGAAATGCTAAGTCGACTCAATACTGCTAAGCAACGTAAAGAGGAGGAAAAACGAATTCGAGAAGAAGCTCAAGCAGAAGCCCTAGAGCGCATACGGAGAATGAAATTAAGAAGACAAGGTATAGAGCAACCTGCGCCATATGCATATGCAGATCCAGGATATCACATGGCTATGTGTGAAGTTTCAGGTGTTAGCTCACATAGGATAACTGATCGACGTCCTTTCATAACCTTAGATATAGGACAAGGAAAGAGTGCAAGGACTGTAAGAGCCTTGATTGACTCAGGTGCAGCCACTAGTGCTGTTAAATTGTCTTACTGTCAAGAGTTGCAATTAACGGTCAATCCTGTGGAAGCATATCTCATAGGATTGGGAGGCGTGGAAACCCCTTGCATGGGCGAGGTGGAACTTCCCCTCTATATTCATGATGAGGCAATGACAGTTAAGGTACTAGGTTGTCAAGATGAGGACCTCACTGAACCTCTTGTCTTGGGTCAAGACTGGATCTATGACCAAGCAATCAACTTAAACCTAAGAAGTGGAATTCTTCAGGTATGGGTGAATCAGACTAGAATTACAATTGAGTTAAATAATGGAGCACTCAAGGAACTAGGAAAGACACGGACTCCTGGTCCCTCCAGGGGTGCACATGAAGTTGACCATGCTGTTCTTGTCCAAGGCTATGTGATGCAGAAGAATGAAGATCTCAAAGAAGGAGTCAGAACCACAAGGAAACTCCCTTCTTTTCCAAAGGCCAGAAGGAGGCAGCAACTAAGGGCAGATCAATCACTGAAGATTCTCCAGGCGAGACAACAAAAGAGTGCGCGAAGCATAACAACTCAGCATAAAAGAGTGCGCGATGTGGGTGCGGAAGGACGAGCTGCCGACCGTAACTAAGTCGCAACAACGGTCTCAACTTCCTATTAGTAATCAACGACTGGATGCTAATAAGAGGACTCCTAAAACCTCTGTTGAGAAAGCGAAATCCATTTGGGTACCCAAGAAGTCGATGAAGGCTGACCCATAATCCAGACAAATTTGGGTGCCTAAGGCTTGCTTACGGGCTCAACTATCCCCACACAATTCACATCATACACAACAGGGTTCACTTGCTCAAGCAGCCGCCACCCACTCTTGTCTGATACACTCGAACACACTACCACCTAGAAGCACGTACAGACTCACTCGTAAATGGGTCCCAATGGCACAACAACTCCTAGCAGAATTACTCATGCAACCCTCCCGAATCTCCACAAAACCAAGACCCAAAACCATCCACGGTATTTGGAAACCTAAAACTTGTAATAAACCCCCAGACCCCAGTTGTAAATCCATGCCCAACTACTAACTACGTCACTGTTGCTCTAGCACAATGGTGAGAACCACGTTAAGAAGCTTCACCTCCTTAATGTCAATCCGCGGAAGAGATAGGAGTGATATGAAGATCGTGAACGTGAGATGATGTGAGAGTGAAGGTGAGAAGCATCAAGATGCACACACACATACACACACACAATGAAGAGACAAGCAAGACACAATGGAAGGTGGGAAATTAGCTCTATTACTCAAGAATACTCTTACAAGCTCCAACTAGCTCTAAGCTCACACTAACCAATATGAACCAACCTCAAAAATGAGCTCTCTAGCTCTTTTTATAGTTTCTAGACTAGTTTTGACCGGTTTCACATCTAGTGACCGGCCTAGTTAAAAAATAGGTCCTAGAGGCTATTTGGAAGGGTAAACGATGTCTAAAAATAACGAAAATTGGTACACGCATTCTACCTAAGCTCCTCAAGCTTGAGGACTCCTCGGCTTGCACAAAATGGAGCTATGGATTACAAAATGGGGTTTTGTCTATATTACATATGTTACAAGAGTGATGAAAATCACTGTTGGATGTTTGAAGAGGTAATAAAAACATAATTGTTTGAAAAAATGATCCGACTGGCTCCCTGCTCCGTCTTTACATGCTTCCATGTCGTCTGTGCCTCTGACTGTGCCTCTGACTGCTTCCAACACCCCCCTCCCTCTCGCTTCTGTCGTCCTCGACAGAACCTTGTTGTGCGGTCTGCCGGATGTAGTTTTGTAGGAGGTCGTGAGCGAGGGTGTGCTCAGATACTCGAATGCCTCGGGCCAGATCGGCCTCGAGCTTCTCCCAGTCGATCGGTTGCGGTTCGTCGGGTGGCGGGAGTTGATAATGCGTGGAGTAAACCATTCGCTCACAGGCAAAAAGTTGCAATAAATGTGTGGGCCTGCTGATGAATACCTCGGAATGGTATTCCCAAAACCCGGTGGTGAACATCGCTTCAAAGGTTTGTTTGTAGCATGCCGGGAGGTATTTTATTCTACAGTGCCAGGCATAACACACCCGGAGCGATGGCGTTGTGCTCATGTCATATACTAGATCAAAGTTACCATGCTCAAATCCCGGGGTGTTTACATGCGGTGCCTTGACGCGTCGGAAGACTTTAAATATCATTTGCATCATGTCAAAAATTTTGACAGTCATATGCGCTGCGATATCATTCATATGCTTCAGGCGAGGGAGCCAGTGATGGATTGTAGCCATCATATAGCCAACAGTGGGCAACTCGGTAGGTGGCTTGAAGTAGGGGTAATTCAGCCAATCCTGACACTGCCTATTGTTTTGTACTTTGATAGCGAATGCAGTCCAGGAGCGGCGTCGTGGTACTGGTCCCCAGCAAGGATTATACTTTAAGTGTAAGGGCGCTTTCACCCATGTGCTCATCATTTCTGGGTACTTCTGGAGGAGGTCTTTGCGCCAATCAGGTTGATGGATTTCTCCTCTTTGCGCATTTGGTGGCAAGTCTGCCGGCTCGAATTGTGTAGCATGCGTGGGTTTCATGCCGGTTTCTTTCTCTATAGCTAGCTGATATTCAGCCATTAACATGAAGTATGGCTTATACTGCAGCTCATGCCCAGATATATAGCATCGGGGGGCCAAATGAGCAAAGAAGGGGGATTGTAAGATTCTCTCTTCAATGATGGCCATGGCATGTAACTGTGCCTCTACTCTGGCCGAATGTGTCGTTCCAAGTTCTTCGATCGTTTTCATCCACGCGGGGGTAGGAAGTTCATAGGTCATCTGGCCTTCGGCCGTGACTTGTCCGCCTGGGATGGGTATTGGCTCGTATGCTTCTTCAAACGTTTCCTCCACCGGAATGGTTATGTTCTCGTCGTCAGCTGGGATCTCCGGTGGGGACTCAGGCCGTGGTGGTGCTTCGTATACATCTATTCGTGATTGGAGAGTGGCTACCTGGGCCCGTAATGCGTTTAGTTCCTCTATGAGCTCAGGAGAGGGGTCCACAGGTTCTGGTACTTCTGCTGCCACTGGTACTTGTTGTGGTGTCGGTTCTCTGAGCTGTAGTAACTTGTGATCTTCTTTTAGCTTCTGATGCTCTTCGTTCATTCGATCATAGTCCTCTAGCAGTCGAACATGGTCATCTAGCAACATCCGCATCGATTCGGATGGGATTGCCTTGAATCTGCTAGGACTTAAAGGTTGTTCAGGATGGTCCAATGCCGCTTCCAAATTTTCTCTATTCTGCTCTTGGAGTCTCTGGTTCTCCTCTTTTGCTGCGGCTAGGTGCCTCCTGAGTAAACCCATGTTTCTGGTCAGCGTCGCGTTCCTAATTGTTTGGGCTCGAAGCAGGTTGTCCAGATCAGCAGTGGCTTCTTTTGTTTTCTCTTCACTTTCTAGCTCGAGCTTATGATATGCCTCTCTTAGTTCTTGGTATCGCGTATTTAAAGAGGCATTCTCGATTGATAATGAATTGAGCTACGACTGCAATTCATTGGTCGTCCTCTGCAGCTGTTGATAATTGTTGCCCAGAGATGCGAACTCATCTCGTACTTGTGACATGCATGTGAACATTTGTTGAAGTGCAGTGTCTATGGTTGGCGATAATAGTAATGGAGTGCTAAGTGAGGATGCAGTGGAAGTAGATGCAGCGGGAATGGGAAATGGGGTTGGGAAGGTGGATGCAGTGGTGATCGTGGAAAATTGTGACGTACCTAAATATGATGGTGCTGTGAGTGGAGTGGGTGCTGGTGCGGTGGGTGGTGAGATGTCCATGTCATTGGACGTGTCAAGTGCGGTGACTGTGAAAAGCGGTGTGTAAGTGGGTGGTTGTGTAGGTGTGAAGACGGGATTTACAAATGTAGAGTAATTTACAGGGGGAATGGTTGGAGCAGCTTGGTGAAAAGGGGAATTAGGGGTTATGGTGGGTTGAGGAGGTGAAACTGGTGAGAAGGTTAGTGGGGTTAGAAAGGTGAAAGGGTGTCTTAAAGGTGGAGGAAAGGATGGGAAGGATGAAGGGATGAAGGGGTTAACATGTAGACGAGGTGGGGTGGGTACGGGCATGGTGGTATGAATGGGTGGGGCAAAGGTTGTGGCTATGTTGCCGTGAACTGGTGTGTATGTGGGAGGAGCAGTTGGGGGTGCTGGGGATACAGGATGGGTTGGTGAAACGTGAGGTGAGAGAGGAGTAGATGGTGTGGATGTTATTTCAAGGATAGTGGTAGTATGTACAACGGTAGTACGTGGTGGGGAGTCAACTAGGATAGCTTCTTCGGTGATGGATCTTTCCGGACGTAAGCGTGCATCTTGCGCCTGGTGGGATGATTGAGCACCTACCGGAACTCGAATATATTCACCGGGCTTCGATAACAGGCGAATTCTACGAGGGTCATATTGAGGAAGTGGCTTACTTTGTAAATATCTCAATGCTTCGACCGGGCCGATGGATTGGACCAGTTCTCTAAACCCTCTGATGTAGACTTCTTCAAATCCTCCGGAGACTAGTTCTTGTTCGATTAGGGCCTGGCTCTCTTCTTCAGTCAATTTCTTCCGTTCCCAGACTTTCTCCATCGTACGATATAATTTCTTGATTGCCAGCGTGTAAGCTGCTGCTTCGAAAGTCTCCTCTTCATGCGTACTGGTGTCACCGTGTGCATCGGTTTGTTGACCTTGGCCGTCTGTCTGTCTTTGTTCTTGGGAATCATGCGTGCCCTAGCTGGCTTCATCGTCACCTTCCTCGTCATCTGTGGCTGTTCGTTCATCATCAGAGCTAGACACAACTTGTCCCTGTGGCAGATCCCGCGGTGTGGTAGGGTAGCTAGGGCGTTCATATTCTTGAGAGAACATTTGTGCCTCTGAAAACTGGAACTCATTTGAGAATGCATCCGGCATCTCAAAATCGAATGTTGTGTTTATTGGTTCTGCCTCCATGTGTGGTAATGGGAAAGAAAAGGCTTCCGCACCAATAGTGGTGGGAGCATCTGTTGTCGTGGTGGTGGGTTCTGTGGTTGCAGCTGCCTGAGGTGCAACGGTACTAGTAGTGCCCTCCGTGACCACTGGTCTAGATAACCTTATGCGAATAGGTTGCACTGTGGGAGTGGCTTCTGTCGGTGATTGCGCTGGAGAGGGTTGTGGTGATGGTGACTCTGGCACTTGAAGGCAAGGAATGGTGCCTCTCATGTGCTTACCTGCCCGTGTTCTGCTGGGCTTCCTGGCTTTCTTCGTCGTTCCTTTGAATGCTTTCAGCTCTTCTCCTGTTAATGCACGTTCAATTGGCAAATCATAGGCCAAGCACATTTAAACAATTCTTGTGAGCACACAACATCCATTAAGCACTTTCTTGCGTTCCCATCTGTGTTGTGCCAAATACATCTGATCAATGATCCAGCTCGCCAGATCAACCGTCTTAGGTCCCGTACATGCCAAGTACAATCCAAACCATATTCTTTTATGGGGCATGGTGAATCTGTCCTGAGCGGGGAATGCAAAATGTTGCATGCATATCCGTAGCGGCTTTGACAGCTCAGGTGTAATTGCTGAGATCTCCTCCCACTTAGTGACATCCCCACGTTTCATAGGGTCTGGAATTAATCTTTCTCGATCTGTGGGCGTGTGGGTGCCATGAATTTTGATGGCAGCTCTGATTAAATCCTTTGAGAGGTAAAACCTTTTGTAAGGTGGATCATCCACTAAAGAGGGCAAAATAAAAGTTCCTGGGATATCCTTATTCTCTGAGGCCAGCAAAGTAGTGATTAAATAATAACACCTATAAAAGTCGGGTTTGGGCAGGGGATCGCTGAAATACTCCGTGAAGCCTGCTCTGGCCCAAACGTGAGTTAGGTCCTGGGTGTTCTGTAGGTCTTCGAACTCTCTAGAGAAGAATTGGTATTTTCCCCACGTGCGGTCATCAAACGTCAAATTGGATTCAAATATAAAATCCGCGTCCGCTAAGGGTCCTGCAAGTCCCTGAAACCAGTGAGAGTTACGGTGTATCTTTTCTGTGTAGCCCATAGGTGGGTTATCGATCGGCATGGGCCCTGGAAATCCTTGGAATTCTGGCGGTGGAGCAGTCGGGTGGGATTCTGCTCGTAACACGTTGAGGGGCACCGCAGCTACACTGGGGCCTGCTCCTGATGGTCCTGCGTCAGTTTGCATGATGACTGGTGCGCTAATGAGAAAGATCTGCTACAAAAGATTAACACATTAGCATGGAAATTAATTATGATCCCATTAAAGTGAGACCGCAATCCCTTTCCATAACTGATGCGTAACCCGTGTAGCCAAGTGCTGTGATGTGATGGATGCAATGCTTCTTGCAGCACTAGTGCAGGTCTCTAGACACCTACACGTTTCAGATTATGCATACATTTCTTGATGAGGTGAGATTATGGGTGATGTGTGATGATGGTGGGTGAATTTATGCAAGGTTTAAAGGTTAGTGATTTATTACAAGGTTGTATGTTAGTCGGGGGGGTAGTTTTGTTAGACAATGGGTTAGGGGGAGACGGTTGGACACGCTTCGGTATCCATTTCCTAAGAGTCCTTGAGTGGGTGGTGGGTTTCTGCTCAGGGGCAAAAGGTAGTATCGGGTGTGGTGGTGTTGAGGGATGGAAAGATTTGTGAGGGGTATATAATACATGTCTTAAGGGTTGAGCTATGATACATGGTTTGGGTACCCAAATCTGCGTGGGTGTGGGTCTATGGGTAAGGTATTTCTTGGCGATCCAAATTTGTCGAATGCTCGGACCTGTAGAAGAAGGTCGAGGGGATGGTGGATACTGATTTTGTTTCTGCCCTGCCTTTTTCTTGTCGATCTCTGCTTGGTTGGAGTTCTTCGGTGCTTTTTGTCCTTTTGGCACCCATATTTGTCTGGTGCCGCTTCCTTTTGGTGGTCTAGACTGCTTTCCTTGTTGTGTCTTCTGATACTGCAGTCGGTCTGGGTTCCTTCGTCGTGGTTGACTCTGTCGTGGTTGAGGTAGAGAGGTCGGATGGACGCTCTGCTTTGGAAAAGAAGGGAGTTCCAACACTTGCGTGACCTGCCCATTAGGAAGTGATTCGTTTTTTAACTTTAATCTAGGCCAGTCCGCAACAAGTTTGGAAGGATGAGCACCGCAGGGTGTCGTGCTCATTTGGCCGCTGATGCAACCCACCTGACCACTGATTGTGTCCATCTGCCCTTGCGGTTGGGTAACTGTCCCTTCTAGTTTGTAGGAAGTCCCAGGGAAGATCTCCTGTTGTCCTTCTGATTGACAACTGTCTATAGCCAAGCCCGAGTGGATTGGTGTAGACGTAGCGTGATTGAGCTGATCAAAGATCTTCCGGTCTTCCGTCGCACGTGTTTCATAGGGTCTAGGGTCACAACCGTCAGGCAGAATGCCGTTAGGGAAGTCAAGCGGTATCACTCGCTTCTGCTCTAAGGTTCCAATCTGTAAGGAGCCTTGTCTAAGATTTAGGTCCATTGAGTGATCGTATAGCCAATCTTGGCCAAGGATTAGGGGTTCTATCAGGTCGTCATCATGGCACACTAGTAGCTTTGCTGTCATGGTCATATCCTTAATGAGGATAGGAAGGTCCACCTCACCCATGCAAGGGGTTTCCATGCCTCCTAGCCCTATGAGGTATGCCTCAATTGGCCGCATTTCTATTCCTGAATCCTTATAGTGGGACCATCTAATCGCACTAGTCGCAGCACCTGAGTCAATTAAAGCCCTGAGTTCTTGGCAAGGGTTGCCGTGCTCTGGCCTAACTGTAATGAATGGTCTCCTGTCCACTATGCTAGGATGAGTGGTTGACTTTACTTGACACATGGCCATGGGATATCTGGGTGATGTTTCCAGATGGTTATAATGTTCTCTCCCTAGTCCTTGTCTTCTTAGCTTCATGCGCTTAATGCGTTCGATGGCTTCTGCCTGAGCTTCAGCTCGTATTCTATTTTCTTCCTCCTTACGCTTCTTTGCCAATGTGAGTCGTCTGAGCATATCCTCAGTAAGAGGTTCTTGATATAACCTGACTCTACAGCCACTAATGTAATTAGGCATTATATCTCCTTCTAAGGTGGCTAACTGTACTGCTCCACTAGTCGAAAGTCTGTTAATGATCATAGGTCCATAACCTCGCTTTTCTAACTTCCGTGCATGCTGTTTCAGCGTATACACTAGAACTAAATCTCCTTCTTTTAGGCCTTTATCTTTCACATGTGCATCAAAATATGCTTTCTGTCGCTTCTTCGCTGCGTATATTCCTGCTGCTGCTTTCAGTCTGGTTTCTCCTAATCGTTCCAAGTCCATTATTCTCGCTGATAATTCATGGCCGGTCCATTGATGTTCTTGTGCCACCTTAAGGGTCGGTATCAAGAAGTCCAAAGGAAGCACTGCATTCTGACCAAAAACCATCTGAAAGGGAGTTGCATTGAGTACGGTCTTGTAGGCCACTCTATATGCCCAAACAGCGTGGTGTAACTGTTTGTCCCAATCTGAACGTTTGTTGTTGACGAGTTTCGTCAGTACGTTACAAAGTATCTTGTTAGTGCTTTCAGCCTGACCATTGGCCTGAGGATGATATGGTGCAGATTTCTTGTGAATCACCATAAAATCCTGTAACAAATATTCAATGACTTGGTTTAGAAAGTGAGTGCCTCGATCGCTCACTAACTCTATAGGCAATCCATATCTTGTAAAGACATTTTCAAATAAGAATTTTGCAGTCGTGTGAGCATCATTCTTTTTTGTGGCTTTTGCCTCTACCCATTTGGTTAGATAATCTGTGGCAACAATAATGTATTCCGCATGTGTACCTTTTGCAGGGGGGTTAATGGGTCCTACAAAGTCTATACCCCACTTAGAAAATGCACGTCCGCCCATCATGGGTTTCAATGGCATTTCATCTCTGCGAGTAGGAAACTGAGTTCTTTGGCACACATCACATCTCTTGACATAGGTATGAGCATCCATGTGAAGAGTGGGCCACCATAATCCTGCAAAGAGAATGGCTTTGACTATCCTATCTGGTCCAAAGTGACCTCCTACAACACCTTGGTGTGCAGTCTCTAGTATGTTCAGATAATCGCTTTCATGAACACATTGTCTTAAATATCCATCTCGTCCTCTTTTGTATAAATTATCGCCAATAAGTGAATAGTCTTGAGCTTCATGCTCTAGACTGCGTTGTCGAGCTAAGGTCATGCCTTGAGGGAATGTGTTCGTCCTCAAGTATGTCACTAAAGGTTCACTCCAGTCTGGTGTGAGAGACACATGATATAACGTAGCATGCTCGAATGGTGGTCTTTCACAACACACCTGACATTCTTTACACAACTTGTAGACATCTGCTTCCATAGAAGGCCAATATACTCCCAATCTCTGCAGAGTCTGTAATGTTCGATGTTTTGAATGATGTTGCTTTAGTGCACCTATGTGTGCTAATTGCAACCAATTCGCATGTTCTGATTCATCTACACAACAAGCAAGAATCTTTTGATTATCCTGTTTATATATGCTTCCTGCCATTATTTGGTATCTCTGAGACTTAGTAATCTCTCCTTCTTTGATCTTTATCCTAGGATTCTTGGGTCCGTATGTCAGAATAGGGACTATTGGTTTAGCCCATTCTGGTGCTATCTCAAGATTAAACAAGTATGCATCTGGTAATTCATCCGCTACTCCTTGAGGAGCTTCTCCTGAGGTTAATCTTGAAAGGTGGTCAGCTCTAAGATGTGTCCTTCCTTTCCTGACTACCACTTCAAAATCATACTCCATGAGTAATAGGAACCAACGTATTAGTCGTCCAGTGTTACATGGCTTGTTGACTAAGTATAATAGGGCTTGATGATCTGTAAAGAACTTGAATTTGTTGGCCAACAAGTAATGTCTGAATTTCTTTACCGCGTAGATCATCCCTAATCCTTCTCGTTCCGTTGTGGTGTAATTTCTTTCTGCTGCGTTCAATTGTCTGCTCGCGTAAGCTATGGGGAGATCTATGTTACCTTCATTCGTGGGTTGTGCTAACACACACCCTATGGCGTAATTGGATGCATCCACATGTACATGAAATGGCTTACTCCAATCGGGGGTAGTCAATATAGGTGCTGAGCACAAACGTCGTTTAAGTTCATTGAATGAAT
Source organism: Ceratopteris richardii (assembly GCA_020310875.1). NCBI lineage: Eukaryota > Viridiplantae > Streptophyta > Polypodiopsida > Polypodiales > Pteridaceae > Ceratopteris > Ceratopteris richardii. Next base: position 168,416,007 of record CM035414.1, on the reverse strand, counting down.
TTTCACATTCATCTGTCCATTCAAAATTGGTCAAAAGAGAGTACAAAGGCTTGGCTATGATTGCATACATGTGTATGAATCTCCTATAATAACCGCAATGGCCCATAAATGCTTGTACCTCTTTAATGTTCGTCGGCCTAGGTAGATCCGCAATTACCTTCACTTTTTCCTCATCCGTAGAGATTCCATTCCGTGACACAATGTGTCCTAGAATTTTGCCTTGTCTGACCATGAAAACGCATTTTTCTGGGTTCAAACAAACCTGATATTCTCGACATTTGTCAAATACTTGTCTTAACTCCGGAATATGTGTCTGTCTTACATTTGAATGTGCACATAAGTCATCGACATAAACTTCCAAGCTCTTGCGTAAGAATTCCTTAAAAACATGACACATGAGTCGCTGGAAAGTGGCGGGTGCATTTGTCAAGCCAAATGGCATTACACGAAATGCAAATATGCCCCATTCAGTGGCAAAAGCCGTCTTGTGTTGATCTTCTGCAGCAATGGCTACTTGATTATAGCCTGAAAAACCATCAAGAAAACTGTAAACTTCCTTGCCCGCAACTCTTTCCAATAAGTGTTCCGTGATAGGAAGAGGATAACTGTCTCTAATCGTTGCGGCATTAACTTTTTTAAGGTTAATACACACACGCAATTTTCCATTCTTCTTGGGCACAACCACAATGGGGGATACCCATTCGGTATGCTCAATTTCGTAAATGAATCCTGCTTCTATCAAGCGATCTATCTCCTCTTTAATCTTCGCAGCGTAGTTATCATTATACGTGTACGGTTTCTGTTTTGTCGGTTTTGCATCTGGAGTCATAGGGATTCTATGAGAACATATATCTGGATCTACTCCTTTCAGATCTTTGTAACTCCAAGCAAAAACATCTCTATATTCGCGCAATAGGGCCACTAGTTCTTCTTCTTCTTCAGTCGTCAAATCATGCCCTATGTATGTACACATTTCTTCTTCTCCTTCTATGGCAACTATTACTTTCTTGGTTTTCTCTCGGTTATCATATACTTGTCCGTCATTCACCTTTCTATTGGGCATTCGTACCATGATTCTTCTATCTTCGATTTCGTATTTCTTGAAATTCTCGGGTACTTCAAACAAAGATTCTTCTTTTTCTGACATGGTTTCTTTCTTCTTTCTTTTCTTACCTTCACTCTTGGTGGTCACTTCCGTGGCTAATCTCACTTCATTCGTAATTTCCTCGTGTCTCTGAGTGTGAGTCTCTACTTCGTAGAAATATTCCTCCTCTGATGCAAAGGGTGGGTCCATGATAATTGATTCTAAATCAAAATCGCTTGCATCCTCAAATGCATCAGTGTCTGGTTCACACTCTTCTAAAATTGCTTCGCACATGATTGGCTCTATCGTAGAAACTGAAATGTCATAGCCATCCTCGTCATAGTGGGGTGTCCATTGTTCTTCATTGATGGCTACATCCATGGTTGCTAGTATTTCTGCCCAACCATGGGGTTCAAACTCTTCATCTGGGAATACTACAGGTGCGTAGGCTGGATCTTGAAGGGTTCGTGGATGTTGTTCTGCACCTAAGGTCCTTGCTTCTAATCGTTCTTCCTCTTGTTTGGCTACTTTACACATCCATAAATGGGTATCCTCATGCAACCAAGAAGGATTTGATTCTAATGAGTGCACGGATTCCGTCTCTACTGGTGTCTTATGGATGGTGTTCCATTGTATTGGGGGTACATCTCTGTGTGAATAGTCTTTAAGATTGACTTTAGTAGTCACTCCTAAATGTTGCAAGTACAAAGAATTAGTTCCCCAATCTTGTACAATTTGCAACTGACGCATGAATGGTCGTCCCAATATCATCTCATAAGCACGATTTTTTGCAAAGTCACAAATGGCGAAAGTATGCTCAAATTCTACACCACAAGTGGTGAGAGATATGCCTTCTAGTAAGCCTAATGGTTTTTCTATGTGTCCATCAGCCATTTGTAGTTTCATCCTGGTGGGTCTGAGTGCTGGCTTACCCCAACGTTTCCACAAAGCGGTGGTAGCGATGGCTACTCCGGCTCCTGAATCTAAGATGGCTTTCGTGGTGTAGCCCTGATGGGTTATTGGAAGATATGTGTTACCTTCCTCTCCTTCACTTACATCTCCAATCTTTTCCACGGGTATCTCTGGTACCTTCTTATGTGATCCTATCTGAGAGGGTGTGGTAGCAAGCTCAGGGAATTGATTTGCTACGTGCTTCCACAATTCTGGTTTTACCTTTAACAATTCCTCCAGAGTGAGATTACAATGTACTTTAGTGTTCTTGATCACTTCCGTGTTCCTAGGGATCACTGATTCTTCATTCCTCACTATTATCGTGGGTGCTCTCATACTAATAGACTTTGCTTCCCAAGGTCCTGTGAACTGAGGTAATTCTTGTAAAGAATTAGATTCAAATCCTGTGTGTTCACTCAGTTGTTCCACCTCTACCTCATCGTAAATAGAGGGAATGTCTTGGGGAAATTGTTCCTGCAAGTCGTCTATTTCTTGAATAGGAGGATGGGTTCCTTGTTCCTTTCTCCATTTCTCTTCTTGTATTTCTCTCAAAAATTCATGTGAGTACCTATGTATGGAAGACAAATTGTCTTGACTTTCTGTATTGGGTACTTGAGACAGGGATGGTGCATTCCTTTCCTGTGTCTCTGTGACAATAGGGTTCCTATGCTGATCCTTTTTCTCTTTGCTTTCAATCAAGTGTTCTAGCCTCTCCATTAGTCCTTGAAAGTGTAGTTCCGGTTTTGCCATGTTATTCCAATTAAGATATCTAGAGGCTTCAAACAAAGCGTGTGCTAACTCTACCATCTTCATGCAAAGTTTAGTTCTCTCAATTTCTAGATCAGCTCGAGGGTAGTTTTTACTCATTTCCGTTACTTGGGGTCCCTCTTTTATTCTAGCCTGATATGCACGAAACATCATGTCTAGATCTTCTGGTATGGGTTCCGCTAAAACCGATCCTGATTTCTGGGCTGGGTTTTCTTGGTTTAATTCTTGTGAAGCCAATTCTTGTATTTTGGCTCTAGATTCCCTTAAACTTCCTTCCAACTCACTTATCTTTTTACTCCACTTTCTCTTGATTCTTTCTCTAGAATCTTTCCAAGACTTTGTCTTTTTACTGCTAGATTCTGCAACTTCACTAGTTCCTGCTACTTTCTCTTGATTAAGCTGTTGGTTTTGTAAGAGCGCCTGGGCTCTGGTTATAGCTTGGATAGGCACGTATGTAGGGTTGGATCCATCTGTGTTGTTTACAATACCTATCACGTTGATCGGTGTCACATTCGAAGCGTTAACTGGGTTCTTAGGACAATCTTTGATTATGTGCTCTTTGCCACAATCGGCACAAAAGCCTTGGATGCTATAGTACTGTGATTGCCTTGCTATTGGGGGATGTGGACAATCCTTAATGAAGTGATCTCCTTGGCACCTAAAGCATGGTCCTCTAGGGCCCTGTGGTCTCTGTTGTCTCAATTGGGGCCGTGGGTTTGGGTTTGTGTACATCACATTAGTATAGTCTGGCTCCCAACTAGGTTCCATTGGAGGACTATCATAATGATATGTCTCCACATGTTCTGGTGACTCCGTGTAATAAGCTGGTGGACTAGTTACATGAGTAGAGTCAAAACTGTTTGAGTTCGGGTCACTTTCTGTGATCAAGGGTGAAGAAGGCACTAAGGCCCTACTTAGGTTCTCTTCTGCAGCAGCGTATTTGACTGAGATGACATTCGCTGGTGGGGGTGGCTGCTGAGCTAAGACGGGCTGAGGTCTCTGTTGAGCCTGGTATGGGTAGTTCTGAGGAGGCCTATAGTAATAAGGCTGAGCATTGTATTGGCCTTGATACCTACCTGGCTGCTGGTATGTTTGCGGGTAGTTCTGTCTCACGGTTTGTTTGTTGTATGGGCAGTCCTGAGCCGTATGATTCGTGTATCTTCTCTCAATTGTGCAATATTGGCCACTAGGGTTGGCGTGAGGTTGAGGTGCATTGGGGCACACATTTGCCAAATGATTTCCACCACAAGTGTAACAACGTACATTAGTTGGCAGCTTGGGCACCTGTTTACTAGCAACCCCTAGTTTTTGGGCCACTTTTTCTGCTAGGTCCTCTATCGAATTAGACAATTTTGTGGATGCGAGAGAAGAACAATCTGAGTCCTTATAGACTTTTGAGAGTTCTAACTCATCACCTAGGTTGTCCTCGATGTCTATACATATTCTTACACACTCCTCTAGCGTTCTGGGTTCTTTTAGGTACACATAGGAGCGCAGTTTATCGCTCAACAAGCCATCTAGGAACAGTGATACCTGTTTGGCTTGTGAGGGTAGCTCTTGTATTGGACATCGTTCAACATATTGTCTGAATCTACGACCTACCAGATATTGTCTGAATCAACGAAGACGGGTCTGTTTAAAGCTATGAATCAACGAAGACGTGTCGTGTCTAATCCCACTTTTAGAGAATTCTGTGATGAATGACTCTAAAAAGTGATGGATGTCTCTAAATTTCCTTTGTTGCAATGGTTGAAACCAAGTTAAAGCGGTATTCTTTAACGTCAGTCCAAATGCATTGTATTGCATGAACATGTCCTCAACTTGTTCTGCTCTTAGTACTTGCTTGAATTCTGCGACATGGTCATAGGGATCTCCTGTCCCATCAAAGTAATTCTTCATTGATTTTACTAACTGTGTGGGTCTCAATACTCTTGCGTGTTCGCATGGTCTAGGTAGAGGAAAATCATCTCTACCACCTCGTATTCCATGATCTCTTTGTCTATCCGCTCTATTAGTGTTCGTGGTTGTTCTATCTCTCCCTATGGGGTGATTAAAGCTTACTTCTGGTCCCTCTTTATTTCCTTCTCTTTGATGTCCATGGGCTGAGGATGTTCCTGCCCCTTGTTGACTTGTATTCATGTTTGTTCTAGGTGGAGGGAATATCAATTCACCTCTCCATGTGTATGTGTTTCTAGCGCGGTCAGGCACCACAAAGACTCTTTCTGAAGTCTCATCCAGGTATACAACCTTTCCAGGCGTATCTGGGTCCTTGAATTCATAAATTGTAATGATGCCTACCTCACCAGGGTGTTCCTTTTTGTACCTCCAAAAGGCTTCATCTGTCTCTTTATTTACAAACAACTCGGTGCTCCTGTTATCTTGAGGGATCCACTCTGGGATGAGTACTCTTGTTAATACGGATTTCCCTCTAGGTGTCCTAGGTTCTTCTAACGGTTCTTTTCCTTGAAATTTCGCTTCCGTCTCTAATTGAATTGTGCCAAACTCATTAGTATCGTTTGGTTGCGTACTTAGGACGTACATGGTTCCTTCTTTGTCTATGTAAGCGTCTCTCTCAAATTTCACCACTGGTCTTTCCAATCCAATGGGTTGATCAGGGTTGTGCAGTTGCACCAGATGCCTTTGCAAACCATCCTCATAGATGCGAGCACCTAATCGGTTGGTTCGGAGAAACTCTAATTGCGTTCTATAGGGTCCTTCAGGTTTTTCCAAGTATGCTACATTAGACCCTCCTTCTGGTCTATCTGTGCTAAATGCCATTTCTGATTCGCTAGTATCTGAGCTCTCGTAGGGGTAATTACTATTCAATTGCTGAGCCCAAGATCGTGCAGTGGTCCTTACACTTGCCTCTGATGATCTAAGGCTTCGTCGGTCCGACTTACCTATGTGTCTCCCTGATCTAAGGTTCATTAATTTTCTTCCTCGCTCACTCAATTACACACTTAGATCGTCAATGGTTCTTTGTTATTACTTTCTTAATTCTTTTTTTAATTTTCTTTGGATTCTTGTCTTAATATATGCGTCAGGAATTCGACTTTCCGTGATGATTTTGAGTTCTCGTTCCGTCAGACTTAGGTTCTTTCCTTTAGGTTTTCGCGTCACACACACCTTTACTTGTAGTCTTAAACTTGAAAGAATTAAGTATCTTGAACTTGAGGCGTTCCTATCGTCTTTAATCCACAACTACCGTTTAACCTAAGCTAAGAATTGACTGAGGGGGTTGAGTAATCTTCCAACCTCGAGTCGGCTTTTCTGTTGCTCTGATGCCCAAGAAGCCGCGCTTCCCAAGCTTTGATGTCTTCACTGCCTTACTTGCTTGCCTTTGATTGCCTTTGCTAGACCTGGAAAATTCCAATATTAGACCAATTCACAGGATGATCAAACACTTGAGTATATACACCTTTTAAGTCCCTTCCCTTTTTGCCCAAATTTTCAATGTGTGCCCCCTGGCTTCCTAGTCCCAAACTGGGTGAACCTCAAAATAGCTTATCCAAAATTAGCTGTATTCTTTATGAAAAAAACAGTTGAGGTCACGTAGTACTCGTCACGAGCTTTCTAACGAGCTATTAAGCTCAAAAAACGGACTTCGGGTGGCAAAGTTATGAGCGTTCAGGCCCTGGGGGGTAAAAACTGACAATCAGATTTTCCTTCAAATATAGGCTAAGGGGTCTCTTATGAGTCTAATGGTCCAAAAATTTCTCAAAAATACCCCCAAAATTGGTCAAAAATTGGAGCCCTAAATTTGCGATGGGGGTGCACAATCGCGATGGCCTGGGACCGTCGCGATGGTCCGAGTGAACTGTCGCGATGGCGTGGAATTTTGACAATCGCGATGGCGCGAAAAGATGAACCGTCGCGATGGCCCGAAGTGAACGATCGCGATGGCGTGAGGTCAAACCGTCGCGATGGCCCGAAAAATGAACCGTCGCGATGGCGTGAGGTCGAACCGTCGTGATGGCCCGAAAAATGAACCGTCGCGATGGCGTGAGGTCGAACCGTCGCGATGGCGTGATCAGGCGGACAATCGCGATGACGCGGGTCAACGGTCAAAGGTGGACAATCGCGATGGTCCGGAGTGAACCGTCGCGATGGTCACAAGTGCGATGGCGTGAGCCAATCGCGATGGTCCGATTTTGGGCTGTCGCGATGGTCCGAAAAACAAACCGTCGCGATGGTCTATCTTGACACGTGGCACTGTCGTGGCGATGGCGTGAGCCAATCGCGATGGTCCGGGGTCAGCTGAACAATCGCGATGGTCCAAGTGGACCGTCGCGATGGCTCAAGTGAACCGTCGCGATGGTCCGAGACCGTCTCGATGGTCCGGCCGAGCCGTCGCGATGGCGTGAGCCTATCGCGATGGTGCGACACAATCGCGATGGTCTGAGCCAATCGCGATGGTCCACCAAAGTATGAATTTTTGGGTTGCAACAGTGGATTCGTAGATGCGCAAGGGTCGCCTACCTCGTGGTGTGGTCGCCTACCAAGAATTCTGAAGGTTGCAGACCATCGCGATGGTCCGCCACACTCGGCAGATCTTTGACAGAGAGTAAAATTTTACCTTTTCCAAGCTTTCCTAATGCACTGGAGCTCTGTACCTGCAAGAAAACTCAAGAAAACACAAGCACACACCAGCACAAAAGTTCTCTCTCGCTCTCTCGCATGCACAAATGAGGGGAAATGAGGTGAATGGGTGGATATGGTGAATTTTCTGATTTTTTTGGAGATGAAGATGATGATGCGATGATGAAGATGGAGTGTGGGGAAGGTGAAAAACACTAAAAGCTAAGTAAAAACAACAACAAAAACTGAAATTTTTACCTTCCAACGCCACTTCTTACTATACTCTTACCATCACACATTCGTCCTAGACTCGATCCCCGGCAACGGCGCCAAATTTGGTGTTGCTCTAGCACAATGGTGAGAACCACGTTAAGAAGCTTCACCTCCTTAATGTCAATCCGCGGAAGAGATAGGAGTGATATGAAGATCGTGAATGTGAGATGATGTGAGAGTGAAGGTGAGAAGCATCAAGATGCACACACACATACACACACACAATGAAGAGACAAGCAAGACACAATGGAAGGTGGGAAATTAGCTCTATTACTCAAGAATACTCTTACAAGCTCCAACTAGCTCTAAGCTCACACTAACCAATATGAACCAACCTCAAAAATGAGCTCTCTAGCTCTTTTTATAGTTTCTAGACTAGTTTTGACCGGTTTCACATCTAGTGACCGGCCTAGTTAAAAAATAGGTCCTAGAGGCTATTTGGAAGGGTAAACGATGTCTAAAAATAACGAAAATTGGTACACGCATTCTACCTAAGCTCCTCAAGCTCGAGGACTCCTCGGCTTGCACAAAATGGAGCTATGGATTACAAAATGGGGTTTTGTCTATATTACATATGTTACAAGAGTGATGAAAATCACTGTTGGATGTTTGAAGAGGTAATAAAAACATAATTGTTTGAAAAAATGATCCGACTGGCTCCCTGCTCCGTCTTTACATGCTTCCATGTCATCTATGCCTCTGACTGTGCCTCTGACTGCTTCCAACAGTCACTCTCACACTACATCATTCCACTCAATTCTTAGGTCCAACCAATTCCTAACTACACACACAAGCACCGAGCACTTATTAACCTACTAATCTCTCCCGAACCTCATAATGATATTGTAATGGGGGCAAAAACGATTCTAACTTGTCCTTTACAATATTAACACATGTTTCTATATTCTCACAGAATCAGAAGGCAAGAAGTAACATGGCAGAAGCGACAGGTCCGAGCTCACAAGTAGGAATACTTACTGCAGGAATCGATGTGGATAGTCTACCTGTGGATGTGCCACCAACTGAACGACCTGTGGAGCTGCAACACCTTCAGCAAATCCCGGTACCGGATCCACCCACAGGGATCATAGAAAGAGTCCATGCCAATTCTCATTGGTTCAATGGCATGCCAGGTCCATTAGGAGAGGCCAAGTATATATGGGAGTCTAAGTGCGAGTATGACAGATCATGGGTTCGATTCCAATTTTTCTCCAAGGAGTTCGAGACTTTACAGAACACGGAGGATCTCCAGACCATATGGCAACGTGCAGGGCTAGCAGAATACTTTGAAGCACCACTACCTAAACCAGATCTCCTCCAATGCTACTATTTGGTCTCCACATTACAAGCTAATGAAGAAAAGGACAAACCAGGATCATTTGTTCTTCCTTCCTTGCTGGGCAACAACGAGTTGAAGAGGTTTGAACTTACTATGGAGTTGGTGAGCGATGCTTTGAATATGCACGGCACACATGTACCCTCTGAAAAGGATGCTCTCGTTCCTACTAACATGAAGGATAGGAAACTATTGAATCTTAAAGACATGGCAGCACTCACACCAAACGTGTCCATCCCTCTCCGTATGTGCATGCAACATTTTGCTTTCCCCGGCCAAGACCGCTTCACTCAACCACACAAAAGAATCTGGTTCGCTCTCTACTTAGCGGAAAGCAGGTGCGTTACCAATTAAGCTGCCGGTATGGATTATAGATCAATTGTATGAAGCAAATAAAAGGTCTTCTAGGAAATTAGTGGTGAACGGTTGCTGTGCAATCACACACATTATTTACCGGTGCCTAGCATACGATGTTCCCATTGAACGTGCCTTAACTTGGGCACAATTACAAATGTTTAAGAAGCTCAAGACGTCCACACATCAATCCAAGCGCATGAGGGGTGCGATCCCTTGTGTCCAGACAAGGGAACTTCTGACTACTCCGGAGGTATCGCCACGAAGGGAGACCACTGTACCTCCCTTTACCATTAGGATACCCAGGTCGGGATCTGAAACTACGACACAAGCTACCCCTTCAGCTCCTCCTGCTCCACCTGAATTTGAATTTGCTGCAACTGGAGATGCTGAAGGAATGGATCCCTAGGACTTCGAAGCATTCTTACAAAGTACACAATTCTCTGATGTAGAGTTTTATTCAGATGCAAAAGAACAAGGCACATCTTCACGAAGAAGAAGAAAATCTACAGACGGCCACCATGTACATTGGAGTGACGCTCAGCAAGGTCAACAACAAGGACACCTAGAAGAAGAAGGAGCGTATGAAGAGGAGACCACTGAAGCCCCAGCCTATACACCAGAACTCCGAAGGCTGTATCAAATTATGGAAAGAGTGTGATCGCAACAACTGCTCACCGAACAGAGCAGTAGAGTACTCATGACTCAGTTGTTGGAAGAAGCAGGAGTTGACTCAGAATATAGGGAAGGTCTCTTATTGATGGCAGAAACATATGGGGTAGTGGAAGCAGTGCGCACTGCCATTAGTAGGTCTCCAGTTCAATATGATCCACGAAGGTTCCAGACACGACCACGCTCAGGTAAGAATATCCAGATTCCCATTACAACTGCAGAAGAGCCAACTATTACATCTGAACCCATCAGGACAACCTCCCAAGCAACTGAAACGGCTAGCCAAGAGCATCCAGTCACCCATGAGGAATCCACCGAGCCACTACCACCCACACCACCACCATCGCCTCCTAGAGCAGAAACAGTGGAAATCACCTCGACCACTCAACCCACCGAACCAACCTTCATCTTCCGTACTCCCATCTCTAGTTCAACCCTATTCTCTACCTCTGATAACCCAATCTATGAAGCAACCCCCATCACTACACAATCCACCGAACCGCTCATAGAGCCTGCCCTAGGACAACCCTCCCCCATGCCCTCAGCCATAGGTCATCCTGACCCTAGATCCACATTCATGGGTTTTCTGCTACCACGCAACCCTTCATGCCCTCCTCAAATCTACGATCTCAACCCTCGACCTCCATCTCTCCCTTTCTACAATCCCTCCATAACCTCCTTGCTAGAACTTTTCAACCCAGGTCTCAACCATTTCCTTTCTTTTCAGCTCCCCACCCCACTTCTCATCTATTCACCACTTTCACACACACACCACCTACCATTCCAATGTATATGGCAGACCCCACACTCGCACCCACTCCTGAAAGTATGGACATTTCACCACCCACGGCACCTCCCCCCACGATTCCACCTCCTCCCATTCCCCCTCCACCAATTTCACCCACACACACGACTTCAATAGACACATCATTCACTCTTCCCCTTCCCCAATTCCCTTCCCATGCATCTTCCACTGTAAACACCACCCACTCATCTATAGGAAATGCATTGGACACCATGCTAGCTTGTATATCAAACTTAAGGACAGATTACAATCAGCTCCAGCAACAGAATGAACGCCTGCACGAGCACTCAGAGACACTACAGCACCGCCTTGCTGCACTAGAGGAGGAAAATGCTCGCCTCCACACACAGTTCCAAACTCTCCAAGAGGCTCATGGCATATTGGAGGTACAGTTACAGAACACAGATCAGGAAGCGATACAAGTGGTAGAAGGTCACCTACGGACACAGCTGGAACGCAATTCAAAGCTTCAGCGAAATATGGCCCTACTCAAGCGACATCTTGCAGCCGCTCAGGAAGAGAATCGACGCCTGCAAGTACAAAATCAAGAGAACCTGGAAGCAGCTATTGAGAGCACACCTGGGGCACCCATCAGCCCATCAAAGTTTCAAGCAGTGACCCCCTATAATATCAAGATCATATTGGAAGACTATGCCATGCTGCTTGAAGCACATGACCAGCTATCAGAGGAACTGGGTCAACTGAAGCAGAAACACCAAAAAGAAACAACAGCAGCCTCTCCAACCACCCCCTCCGCGGCTTCACTTCTCACAGACTCAGAGGCCTTAAAAGATCTCCAAAAACAGGTCACCGAATTGCAAGCACGTCTACTACAATATGAGAGACCACCTTCCCCTCCAAAGGCTCCCACTGACGAAGAAGTAGTACAAATTCCTGTGGAACAGACATTTGAAGAAGAATACAACCCACAACCCTTCCCAGGAGGCCAACAAATGGAAGAAGCTCAGGACACATTCGAGGCACCACGGCCTCCATGGCTACGTCAAGTGGAGGAAATTGGGAGTTCTCACGAAGAGCGCACAGTAGTGCAAAATCAGGCCATGAGGGTCATAGAGGAAACTATGCTACAATCGGCTTACTTCAAGAACCTGTCATCGAGACGCCTTATCCTCTCATCTGAACTCCAATACAGGTCTTATTATATTATCTTGGCTGATTATAATGCAGAAATACAGAGAGTCACGGGTCAGATTCCTACCTTTGCTACCCAATTTCAACCCGAAGACCTTCCTCCAGCGGTGCAAAAAGGCAAAATTTGTCAACCCACCTGGCGGCAGAAACTTCTAGAGACATATCCAGAAATGCTACGCACATGGAACAATGTGCCTTTACACCTCCTATACAATCCATGCTACGGTCCAGTTCCACACCGCAGGTCTTGGAAGGCATTCAATATCAAAGTGCAGAACAACGCGCAATGCAAGGAATGGCTAAACTACCCGTACATTGCGACACCACAGGGACCACCGTCGGTAGCATACATGATGGGAACAATTCACCATTGGATGCCGCGATTGAAGCCCATGCCAGATGTAGCAGCTCAAATGATGCTTAAAATCTTAGATATGATGCAGGTAGTCCTGAAAACTTTTAGAAATGCAGCCGCACCACAGGTACGTCTCCCGGGGTTTAGCAATGGAAATTATGATTTGGTGTATGACATGAGCACCAACCCCAGTATTCGTGTGGCTTACGCCTGGCATGCACGCATCAAATACCTCCCTGCATGTTACAAACAGACCTTCGAAGAAATGTTCAGATCAGGTTTCTGGGAGTATCACTCGGAGATCTTCGCACCGAAGCCAACACACCTGCTCCATCTCTTTGCTTGTGAACAAGCAATGTACTCTGAGTACTACACCACCCCGCAACCAGAGGCCCCTGGTGCAATAAATTGGGATGCATTGGAAGCTGATCTAGCAAGAGGCTTAAGGATAGGAGAACACGAACTTGCCACCAATGTCATCCAATACTATATCGACCACCCGATAGAACAGAGGTCTGTCAGGGGCGACAGACGCTAGGAAGGGGGGCGTGTTGGCATACAAAGCAACAGAGGAGTCATGTACAATACGGCAACAGGGCCAAATCATTTTTTTCCATGGACTATTTACAACTCAAGTGATTTTAATCACTACACAAACATTGTAAATCCCGTTTTTGGTAGAATAGACTCCATTTTGTGCAAGCCGAGGAGTCCTCGAGCTTGAGGAGTATTAGAACTAGCGACACATCAATTTTCATAATTTCTAGACTCTGTTTGAGCCCTCAAATAGGCTCTAGAACCTAATTCTTAACTAGGCCGAACACTAGGTCTGGACAAGACCAAAGCTAGTTAGAAAACTATAAAAAGAGCTAGAGAGCTCATTTTTGAGGTTAGATTGTTTGTGAATTGAGCTTATGTGAGAGACTTTTTGACTAATGCAAAGAACTCCATTGTTCCTCTCCTTGTTCTTGCCTTGTGTGCGCGTGTGTGTGTATGTGTGTGCATGCTTGTGTGCTTCTCACTCACACACTTGTGCCTTCACTTGCTCATAGTCTTCATACTAGTCCTCACGTCTCCACGGATTGACAATTATGAGGTGAATCTTCTCACGTTGGTACTCACCATTGTGCTAGAGTGACACTCATAGACACACACACATACACATAGACACACACACATACACACATAGACACATACACACGTAATGATGCCTACATAGACACACATAATGATGCATACACACACATATGCATACATACATGCATACACATACACATAGACACATACATACGCATAGATACATACATACACATAAACACATCAACACTCGTAGACACACACACATACACATAGATACACACACATATACACACACATACACACATAGACACATACACACATAATGATGCATACACACACATACACATGCATACACACACATATGCATACATACATGCATACACATACACACATAGACATATATATATATATATATATATATATATATATATATATATATATATATATATATATATATATATATATATATATATATATATATATATATATATATATATATATATATATATATATATATATATATATATATATATATAGATATAGAAAATTGAAAATTATACCTCAATAGTGTCGAAACAGATACATTACTCCATCCAAAACGATTTTGAAGGTTGAGAATAAGTAAGCTCGCACTTAGTCGTGTCAAACGACTTCCTTCATATACATGCTTTAGACATTCCTCTCGAAGATATTTCTCATGTTTAGAAATATCAATGCTCTCACTGTCATTTTGATACCAATCCTCAATAAAATCTCCCATGCCATCATCTTCATCATTGTCACACAAATCTTGTACTTTATCGTCTTTTGAATATAGATCTTCAACTTTGCATATTGCACAGGATTAGTTTTGCGTAGCCTCCTCATGGAAGCTTCTGATAATTGTGGTCTTACTGGTAATTGTGAATGTTGTGGACGAATATCATCAACATCATACGTTGGAATCTACACATATAAATAAAACTCATTAGTATTCCATAAATGAATAAAGTAAACTTCAAATATAAAATTAATTATATAACTTATTAAATATGGATAGAAAATTTTTATTCTCTCTAGCTACAAGGTGCTCTTGGAGGTCTACGCCATCCATAATTCACTAATAGTTCATCACCAGCATGTAATGTAGTAATAGCATTCACAACTATGTATCTTGATACATCTCTACTCATGTATGGTGATTCATGACTATTTTCACGCTCCTCAAATGTGCAATTAGTCCTTGAACTATTATGTAACCCTCAACTACTATTTATTAAACCTGCTATATTCCCATGTGTAAGGTCTTCCATCAATATATAATCTTTCATTTTCTGCATGTAAAATCCTTCTACTAGTAAGGGATGCTGCATTCAAGCATATTCCATAAGTACTCATGCTTTGAACATAACGTGAAAGTCGATGCCAATCTCCCCATCCATATATAGGACCACAAAATGACATAAGAGTGACTTCAGAGTTCGGAGGCACATACAAATCCTCTACAATAAAAACAATTCTGCTACTGACGTTGGAGCTACCACGGATAGGAGCTACGGAGCTGGAGATGAAGCTGATTCAATCCTTTTAGCATTTCTGAAAGCATGAGCTAAAGCGCGACGGATCTATATCTTTTTGGAGTGGAACCAGTGCAGCGTAGCGACGGAGCCATGGACGGAGCGACCATCGATTGGAACTCCAGACTACAACATTCATCGCCATTTATCGTCGTCAATACTCAGTAACGACACCTCAGCAGCGACAACCTCCGGTCAATCGAGCCGCTTGTTTGTCTATCGCGTCGCTTGTCAGTCTATCGTGCTGCTTGTCTGCTCGTCTATCGCGCCGTCAATGGTCCATCGCGACAGCGCCACCTGTGTTCAAAACCGTCTTTCGCATCGTTTTGCTCCATCTGTGGTCTATCGCGCCGTCTATATGGTCTATCGCGACAGCCTCACTGCCTCAGTCGTGCCAACCCTCTGCCTCGGGGAGCGTGTAGTTCTCAGGGTGCTGTTTTTTAACTTAGCGTTTAAAATTTAAAGCAAAAGCTGGTGCCACCGCGATGATTCATTTGAGGGCTACCATCTGAGGGCTTTTTTCGCGCTGCCTGCTCTAGTTTATTGAAACACAAACGATCAACCTTACTGAAGCGAAAGCTTGGTGTTCCTTTTAAATCTTTAGCATAGATAGATTAATCTAACCTTTGAACGAGAGAAAGGAGAAAGGTGGACTGATGGAGGTTGCGTTGACGGGAGAGTACCCTTTTTCTTTGGAGCTTGCTATGCTGCAGTTTTTTGGCATTTAAGAGGTTATGTTAAGCCCATTCAAAAATCCGGCATTTGTCATGGATTTGACGACCCCCTCTCTTGTGAGAAGCAATCTGGCCCCTCCTCCCGGGGAGACCGTTAACCTGGCCTCTTTGTTGGAGGGGGGTTCTTGTGCCGCCCAAGGGGCCCTCGAGAGTGCTGAACACCCCTTGGTCTCCCTCAATAGATCCGCAATTTTGTCAACTCAGGAGGAGCTCAAGAAAGTTTGCCTCGTCGGCCAAATGTTCGGCCCTAAGCCTCCGCTCGAAACTGTGCGACAGTGGCTTCGCAACGAGTGGTTCCCCCGCGGGCTAGTTGTTTGTAAGTGTCAGTTCTTACCGGCAAGCCACTTGCTGCTAGTCTTCGAAAATGAGGATATGGCGTTTCGAGCCCTTAGTGTCGGAACTTGGCAACTCGGCCGGGCGACCCTGTGCCTATTCAGATGGTCCCCTGATTTTACTCCCGACAAATCGAAATCGCTTCGGTACCCCCTCTGGGTTGAGCTCCCTAACCTGCCATACTTCTTGTACAACTTCGTATGGGACATCGTTTCTCCTATCGGCAAGCCATTGGCCTCACGCGAGGACATTGGTGGTCTCATTTATGAAGGCGCAAGACACTCGTTCAACGCCCGGTGGCACCCTCAAATCTGTGTCGAGGCTGACCTCAGTATGCCACTCCCATCGAAGATCAAACTGGACTTGGGCGAAGGGGATGTATGGGAGCAAGACATCAGCTACAAAAACCTTCCCAACGCGTGCTTTCGCTGTGGCCAACAAGGTCACAGGATCAAAGATTGCCCATTGAGACGAAAAAGCAAGCGAAATCAAGAAGCCCCCGAAAATGCTCAAGTCAGCAATGGAGCATTGAATCACTTGACGAAAGTAGAGGAATTCAAAGGTCCTCTTAATCCAGAAGCTGATGCAGACGGGTTCATCGAAGTCAGAAGAAGAAGGAAAAGAAGCCCTAGGGCAACCTCTGAGCGAAACAACAAGTCTGTTTCCCCCTCCAACAACTTGTATTGCAATCTGGAAAAGGAAATCAACGAGTTTGACTACCCAGGTGGGAACCAACTTGAGGAGGACACCGATGTCAAAGGCCTGGAGATCCTTGACAGTAAAGAAACCTTGCAGGAGGGTTACACTACAAGCAAAGAAGACGGCTTTACTACCAGCAACGAAGATAACATGGATAGTGAAAGCTCCATCATCGGATCGACTATTCCGGAAACGGAGCTGAAAACGGTGTCCAGTTCTTCCCAGCAGGAGGCATCCCGCAAAGGAAAACAACCTATGGAGTTACCGTGGAAAAGCCCCCACAAGAACCTATTGCTAACTCGGGATCCGATCCGAGCGAAAAAGAAAGATGAACCCAAGAAAAGAAAGGACAAAGCTCCCTCCCGCAAAGAGGGATTACTATGACAATGATCATCATCTCGTTAAATGCTAGAGGGCTAACCGACCCCTCAAGAGCGACCATCATTGGTCAATGGCTTCGCGACATTAGCTTAAACCCAGACTTTATATGTATTCAAGAGATTAAAATTGACGGAGAAGACCTCCAGAAACGGCTCAGACAGGTCTCCTCGGCCCATGTGTGGATCCCAACGAAGCACCAGCGGGGGTCTGGTGGAACGGTTATCGGTGTTAAACAACTCTGGTTTGAAAAGCTTGAGAACTCCATTGAAGATGTAAGTCACCGTTGGATTGCTGTTTCTTTTGGTGCTCCTCTTTGTGTTACTATGGTTTCCTTGTACGCCCCTAACGGGGATTTGGAGAGACTGAACACTTGGGCCTCCTTAGACTCGCTTCCCCACAACGTGCTTATATGTGGAGACTTCAACATGGTGGAGGACCCTATGGACAGATGGATGGGCAAGGGCAGGGTCATCGACAGTCGGGAGAAAGAAACATGGGACATGACCAAACTTCACTTGGATTTGGTTGAATTCAAAGACTCGAATGGCTTTTCTTGGTCGAATCTCCAAGCGGGCGAGGACCTGAGGAAAGCTAGACTCGACAGATGCTACATCTCTCAGAGTTTTACTCATCAGTGGGGCCACCCTGCCATCACGCAACGCACTGACCTCACTATCTCTGATCACTACCCGATCGTTATCACTTTTCAACCTTCCAACAAGATCCGCAAGGCTCCAGGGTTCCATGCCAACGCAACCACCTTCTCTCTCCCCTCCGTCCATCAAGAAATTGCCGATGTGTGGAAGGTGGCGTTCGCCTCTGGCTTGGCCCCAGCCAAGTGCTGGAGAAGTGCGGTCGACAAGTCTCGGAAGATCATGATCAGAACTAAGAAGATGCTCGAGACTGTGCGGCGGGCTCGTAGGGAAGCTCTTTACCACAGACTCTGGTGGCTCGAGGAGGAAGTGAACAAAGGAAAACACCAAGCCCAGAAAGGTCTCCGAAAAATCAGAGCGGTGTTGAGATACGAGGAAGAAATACAAAGGAAAAACTTGCAAATTTTCTTCAAGGAGTGGTGGGCTGGCAAAGCCGATAAACCCACCAAAGAGATGTGCCGTATCCTTAAAAGGAAACACAACAGAGAATCGATCCCCCTACTGCTAGATCCACATGGCAATGTATGCAATTCGGAAGAAGATAGTTTTGGCATCATCGAAGGGCACTTCACGAGACTCCTGGGAACCTCGAACCCCCTCTCCCACCATAGAAGGGACTGTATGGCTGCCATTTCTAGGGTTTCCCCCGGAGGATACCACCCAACCTCCACTCCCTGCTTCATGCCCCTATCTCTGAATCAGAAATCATTGAGGTCATTGATGCCCTCCCTCTCGGTAAAAGCCCGGGACCCGACGGACTCACTAACGAGTTCTTTAAATCCTTCAAGCTGGTGGCTGCCACCCCTCTTCGGATGGTTTGGCAAGAAACGCTAAAGTTTGGTGCTCTTCCTTCTTGTCTAAATAATGGAATTATCAAGTTGATACACAAGAAGGGGGAAAAGAACAGAATCGAGAACTGGCGGCCTATTACGATGCTCCAAACAGGATACAAGATCATCGCCAAAGTCATTGCCAACAGAATCTCGTGCCACCTGAGATCTTGGCTTAGTGAGGACCAAAAAGGTTTCATCAAAGGCAGGTCTATCCTGGAAACCATTATGGATATTTGGGAAGGTATTCAATTTGCAAATGAGTCTAATCAAGATGTGGTTTTCCTCAAGATCGACTTTGACAAAGCCTACGACATGCTAGAATGGGACTATATTCTGCAGTCGCTCCAAGACCTCGGATGTAGTTAGAAATTCACCAAGATGATCGCGACCCTTCTCGGAAACGCAAGGACCCAAATTAACGTTAACGGCAAACTTTCGAAGGCGATCCAACTTAGAAGATCTATTAGACAAGGGTGCCCCCTGGCCCCCCTTCTCTTTGCCATCGCCACTGAGGGACTGAGCAGACTTGTGGCACATCATGTGGAGGCTGGCAATATCAAAGGCCTCCGGCTGCCTCACGACCACAGTCAAATCACCATGAGACTATTTGCCGATGATATGAACGCATTCGTTCACAATGATAATACCAGCCTGGAGACTTTCTAGAGGTGTCTTGCTACCTTTTGTGAAGCCTCTGGATCCAAAATCAACCACTCTAAGACAGCCTTTAGGGCTATTGTGGGACATCATCCTGGCCCTCTCATTGATCATGGCTGTCAAATCATTCCGCAGGGCCAAATCTTTCGACTTCTCGGAATCCCCTTGGGGTTTGGCGTCTCTATGGAGCAGCGATGGAACTGGGTGTTGGCCAAACTCGAAAACAAGCTTAACTATTGGAGAGGTATGCAAATCAATCTCGCTGGGCGTGCGATGGTTATCAACACGTTCCTCCTCTCTTCTACCATCTATTTCCTTTCTTGTTGGAGACCGAATGAGCAAGGCCTGTCCAAACTGAATAGTATTTGTAGAAACTTTCTTTGGACGGGTGATCATAATAGAAGGGGGGTGCCTAAAATCAAATGGGCCATCTGCACTAGCCCTAGAGATAGCGGGGGGCTTGGTATCCTGGACATTGGGTGTATGGCTAACAAACTGGCAGCCAAATGGATGATTAAGGCTTGGTGCCATAGGGAGGCCTCATGGGCCAAGCTGATCTTCAGAAACAAGAATGAGTTGGCTCTCATGGGGTTCCCAAACTGGAAGAATCTTGACATCATGACCCTGCTATTCTCCCTGATCCCCGTCTTCCCGAAAGGCTCCAATCTCGTGTGCTCCCTTTGGAAGGGCTGGAATAAAGTCAAAAGCTTCACAAGAATTAGTGAGGGCTGGAAGTGGGCGGCCGGAATCAGACAAAACGACTCTATCTGGTTTCCGATACATGGCATCCGGAGTGTGGAGTCGTGGAACATTCAAAATGCCAAGAAGTTATGGAACAAAGGATTCAAAAAATGGAAACACCTCTGGAAACATGACACCAACAGCTGGATCAACTTCGAGGATATTGACCCTTGCATAAACATCTCCTACGAAGAATGGAACACTTTGCAAAGCAGATGCCTCGCATGGGATCGTCACAAGACTCGCCTTCTCATGAGACACGACACACCGAACTCACTTGGTCTCAAATGGCACAATGGAAATAGCCTACCCAAAATCCTGAACATCAAAGAAACGGCTGACCACCAGATCAACCTCAACAAGAAGTGGTGTCTGTCTTGGACGCGGCTTCGATGGGACATGAAATTCATGGGTATCTGGCACCCCCTTATAGAGATTAAGAAGTCTGTCCTCTTATGGCAAATTCTTCATCGAGGAATTTGGACCAACCATAAGGCTAGCAAACTTTGTGGGATCCCTCCTTGGTGCAAACGCTGCCACCGGGCTATCGAAGATGTCCCACACATCTTCCTTACTTGCCCCAACTCCTACAGAATCTGGCAGACGGTTGGAATGAAAATCAAACTTCAAAAATAGCTTAGTTGGAAACAAGTCCTTTTGGGAGAAGCGATCGGCTGCTCTGCGACACTCTGGAACGCCATCAGAGGGGAAGTCCTGTGGAAAATATGGAGGGAGCGGTGTGCTCTCAACTTCGGCGATCCCCCCAGGGAGTGGTCGATTGAGAAATCACTATTCCTCCTTGGCAAAAGGATTGTTAACAGTAAGAAATCCCTCCCCTTCAGGCACCATCAAGTCCTCCTTTTGATCAACAACAAGCTCAAACCCAAGTGGGCCCCGCATGAGGGCGATGAGAGGGTGATTAACCTTCTCTGTAATGCAACATAGGATTTATTCAAGCTTCCCCTGCTTTGTGGGATTTGGGGGGTCCCGTGGGCACTAGTCCCCTTCTATTGTACCTTTGTTTCTTAATTTAATTCAAGTCCGGGAGAGTAGGCTATTGCCGAACTTCCTTTATATAAAAAAAAAAATCCTCTACAATAAAGAGACAACGACCAGCATTAGTAATAGTGGATGGAGCAATCATATAGCGATTACCCCAAAAATTGAAAACCTCTCCATCTAAAGGAAGTGGTCCTCTATTCCATCCTCCATATCTTCTTCTATCATATGTTTGTACTAAAGAATGATCACGAGCTGGCAATGGATAATCTCTAGCTGTTTCATTCTCTAAACCAGGAAGTAGAGGATTTCTAGAAACCTCTGCTTGTAATTGATGAACAGCGAGTCCATGACGTGTACGAGGTATATTAACATTATGAGAAAAATCATCATCATCATCATCATCGAGCAAGTATTCCTGTATATCAACAATAATTTGATTTTATATATGGTTTTTAAATAAAATAATGACATTAATATATATAGAAAATACATACCCAAGCATTATCACATTGACTAGGTGATGGTGCACGCTCAAAAGTACCATACTCTGCCTCATGTTCAATACATTCCAATCGTGGTCTTCGATACGTGCCATAACAAGAGTTACACCAACATATAATATGCTCTTCATAGTAAAATTCATCATAATTCCTATCAGAGGTATATGTATATGTATATGTATATGTATATGTATATGTATATGTATATGTATATGTATATGTATATGTATATGTATATGTATATGTATATGTATATGTATATGTATATGTATATGTATATGTATATGTATATGTATATGTATATGTATATGTATATGTATATGTATATGTATATGTATATGTATATGTATATGTATATGTATATGTATATGTATATGTATATGTATATGTATATGTATATGTATATGCATATGCATATGCATATGCATATGCATATGCATATGTATATGTATATGTATATGTATATGTATATGTATATGTATATGTATATGTATATGTGTGTGTGTGTATACATACATACATATATATGTATATATATATATATATATATATATATATATATATATATATATATATATATATATATATATATATATATATATATGTATATGCATATGTATATGCATATGTATATGCATATGTATATGCATATGTATATGCATATGTATATGTATATGTATATGTATATGAATATGTATATGTATATGTATACGTATACATATATGTCTATGTATACATATATGTATACGTATATGTATATGTATATGTGTATGTATATGTGATGTGTATGTGTATGTATATGTATATGTATATGTGTATGTATATGTATATGTATATGTGTATGTATATGTATATGTATATGTGTATGTATATGTATATGTATATGTATATGTGTATGTATATGTATATGTATATGTGTATGTATATGTATATGTATATGTATATTTGTATGTATATGTATATGTATATGTATATGTATATGTATATGTATATGTATATGTATATGTATATGTATATGTATATGTATATGTATATGTATATGTATATGTATATGTATATGTATATGTATATGTATATGTATATGTATATGTATATGTATATGTATATGTATATGTATATGTATATGTATATGTATATGTATATGTATATGTATATGTATATGTATATGTATATGTATATGTATATGTATATGTATATGTATATGTATATGTTATGTATATGTATATGTATATGTATATGTATATGTATATGTATATGTATATGTATATGTATATTTATTTGTATATGTATATGTATATTACCGTAGGTTTATCCACATGTATGCGATCATAGCTAGACCCCTTTATGCCTTGTTGTCTAATTTTGAGTGGAACGATGAATGCGAGAATTATTTCAATGAACTGAAGAAACGTTTGTGCACAGCACCAATACTGACCAATCCTGATTGGAATAAACCATTCTATGTCCATGTGGATGCATCCAATCATGCCATAGGATGTGTGCTAGCACAACCCATAGGTTAAGGAAACTTAGATTTTCCCATAACATATGCTAGTAGACAGCTCACCGCAGCTGAACGAAACTATACCACAACTAAGCGAGAGGGCTTAGGCATGGTATATGCTGTGAAGAAGTTTAGACACTGTTTATTGGCCAACAAGTTCAAGGTTTTCACTGATCATCAAGCTTTGTTATATTTGGTCGATAAACCTTGCAATACGGGACGCTTAGTAAGACGGTTCCTCTTACTAATGGAATATGACTTTGAAGTTGTTGTCAGGAAAGGTAGAACCCACCTTTCGGCAGATCACCTTTCTCGCATCACTTCAGGGGAGTAACCGCACGGAGTGTTTGATGAATTACCCGATGCTTATTTGTTCAATTTAGAAGTTGTTCCTAAATGGGCAAATAAGTTGGTACCAGTCCTAACCTTCTGCCCTGCAAATAAGAATGTGAAAACATCACAAGAAGAAATTGTAAAATCACAAAAATATCACATATTGGCAAGAAGCATGTACAAACAAGATACTGAGGGTAGCTTGTTGTGTTGAGGACGATGAACACAGTAGTTGGTTGCAACAAGCTCATGAAGGATTGCTAGGAAATCATTATTCTAAACAGCACACATTACCAAATTTTAAACGTTTAGGAGTGTATTGGCCTAGCATGGACAAAGAAATACATGAGTGGATTAAGAATTGTCCAATGTGCAGAGAGAGACCACCAGTGGAGCATGCCACCGTTTATCAAGTGTCATTAATTCCTGATTGGAGTGCTCCATTGGTAGATTTTATGAGATTGGGAACCTTACCCAAAGAGGCTAGTCTAGCAAGAAGACAAAGCATGGAGCAAGAGGCTCAGGACTATGCTTTAGTTGGAGACAACTTATATCGAAGAGGCAAGGATGGTTATCTAAGATTGTGCGTTCACGAATCAAACTATTTGAAAGTCTTAGAAACTGCACACAGCAGTGTTGCAAGTGGACACTTCGGTCTTGATCTAGTAATCAAGACCATTCTATTGTCAGACTCTGGTGGCCCACTGTTCATATGGATGCACATACCTATGTGAAGAAATGTGACACATGCCAACATGCACAATATCCTATCAGAAAAGACGAGATGCCTTTGAGGCCCATGATGGGAGGACGTGCATTCTCAAAGTGGGGGATAGAATTTGTAGGTCCTATTAACCCCCCAGCTAGAAACTCCCATGCAGAGTACATCATTGTAGCCACAGGTTACCTTACCAAGTGGGTGCAAGTAAAAGCCATAACAAATAATGATGATCAAACAACAGCTAAGTTCTTATTTGAGAATGTGTTCACAAGATATGGACTACCAATAGAGTTAGTGAGCGATAGAGGCACACACTTCCTGAATGAAGTCATTGAAAATCTTCTCCAAGAATTCTTGGTGATACATAAGAATTCTGCCCCCTATCATCCACAAGCTAACAGGCAAGCTGAGAGCACAACAAGATCCTATGTAATGTCTTGAAACTAAACTAGTAAATAATAAACGCTCTAATTGGGATAAACAGCTTCATCATGTTGTTTGGGCTTATCGAGTTGCTTACAAAACGGTACTCAATGCCACCCCATTTCAGATGGTCTGCGGACAGAATGTTGTGCTACCATTAGATTTCCTAATCCCAGCTTTAAAAGTAGCGCAAGAGCAGAAGTGGAATGGACATGAATTGTCCTCTAGGATCTTTGATCTAGAACACTTAGGTGAGACAAGGCTACATGCGGCGGCATGCATCTATGCTGCAAAGAAAAGACAAAAGGCTTACTTTGATACACACATCAAAGATAAAGGATTGAAAGAGGGAGACCTAGTGTTGGTGTACACACTAAAGCAACATGCCCGTAAGTTGGAAAAAAGAGGATACGGACCCATGATCATTAATTGAATTTCCACTAGCGGTGCAGTTCAGTTGGCCACTCTAGAACGAGATATCTTGCCAAACTATATTAGTGGATGTAGAGTCAAGTTATACCAAGAACCTCTTACAGAGGATATGCTTATGAGACTCAACACTGCTAAGAAGCAAAAAGAAGAGGAGTTAAGGGTGAGGGAAGAAGCACAGGAAGAGGCCAGAGAGCGTATTAGGCGAAATAAGTAAAGGCGCCTAGGCCTAGATGTCAACTCAAAAGCCCCAAAATATCACATGGATATGTGCCAAAAATTAGGCATAATTACTTCTCAAGTCATTGACCGACGCCCCTTTGTGACCATAGAGATAGGACAAGGGAAGGGTGCAAGGACTGTGAAAGCATTGATTGACTCAGGTGCAGCAAGTAGTGCAGTTAGACTATCCTACTGCCAAGACTTGCAGTTGAACATCAATCCTATAGAAGCTTATCTCATACAATTGGGAGGTGTGGAAACCCCTTGTTTGGGTGAGGTGGAACTTCCCATCTACCTTCACGATGTTCCAATGAAAGTCAAAGTGCTAGTGTTTCAAGATGAGAACCTTACAGAACCACTTGTCTTGGGTCAAGATTGGATCTATGACCATGCAGTTAACTTAAACCTAAGAAGTCAAATTCTTCAAGTTTGGGTACAGGAACAATGCATTACATTAGAATTAGAAAACTGCATGCTCACAAATCCAGATGTCCCACATTCTCTTAGTTCTTCTAAGACTAATCATCTGGAAGAAGATGTTACATGTGTCAAAATCTCTATGATCCAGAAGGACTCAATCATGGAAGGAGAGTCATAAAGGCAAGCAAACCCTCCTTCTTTTTTGAAGAGTAAAGCATCCATAGTAGTTCAACCTCAGAAGCAAGCACAACAATTCATGACAACTGCTATAGCAAATAGAAAGACACCCTTCAACAAGAAAGTAGTTCTGAGCATGAAGCAAATCTGGGTATGCAAAGGAGAGCAACCACCAGCCTTGCCCCCACAAATCCCATCTAGGCAGGCCAACCAAGCCAGAAGACTAAGGAAGAAGCTTGGACAAGCTCAACCACAAGGTATCCGACAAGTTTGGGTGCCTAAGAAATTAGCTGCAGCTCAACAAGGATGATTAGAGATGTGGGTACCTAAGAAGCTCCTACATCCACAACAACCTATGTTCTCCCACATGCGAAAGGTCTCAACAAAGAAGCCACAAAGCAAAAAGGGTAAGAACCGCATACAGAGATTGAAAGAAGATCAAATCACCTCTTCAACAATAGTAGGAAGACGTGTAAAAAGGGTATGGGTTTGGAAGCCAAAAGTACAAGTAGCCTCCACCAAACCAAAGCGCCAAGCACACTGGATACCATAGTTTAGAAAGCATCCAAAGAGGAAGACGCCTGAAGTGATCTCTACAATGCCAAATGTTGTTCTAAAATGGGCTCCAATAAGGAGGATTACATCAGTTCGAGACCCAATGGATACCTCCACCAAAGCCGGCATCAACATTCGCAAATAACATCAAAAGCCTCGACAAGCGACAACCATGTGCTCCTTGCACAACCTTGTCTTTTGCACCATTCAGTTCATGCATTTCCAAAGTATGCATTAATATAGGGCCACATTACATGGCCGTGCATAGACACAATTGAGAGTCCCATGCACGAGAGCACATTGACACATGTAAACCATTTTTTGATACTAAACTTTATCTTCTTGTTTTGTGACATTGTTCCACAAAAAAAAAAGAGAGAGAGAAAGAACTTGTTCCCAGGTTTTGCTCATGGAACATGAATGAGTCATGCTTAGTCGAAGATGAAACCATCGATTACTAGGCATTTATCAGTTTGGATAGAAGTGTGTCTCGGCTAGCAGATGATATAAATGATGCCTTCTCTGGTAGATGTCAAGAACTTGGCATGAACATGGCATCCACAACTATGGTTCCCCCTTACCATGGTAGGAGTGAAGAGCTTGAAGGTCCGCAACTTGAGAGATGCTTAACTACCATATGTACGAGAGCATCCAAGGAGATATCTACAAAGGGTAGTTTTGGTACACTGTGAATCCTTGTATGTATACTGGATGAGAAGACTCCTGCTTATGGTGAGCTAACGAGAAGATGTGAAACTACGCTTGGTGTAGTTACCCAATGTCGTTTGTCAAGGAATATAAAGAAATTCAATTCTTAGTATTTGGCAAATGTTGCTTTGAAGAGAGCAGACAGGACCAGGCACTCCAAGAATTTCATCAGTGGATCCTCAACACGGACATTCATCAACAATGTCCATCACTAATGTCGGGAGTACAACAGGATGAGATAAACATCGATCGATGCTTCACCATGGTAAGTATCCTTTACTTTGGAAACATCATAACCATGATAGCTTAGGAAACCTCTTCGTCGGCATAACCTTGAGCACTTAGCTCAAGACCCCCAATTTTTACACCATACTAGCATAATGTTGATGGTAGCATAAGCAGGTATAAAGCACGATTGGTAGCTAAAGGATATGCACAGACATATGGCATTGATTATGAGGAAACATTCAGCCTTGTAGCTAAAATGTCTACTGTCAGAACACTTGTTGCATTAGCTACAGCGAAAGGATGGACTTTGCATCAGATGGATGTGAAGAATGCTCTCCTACATGGTGAGTTATAGGAAGAAGTATATATGGACCAGCCACAAGGATATGAAGATTCAAAGCATCCAAAATATGTTTGCAGGTTGCAAAAGGCTTTGTATGGGCTGAAGCAAGCCCCTCGTGCATGGCATGCAAGGATTGTTGATTACTTAACCAGCATTGGGTTTTCTATGTGTGATGCAGATCACTCACTATATGCAAGGAAGGCTGATGATGGCATCACTATTGTGGCTATTTATGTTGATGACCTGATTGTAGGTGGTGATACTGAAGGAAGCATCAAAGAGGTAAAACAACTTCTTATGCAAGAATTTGACATGAAAGATCTTGGTGTGCTGCAGTATTTCTTGGGCATTGAGTTTATACATACAGAAACAGGTATATGGATGTCGCAAAGGCAATATGCCTTGAATATGCTGCAAAAGTATGGTATGGCTGATTGTAAGCCAATTTCTATGCCATTAGGTCAGAATTTGAAGTTGGATACTACATCAGGTGAAGCATTGGAAAATGCTACTATGTATAGGAAAATTGTGGGAAATCTTATATATCTCACAATTACAAGGCCTGATCTAAGCTATACTATTGGACTTGAAAGTCAGTTTATGCAGGTTCCCAGGAAGCCACATTTGGATGCTCTGAGGCACACTCTATGTTATGTGAGTGCTACTTTGGATTATGCATTGTTTTATGAAGCTGGTGTAGATTTGCATGTTCATGGATACACCGATGCAGATTGGGCTGGTAGTACTCCAGATAGAAGATCTACTAGTGGCTTTCTTTTCTCACTTGGAGGTGCAGCTATTACATGGAGTAGCAAGAAGCAAACCACTATTGCTTTGTCGAGTACAGAGGCTGAGTATAGAGGTGCTGCAATGACAGCATGTGAGGCATCATGGCTGGAGATGTTACTTGCAGATTTAGGTGTGGAAATGCAAAAGCCTATCACTATCTATTGTGATAATCTTAGCAGCATACAATTAGCATGGAACCATGTTTTCCATGATAGAACAAAGCATATCGAGGTACATTATCACTTCATCAGAGAGAAGGTATTAACAAGCGATATTGATCTTGTTTATGTGAGAAGAGATGAGCAAGTTGTTGATATTTTCACCAAAGCACTTGGAGCTGAGAAGTTGAAGAAGTTTCAAGAGATGCTTGGATTACAAGATATGGCATTGAGCTTGAGGGGGAGTGTTGAGATATCATGCTCAACATGTGATGATCCAGGATGACATGCACCAGTTTTTCATTTCTCTGACATGTATAGTGGTCACGCCGGTATATGTCAAGGACACTTCATTGAGCTTTATTAGATTTATCTACCGAGAGTGATGACACATTTTTTTCTTGCCAGCTCACTCATTTGAGGACATTAGGTTCTTCCTTATGTACTGATCTTTATATATTGCACTGGTTGTATTCTTGTTTTTAGGTCATTCTTGTACATTCCTTTCTATGTAATAGAAGAAGAAGAAGAAGATCATTCTTCCTTGCCTCAATATGTGTGTGTGCTTCTCCTTGAGAGTAAGTGTGTGTGTGAGCTCTCTTCCTTATCTCCTTCCTCGTGACAGTGCATCGAGTAAAGTGGCATAGTCTTCAAGAATGATTTTGATGCTCTCTGGGGTCACCGCTTGAAACTTGGAAGGACTAATGGGTGCCCGAGGTGTGCTTTTGATGGCTCCTTCTAAGTTTTCCTGGTTCTATTGTTGGAGCCTTCTATTTTCCTTGTGTGTTGCTACAAGGTGTCATTTGAGCAAGGCCATCTTGCACTGGAGTTTGGAATTTCTTTCCAGTTGTATCTGCAAATGGCATTCTAACCCTTGGATTGATTCCTGATCTACATTTTGAAATTGTGTCTCCAAAATGCCGTGAGCCTCTTGTAAGGTTTGAAATTGGGTTTGGAGACTGGCTTTGTCCTCTTCCAATGTATCGAGGCATTGTTGTAATGCTTCAGAGTGTTCTTGTAACCTTTGATTATGTGCCTGCAGCTGATAGTATTTTGTCCTTAACTGTGACATACATGCAATCATGGTGTCAAATGCATTGCATATGGATGAAGGTGTGGTTTGTACAATGGAAGATGCAAGGGGAGGGAATTGGGGAATGGGAAGAGTGAATGATGTGTCTACAGGTGATGTGTGTGCCGGTGAGATTGGTGGAGGGGGGATAGGGGAAGGTGGGAGTGTGGGGGGTGGTGGAGGTGTTGTGGGTGGTGAAATGTCCATGCCCTCAGGGGTGGACGTGAGTGTAGTTTCTACCATGTATATCGGAATGGTGTGATAGTGGTGAATAAGTGTTGTGTGGATGGTGGGAATGCGATTGACGAGGAGGGTGGGGTAGTGGCTTGAAACATTCTACAAAAGTAGTCATGGGCTGGTTGAAGGAATGGTGGTATGGGGGGTGGGAAGTGAGAGATAGGAGGCGGGAATGTCACAAAAGGGAGTGTGGTGGTAGGGAATCCAAAAAATATGGATCTAGTGTCAGGATGTCCTACGACAGAGGTTGTGGAGGTTGGTTGTCCTATGGCTATCTCCATGAGCAGTTCGGTTGATGCGGTTGTGATGGTGGTGGTTTGATAGACAGGGTTTTCAAAGGTGGAGAACAAAGTTGAACCAGAGATGGGAGTACGGAAGATGAAGGTTTGATCTATGGGTTGGGTAGTCGAGGTGGTGTCTCCAGCTTGAGTTCGAGGAGGTGACGGTGGGGGAGTGGGTGGTAGTGGCTCGGTATACTCTTCAGCGGTGACTACGTGTTCGTGACGAGGAGTTCTAGCTTCCTGGGAGGTTGTCTCAATTGGTTCAAATCTAATAATAGGTCCTTCCATTGTAGTAATGGGAATCTGGATGTTTTTACCAGACCGTGGTCGTGTTTGGAATCTTCACGGGTCATATTGGATGGGAGGTCTCTGTATCGCTATTCAAACTGCTTCTACTACAAGATAAGTTTCTGCCATCAATAAGAGATCCTCACTGTATTCTGAGTCGACTCCAGGTTCCTCCAAGAGCTGAGCCATGAGCATTCTACTATTTTGTTCATTGAGCAATTGTTGCGATCACACTCGCTCCATGATCTGATACAACCTTTGGAGTTCTGTTGTATATGTTGGGGCTCCAGTAGTTTCTTCTTCTTCTGCTTCTTCTTCTTCTAGATGTCTTGGTTGTTGACCTTGCTGATCGTCATCCCAATGTACATGGTGGCCTTCTGTGGATTTCCTCCGTCTTTGGGAAGAGGTTCCCTATTCTTCTGTGTCCGAGAAGAATTCGACATCGAAGAGTTGGGTATTCTGCAAGAATGATTCGAAGTCGAAGGTGCTCATCCCTTTAACGTCTCCAGTCGTAGCAAATTCAAATTCAGATGGGACAGGAGGAGCCAAAGGGGTAGCTTAGGATGTGCCTTCAGACCCAGATATGGTTATTCTAATGGTAACGGGAGGCACAGTGGCATCCACTCGTGGAGAGACTTTCGGAGTCGTTAGAACTTTGCGTGTTTGGACACAGGGAATAGAACCCCTCATGCGCTTGGATTGATGTGTGGAAGTCTTGAGCCCCTTAAACATTTGTAGTTGTGACCAAGGTAAAGCACGTTCAATGGGTACATCATATGCTAAGCACCTGTAGATAATGCATGTGATTGCACAATAGCCATTCACCACTAACTTCCTAGATGACCTTTTATTTGCTTCATATAGCTGCTCCATAATCCATACAAGAAGCTTAATCAGCAATGCACCTGTCTTCGCCAAGTAAAGAGCAAACCAGATCCATTTGTGGGGCTGAGTGAATCGATCTTGACTAGGAAACGCAAAATGTTGCATGCACATATGAAGAGGAATGGACACATTCGGTGTGAGTGCTGCCATATCTTTCAACTTTTGTAGCTTCTGGTTCTTCATGTTAGTGGGGATAAGAGCATCCATCTCAGAGGCCACATGCGTGCCGTGCATGTTCAAAGCATAGCTCACCAATTCTAATGTGAGTTCGAACCTTTTCAACTCATTGTTGCCCAATAAGAAAGGAAGGACAAATGAACCTGGTTTATCTTTTTCTTCATGTGTCTGTAATGTTGAGACCAAGTAGTAACATCGCAGGAGATCTGGTTTGGGTAAAGGTGCTGCAAAGTACTCGACTAGCCCTGCACGCTCCCATATGGTCTGCAGATCTTGTGTGTTCTGGAGAGTCTCAAACTCTTTGGAAAAGAACTGGAATCTGACCCATGACTTTTCATACTCACACTTGGACTCCCAGATATACTTGCCCTCTCCTAAGGGCTAGGGCATGCCATTGAACCAATGAGAATTTGCATGGACTCTCTCTGTGATTCTTGTGGGAGGATTCAGTACAGGTATTTGCTGGAGGTGTTGCAGCTCTATGGGTCGTTCAGTTGGTGGCACATCAATAGGTAGACTGTCCACATCAATCCCTGCAGTACTTACTCCTGCCTATGAGCTTGAGCCTGTTGCTTCTGCTATGAGACTACGTGTAGCTGTTGATGCTTATCTACTAGAAGAAGAGAGGCACATTAGCATTGCATAGGAAACAAGATGTTATGGTGTTCCCTCCACAATACTAATGTGACATTTCAAGTGGTTAGGGTTTAGTGGGTGGAGTGTTTGTGATGTGTGAGAATGTTGGTTAATAGGTTAGTGTTCATCCTAGATGCATACTTTGGATGTGCAATGTACTTAGAATGCACCTACATCAAAGGGGACTGATTCACAAAATTGGGTCGGGCGGTTTGATACGGGGTTTAAGTCTCCAAACTTTGATGGTGGAATCATAGCTTTTATTGGTGATGACACGTAAAGGTTTGTGGACTGGATTGTGTTGGATTTGGGACCTTTTGGGTACCCATTTCCCGACATTCCTAGGTATGACCGAAGATGTAGTGGTGTGGAGTGTAGATGTTTGCTCTAGGATTTGTGGAAAGGGTGCTTGTGAGTGTTGATTCAATCTTGTGAATGGAGGTGAAGCTATTTGAGCTCGTAAGCAAGTCTTGGGCACCCATATCTGTCTAGCATTTGGGATAGCCTTCATTGACCGCTTTGGAACCCAAATAGAAATGGTTTGTCTAGATTGATGCCTCAGATACTCCTTCATTGTGATCCTTGACGGTGTAGCATGTTTGGTGCATCTTTGGGATCCTATCTCCAAAGCTGAGGGTTGTTCACCCTTGCATACCCACATCTGCTTCATGCCAAGAGGTATTTTATATTGCACTGATCGTAGCTCATGCTTCTTGATTATCGGCCTTCTTTGTGAAGTATGTTGTCCTGCTTGCTTTCCTGGGGATCTCTTTGGAAAAGAAGGGAACTCCTCATTGGCTTCTGCACCTCCATCAAGAGTGACAATCTTTTGTAGCATAGAACTTTGGACAAGAATAGCATCGTTATCTTCATGTGGATTCCTGGAGGGACCAGGATTTGGTGCCTCTTTTAGTGGCCTAAGTGCTTGATTCTCTAATTCCATCGTGATGCGGTTTTGGCCTACCCAAGCCTGAAGAAGTCCACTTCTTAGGTTGAGGTTGACTGCATGATCATAGATCCAGTCTTGGCCCAAGACAAGAGGTTCGGTAAGATCCTCGTCTTCACATACTAGCATCTTGACTACCATTAGATCCTCTTGAATGTATAGGGGAAGTTCCACCTCTCCCATGCAAGGGGTTTCCACACCTCCCAACCCTATGAGATATGCCTCTATAGGATTGACCTTCAATTTCAATTTTTGGCAGTAAGAAAGTTGAAATGCACTAGTGGCTGCTCCTGAGTCAATTAAAGCTCTCACCGTCCTTGCACTCTCTCATTGTCCTAACTCTAGGGTCACAAAAGGTCGTCGATCGACTATCTTATGGGAACGTTCACCTGAAGACTCGCACATGGCCATGTGATAACCTAGAGATTCTTGAGTGTCAGGCATACACTGATCTCTACCATGTCTTCTCAATTTAATTTTTCGGATGCGTTCTAAAGCTTCTGCATGTGCTTCTTCTCTAATTCGCGTTTCCTCTTCTTTACGTTTCTTTACAGTATTGAGTCGATTTAACATCTCCTCCATGAGGGGTTCCTGATATAACTTGACTCTGTATCCACTTATGTAACTTGCTAGAATATTGCCTTCTAGAGTGGCTAGTTGAATTGCTCCACTTGTGGAGATCCTATTGATAATCATTGGTCCATAGCCTCTCTTCTCTAACTTCCGTGCATGTTGCTTCAAGGTGTAGACTAGGACTAGGTCTCCTGCTTTCAATCCCTTATCCTTCACATGTGCATCGAAATATGATTTTTGCCTTTTCTTTGTTGCATAAGTTCTTGCTGCAGCTCTCAACTGTGTTTCACCTAATCGTTCAAGATTGAAGATTCTAGAGGAGAGCTCATGGCCTGTCCATTCCTTCTCTTGTGCTACTTTCAATGTAGGTATCAAAAAGTCCAATGGTAGCACTACATTTTGGCCGAATACCATCTGAAAGGGTGGCTTGGAGTACTGTTTTATAGGCAACTCTTGTTGGAGCAGAACAATCAACAATTAGTGATTACATAAAATCCGGAAGTGGAAAAATGAATGGAAGATTGAAGATCAGTTTTAAGAAAGAGGAGATTCAAAAACCAAGTTCTTTTGTACATTACTCTTGTAATTCGTGTAGCTTATGCTTGACATGCAAGAATCAAGTATCTTCCCGCATGCTATAAACAAACATTTGAAGACATGTTCCGATCAGGATTTTGGGAGTATCACTTGGAGGTGTTTGCACCTAAACCAACACACTTGCTCCATCTATTCGCATGCAAACAAACCATGTATTCAGAGTACTACATGACACCGCAACCTGATGTCCCAGGTGCAATAAATTGGGATACGCTACAACCTGATCTAGCACGTGGATTACAGATAGGAGAACGCGAGCTAGCCGCCAACGTCATCCAATACTATATTGACCACCCTATAGCACAGAGGTCTGTCAGGGACGACAGATGCTACGAAGGGGGGAGTGTTGGCATACAAGTCATAAGAAGAGCATACAGGCACAATGGAGCAGTCATGCACAATACAGCAACAAGGCATCATGTTTTTTCCATAAACTATTTCCAACTCAAGTGATTTTCATCACTACACACACATTGTAAATTCCATTTTTGGTAGAATAGACTCCATTTTGTTCAAGCCGAGGAGTCCTCGAGCTTGAGGAGTGTTAAAATTAGTTACATACCAATTTTCGTAATTTTTAGATTCTGTTTGAGCCCTCAAATAAGCTTTAGAACCTAATTTTTAACTAGGCCGGACACTACGTCTGGACAAGGCCAAAGCTATTCAAAAAACTATAAAAGGAGCTAGAGAGCTCATTTTTGGGGTTAGATTGTTTGTGAATTGAGCTTATGTAAGAGACTTTTTTACTAATGCAAAGAACTCCATTGTTCCTCTCCTTGTTCTTGCCTTGTGTGTGCGTGTGTGTGTGTATGTGTGTGCATGTATGTGTGCTTCTCACTCGCACACTTGTGCCATCACTTGCTCATAGTCTTCATACTATTCCTCACGTCTCCACGGATTGACAGTTATGAGGTGGATCTCCTCACGTTGGTACTTATCGTTGTGCTGAAGTGACATGTACAGACTCTATTTCTTCTTGTGTCTTATGGATGGTATTCCATTGTATTGGGGGTACATCTCGATGGGAATAGTCTTTAAGATTGACTTTAGTAGTCATTCCTAAATGTTGCAAGTATAAAGAATTAGTTCCCCAATCTTGTACAATTTGCAACTGACGCATGAATGGTCATCCTAAGATCATCTTGTAAGCATGATTTTTCCCAAAATCACAAATGGCAAAAGTATGCTCAAAGTCCACACCACAAGTGGTGAGAGATATGCCTTCTAGTAAGCCTAATGGTTTTTCTCAGCCATTTGTAGCTTCATCCTGGTGGGTCTTAATGTTGTCTTACCCCAACGTTTCCATAAAGCAGTGGTAGCGATGGCTACTCCGGCTCCTGAATCTAAGATGGCTTTGGTGGTGTAGCCCTTGTGGGTTATTGGAAGATAAGTGTTACCTTCCTCTCCCTCACTTACATCTCCGATTTGTTCTATGGGTATCTTTGATACCTTCTTGTGTGATCCTACCTGGGAGGGAGCAATAGCAAGCTCAGGGAATTGATTTGCTACGTGCTTCCACAATTCTGGTTTAATCTTTAACAACTCCTCTGACTCTGGTGTTCTTAATTACTTCTGTGTTTCTAGGGATTATTGATTCTCCATTTCTTACTATTAAAGTGGGTGCTCTCATGCTAATAGACTTGGCTTCCCAAGGTCCTATGAACTGAGGTAATTCTTGCAAAGAATTGGATTCAAAATATGTGTGTTCACTCAGTTGCTCTTCCTCTACATCATCATAAATAGAGGGGATGTCTTGGGGAAATTGTTCCTACAAGTCGTCTATTTCTTGAATAGGAGGATGGGTTCCTTGTTCTTTTCTCCAGTTCTCTTCTTGGATCTCTCTTAGAAATTCATGTGAATACTTATGTATGGAAGACAGGTTGTCTTCAACTTCTGTATTTGGTACTTGAGACAGGGATGGTGCATTCTTTTCCTGTGTCTCAAAGTCATTAGGGTTCCTATGTAGATTCTTTTTCTCGTTTCTATTGACCAAGTATTATAGCCTCTCCAGTAGTCCTTGAAAGTGTAATTCAGGTTTTGCCATGTTATTCCAATTAAGATAACGAGAGGCTTCGAACATAGTTTGTGCTAATTCTACCATCTTCATACAAAATTTAGTCCTCTCAATTTCTAAGTCTTCTCGTGGATAGTTCTTACTCATTTCAGCTATCTGGGGTCCTTCTTTTAGTCTCACCTGATATGCACGAAACATCATGTCTAAGTTTTTTGGTATGGGTTTTGCTAAAACTGATCTTGATCTTTGAGCTAGTTTCTCCTGATTAGATTCTTGAGAAGTCAATTCTAGGATTTTGGCTCTCAATTCCTTTAAACTACCTTCCAACTCAGTTATCTTTTTACTCCACTTTCTCTTAATTCTTTCTCTGGAATCTTTCCAAGATTTCTTCTTTTTGTTACTAGACTCTCCAACTTCACTAGTTCCGATTATTTTGTCAGGATTAAGTTGTTAATTCCGTAAGAGCACCTGGGCTCTTGTTATAGCTTGGATAGGTACGTATGTAGGGTTGGACCCATCGGCTTTATGTACAATACATATCACGTTGATGGGTGTCACTTTTGAGGCATTACTAGGGTTATTGGGACAATCTTTGATGACATGCTCTTTACCACACTCGGCACAAAAACCTTGTATGTTATAGTATTGTGAGTGTCGTGCTATCGGAGGATGTGGACAATCCTTTATGAAATGATCTCCTTGGCACCTAAAGCATGGTCCTCTAGGGCCCTGTGATCTTTGCTGTCTTAATTGGGGCCATGGATTAGGATTGGTATACATCACATTGGCATAATCGGGCTCCCAATTGGGTTCTAATGGTGGACTATCGTATTGATATGTTTCCACATGTTTTGGTGACTCAGTGTAATATGCGGGTGGACTATCTACATGATTAGAGTCAAAACTGTTCGAATTAGGGTCACTTTTTGTGATCAAGGGTGAAGAAGGCACTATAGCCATATTGAGGTTTTCTTCTGTAGCAGCGTATTTAACTGAGATGACATTAGTTGGTGGGGGTGGCTGCTGAGCTAAAACAGGTTGAGGTCTCTATTGAGCCTGATAAGGATAATTTTGAGGAAGCCTATAGTAATGAGGTTGAGCATTATATTGACCTTGATACCTACCTGGTTGAGGGTATGCTTGCGGGTAGTTCTGTCGCACTACTTGTTTGTTGTATGGGCAATCATGGGCCGTGTGATTCGCGTATCATCTCTCAATTGTACAATATTGGCCACTAAGGTTGGCTTGCAGTTGTGTTACATTGGGACACACATTTGCCATATGATCACCACCACAAGTGTAACAACGCTTGTTTGTTGTTAACCTAGGCATCTGCTTGCTAGAAACTCCTAGTTTCTGGGCCACTTTTTCTGCTAGGTCTTCTATCGAGCTAGACAGTTTTGAGGATAATAGAGATGAACAATCTGAGTCCTTATAGACTTTTGAGAGTTCCAACTCATCTCGTAGGTTGTCCTCAATGTCTATACAAATTCTTACACATTGCTCTAATGTTCTGGGTTCCTTCAAGTATATATAGGCGCATAGTTTAGAGCTCAAGAGGCCATCTAAAAAACAACAACACTTGCTTGGCCTATGAGGGCAATTCTTGCCTAGGAAATCTCTCAACATACTATCTAAACCTATGTCCTACGAGTCTAACTGTTTTCTGAGGGGTCTGCTTGAAGCTATGAATTAACAAAGAAGTATCATCTCTAATTCCACTTTTAGAGAATTCCATGATGAATGACTCTAACAAGTGATGGATATCCCTAAATTGCCTTTGTTGCAATGGTTGGAACCAAGTTAAAGCCGTGTTCTTTAACGTTAGTCCAAATGCATTATATTGCATGAACATGTCTTCTACTTGCTCTGCTCTTAGCACCTGCCTAAATTCTGCAACATGATCATAGGAATCTCCTGTCCCATCAAAGTAGTTTTTCATTGACTTTACTAATTGAGTGGGTCTTAGTACCCTGGGGTGTTCACGTGGTCTAGGTAGAGGAAATTCATCTCTACCACCTGGTATTCTTGGTTCCCTTTGTCTTTCCACTCTATCGGTGTCCATGGTTGGTCTCTCTCTCCCTATGGGATGAGTGAAACTTACTTCCGGTTTTTCTTTGTTCTTCTCTCTTTGAGTGCCATGGGCTGCTGATGTTCCAGCACCTTGATGGCTAGTGTTTACATTTGTTTCTGATGGAGGGAAGACTAACCCACCTCTCCATGTGTAGGTATTTCTCGCATGTTCAGGTACTACAAATACTTGTTCCAAAGTATCATCCAAGTATACAACTTTTCCAGAAGTATCTGGGTCCTTGAATTCGTAAATCATGATGGAGCCTACTTCACTAGGTTGTTCCATTCGGTACCTCCAAAACGCTTCATCAATTTCCTTATTCAGAAACAATTCTATGCTTCTATTGTCCTGAGGGATCCAATCTGGGATTAGTACTCTTGTCAGTACAGATTTCCCTCTAGGTGTCCTAGGTTCATCTCCTAGTGGTTCTTTTCCTTGGGTTCTTGCATCTGTATCTAACTGAACTACACCGAACTCATTAGTATGATCTGGCTAAGTACTTATGATGTACATTGTTCCTTCTTTGTCTATGCATGCGTCTCTCTCAAATTTCACCACGGGATGTTCCAATCCAATGGGTTGGTCAGGGTTGTGCAATTGCACTAGTGATCTTCGCAAACCATCCTCATAGATGCGAGCACCTAAGTGATTAGTTCAGACATATTCTAATTGAGTTCTGTAGGGTCCTTCATGTCTTTCCAAATATGCTATGTTTAACCCTCCTTCTGGTCTTTCCGTGCTAAAGGCTATTTCCGATTCACTGGTATCTGAGCCCAACTTGTAAGGGTAGCTATTCAACTGTTGTGCCCATGAACATGCAATAGTTCCTACGCTTGCTTCTGATGATCTAAGGCTTCGTCGGTATTACTTACCTATATGCTTTTGCTCGATCTAAGGTTCATGAATTTACCTCCCGTATCACTCAGTACACACTCTGATCATCAATGTCCCTTTGTTCTTTATTGCTTGTTCAACCTTTAAATTATTGTCTTATCTCAATGTATACGTCTGGAATCAACTTTTTGTTGTACTTTTGAGTTCTCGTTCTGTCATACTTAAGTTCTTTCCTTTAGGTTTTTGTGTTGCACACTTTTATCTTAGTCTTGGACTTGAAAGATTAAGTCTCTTGGACTTGATGCGTTCCTATCATCATCCTAATTTAATCAACAATGCTATACGTTTAGCATAAGCTAATAATTGACTGAGGGTGTTGATTATTCTTCCAACCTCACGTCAGCTTCTTTGATTCCTCTGATCCCCAAGAAGTCGCACTTCCCAAGACTTGCATTCTTCACTGCCTTGCTTTGATTGCCTTGGATAGCTCTTGCTAGACTTGTAAAAATCCAATGTTTAGACCAGTTCTTAAATCAATGATCAAGCACTTGGATATATACACCTTTAAGGGTCCCTTGTCCTTTGGCGAAATTTCTCCAATGCCCCCTTTCTTTTCTAGTCCCAACAATGGGTCAATCTAAATTATTTTATCTAATGAGCTATAAAGCTCAAAAAATGGACTTCAAATGAAAAAGATATGAACGTTCAGGCCCTAGGGGGTAAAAATTGACAAACAAGTTTTTCTTCAATTATGAGCTAAGAGGTCTCCAATGTGAAAATCACTCTAGAGAGTTTTGGAAAAGTATTATAAAACATATTTCTTTGAAAAAATAATCTGCTTGGCTCCCCAATACTTTTACTTTAGGCGTCTTCCTCTTTGGATGCGCTCTGAACTATGGTATCCAGTGTGTGTTGACCTAAGCTTCAACTTAGGGACTTGCGGAGAAAGAGACTATACCTCAATCCCCTCACAAGTGCATATAGTGGGGATACACGCTTTTAATTTATCAATCCGAAGAGTATACTAACCTAGCCGAGAGTATGAAGACATGCAATCGCGTAATGGTCAATGCAAATGAATTACTCAAGAGTGAAAATGAGGAAAACACTTATCCTAACAAGCTTCAACTGTTGGTCAAGGCGAAACGATACTTGGTGCAGCAGCCGTCAGTATTTTGGACTTTTCTCCTAGCTCCGAACTCCAAACATAGCAAATAGCATATGCGTTTCGAAGCTCTCGAGAAGGCGCATCCAATGGCAGTGGTTTCACTCAATTCCGACGCTCCTACTTCAAGTTATGACAGAAATACTGAATCGCGAAAATACCTTCCTACGCTTCAGCACTTCCTACACCTAGCTCACACCTTTCCTACAGCCAAGAAACACTCTCAAGGATAGATCACACTCACAAGCACTCTTTCCAAGCACTACACATGCATATAAGCTCACGACGAAGAAGATGAAGAGGGAAGAAGACACAAATTCGAATTTCTGTGCTCTCTATTCTCACAATGGCAAAAAGTCTTCTACAAAGAGTCACATTTGACTTATATACTAGTGCCCTAAAAATGGTCCTTTCACACAAGTGACCGGCACTTTATTCACTAAGAGCTAATTTCCTACTATTTTACATGGGTAAGCTTCTATTCTTCTGTGGGAATGCATCTAGAGGACTCCTCTAGTGCCTTTACAAGGGGAAATATATTACAAAAATGAATATGTTACAAAAATATGTGGTCCAAATCGGAAAAATTTTGGGGCCCGTCTTTTTCTCTGCTTTGTGCGCTCTTTGGCTCTGCAACACTCTCCCCCTCTTCGCCTCTGTCGTCCCTTGACAGACTTTGCTTCACGCACGTGCCCTTGACAGACTTTGCTTCGCGCACGCGCCCAGTGGTCAGTGTTGTCTGATTCTTGATCTTGCATTACGTTTTAGAGGCGCTCTGATTTGTCTTGGTTGCACACATTGGACCTGGTTGCATTATTCACTTCTTTTCACTGCATGCAACCTTTGCTCATTGTTACCTGTTTATAAAACAGGTGTTCAGTTTTGACGGCCTCTTCTTACTTCTTGTTTTACGTTCTCTGGGCCTGATATATTTGCCTTGCTCGCTCGCAACCCTTGGAGTTAGACTGACTACCTGATATTCCACAGTCTAATTCACCTATAGGTTCCTTAATTCTGGGTTGCCACGCACGCCACCAGTGGAAGGTCTGAGGATGTGGTGCTTCAGTCTTCGATCTGGACCTTCCAGAGATCAAGAGGTTGAAGCACCCATGTGGGTTGCGTCCTTTCCTTGATGTGTGCGATTCGGTTTGCCACGCACGCCATTAGTGCACATATGCGGATGTAGCTCGTAAGCCTTGATCTAAAACCTCTGTCACTCAAGAGGTTGGAGCATCCACATAGGTGATACATGTTGGCCCTGATTCCTTCTTCCGGCTGCGTGCTTTTCCTTGGTGTGTGCGCCCCTGCGGGGCTCTGTGCAGAGATGGGTGTTGCGCCCCTGCGGGGCTTCCTGCAGAGATGTATCTTCAAATTTGTCTATCTTCAATTTTGCCTTTTAGTGAAGCTGTTTCTTTCGTTGTTTTCTTTTTTTCTTCTTTTTACTTGTCTCGCCCTGGACACTGCCCCCCTCCTGAGCTCTGTCGTCCCCGACAGGCTTTGATAAGCGCCGGGCATATGTTCTGTATACTTGTTGCTCTGTATCATTTAGCAGATTGGCTTCACGTATCATGATCTGTTTCCATTGTTCAGCTTTTACTCCATCGTTGGGCGGTTGTCGGTGATCTGCGAAGAAGCTTAATTCGTATGCCACAAGTCTGGCATTCAGATTAGATGACATCTTCAAAAATATCTCTGAATCTATTTCAAAAAATCCTGTAAAAAATGCTTCTTCAAATGTTTGCATATACGGGCTTGGCAAAAACATGAGTCTGGAATAGTATGCCATTATTGTGGGGCGGCTCGGCATTACTGATAGATCGAAAATAAGTATATCTATGCCTTGATTAATGCCGATGAAGTTCAGAAATGTATATGCCGCATGTTTGAAGACCTTCAAAACTGTAAGTAGCATACTAAGTATTTTATTTGTCATCTTAACTGCTAAGTCTGGTACTGTCGCATAGTTTTGGAGCCAAAATTCTATTGTTTTGATCATATAATCCTCTGTTGGCAAATAGTTATGTGGCGGGCTAGGTAACATCGGATAGTTTAGCCACTGTTTATTAATATTGCCGCTGCGTTGTAAATCCAAAAATTTTTGTGTATCCCTTCTGCGTGGTATTGGACAAAACGAAGGGTTTACCTGTAAGAAATAAGGTGCGGCTTGCCAGTGCACCCGTAGTGTGGGATGTTTCTCCAAAAATTTCCTCCTCCACACCGGTTGTGCAGCTTCGAACTCTGCTTGAGTGTACATGAATGTGTCGTTCTTGAAATTGAGCTGCTCATCTGGACTCTTGTGTGTAACCTTCTTTATATATTGCCTTGCTTTCTCTTTCAACAATCCATATGGAATGTTGAAAGGCTTTATGATCTTTTCCAAGTCTTTACCTTTGATTTTTGCTTCCTTCATGACCTTGATGACTTCATTCTCAAAATTTTCCGTCAATCGGGACACCACTAGTGCCCGTTCCTTCTGACTTATTTCTGCAGTGTATGGCATTGGATGATCATCATGCATATCCGCCATCTGCTCATGTATTGGAGAATGATAGATCGGTTGAGATAGAGGGCTTACCTCTACCTCGTCAGTAGGATGTTCTGTTTCTGGCACTACTGATGTCCCGATCGGTTCTTTGCCTTTCTGCTGATTTTTTAGCTCTTCAATGCAGTCATCTTTTTCCTTTATCTGTTGTATGGCTTCCCCGAGTTTTTCTTTGGTGGCTAGGAGCTCCTTACCTATGTCAGCTACGTGATCCATGTTTTCACTGTAGCTCTGTACCAGTTTTGCCTGTGCTGAATTCAGCTGCCTTTTGAGCTCACTTATTTCCTGATTGTGCTTAAGTTCTGCTTCTT
Organism: Ceratopteris richardii; assembly: GCA_020310875.1. Lineage (NCBI taxonomy): Eukaryota > Viridiplantae > Streptophyta > Polypodiopsida > Polypodiales > Pteridaceae > Ceratopteris > Ceratopteris richardii. The sequence continues at coordinate 168,372,868 of CM035414.1, read as the reverse complement.
CTCTTACTGCGCGCTCTTGTTTTAGCAAAGCTTCATATTGTGCGAGTTGATCTCTTAATTCATCTTCTTTACTTTCAGTTGATTCCTGTTGCTTTATTGGTTGGTCATATAACAGTGATTTCATCAACTCTTTATTTCTGTTGCGTAAAGTATCATTCTCATCCAGATATAACTTCAGCTGTGTCTCTAGTAGAGTACTTCTGGTCTTCATTCTTTCTTTTTCTGCTGCAGTAGCATCATATAATTTCTGTAGGCCCTCGAGCTGGTTTCGCAGTTGGTGATGCTGAGTGTTTAATGATTCATATTGCGTTTGTGTTTCTAACAGCTCAGTGCTTTTGGTGGCTATCTCTTTTTGTACCTGAATTAATTGTGCAGACAACTGTTCACTCATAACTTGAAACTGATTCTTTTCCTTCATGGCTTTGTCGTAGTCTGCATCTATTTCCATCATTTGTTGTTGCGTATCCATGGCTGTCTGGATCATTTGCTTTACCACAGGCTTCAGTTGAGTTACATCCACATTGAGCCATGTTTTAGGTATTGAGGGTTCTGCTCCGGTAGTCACGTCTTTGCCTTGAGCAATGTGTAATGTTGTATCATGGGATTGCCTGATCTGAAGCTGGATCCTTGGCTCAGCCCCCATGTTTTCATCATGTCCTTGAGGTGTGTCATCAGGCACCTCGATTATGATTTGTTTTTCTTGTTGGAGCTCTCCCGTTTCCTTATTCACTGGGGTTTGTTCTTCCTCTTTAATAGGTGCTTTGACATGTGTAACCCCAGTAGTCGTATCTTCCTTGATGCTCATTTTTGTAGTGTCATTCAACTGAATGACGTGCTCCTGTTCCTTAGCATCATCCACCTTCTTTTCTTTTTCCTTTTGGGTGTCCGGTGTCACTTCCATTTGATTGATTTCTGGTTCTTCTTCTTCATAGGTTTCTGTCCTGATATCAGTATCTAGCGTGTCTTTCTCAAGACTGGATTCCGTATTCGTACTTGAGTCATCAATGCCCAATTCTTGGTATCTTCCAGGTTGTTTCGGAGTTTTTTCTGCACTCTGTTTTTGCTTTACTTGACTTGCTTGTCTATAATGATGTCCTTGGACATTTAGATTCACCTGCCCTTGCATATACTGGTGTGTTTGCTCGAGGGCAGCAGACAAATCTCTTTTTGAAATCGGCATTTGAGCCGTCGCGATCTTAGGCAAGAGATGCGTTCTCTTAGACTGAGGTGTTGCTTGAGCTTCCTCTTCACGCAAGCGTTTCGTACCCCTCATGGGTTTCTGTGTGCTGGTGCCAGCCTCTTCTGCCACAACTACTGCTTTCTTCTTCTTAGGGACCGAAGCGGATTTTGCATACCTTGCTAGCCCTTCTGATGTCGGCATCTCTCGTAAGCAGTGTTTCATGTCTAGAGCTTCATATATCAATAAAGTCAACGCTGAACCACCGTTCAGGAACTTCTTTTGCCCCCATTTCTTCTGAGCTTCAAACAATCGTTCTTGTACGTAACCTGTGAGATTCACTTTGTTTCCTATCTGTCTCATGGCATGCGATAGGAGTTGTACTACAATCTTTTGTGGTGCAGTGTATCTGTTCATACCAGGAAAACAAAAGTGTTGATGTGCCAGACGTACTGCATCTTCAATATCTATTCTGTTAATCTCCAGGAATGATCTTTTCTTGGGGTCATGGCATTCCTCTTTGACATTAGTAATGCCTTCTTGATTCCATCCAAAGGCTTTATTGATCAATTCATGAGTGAATTGAATTGTCTTCCATGTGCCCACCTTGTCCAAAACCTTTGCTTCTAGAACCGAAATCTTTGTAGCAGCAGGCTGCATGGTATTCATTACCTGCGTACATCTTTGGAAGTTTGGTACGCATATAGGTATTTTCAAAAATGCTTCAATCCCAGCTTGAGTCCATACTTCCTCGATGTGTGGTAACCCTTGTATTATGGTCTTGAAATCTTGTGACATGATAGGGAAATAGTGATCCCTGTCCATAATCTTGATGGTTGCCATGAAGAGAAGTTCTGAGATAGGTTGGTCATCTCGAAACCAATGTCCTCTGACCTTGGTTATTGACCCCAATGGAAGAAGTAGTTCCTCTTCCTGCTGTGTAGCTTCTGAGTCAGAAGATGTCATCTGCACTCAATATAGAGGATGAATTAGTATCCCTATGTTTTTCAGAAATCCTCCTCCATGTGTTGATTAATAATTCGATGTTGCTCCGAGTGCATGGTGCCGTCCCTTTCCCGTGAGTGTGAGAAAGGTAATACCTGAGTTTTTGTCATGTATTTTTATATTTCTTGCTGAAAAGAAAACATAAAAGTTAGTACATAGCCGAAGCGGGTAGTGAATTTTTTTGGAGTAATATTTTAAGTATGTACAAGTGCTCTCCTATTTCCAAAGGGAAAATGTGCATGACTATCCGAAAGTAGAAGAAAGACGTGCCGAATGCTTGGCCTTGTAATGTGGCCCTATCATGCATACTTTGGCTCTCGACAATTCGTCATGTGTGCAATTGGAAGTAGTTGCTTGATGTATGCAGCTGGTCTTGTCTTTCGGCATCCAAACTTGCTTCACTTGGGCGGAATGTACTGTATTCTCCACCTTTTTGATGATTGCGGTTCTTCTTCGGTAGTATGTCCTCTGATTCTGTTTTGGGAATCTCAAGTTGGTTTGCATTGCCTCTATAGATTCCTTCTTCCTCCAATATGTCCTTTTTCTTTGATGTGTCTGTTGACCATGTTGAGTATGATAGCCCTTCTGAGGATGCTCCTTGTTTGGGATGGTCGTCCTTGAAGTACATGACTTTGGGATCCATATTTTTGTTCGATCAGGTTGTGCAGCTATCAGTTTTTTTGGGATCCATATGCTATTGAGACGTGGTTGCCTGAAGTGTTCGAAACTCTTTGTTTTCTTCTGTGATTGGACATGCTGATGTTGAAGACTTGTCTGTTGCTTAAGATAGGCCTTCTTTTGGTCCTTCCTTATCCAAGCTAGCATAGAATGTGGAATGGGGTACACTTTCACAGGTGTAGACTTCAATTCTTGCAGAGGAATATTCTCTCTTGTGCCTTGTGGTTCACTGGACTTGATTTCATGTTCTTGTGCACTCTTGTGACTCTCGATACTCAAAGATGGAGTGCACACAGGACTCACAGTATTTTCACATGAAGTACTTGACGATGGGGTTTCTATATTGCTAGTGAACATACAATCATGACTGTGTTCGTTAGGATGGACTTCTGGCTCTATAATAGCAGCTTTGTGTGGTCGTTCGTCTAACAAACTAAATACCTCACGAGGTCCTATTCTGGCAGATATGTATCCTAAAGCCAATTGAATGGTTACCTCATATTCATAGATCCAATCTTGTCCTAACACCACATCTTCAAGCAGATCTTGGTCCTGACACACTAAGAGTCTCTGCTCCATAGTGTTGTTGCCCATATGTAAAGGTAAAGTTATCTCACCTATGCATTGAGTGATTTTTCCTCATATTCCAATTAGCTGTGCCTTCGATGGGCGTATCTCCTCTTTAAGTCTCTGAGACAAAGAAAATCTAATGCAGCTTATTGCTGCTCCTGTGTCTATGAGAGCATCCACTAAGTGGTACTCTTTTCGTCCTGCTGCCAGATTCAAATAAGGCTGTCTTCTTTGTTGTCCGGAGTTCTCAGTGGCTCTAAAATTAGCCATCGGGATGAGTTCTTCTCCTGCTCGATATCTCTCGTCTCTTTCTCTCATCCACTCTTTCCGTTTTCTGATACGTTCTAAGGCTTCCTGTCTAGCTTCTTCTCGTATGCGTTCTTCTTCTTTTTTCCTACTTTGAGCTCCTAATAGTCGTACTAGCATTTGATCAGTCAATGGCTCCATGAATCTTTTCACTCTGCATCCACTGATGTAGTTGGGAAGAATATCTCCGTCTAGTGTGGCGAGATTGACTGCACCACTAGTAGAGATTCGATTTATAATCATGGGTCCATATCCGCATTTTTGGAGCTTCTTTGCGTGCTGTTTGAGGGTGTATACTAGGACTAAGTCACCTTCTTTTAGTCCCTTATCTTTTATATGTGCATCGTAATAAGCCTTTTGTCTTCGTTTGGCGGCATAGATGCCTGCTACCGCTTGCAATCTTGTCTCGTGCAGCTTTTCAATTTGATCTAATTGCTGAGATAATTCGTGACCGTTCCACTCATATTGCTGGGCCACTTTCAGGGTAGGTACTAAGAAGTCAATTGGCAAAATTGCATTTTGCCCATACACTAGGTTGAAAGGTGTAGTTCCAATGGCCGTTTTATATGCCACACGAAAGGCCCAAATTGCGTGATGCAATTGTTTGTCCCAGTCTGACCTTCCATTATTGACAATCTTTGTCAATATAGTACATAGTACCTTGTTGGAACTTTCAGCTTGCCCATTAGCTTGAGGATGGTATGGGGCTGATTTTTTATGAATCACTAAAAAGTCCTTCATTAGTGACTCAATGACTTCGTTTAAGAAATGTGTTCCTCGATCACTCACTATCTCGATTGGTAGTCCAAAGCGTGTGAATATGTGCTCAAAGAGAAATTTTGCTGTGGTTTGAGCATCGTTCTTTCTAGTGGCTTTTGCTTCTACCCACTTAGTCAAGTAGTCGGTGGCTACTATGATGTACTCCGCATGTGATCCTTTGGCCGGTGGATTGATAGGTCCTATGAAATCAATACCCCACTTGGTAAATGCTCTCGCACAAACCATGGGTCTTAAAGGCATGTCATCTCTTCTAATGGGGTATTTTGCTCTCTGACATGTTTCGCAACTTTTTACATATGTCTCCGCATCCATATGTAGAGTTGGCCACCACAAGCCTGCAAAGAGAATCATCTTGACCGTTCTGTCTGCTGAGAAATGTCCTCCCGCAGCTCCTGCATGTGCCATCTCTAAGACAGAGAGGTATTCATTTTCATGAATGCACAATCTTAGCTGGTTATCCTTCCCGCGTTTAAAGAGTTGTTTTCCTAGGATGATGTAATCTTTGCTCTGTTCTTCAAGAGCACGTTTTCTTGCTAGGGTAGCTCCATCCGGGTACTCTCGAGTTTTCAAGAACTTTACTAAAGGCATGCTCCACCTTGGTGCTATTGTAGAATAGCATAACGTAGAGTTCTCGTCTGGGATTTGTTCTTGACAGATTTGACAGGTTGACACATAATGATGTGCATCTCGTTGCATGGTTGGCCAATATATGCCAAACCTCTTGAGCGTTTGCCATGTTCCAATTGCGTTTAAGTGAGTGTTCCATTGATTTATGTGTGCTTTCTGAAGCCACATTTTTTGTTCATCTTCTTCCACGCATCTCATCAGTAGTCCGCTTGAATCCTGGTGGTATAAACTTCCAGCAATAATGTGAAGGTTTTTAGTCCTCCAAAGATCTTGCTTTTGGTTTGGCGTAATCCCATCTTTAGGTCCATGTGTGAGTATTGGGATCAATTTTTCGGCCCATTGAGGACATACTTCCAGGTTAAAAAGATAGGTGTCTGGCAAATCATCAGGAACTCCGCTAGGTGGTTCTCCGTGTTTTAACCTAGAAAGGTGGTCAGCTCTCACATGTGTGTTTCCTTTTTTGACTATTACCTCAAAGTCAAACTCCATTAGTAACAAGAACCATCGCACCAACCTTCCCGTGCTACAAGGTTTATTGACTAAATACAACAAAGCTTGATGGTCTATGAAGAATTTGAATTTGTTGGCTAAGAGGTAATGCCTAAACTTCTTTACTGCATAAACCATTCCTAAGCCCTCTCTTTCCGTAGTCGTGTAATTTCTTTCGGCTTGGTTTAATTGTCTACTTGCATAAGCGATTGGATGGTCAAGCTTTCCTTCATCAGCCGGTTGGGCTAGGATACATCCAATTGCATAGTTCGAAGCATCAACATGAATATGAAAAGGCTTGTTCCAGTTGGGTGATTTTAGAATTGGGGCTGTACTCAGCCTCTTTTTAAGCTCGTTGAAGGCCTTCTCACACTCGTCTGTCCAAGTGAACTGAGTCAATAGACCGTATAAGGGCTTGGCTATTATGGCATACATGTGAATAAACCTACGGTAGTATCCACAATGTCCCATAAAGGCTTGTACTTCCTTTACATTTTTGGGTCTTGGTAAGTCCAATATGACTTTAATCTTGTCCTCATCCGTAGATATCCCATTTCTTGAGACTATGTGTCCTAGGATTTTTCCTTGTCTTACCATGAAGACACATTTTTCTGGGTTTAAGCAGACTCTATACTGCCTACACTTGTTGAATATCTTCCTTAATTCCGGTATGTGATCGGGTCTTTGATTGGAATACGTGCAAAGATCATCTACATACACTTCCATGCTTTTTTTCAGAAATTCCTTGAAAACGTGACACATTAATCGTTGGAAGGTGGCCGGTGCATTAGTGAGTCCAAAAGGCATCACTCTGAATGCATACACACCCCATTCAGTGGCAAATGCTATCTTGTGTTGGTCCTCAGTCGCAATAGCCACCTGATTGTATCCAGAGAAACCATCAAGGAAGCTATAGACCTCTTTACCTGCTACCCTCTCCAATAGATGATCCGTAATCGGTAATGGGTAGCTATCACGTATAGTGGCTGCATTCACCTTCTTCAGATTTATGCACACTCTCAATTTTCCATTTTTCTTGGGCACTACTACTAATGGCGATACCCATTCTGTGTGTTCTATCTCGTATATAAATCCAGCATCCAACAACTTATCTATCTCTTCTTTTATCTTGGCTGAATACACCTCATTATAAGTATAAGGTCTCTGTTTGGAAGGTTTGGCCTCGGATGTCATGGGGATTCTATGCGCACATATAGAGGGATCTACTCCTTTTAAATCCTTATAAGTCCAAGCGAAGACATCCCGGTATTCTCTTATGAGTCGAATTAACTCTTGTTCTTCTTCCACTGAGACATCCTGTCCTATGAAAGTACATCGTTCCTCTCCTCCTTCCATGGTTACCACTATTTTTTTGGTTTGCTCTTTATTATCATATGCTATTCCCGGTTGTGCCTCTCTTTTAGGCATTTGAATAGCAATCTTCCTCTCTTCTACTTCATATTTTTTGAAATGAGCTGGTACCTCAAATTGGTCTTGACGCTTATTATCTTCATCTTCTAACTCCCTTTCAACTTCTAATTCTCTTTTTTGTGTGAGATCCTTATGTTGTTCATTGGCAATGATATCCATGTTGGTGGTACTAATCCCTAGATCTATAGGTTCTGGTTCCATTTCAATGCTCTCGTAGTCCTCCTTCCAGTCTTTCTCAATTACTTCTCCTTCTCCTGCCTCCTGAAGGACTACCATATACAAACTGATGTCGTAACCCTCCTCGTCAATACATTCGTTCATAGTTACCACTTCTTCGTTTACACAAACATCGAGGGTGGCTAAGATTTCCATCCAACCATGAGGTTCGAATTCTTCGTCTGGAAATACTTGTGGTATATAAGCTGGATCTTGTACCGATCTCACTACACCTTGTTTCTGCTGCCAACTTTTTCTCCTCTCTTCTTCCTTTTTTGCAGCTTGGCATATCCAAAGATGAGTGTCCTCGTTCATCCAGGATTGGTCACTAGAACCTGCACTATGAATCGATTGATCGTCTTCCTCTTTATGGATTTGATTCCATTGCAGAGGTGGTACATCTTGATATGTATACGTATGTAGATTGATCCTAGTGGTGACTCCTGCGTGTTGTAGGTACACTACATCCTTTCCCCAATCTTGTACGACCTTTAGTTGTCTCATGAATGGCCTTCCCAAGATCATTTCATAGTTGCTTGGCCCTTCAAAGTGACATATTGCTAAAGTATGTTCGAATTCCACTCCGCACGTAGTGAAGACTACTCGTTCCAACAATCCTAGGGGTCTTTCTGTATGTCCATCTGCCATTTGAATTTTCATACGTGTTGGTCTCAATGCTGGTTTTCCCCATTTCTCCCAAATTTCTTTGGTAGCAATGCCGACGCCAGCTCCTGAATCTAAGATGGCTTTGGTTGTGTAACCCCTATAAGTGATTGGAAGACAGGTATTTCCTTCATCTCCTTCACTAAAGTCTCCTACTTTATCCACTGGAATTCTCACCGTTTTCACTTCGTCATCTACCTCCTTCTTTTCTTCCTTGACTTCCCACTGATTGATCAATTTTTCTTTTAGATGTGGTTTTACCTTCAACAGTTCCTCGAACGTTAAGGTACATGGGATTTTCACCTCTCTAAGGCGTTGTATGATCTCCGATGTTTGAACTGATGGATTCGTTTCTCGTCTCGTTATTGATGGAATGCGATACAATTCTGAGTTGTGCTCGTATTCCCCGGTGTAATTGGGTAGTTCCTTTACATCGTCTTCCACTTCTTTGTCACTTGCATCCATTGGAAAAATTCCTTCTGAATTAAGTTCAGGTATTGAATCCTCTATTTCGTTTTCTGCTTTTAATTCTTCAAAGGGAGGTTCCATTCCCTCTACCTTTTTCCATTTGTCCTCTCAAACTCGCACCCATAAATCCTTAGTCCAATCTCCTTCGGTTTCAGGGACTATGGATCCTTCCTTTCTCTCACTACCAATTTCATCATCCATAGGTCTATTTACATTAGGCTTTTCCTGATTGTTTAGACACTCTTGGAATTTTTCTTCGCAAATTCGGTTGTTTGGTAAAGGTGATGCGGGTTTTTCTAATGTTTGTTGGGCAACTTCTATCAATTTTTTGCAGATTTCCAATCTTTCTTTCTCTAAGTTGCCTCTCGGATACTCTCTCTCATGTTGCTCTATGGTAGGTCCTGCTTTTATCCTCGCCTTGTATGCCTGAATCCACATAGCTAATTCTTCAGGCATTGGGTCTGCTAATACCGATCCTACCTCCTTCTTTTCTTCCTCCTTTTTATTTTCTTCTTCCACTTGTGCTTCTTCTGTTGATTTTGGTTTTCTCTTTTCATTTTCCTTTTTTTGCAATAACTTTTTTTCTTTTATTCTGTCTCTCCTTTGTTTCCATCTTTGGGATCGTTTACTTGTGATACTTTTTTCTGGTTCTTCGGAGTCTTCTACTCTGTGAGGGATGGGTGTATTTCCCTCTTTGTCACTTTGATTATTTTCTTCGGTTTTATCAGGGTTTTCTCTAGCCTTTGCTCTTGTTATGGCTTTTAAAGGTATAGTGTACTCCTTGTCACTCCCTGACGATTCAATTACTTCTATCACGTTAATCTGTACGTTAGATGTGACCTTATTGGGATTCTTAGGACAATCTCTGAAAAGATGCTCCTTACCACAATCGCTACAGTAACCTTCCCAATTTCGTTGTGGTGGTGGTGGATTTGGTAATGTACATTCTCTGATATAGTGGTCACCTCCACATCTGTAGCATGGTCCTCTAGGTACAGGCGGTCTATTCATTGGTCGAGGTGGCATGGTTGCTCTAGGAGCTGTGTACATTAATGGTACATAATCTTGCTCGTAGTTATATGAACTCTCTGACGTCTCCATGCCATAAGTGTATGGGTCGTATTGTTGCCCATTTTCCATTATCGAGTTCTCATAACCAGGGTATGTTCCTTGACTAGGTTCGTAAAATGAGTCACATGGTTCACTACTAGTCAAAGGTGTGGCTGGCACTATAGCCCTTTCTAAGTTCTCCTCTGGTTGCGCTATCTTAACTGGGACAACGTTCTGAGGGTGGGGCGGTTGTTGTCCTAGCACTGGTTGAGGCTGTGTATATCCCTGGTATGCATATGGTCGTGGCATTGGTGCCTGCGGCTGATATGAGGGATATCTAAAGGCTTCTCCTCCTTGCTGATTCTGCGGATATCCATATGGTCTCACATAAGGCTGTGTGGGTCTGGTTTGCCTATTGTAAGGACAGTTCTCAGTGCTATGGTTGGTGTATCTCTGCTCTATACTGCAATATTGTAGTGGTGCGGGAACAGAGGGTCTATGAGGAGCATAGGCAGGTGGTGGAACTACTCCCCTAGTACACAAGTGAGAAGGATGATCCCCTCCACACTGCATACATCTTCTAAGCATAGGCATTCTCATAGGATTGGTGGGATAATTCCTCTGTCCTGGAACATTCAGTTTCTTGGCTAACAAGTCAGCAATTTCCTCTATGTTGTTTTTAGGGTTTGCTGTGCTACTAGATGACTCTTCACTTTTCACACTACCTTGGGGTATTTTCAAGTCTTCTGCAAGGTTATCCTCTAGGTCTATACATTCCTTCATACACTCTTGCAGAGTTTGAACTCTCTTCACGTACACTAATGACCTCAAGGTCCCGTTCAATAGTCCTTCTAAGAACAATGATACCATCTTGTTTTGTGTTGGTCTCTCTTCTACGGGACATCTATCCACATACTGCTTGAATCTCCTGGCAGCCAATCTGACTGACTCAGTTGGGACTTGTTTGAAGCTGTGGATTAATGACGAAGAATTGTTTTTAATTCCAGATTTGGTAAATTCTTCAATCATTTCTTGATACACCTGATCCATGTTCTGGAAGGTATTTGGATCCAATGGCTGAAACCAGGCCAGGGCTGTGTCTGACAAGGTAAGGCCAAAGGACTCATATTGAATCATGAAGTCATCTACCTGCTCGGCTCTAACTACTTGTTTAAATTCTACTATGTGATTATAGGGTTCACTCGAGCCATCATAATGACTTCTCATGCACTTGGCCACTTGGATCGGTCTTAGTCTCCTTCCTACTTCAGGTTGTCTCGGCATTACAGGGTAATTTGGTCTTCCTATTGGTATGCCTGGTCCTCGTACTACCTGTGGTCTGACTGGAGTATGAACTCCTTGTCTTGGGTCAATAGCTGGTTGTGGCCGGTAATTAGGATTAGTGGCAGGCATTGCGAATTGTACATGTGGTCTGATGGGGATCTGGGTTCGTTGAGTTTGTTGTGTTTGTCCCGAATGTTGACTTGAATCGTTTTGAGAAGTTCCATGTGGATCCCGTGAAGTAGTGGCTTGGTCCCTTGGGGGGAACACTGGGATGTTCTGATATTTCAGCTCAGCTCTCTCTAATTCAGTGACTGGCCAATACCTTCTGTGGTTTTTGTCCAAATATGTGATGATAGTGGGGAATTCAGGATCTTGTAATTCATAGATGGTAATTGGATTAGGAGCAGCTTCCCAAATAGAGGAATGGGCTCTGAGCAAGTGCTCCATCCCGTTGATCAAATACACATCTATTAGAGTGTCATCCTGAGGAACTAAGTCTCCTCTCCAAAGTTTAGTAATTGTTGATCTCCCTCTAGGAGTAGTCACTTGTTCTTCAGTTCCGTATCCATTTAAGCTTGAAGTATTATTTTCCTCACCACGCTCATTAATGATTTCAGGGTGTTCTGTGACCACGTATTGAATGTCTTGTTTATCCATGTACAGTCCTCCTGTGTACTTAACTGTCGGTCTTGGCACTATGTAGGCTTCTGAAGCCTTCCTCAGTCTGGCCACTGATCTGTTTAGACCATCCAAATAGATAGGGATCTCATTGAGGTTAGTGCTCACATATTCTAAGGAAGTTCTGTATTCGCCCTCAATGATGGACATCTGACCAATCATGGGCACAGTGTTTTGCATATCCTCGGAAGCCATGGGGATTTCTCAGTCTGACTCACTGGAGGTCTCAGAATAGTGTGAACGGTTACTTGGTTCGGCAACACTCCCTACGGAAGAAATTACACTTCTTCGGCTTCCTAGGGTTCTTCCTGATCTCAGGTTCATTCACTTAAGAGCTCTGAACAATTCTTGTCCACCTCTAACCTCTAGAGTTCTAAGTTATGGCTCAGAAGTCTAGGGAAAACTTAGGCTGGAATGTGACTGAAAGAAAATTTCAAGTCACGATACTTGACTCTCACGATCTCTGAGGAAACGATCGCTGACAGGCGATACTTGGAAGAAACGATCGCTGGAAAACGATCTTTCCCTCAACGATCTCTGACTGGGAACGATACACGACCTCTCAATTAAACGATCTACGACCTCTAACCGAAACGATCGCTGGAAAACGACACTTGGGTCTAAGCGATACTTGATCAAAACGATCGCTGGAAAACGATCTTTGACTACACGATCTCTGGGTAAAACGATCTCTCTCAAAACGATCTCTGACGAAACGATCTACGATCTACGATCTCTAGTAGAAACGATCGGCGATACTTGGGCTGAAACGACACACGATCTTTCACTAGACGATACACGATACTCGAATAGAAACGATCTACGATCTTCACCAGAAACGATCGGTGATACTTAACTGAAACGATACCGATCTGTAACAAGTGTCGCGATCTCCGCCAAACGATCGACGACCGACGACACTCGTGACAAACGATACACGACCTTTGACAAGTATCGCGATCTCTGGATAACGATACTTGGCAAACGATACGCGATCGACGACCTCTGATCCAAACGATCTCTATCGAAACGATCTACGACCTCTATCTGAAACGATCTACGACCTCTCACGAAACGATCGACGACCGCTGGGAAATATCGCGATACTCAACCGTAGGAGTAAAACGATACTCGACCGCAGGAGCAAAGCGATACTTGACCCTTTTTCAAATTTTTGTAATGTTTTTTGAGATTTGATGTTTCCCCCTTTCTCACCTAACTCTTCTCTCTTACCCTCACCCACTGTATCAATCATCAATTGACTTTTAACCCCCTGAAGGCCCAAACGACACTCAGCGCAGATCGTTTTCACCTTTTCTAGGTTGAAATGCTGGAAATTTTTGAGCAAATAGGTGGTTTAGTTTACCTTGGAAGCACCCATGATCTCTTGGTCCAACTCTTTTGCACTGAACTCTCCCCTATTGCTTGCTTTCCTCGCCACGATCGCTGGGACTCACACGACACTCGACACTGCTCTCCACGATACTTGTTCAACAAGTAACTTGAAAAATGAAAATTTTTTGGCTTTTATACTTGGGAATTCCTAGCTTACAGAAAAAGGAAAATTCTTGAACAAACCTAAAGCCTACTCTACTCTCCACTCACTCCTATTCTACTTCTTCTACTTACTTCCCTAATCTATCAACTCACTACACACACTCCAAGAATGAGAAGTAGCAAGTGCGGTTGAAATTGACTTACCAAAGAAGAGAAGATTTCCGCTCCTCCAAGTTCTTCAAAGCAAAAAGCTACTTACCATCACACGAATGCCTCGGCTTGATTCGTCACTCCCCGGCAACGGCGCCAAAAAGTGTGTTGACCTAAGCTTCAACTTAGGGACTTGCGGAGAAAGAGACTATACCTCAATCCCCTCACAAGTGCATATAGTGGGGATACACGCTTTTAATTTATCAATCCGAAGAGTATACTAACCTAGCCGAGAGTATGAAGACATGCAATCGCGTAATGGTCAATGCAAATGAATTACTCAAGAGTGAAAATGAGGAAAACACTTATCCTAACAAGCTTCAACTGTTGGTCAAGGCGAAACGATACTTGGTGCAGCAGCCGTCAGTATTTTGGACTTTTCTCCTAGCTCCGAACTCCAAACATAGCAAATAGCATATGCGTTTCGAAGCTCTCGAGAAGGCGCATCCAATGGCAGTGGTTTCACTCAATTCCGACGCTCCTACTTCAAGTTATGACAGAAATACTGAATCGCGAAAATACCTTCCTACGCTTCAGCACTTCCTACACCTAGCTCACACCTTTCCTACAGCCAAGAAACACTCTCAAGGATAGATCACACTCACAAGCACTCTTTCCAAGCACTACACATGCATATAAGCTCACGACGAAGAAGATGAAGAGGGAAGAAGACACAAATTCGAATTTCTGTGCTCTCTATTCTCACAATGGCAAAAAGTCTTCTACAAAGAGTCACATTTGACTTATATACTAGTGCCCTAAAAATGGTCCTTTCACACAAGTGACCGGCACTTTATTCACTAAGAGCTAATTTCCTACTATTTTACATGGGTAAGCTTCTATTCTTCTGTGGGAATGCATCTAGAGGACTCCTCTAGTGCCTTTACAAGGGGAAATATATTACAAAAATGAATATGTTACAAAAATATGTGGTCCAAATCGGAAAAATTTTGGGGCCCGTCTTTTTCTCTGCTTTGTGCGCTCTTTGGCTCTGCAACACTCTCCTCCTCTTCGCCTCTGTCGTCCCTTGACAGACTTTGCTTCACGCACGTGCCCTTGACAGACTTTGCTTCGCGCACGCGCCCAGTGGTCAGTGTTGTCTGATTCTTGATCTTGCATTACGTTTTAGAGGCGCTCTGATTTGTCTTGGTTGCACACATTGGACCTGGTTGCATTATTCACTTCTTTTCACTGCATGCAACCTTTGCTCATTGTTACCTGTTTATAAAACAGGTGTTCAGTTTTGACGGCCTCTTCTTACTTCTTGTTTTACGTTCTCTGGGCCTGATATATTTGCCTTGCTCGCTCGCAACCCTTGGAGTTAGACTGACTACCTGATATTCCACAGTCTAATTCACCTATAGGTTCCTTAATTCTGGGTTGCCACGCACGCCACCAGTGGAAGGTCTGAGGATGTGGTGCTTCAGTCTTCGATCTGGACCTTCCAGAGATCAAGAGGTTGAAGCACCCATGTGGGTTGCGTCCTTTCCTTGATGTGTGCGATTCGGTTTGCCACGCACGCCATTAGTGCACATATGCGGATGTAGCTCGTAAGCCTTGATCTAAAACCTCTGTCACTCAAGAGGTTGGAGCATCCACATAGGTGATACATGTTGGCCCTGATTCCTTCTTCCGGCTGCGTGCTTTTCCTTGGTGTGTGCGCCCCTGCGGGGCTCTGTGCAGAGATGGGTGTTGCGCCCCTGCGGGGCTTCCTGCAGAGATGTATCTTCAAATTTGTCTATCTTCAATTTTGCCTTTTAGTGAAGCTGTTTCTTTCGTTGTTTTCTTTTTTTCTTCTTTTTACTTGTCTCGCCCTGGACACTGCCCCCCTCCTGAGCTCTGTCGTCCCCGACAGGCTTTGATAAGCGCCGGGCATATGTTCTGTATACTTGTTGCTCTGTATCATTTAGCAGATTGGCTTCACGTATCATGATCTGTTTCCATTGTTCAGCTTTTACTCCATCGTTGGGCGGTTGTCGGTGATCTGCGAAGAAGCTTAATTCGTATGCCACAAGTCTGGCATTCAGATTAGATGACATCTTCAAAAATATCTCTGAATCTATTTCAAAAAATCCTGTAAAAAATGCTTCTTCAAATGTTTGCATATACGGGCTTGGCAAAAACATGAGTCTGGAATAGTATGCCATTATTGTGGGGCGGCTCGGCATTACTGATAGATCGAAAATAAGTATATCTATGCCTTGATTAATGCCGATGAAGTTCAGAAATGTATATGCCGCATGTTTGAAGACCTTCAAAACTGTAAGTAGCATACTAAGTATTTTATTTGTCATCTTAACTGCTAAGTCTGGTACTGTCGCATAGTTTTGGAGCCAAAATTCTATTGTTTTGATCATATAATCCTCTGTTGGCAAATAGTTATGTGGCGGGCTAGGTAACATCGGATAGTTTAGCCACTGTTTATTAATATTGCCGCTGCGTTGTAAATCCAAAAATTTTTGTGTATCCCTTCTGCGTGGTATTGGACAAAACGAAGGGTTTACCTGTAAGAAATAAGGTGCGGCTTGCCAGTGCACCCGTAGTGTGGGATGTTTCTCCAAAAATTTCCTCCTCCACACCGGTTGTGCAGCTTCGAACTCTGCTTGAGTGTACATGAATGTGTCGTTCTTGAAATTGAGCTGCTCATCTGGACTCTTGTGTGTAACCTTCTTTATATATTGCCTTGCTTTCTCTTTCAACAATCCATATGGAATGTTGAAAGGCTTTATGATCTTTTCCAAGTCTTTACCTTTGATTTTTGCTTCCTTCATGACCTTGATGACTTCATTCTCAAAATTTTCCGTCAATCGGGACACCACTAGTGCCCGTTCCTTCTGACTTATTTCTGCAGTGTATGGCATTGGATGATCATCATGCATATCCGCCATCTGCTCATGTATTGGAGAATGATAGATCGGTTGAGATAGAGGGCTTACCTCTACCTCGTCAGTAGGATGTTCTGTTTCTGGCACTACTGATGTCCCGATCGGTTCTTTGCCTTTCTGCTGATTTTTTAGCTCTTCAATGCAGTCATCTTTTTCCTTTATCTGTTGTATGGCTTCCCCGAGTTTTTCTTTGGTGGCTAGGAGCTCCTTACCTATGTCAGCTACGTGATCCATGTTTTCACTGTAGCTCTGTACCAGTTTTGCCTGTGCTGAATTCAGCTGCCTTTTGAGCTCACTTATTTCCTGATTGTGCTTAAGTTCTGCTTCTTCTCTTACTGCGCGCTCTTGTTTTAGCAAAGCTTCATATTGTGCGAGTTGATCTCTTAATTCATCTTCTTTACTTTCAGTTGATTCCTGTTGCTTTATTGGTTGGTCATATAACAGTGATTTCATCAACTCTTTATTTCTGTTGCGTAAAGTATCATTCTCATCCAGATATAACTTCAGCTGTGTCTCTAGTAGAGTACTTCTGGTCTTCATTCTTTCTTTTTCTGCTGCAGTAGCATCATATAATTTCTGTAGGCCCTCGAGCTGGTTTCGCAGTTGGTGATGCTGAGTGTTTAATGATTCATATTGCGTTTGTGTTTCTAACAGCTCAGTGCTTTTGGTGGCTATCTCTTTTTGTACCTGAATTAATTGTGCAGACAACTGTTCACTCATAACTTGAAACTGATTCTTTTCCTTCATGGCTTTGTCGTAGTCTGCATCTATTTCCATCATTTGTTGTTGCGTATCCATGGCTGTCTGGATCATTTGCTTTACCACAGGCTTCAGTTGAGTTACATCCACATTGAGCCATGTTTTAGGTATTGAGGGTTCTGCTCCGGTAGTCACGTCTTTGCCTTGAGCAATGTGTAATGTTGTATCATGGGATTGCCTGATCTGAAGCTGGATCCTTGGCTCAGCCCCCATGTTTTCATCATGTCCTTGAGGTGTGTCATCAGGCACCTCGATTATGATTTGTTTTTCTTGTTGGAGCTCTCCCGTTTCCTTATTCACTGGGGTTTGTTCTTCCTCTTTAATAGGTGCTTTGACATGTGTAACCCCAGTAGTCGTATCTTCCTTGATGCTCATTTTTGTAGTGTCATTCAACTGAATGACGTGCTCCTGTTCCTTAGCATCATCCACCTTCTTTTCTTTTTCCTTTTGGGTGTCCGGTGTCACTTCCATTTGATTGATTTCTGGTTCTTCTTCTTCATAGGTTTCTGTCCTGATATCAGTATCTAGCGTGTCTTTCTCAAGACTGGATTCCGTATTCGTACTTGAGTCATCAATGCCCAATTCTTGGTATCTTCCAGGTTGTTTCGGAGTTTTTTCTGCACTCTGTTTTTGCTTTACTTGACTTGCTTGTCTATAATGATGTCCTTGGACATTTAGATTCACCTGCCCTTGCATATACTGGTGTGTTTGCTCGAGGGCAGCAGACAAATCTCTTTTTGAAATCGGCATTTGAGCCGTCGCGATCTTAGGCAAGAGATGCGTTCTCTTAGACTGAGGTGTTGCTTGAGCTTCCTCTTCACGCAAGCGTTTCGTACCCCTCATGGGTTTCTGTGTGCTGGTGCCAGCCTCTTCTGCCACAACTACTGCTTTCTTCTTCTTAGGGACCGAAGCGGATTTTGCATACCTTGCTAGCCCTTCTGATGTCGGCATCTCTCGTAAGCAGTGTTTCATGTCTAGAGCTTCATATATCAATAAAGTCAACGCTGAACCACCGTTCAGGAACTTCTTTTGCCCCCATTTCTTCTGAGCTTCAAACAATCGTTCTTGTACGTAACCTGTGAGATTCACTTTGTTTCCTATCTGTCTCATGGCATGCGATAGGAGTTGTACTACAATCTTTTGTGGTGCAGTGTATCTGTTCATACCAGGAAAACAAAAGTGTTGATGTGCCAGACGTACTGCATCTTCAATATCTATTCTGTTAATCTCCAGGAATGATCTTTTCTTGGGGTCATGGCATTCCTCTTTGACATTAGTAATGCCTTCTTGATTCCATCCAAAGGCTTTATTGATCAATTCATGAGTGAATTGAATTGTCTTCCATGTGCCCACCTTGTCCAAAACCTTTGCTTCTAGAACCGAAATCTTTGTAGCAGCAGGCTGCATGGTATTCATTACCTGCGTACATCTTTGGAAGTTTGGTACGCATATAGGTATTTTCAAAAATGCTTCAATCCCAGCTTGAGTCCATACTTCCTCGATGTGTGGTAACCCTTGTATTATGGTCTTGAAATCTTGTGACATGATAGGGAAATAGTGATCCCTGTCCATAATCTTGATGGTTGCCATGAAGAGAAGTTCTGAGATAGGTTGGTCATCTCGAAACCAATGTCCTCTGACCTTGGTTATTGACCCCAATGGAAGAAGTAGTTCCTCTTCCTGCTGTGTAGCTTCTGAGTCAGAAGATGTCATCTGCACTCAATATAGAGGATGAATTAGTATCCCTATGTTTTTCAGAAATCCTCCTCCATGTGTTGATTAATAATTCGATGTTGCTCCGAGTGCATGGTGCCGTCCCTTTCCCGTGAGTGTGAGAAAGGTAATACCTGAGTTTTTGTCATGTATTTTTATATTTCTTGCTGAAAAGAAAACATAAAAGTTAGTACATAGCCGAAGCGGGTAGTGAATTTTTTTGGAGTAATATTTTAAGTATGTACAAGTGCTCTCCTATTTCCAAAGGGAAAATGTGCATGACTATCCGAAAGTAGAAGAAAGACGTGCCGAATGCTTGGCCTTGTAATGTGGCCCTATCATGCATACTTTGGCTCTCGACAATTCGTCATGTGTGCAATTGGAAGTAGTTGCTTGATGTATGCAGCTGGTCTTGTCTTTCGGCATCCAAACTTGCTTCACTTGGGCGGAATGTACTGTATTCTCCACCTTTTTGATGATTGCGGTTCTTCTTCGGTAGTATGTCCTCTGATTCTGTTTTGGGAATCTCAAGTTGGTTTGCATTGCCTCTATAGATTCCTTCTTCCTCCAATATGTCCTTTTTCTTTGATGTGTCTGTTGACCATGTTGAGTATGATAGCCCTTCTGAGGATGCTCCTTGTTTGGGATGGTCGTCCTTGAAGTACATGACTTTGGGATCCATATTTTTGTTCGATCAGGTTGTGCAGCTATCAGTTTTTTTGGGATCCATATGCTATTGAGACGTGGTTGCCTGAAGTGTTCGAAACTCTTTGTTTTCTTCTGTGATTGGACATGCTGATGTTGAAGACTTGTCTGTTGCTTAAGATAGGCCTTCTTTTGGTCCTTCCTTATCCAAGCTAGCATAGAATGTGGAATGGGGTACACTTTCACAGGTGTAGACTTCAATTCTTGCAGAGGAATATTCTCTCTTGTGCCTTGTGGTTCACTGGACTTGATTTCATGTTCTTGTGCACTCTTGTGACTCTCGATACTCAAAGATGGAGTGCACACAGGACTCACAGTATTTTCACATGAAGTACTTGACGATGGGGTTTCTATATTGCTAGTGAACATACAATCATGACTGTGTTCGTTAGGATGGACTTCTGGCTCTATAATAGCAGCTTTGTGTGGTCGTTCGTCTAACAAACTAAATACCTCACGAGGTCCTATTCTGGCAGATATGTATCCTAAAGCCAATTGAATGGTTACCTCATATTCATAGATCCAATCTTGTCCTAACACCACATCTTCAAGCAGATCTTGGTCCTGACACACTAAGAGTCTCTGCTCCATAGTGTTGTTGCCCATATGTAAAGGTAAAGTTATCTCACCTATGCATTGAGTGATTTTTCCTCATATTCCAATTAGCTGTGCCTTCGATGGGCGTATCTCCTCTTTAAGTCTCTGAGACAAAGAAAATCTAATGCAGCTTATTGCTGCTCCTGTGTCTATGAGAGCATCCACTAAGTGGTACTCTTTTCGTCCTGCTGCCAGATTCAAATAAGGCTGTCTTCTTTGTTGTCCGGAGTTCTCAGTGGCTCTAAAATTAGCCATCGGGATGAGTTCTTCTCCTGCTCGATATCTCTCGTCTCTTTCTCTCATCCACTCTTTCCGTTTTCTGATACGTTCTAAGGCTTCCTGTCTAGCTTCTTCTCGTATGCGTTCTTCTTCTTTTTTCCTACTTTGAGCTCCTAATAGTCGTACTAGCATTTGATCAGTCAATGGCTCCATGAATCTTTTCACTCTGCATCCACTGATGTAGTTGGGAAGAATATCTCCGTCTAGTGTGGCGAGATTGACTGCACCACTAGTAGAGATTCGATTTATAATCATGGGTCCATATCCGCGTTTTTGGAGCTTCTTTGCGTGTTGTTTGAGGGTGTATACTAGGACTAAGTCACCTTCTTTTAGTCCCTTATCTTTTATATGTGCATCGTAATAAGCCTTTTGTCTTCGTTTGGCGGCATAGATGCCTGCTACCGCTTGCAATCTTGTCTCGTGCAGCTTTTCAATTTGATCTAATTGCTGAGATAATTCGTGACCGTTCCACTCATATTGCTGGGCCACTTTCAGGGTAGGTACTAAGAAGTCAATTGGCAAAATTGCATTTTGCCCATACACTAGGTTGAAAGGTGTAGTTCCAATGGCCGTTTTATATGCCACACGAAAGGCCCAAATTGCGTGATGCAATTGTTTGTCCCAGTCTGACCTTCCATTATTGACAATCTTTGTCAATATAGTACATAGTACCTTGTTGGAACTTTCAGCTTGCCCATTAGCTTGAGGATGGTATGGGGCTGATTTTTTATGAATCACTAAAAAGTCCTTCATTAGTGACTCAATGACTTCGTTTAAGAAATGTGTTCCTCGATCACTCACTATCTCGATTGGTAGTCCAAAGCGTGTGAATATGTGCTCAAAGAGAAATTTTGCTGTGGTTTGAGCATCGTTCTTTCTAGTGGCTTTTGCTTCTACCCACTTAATCAAGTAGTCGGTGGCTACTATGATGTACTCCGCATGTGATCCTTTGGCCGGTGGATTGATAGGTCCTATGAAATCAATACCCCACTTGGTAAATGCTCTCGCACAAACCATGGGTCTTAAAGGCATGTCATCTCTTCTAATGGGGTATTTTGCTCTCTGACATGTTTCGCAACTTTTTACATATGTCTCCGCATCCATATGTAGAGTTGGCCACCACAAGCCTGCAAAGAGAATCATCTTGACCGTTCTGTCTGCTGAGAAATGTCCTCCCGCAGCTCCTGCATGTGCCATCTCTAAGACAGAGAGGTATTCATTTTCATGAATGCACAATCTTAGCTGGTTATCCTTCCCGCGTTTAAAGAGTTGTTTTCCTAGGATGATGTAATCTTTGCTCTGTTCTTCAAGAGCACGTTTTCTTGCTAGGGTAGCTCCATCCGGGTACTCTCGAGTTTTCAAGAACTTTACTAAAGGCATGCTCCACCTTGGTGCTATTGTAGAATAGCATAACGTAGAGTTCTCGTCTGGGATTTGTTCTTGACAGATTTGACAGGTTGACACATAATGATGTGCATCTCGTTGCATGGTTGGCCAATATATGCCAAACCTCTTGAGCGTTTGCCATGTTCCAATTGCGTTTAAGTGAGTGTTCCATTGATTTATGTGTGCTTTCTGAAGCCACATTTTTTGTTCATCTTCTTCCACGCATCTCATCAGTAGTCCGCTTGAATCCTGGTGGTATAAACTTCCAGCAATAATGTGAAGGTTTTTAGTCCTCCAAAGATCTTGCTTTTGGTTTGGCGTAATCCCATCTTTAGGTCCATGTGTGAGTATTGGGATCAATTTTTCGGCCCATTGAGGACATACTTCCAGGTTAAAAAGATAGGTGTCTGGCAAATCATCAGGAACTCCGCTAGGTGGTTCTCCGTGTTTTAACCTAGAAAGGTGGTCAGCTCTCACATGTGTGTTTCCTTTTTTGACTATTACCTCAAAGTCAAACTCCATTAGTAACAAGAACCATCGCACCAACCTTCCCGTGCTACAAGGTTTATTGACTAAATACAACAAAGCTTGATGGTCTATGAAGAATTTGAATTTGTTGGCTAAGAGGTAATGCCTAAACTTCTTTACTGCATAAACCATTCCTAAGCCCTCTCTTTCCGTAGTCGTGTAATTTCTTTCGGCTTGGTTTAATTGTCTACTTGCATAAGCGATTGGATGGTCAAGCTTTCCTTCATCAGCCGGTTGGGCTAGGATACATCCAATTGCATAGTTCGAAGCATCAACATGAATATGAAAAGGCTTGTTCCAGTTGGGTGATTTTAGAATTGGGGCTATACTCAGCCTCTTTTTAAGCTCGTTGAAGGCCTTCTCACACTCGTCTGTCCAAGTGAACTGAGTCAATAGACCGTATAAGGGCTTGGCTATTATGGCATACATGTGAATAAACCTACGGTAGTATCCACAATGTCCCATAAAGGCTTGTACTTCCTTTACATTTTTGGGTCTTGGTAAGTCCAATATGACTTTAATCTTGTCCTCATCCGTAGATATCCCATTTCTTGAGACTATGTGTCCTAGGATTTTTCCTTGTCTTACCATGAAGACACATTTTTCTGGGTTTAAGCAGACTCTATACTGCCTACACTTGTTGAATATCTTCCTTAATTCCGGTATGTGATCGGGTCTTTGATTGGAATACGTGCAAAGATCATCTACATACACTTCCATGCTTTTTTTCAGAAATTCCTTGAAAACGTGACACATTAATCGTTGGAAGGTGGCCGGTGCATTAGTGAGTCCAAAAGGCATCACTCTGAATGCATACACACCCCATTCAGTGGCAAATGCTGTCTTGTGTTGGTCCTCAGTCGCAATAGCCACCTGATTGTATCCAGAGAAACCATCAAGGAAGCTATAGACCTCTTTACCTGCTACCCTCTCCAATAGATGATCCGTAATCGGTAATGGGTAGCTATCACGTATAGTGGCTGCATTCACCTTCTTCAGATTTATGCACACTCTCAATTTTCCATTTTTCTTGGGCACTACTACTAATGGCGATACCCATTCTGTGTGTTCTATCTCGTATATAAATCCAGCATCCAACAACTTATCTATCTCTTCTTTTATCTTGGCTGAATACACCTCATTATAAGTATAAGGTCTCTGTTTGGAAGGTTTGGCCTCGGATGTCATGGGGATTCTATGCGCACATATAGAGGGATCTACTCCTTTTAAATCCTTATAAGTCCAAGCGAAGACATCCCGGTATTCTCTTATGAGTCGAATTAACTCTTGTTCTTCTTCCACTGAGACATCCTGTCCTATGAAAGTACATCGTTCCTCTCCTCCTTCCATGGTTACCACTATTTTTTTGGTTTGCTCTTTATTATCATATGCTATTCCCGGTTGTGCCTCTCTTTTAGGCATTTGAATAGCAATCTTCCTCTCTTCTACTTCATATTTTTTGAAATGAGCTGGTACCTCAAATTGGTCTTGACGCTTATTATCTTCATCTTCTAACTCCCTTTCAACTTCTAATTCTCTTTTTTGTGTGAGATCCTTATGTTGTTCATTGGCAATGATATCCATGTTGGTGGTACTAATCCCTAGATCTATAGGTTCTGGTTCCATTTCAATGCTCTCGTAGTCCTCCTTCCAGTCTTTCTCAATTACTTCTCCTTCTCCTGCCTCCTGAAGGACTACCATATACAAACTGATGTCGTAACCCTCCTCGTCAATACATTCGTTCATAGTTACCACTTCTTCGTTTACACAAACATCGAGGGTGGCTAAGATTTCCATCCAACCATGAGGTTCGAATTCTTCGTCTGGAAATACTTGTGGTATATAAGCTGGATCTTGTACCGATCTCACTACACCTTGTTTCTGCTGCCAACTTTTTCTCCTCTCTTCTTCCTTTTTTGCAGCTTGGCATATCCAAAGATGAGTGTCCTCGTTCATCCAGGATTGGTCACTAGAACCTGCACTATGAATCGATTGATCGTCTTCCTCTTTATGGATTTGATTCCATTGCAGAGGTGGTACATCTTGATATGTATACGTATGTAGATTGATCCTAGTGGTGACTCCTGCGTGTTGTAGGTACACTACATCCTTTCCCCAATCTTGTACGACCTTTAGTTGTCTCATGAATGGCCTTCCCAAGATCATTTCATAGTTGCTTGGCCCTTCAAAGTGACATATTGCTAAAGTATGTTCGAATTCCACTCCGCACGTAGTGAAGACTACTCGTTCCAACAATCCTAGGGGTCTTTCCGTATGTCCATCTGCCATTTGAATTTTCATACGTGTTGGTCTCAATGCTGGTTTTCCCCATTTCTCCCAAATTTCTTTGGTAGCAATGCCGACGCCAGCTCCTGAATCTAAGATGGCTTTGGTTGTGTAACCCCTATAAGTGATTGGAAGACAGGTATTTCCTTCATCTCCTTCACTAAAGTCTCCTACTTTATCCACTGGAATTCTCACCGTTTTCACTTCGTCATCTACCTCCTTCTTTTCTTCCTTGACTTCCCACTGATTGATCAATTTTTCTTTTAGATGTGGTTTTACCTTCAACAGTTCCTCGAACGTTAAGGTACATGGGATTTTCACCTCTCTAAGGCGTTGTATGATCTCCGATGTTTGAACTGATGGATTCGTTTCTCGTCTCGTTATTGATGGAATGCGATACAATTCTGAGTTGTGCTCGTATTCCCCGGTGTAATTGGGTAGTTCCTTTACATCGTCTTCCACTTCTTTGTCACTTGCATCCATTGGAAAAATTCCTTCTGAATTAAGTTCAGGTATTGAATCCTCTATTTCGTTTTCTGCTTTTAATTCTTCAAAGGGCGGTTCCATTCCCTCTACCTTTTTCCATTTGTCCTCTCGAACTCGCACCCATAAATCCTTAGTCCAATCTCCTTCGGTTTCAGGGACTATGGATCCTTCCTTTCTCTCACTACCAATTTCATCATCCATAGGTCTATTTACATTAGGCTTTTCCTGATTGTGTAGACACTCTTGGAATTTTTCTTCGCAAATTCGGTTGTTTGGTAAAGGTGATGCGGGTTTTTCTAATGTTTGTTGGGCAACTTCTATCAATTTTTTGCAGATTTCCAATCTTTCTTTCTCTAAGTTGCCTCTCGGATACTCTCTCTCATGTTGCTCTATGGTAGGTCCTGCTTTTATCCTCGCCTTGTATGCCTGAATCCACATAGCTAATTCTTCAGGCATTGGGTCTGCTAATACCGATCCTACCTCCTTCTTTTCTTCCTCCTTTTTATTTTCTTCTTCCACTTGTGCTTCTTCTGTTGATTTTGGTTTTCTCTTTTCATTTTCCTTTTTTTGCAATAACTTTTTTTCTTTTATTCTGTCTCTCCTTTGTTTCCATCTTTGGGATCGTTTACTTGTGATACTTTTTTCTGGTTCTTCGGAGTCTTCTACTCTGTGAGGGATGGGTGTATTTCCCTCTTTGTCACTTTGATTATTTTCTTCGGTTTTATCAGGGTTTTCTCTAGCCTTTGCTCTTGTTATGGCTTTTAAAGGTATAGTGTACTCCTTGTCACTCCCTGACGATTCAATTACTTCTATCACGTTAATCTGTACGTTAGATGTGACCTTATTGGGATTCTTAGGACAATCTCTGAAAAGATGCTCCTTACCACAATCGCTACAGTAACCTTCCCAATTTCGTTGTGGTGGTGGTGGATTTGGTAATGTACATTCTCTGATATAGTGGTCACCTCCACATCTGTAGCATGGTCCTCTAGGTACAGGCGGTCTATTCATTGGTCGAGGTGGCATGGTTGCTCTAGGAGCTGTGTACATTAATGGTACATAATCTTGCTCGTAGTTATATGAACTCTCTGACGTCTCCATGCCATAAGTGTATGGGTCGTATTGTTGCCCATTTTCCATTATCGAGTTCTCATAACCAGGGTATGTTCCTTGACTAGGTTCGTAAAATGAGTCACATGGTTCACTACTAGTCAAAGGTGTGGCTGGCACTATAGCCCTTTCTAAGTTCTCCTCTGGTTGCGCTATCTTAACTGGGACAACGTTCTGAGGGTGGGGCGGTTGTTGTCCTAGCACTGGTTGAGGCTGTGTATATCCCTGGTATGCATATGGTCGTGGCATTGGTGCCTGCGGCTGATATGAGGGATATCTAAAGGCTTCTCCTCCTTGCTGATTCTGCGGATATCCATATGGTCTCACATAAGGCTGTGTGGGTCTGGTTTGCCTATTGTAAGGACAGTTCTCAGTGCTATGGTTGGTGTATCTCTGCTCTATACTGCAATATTGTAGTGGTGCGGGAACAGAGGGTCTATGAGGAGCATAGGCAGGTGGTGGAACTACTCCCCTAGTACACAAGTGAGAAGGATGATCCCCTCCACACTGCATACATCTTCTAAGCATAGGCATTCTCATAGGATTGGTGGGATAATTCCTCTGTCCTGGAACATTCAGTTTCTTGGCTAACAAGTCAGCAATTTCCTCTATGTTGTTTTTAGGGTTTGCTGTGCTACTAGATGACTCTTCACTTTTCACACTACCTTGGGGTATTTTCAAGTCTTCTGCAAGGTTATCCTCTAGGTCTATACATTCCTTCATACACTCTTGCAGAGTTTGAACTCTCTTCACGTACACTAATGACCTCAAGGTCCCGTTCAATAGTCCTTCTAAGAACAATGATACCATCTTGTTTTGTGTTGGTCTCTCTTCTACGGGACATCTATCCACATACTGCTTGAATCTCCTGGCAGCCAATCTGACTGACTCAGTTGGGACTTGTTTGAAGCTGTGGATTAATGACGAAGAATTGTTTTTAATTCCAGATTTGGTAAATTCTTCAATCATTTCTTGATACACCTGATCCATGTTCTGGAAGGTATTTGGATCCAATGGCTGAAACCAGGCCAGGGCTGTGTCTGACAAGGTAAGGCCAAAGGACTCATATTGAATCATGAAGTCATCTACCTGCTCGGCTCTAACTACTTGTTTAAATTCTACTATGTGATTATAGGGTTCACTCGAGCCATCATAATGACTTCTCATGCACTTGGCCACTTGGATCGGTCTTAGTCTCCTTCCTACTTCAGGTTGTCTCGGCATTACAGGGTAATTTGGTCTTCCTATTGGTATGCCTGGTCCTCGTACTACCTGTGGTCTGACTGGAGTATGAACTCCTTGTCTTGGGTCAATAGCTGGTTGTGGCCGGTAATTAGGATTAGTGGCAGGCATTGCGAATTGTACATGTGGTCTGATGGGGATCTGGGTTCGTTGAGTTTGTTGTGTTTGTCCCGAATGTTGACTTGAATCGTTTTGAGAAGTTCCATGTGGATCCCGTGAAGTAGTGGCTTGGTCCCTTGGGGGGAACACTGGGATGTTCTGATATTTCAGCTCAGCTCTCTCTAATTCAGTGACTGGCCAATACCTTCTGTGGTTTTTGTCCAAATATGTGATGATAGTGGGGAATTCAGGATCTTGTAATTCATAGATGGTAATTGGATTAGGAGCAGCTTCCCAAATAGAGGAATGGGCTCTGAGCAAGTGCTCCATCCCGTTGATCAAATACACATCTATTAGAGTGTCATCCTGAGGAACTAAGTCTCCTCTCCAAAGTTTAGTAATTGTTGATCTCCCTCTAGGAGTAGTCACTTGTTCTTCAGTTCCGTATCCATTTAAGCTTGAAGTATTATTTTCCTCACCACGCTCATTAATGATTTCAGGGTGTTCTGTGACCACGTATTGAATGTCTTGTTTATCCATGTACAGTCCTCCTGTGTACTTAACTGTCGGTCTTGGCACTATGTAGGCTTCTGAAGCCTTCCTCAGTCTGGCCACTGATCTGTTTAGACCATCCAAATAGATAGGGATCTCATTGAGGTTAGTGCTCACATATTCTAAGGAAGTTCTGTATTCGCCCTCAATGATGGACATCTGACCAATCATGGGCACAGTGTTTTGCATATCCTCGGAAGCCATGGGGATTTCTCAGTCTGACTCACTGGAGGTCTCAGAATAGTGTGAACGGTTACTTGGTTCGGCAACACTCCCTACGGAAGAAATTACACTTCTTCGGCTTCCTAGGGTTCTTCCTGATCTCAGGTTCATTCACTTAAGAGCTCTGAACAATTCTTGTCCACCTCTAACCTCTAGAGTTCTAAGTTATGGCTCAGAAGTCTAGGGAAAACTTAGGCTGGAATGTGACTGAAAGAAAATTTCAAGTCACGATACTTGACTCTCACGATCTCTGAGGAAACGATCGCTGACAGGCGATACTTGGAAGAAACGATCGCTGGAAAACGATCTTTCCCTCAACGATCTCTGACTGGGAACGATACACGACCTCTCAATTAAACGATCTACGACCTCTAACCGAAACGATCGCTGGAAAACGACACTTGGGTCTAAGCGATACTTGATCAAAACGATCGCTGGAAAACGATCTTTGACTACACGATCTCTGGGTAAAACGATCTCTCTCAAAACGATCTCTGACGAAACGATCTACGATCTACGATCTCTAGTAGAAACGATCGGCGATACTTGGGCTGAAACGACACACGATCTTTCACTAGACGATACACGATACTCGAATAGAAACGATCTACGATCTTCACCAGAAACGATCGGTGATACTTAACTGAAACGATACCGATCTGTAACAAGTGTCGCGATCTCCGCCAAACGATCGACGACCGACGACACTCGTGACAAACGATACATGACCTTTGACAAGTATCGCGATCTCTGGATAACGATACTTGGCAAACGATACGCGATCGACGACCTCTGATCCAAACGATCTCTATCGAAACGATCTACGACCTCTATCTGAAACGATCTACGACCTCTCACGAAACGATCGACGACCGCTGGGAAATATCGCGATACTCAACCGTAGGAGTAAAACGATACTCGACCGCAGGAGCAAAGCGATACTTGACCCTTTTTCAAATTTTTGTAATGTTTTTTGAGATTTGATGTTTCCCCCTTTCTCACCTAACTCTTCTCTCTTACCCTCACCCACTGTATCAATCATCAATTGACTTTTAACCCCCTGAAGGCCCAAACGACACTCAGCGCAGATCGTTTTCACCTTTTCTAGGTTGAAATGCTGGAAATTTTTGAGCAAATAGGTGGTTTAGTTTACCTTGGAAGCACCCATGATCTCTTGGTCCAACTCTTTTGCACTGAACTCTCCCCTATTGCTTGCTTTCCTCGCCACGATCGCTGGGACTCACACGACACTCGACACTGCTCTCCACGATACTTGTTCAACAAGTAACTTGAAAAATGAAAATTTTTTGGCTTTTATACTTGGGAATTCCTAGCTTACAGAAAAAGGAAAATTCTTGAACAAACCTAAAGCCTACTCTACTCTCCACTCACTCCTATTCTACTTCTTCTACTTACTTCCCTAATCTATCAACTCACTACACACACTCCAAGAATGAGAAGTAGCAAGTGCGGTTGAAATTGACTTACCAAAGAAGAGAAGATTTCCGCTCCTCCAAGTTCTTCAAAGCAAAAAGCTACTTACCATCACACGAATGCCTCGGCTTGATTCGTCACTCCCCGGCAACGGCGCCAAAAAGTGTGTTGACCTAAGCTTCAACTTAGGGACTTGCGGAGAAAGAGACTATACCTCAATCCCCTCACAAGTGCATATAGTGGGGATACACGCTTTTAATTTATCAATCCGAAGAGTATACTAACCTAGCCGAGAGTATGAAGACATGCAATCGCGTAATGGTCAATGCAAATGAATTACTCAAGAGTGAAAATGAGGAAAACACTTATCCTAACAAGCTTCAACTGTTGGTCAAGGCGAAACGATACTTGGTGCAGCAGCCGTCAGTATTTTGGACTTTTCTCCTAGCTCCGAACTCCAAACATAGCAAATAGCATATGCGTTTCGAAGCTCTCGAGAAGGCGCATCCAATGGCAGTGGTTTCACTCAATTCCGACGCTCCTACTTCAAGTTATGACAGAAATACTGAATCGCGAAAATACCTTCCTACGCTTCAGCACTTCCTACACCTAGCTCACACCTTTCCTACAGCCAAGAAACACTCTCAAGGATAGATCACACTCACAAGCACTCTTTCCAAGCACTACACATGCATATAAGCTCACGACGAAGAAGATGAAGAGGGAAGAAGACACAAATTCGAATTTCTGTGCTCTCTATTCTCACAATGGCAAAAAGTCTTCTACAAAGAGTCACATTTGACTTATATACTAGTGCCCTAAAAATGGTCCTTTCACACAAGTGACCGGCACTTTATTCACTAAGAGCTAATTTCCTACTATTTTACATGGGTAAGCTTCTATTCTTCTGTGGGAATGCATCTAGAGGACTCCTCTAGTGCCTTTACAAGGGGAAATATATTACAAAAATGAATATGTTACAAAAATATGTGGTCCAAATCGGAAAAATTTTGGGGCCCGTCTTTTTCTCTGCTTTGTGCGCTCTTTGGCTCTGCAACAGTGTGGTTGGCGCTTTGGTTCGATGGAGGCTACTTGTACTTTTGGCTTCCAAACCCATATCCTTTTTGCACGTCTTCCTACGATTGTTGAAGAGCTGATTTGATCTTCTTTCGGTCTCTGTACGTGGTTCTTACCCTCTTCTCTTTTTGGCATCTTTGTTGAGACCTTGCGCATGTGGGAGAACATAGGTTGTTGTAGATGTAAGAGCTTCTTAGGTACCCACATCTGCAATCGCCCTTGTTGGGCTGCAGCTAATTTCTTAGGCACCCAAACTTGTTGGATACCTTGTGATTGAGCTTGTCCGAGCTGCTTCCTTCGTCTTCGGACCTGGTTGGCTTGCCTGGATGGGATTTGTGGGGGCAAGGCTGGTGGTTTCTCTCCTTTGCGTACCCAGATCTGCGTTATGCTCGGAACTGCTTTCTTATCGAATGGTGTCTTTCTATTTGATGTAGCAATTGTCGTGATCGGTTGTGTTTGCCTCTGTGGTGGACTGACTAGTGTGGCTACTTGATTCTTTGGAGAAGAAGAAAGATCCACCCACCTTCAAACCTGTTCTTCCACGATTGACTCCTTCTGCATCATAGAGCTTTTGACACATACAACATCTTCTTCCATATGATTAGTCTTAGAAGAGCTAAGAGAGTGTGTGGTGCCATGATCTGGGAGCATGCAGTTCGCTAATTCTAATGTAATGCATTGTTCATGTACCCAAACTTGAAGAATTTGACTTCTTAGGTTTAAGTTGACTGCATTGTCATAAATCCAATCTTGTCCTAAGACAAGTGGTTCTGTAAGGTTCTCATCTTGACACACTAGCACTTTGACTTTCATTGGAACATCTTGCAGGTAGATGGGAAGTTCCACCTCGCCCAAACAAGGGGTTTCCACACCTCCCAATCCTATGAGATAAGCTTCTATGGGATTGATGTTCAACTGCAAGTCTTGGCAGTAGGAAATTCTAACTGCACTACTTGCTGCACCTGAGTCAATCAATGCTTTCACCGTCCTTGCACCCTTCCCTTGTCCTATCTCTATGGTCACAAAGGGTCTTCGGTCAATGACCTGAGAAGTCGCTATGCTTAACTTTTGACACATATCCATGTGATATTTTGGGGCTTTTGAGTTGACATCTAGGCCTAATCGCCTTAACTTATTTCGCCTAATACGCTCTCTGCCCTTTGCCTGTGCTTCTTCTCTCACTCTTAACTCTTCTTCTTTTCGCTTCTTAGCAGTGTTGAGTCTCATTAGCATATCCTCAATAAGAGGTTCTTGATATAGCTTGACTCTACAGCCACTAATATAGTTTGGCAAGATATCTCCTTCTAGAGTGGCCAACTGAACTGCACCACTAGTGGAAATTCTATTAATGATCATGGGTCCGTATCCTCTTTTTTCCAACTTATGGGCATGTTGTTTTAGTGTGTAAACCAATACTAGATCTCCCTCTTTCAATCCCTTATCCTTGATGTGTGCATCAAAGTATGCCTTTTGCCTCTTCTTTGCAGCGTAGATGCCTGCTGCCGCTCGTAGCCTTGTCTCACCTAAGCGTTCGAGATCAAAGATCCTAGAGGACAATTCATGCCCATTCCACTCATACTCTTGAGCTACTTTTAAGGCAGGGATTAAGAAATCTAATGGTAGCACAGCGTTCTGTCCAAAGACCATCTGAAATGGGGTGGCGTTGAGTACCATTTTGTAGGCAACTCGATAAGCCCAAACAGCATGATGAAGTTGTTTGTCCCAATCAGAGCGTTTATTATTTACCAGTTTTATCAATACGTTACAAAGGATCTTATTGGTGCTCTCGGCTTGTCCATTAGCTTATGGGTGATAGGGGGCAGACTTCTTATGTATCACCAAGAATTCTTGGAGAAGATTTTCAATGACTTCATTCAAGAAGTGTGTGCCTCTATCGCTCACTAACTCTATTGGTAGCCCATATCTCGTGAACACATTCTCGAATAAGAACTTAGCTGTAGTCTGAGCATCATTCTTTGTTGTGGCTTTCACTTCTACCCACTTTGTAAGGTAATCTGTGGCTACAATAATATACTCTGCATGGGAGTTTCTAGCTAGGGGGTTAATAGGACCTATGAAGTCTATGCCCCATTTGGAAAATGCACGCCCTCCCATCATTGGCCTCAAGGGCATCTCGTCTTTTCTAACTGGATATTGTGCACGTTGGCAGGTGTCACATTTCTTCACATAGGTATGTGCATCCATATGAAGAGTGGGCCACCAAAGTCCTGAGAATAGAATGGTCTTGATCACTCGGTCAGGACCAAAATGTCCACCTATAACACCACTGTGTGCAGTTTCTAAGACCTTTAAATAGTCTGATTCATGAACGCACAGTCTTAAGTAACCATCTTTGCCTCTTCGGTATAGGTTCTCTCCTAATAAGGCATAGCCTTGAGCCCCTTGCTCCATGTTTCGTCTTCTTGCTAGACTAGCCTCTTTGGGTAATCTTCCCGACCTCATAAACTCTACCAATGGAGCACTCCAATCTGGTATTAATGATACTTGATAAAGGGTCGCATGCTCCACTGGTGGTCTCTCTCTGCACATTGGACAATTCTCGATCCACTCATGTATTGCTTTGTCCATGCTAGGCCAATACACTCCTGAACGTTTCAGATTCTGCAATGTTCGTTGTTTAGAATAGTGATTTCCTAGCAATCCTTCATGAGCTTGCTGCAACCAACTACTATGTTCATCATCCTCGACGCAACAAGCTAATACACCCTCAGTATCTTGTTTGTACATGCTTCCTACCAATATGTGATATTTTTGTGATCTTACAATTTCTTCTTGTGATGTTTTCACATTCTTATTTGCAGGGCCAAAGGTTAAGACTGGTACCAACTTATTTGCCCATTTGGGAACAACTTCCAAATTGAACAGATAAGCATCAGGTAGTTCATCAGACACTCCTTGCGGTGACTCTCCTGAAGTAATGCGAGAAAGGTGATCTGCCCGAAGGTGGGTTCTACCTTTCCTGACAACAACTTCAAAGTCATATTCCATTAGTAAGAGGAACCATCTTACTAAGCGTCCAGTATTGCAAGGTTTATTGACCAAATATAACAAAGCTTGATGATCAGTGAAAAACTTGAACTTGTTGGCCAATAAATAGTGTCTAAACTTCTTCACAGCATATACCATGCCTAAGCCCTCTCGCTCAGTTGTGGTATAGTTCCGTTCAGCTGCAGTGAGTTGTCTACTAGCATATGCTATGGGCAAATCTAAGTTTCCTTCACTTGTGGGTTGTGCAAGCACACATCCGATGGCATGATTGGATGCATCCACATGGACATGGAATGGTTTATTCCAATCAGGAGTGGTCAGTATTGGTGCTGTGCACAAACGTTTCTTCAGTTCGTTGAAAGAATTTTCGCATTCGCCGTTCCACTCAAAATTAGACAACAAGGCATAAAGGGGTCTAGCTATGATCGCGTACATGTGGATAAACCTACGGGAATATCCACAATGGCCCATAAAGGCTTGTACCTCTTTAACATTCCTTGGCCTTGGTAGCTCCGCTATGGCTCGTACCTTATCTTCATCTGTTGAAATTCCATTCTTAGAAACAATATGACCTAAGATTTTACCTTGACGCACCATGAACACACACTTTTCTGGGTTCAGACACACTCGATATTCTCTACACTTGTTGAAGATTTGTCGGAGCTCAGGGATGTGAAATCTTCTTTCTTGGGAATGAGCAAATAAATCATCCACATACACTTCTAAGCTCTTTCGCAAGAACTCTTTGAAGACATGACACATGAGCCTTTGAAATGTTGCAGGTGCATTGGTGAGCCCAAATGGCATCACACGAAATGCAAAGATTCCCCACTCTGTGGCAAAAGCCGTTTTGTGTTGATCTTCTGGGGCAATGGCTACTTGATTGTAACCTGAAAATCCATCAAGGAAGTTATAAACTTCTTTGCCTGCAACACGCTCCAATAGGTGTTCCATGATTGGAAGTGGATAACTATCTCTGATCGTAGCGGCATTAACTTTTTTAAGGTTAATACACACTCGTAACTTCCCATTCTTCTTGGGCACCACTACAATGGGGGACACCCATTCAGTATGCCCAATCTCATAGATGAATCCAGCTTCAATCAGCCTATCAATTTCTTCTTTTATTTTGGCTACATATGTATCATTATATGTGTAGGGCTTCTGTTTGGTGGGCTTGGCATCAGCAGTCATGGGGATAGTATGAGAACAAATTCTTGGATCTACCCCTTTCAAGTCTCTATAGTGCCATGCAAACACATCCCTATATTCCCTTAATAGAGCTACAAGCTCCATTTCTTCTCTTGCACTTAGGTCATCTCCTATATATGTACATCTCTATTCGTTCTCTTCGATGGTCACTACAATCTTCTTGGTCTTTTCTTTATTATCATATGATTCTCCTATGATGGCCTCTCTCTTAGGCATTCGTACCAAAATTTTGCAGTCGTCAACTTCATATTTCTTGAAGTTTTCTGGTACTTCAAACAATGATTCCTCCTCTTCTTGTTTCACTGCTTTTCTTTTCTTTTTCTTTTGACTGCTCTCACTTCCATCCTTTGAATTTACCGTTTTAATACTTGTGAGAGGTTCTTCTTCTTTCTGGGTGAACACTCCTATATCTTCTAGATAGTGCTGCTCTGAGTTAAAGCAACTATCCATCACAATAGACTCCAGATCATCGTCATTCTCTTCTTCTTCTATGACATCACTAGGGTCACATTCTTCTAGCAAGGGCTGACACATGAACACTGAGATATCATAACCCTCCTCATCACAATGAGGTGTCCATTGTTCCTCATTGACAGCAATGTCCATGGTGGCTAAGATTTCTGGCCAGCCATGAGGCTCAAACTCCTCATCTGGAAAGATCATCGGTGTGTAGGTTGGATCTTTAATTGGTCTATCTCCTGGCGAAGTTCCTTCTTCTCTTGCCTTTAAACGTTTTTCCTCTTCCTCTGCGACCTTGCACATCCACAAATGAGTATCTTCATGCAGCCATGATGGATCAGGTGAACTTTCAGAATGCACAGAGATGGAATCTTCTTTCGCTTTATGGATAGAATTCCATTGTAGAGGTGGTACATCTTTGAAGGTGTAATCCTTCAAATTGACCTTGGTGGTGACCCCTAAGTGTTGTAAGTACAAGGAGTTAGTTCCCCAATCCTGTACTATTTGCAATTGTTGTAGGAAGGGTCTTCCTAGGATCATCTCATAGACATTATTTTTCTCAAAGTCACATATAGCAAATGTATGTTCAAACTCTACACCACAAGTGGTTAGAGTTATCCCTTTGAGCAATCCTAGAGGTCTTTCAAAATGGCCGTCAGCCATTTGAAGCTTCATTCTAGTTGGTCTTAATGTGGGTTTGCCCCATTGCTTCCACAAAGAGGTGGTCGCAATAGCAACAACCGCACCTGAATCTATGATTGCTTTGGTTGTGTAACCTTGGTAGGTGATTGGAAGATAAGTATTACCTTCTTCACCCTCGCACATGTCTCCTATTTTATCGAGAGGTATCTCTGGAACTTTTTGCTTAGAGCCTGTTTTTGGCATATTGGAATCAAGTTCTGGAACCTGATCCTTCACATGATTCCATAGCTCGGGTTTTGCTTTGAGCAGCTCTTCTACAGTGAGATGACATTGAACCTTAGTGTTCTTCACGACATCAGTGTTCCTTAGGACCACTGAGTCTTCATGTCTGACCAGTATTGTGGGAGCTCTGATCTGAAGAGATTCAGATTCCCATGGGCCTGGAAATTGAGGCAGTTCCTCTAAGGTATTAGATTCAAAATCTAACCTTTCGTCTTCTTGTCGTTCTGCTTCATCTCCGTAAATAGATGGAATGTCTTGGGGAAATTGATCATGAAGATCATCAATCTCAGGAATAGGAGGGGAGTTACCCTTCTCCTTGGCCCATTTATCTTCTTGTATTTCCCGCAAGAACTCTTGAGAGTACTGTTGAATTGAAGGAGGTATTCCGGCATCCGTGGAATTAGGAACATAAGCTCCCATTGGTGGTGAGCTTCCTCTTTCAATAATTGGTTGAGCCTGTGGAGGTAAAGAAACTTGTGGTTTGTTTACCAATTGCTCTAATCTTTCTAGTAAGCCTTGGAAATGCATATCCGATTTGACAGAGTTTGTCTGATTGAACTTTTGACTAGTCTCGAGTATAGCTTGAGCTTGTTCTACCATTTTCATGCACATTTTCATCCGTTCAATCTCTAAATCTGATCTAGGGTAACTCTTGTCTAGGTTTGCAACCGTTGGCCCTTCTTGAAGTCGAGCCTGGTAGGCCTTGAACATCATGTCCAAGCCTTCTGGGGTTGGATCTGCAAGAATAGACCCTGGTTGCGGTCTATTTACAATGGGTGGTGGGGTGGGATGAGGTGGAGTGGATGGAGTTTCGGCATGCAAGGGGCTTTGAGATGCAATGTCTTCTATTTTTGTTTTCGCTTCTTTTAAGCTTTCTTCTAGTTTCGATAACTTTTTATTCCACTTGCGATTGGCCTTCTCTCTGGTATCCTTCCATGTTCTTGTTTTCCTCTTACTAGGCTCTCCTGATTCACTCGACTCTGATTGTTCTGCTGGTTTATCCTGTTTTAAGGCTTGTGCTCTAGTGACAGCTTGTATAGGAGCCACATTGCTACTACTTGAACTTGAATCTGCCACTAAGCCTACCACATTAATGGGTGTAATCTTGGGTGCACTGGAGGGGTTGCTTGGACAATCTCTGGGGAGATGGTCTTTGCCACAATCAGAACAAAAAGCCTGTATTGTGATAGCCTATCCTTGACTCGGAGATGGTGGGTGGGGAGAGTCACGAATGAAATGGTCACCTTGACATCTGAAACAAGATCCTCTAGGGGCTTGTGGTCTCATTTGTCTCAACTGGGGCCTAGGGTTAGGATTTGTGTACATGACATTGGAGTATTCTGGCTCCCAATTTCGCTCCATAGGTGGTGCCTCATATTGATACGAGTAAATCTCACTATGTTCAGGTGACTCTGTGTAATAAGCATGTGGACTACCTTCATGGGAGTAGTCTGAACTATGAGCATGAGAGTCATTATCTGGTATCAATGGGGTTAGTGGCACCAATGCTCTATTTGGATTTTCTTCTCCCACAGCATACTTGACTGGAATCACGTTGGCAGGAGCTGGTGGTTGGTTTCCCAAGACTGGTTGTGTCTATATTGTGCCTGATATTGCTGTTATGGTCGATAATATGGCTGTTGGTATTGGTTCTGATACCTACCTTGTTGGTAAGGTTGTTGATAAGTTTGTCTAACTGCCTGCCTATTGTAAGGACAATCTTGAGCTGTGTGGTTCGTGTATTTTCTCTCTTAGTGCAATATGGAGCATTCCTTTCTCTCATGTTCTGGTTGTGCAATGGGCATACATTAGCCATGTGGTCGCCTCCGCAAGTATAACACCGATTCAATGGAGTGACTCTCTGTGTTTGTCTATTTTGGACTCCCAGCTTCTTGGCAACTTGCTCAGCTATCTCCTCTATTTCCGTGGAGATTTTTGAAGTATGACTAGTAGAACTATCAGAGTCCTTATAGAGTTTGGACAATCCTAATTCCTCACCCAAGTTATCTTCTATGTCAATGCACGTCCGCACACACTCTTCTATGGATCTAGGCTCTTTCAAGTACACATATGATCTTAACTTTGTGCTCAGTAAGCCATCTAAGAACAAAGCCACTTATGAAATGATCTTGGGAAGACCATTTATGCGATAGTTGCAAGTGGTACAGGATTGGGGAACCAATTCTTTGTACCTGCAACACTTAGGTGTTACGACCAAAGTGAATCTCAAAGATTACTCTCATAGAGATGTCCCTCCTATCCAATGGAATCCCATCCATAGAGCCAAAGATGATACAGAATCGGTGCATTCCATAGGGTCAGGATCCTCATGGATGCATGAAGACACCCACTTATGGATGTGCAAAGTGGCAGTAGAAGAGGAGAAAAGAGAAAAGGCCAAAGAAATAGGTGCAAACAAAACACATAGATCCATTCAAGACCCAGCCTATGCACCGGTAGTATTTCCTGACGAAGAATTTGAACCCCACGGCTGGGCAAAAATCCTAGCGACAATGGATGTAGCCATCAATGAAGAACAATGGACACCTCATTGTGATGAGGATGGCTATGACATTTCAGTCTTCTCCATAGAGCCAATCATGGGAGAGGCAGTGTTAGAAGAGTGTGAACCTAGCCCTGATGCATTTGAGGATGCAAGTGACTCCGATCTAGAGTCAATCATTATGGACCCACCTTTTGCATCAGATGAAGAATACTTCTATGAAGTAGAATTTCAACCTCAGAGGCACGGAGAGCTCACAAATGATGTAAGGCTAGCCACGCATGTAACTCCTAAGGAAGAAGGAAAGAAAAGAAAGAAGAGAGAAGTCACACAAGAAGAGGAAGAATCTTTGTTTGAGGTCTCGGAAAATTTTAAGAAGTATGAGATAGATGACAGGAGAGTCATGATCAGAATGACTAAACGAGAGGCGCAATCAGGGGAGGTGTATGATAACAAAGAAACCACCAAGAAAATAGTAGTAGCCATAGAAGAAGGAGAAGAGAGATTCACTTACATAGGGCCTGACCTGACGGAAGACGAAGAGCACGAATTGATAGCCTTGCTAAGAGAATACAGAGATGTATTCGCTTGGAGTTACAAGGATTTGAAAGGAGTGGACCCTGACATATGCTCACACACTATCCCCATGACCGCAGATGCCAAACCCTCTAAGCAGAAGCCATATACATATAATGATAGTTATGCTGCCAAGATCAAAGAGGAGATAGATATACTGGTAGAAGCTGGATTCATCTATGAAATTGAGCACACTGAATGGGTATCCCCCATTGTAGTGGTGCCCAAGAAAAATGGAAAGTTGCGTGTATGGATTAACTTGAAGAATGTCAATGCAGCCACAATTCGAGATAACTATCCGCTTCATATCACAGCACATCTCTTAGAAAGAGTAGCAGGCAAGGAAGTGTACAGCTTCCTTGATGGATTTTCGGGCTACAATCAAGTAGCCATAGCTCCAGAAGATCAGCATAAGACGGCTTTTGCCACTGAGTGGGGCATATTCGCTTTTCGGGTAATGCCATTTGGGCTTACCAACGCACCAGCTACCTTCCAAAGGCTGATGTGCCATGTGTTTAAAGAGTTCTTGAGGAATAATTTGGAAGTCTATGTTGATGACCTCTGTGCTCATTCCAACATTAGACAGACACATATACCAAAACTCAGGCAAATCTTTGACAAATGTAGAGAGTATCAAGTCTGCTTGAACCCAGAAAAGTGTGTTTTCATGGTCAGGCAAGGCAAGATTCTGGGACACAGTGTCAAAGAATGGCATATCCACCAATGAGGAGAAAGTAAGAGCCATAGCCGAGTTACCTAGGCCAAAGAACGTCAAGGAAGTACAGGCTTTTATGGGGCATTGCGGTTACTACCGACGGTTCATTCATATGTATGCTGTCATTGCAAAGCCCATGTATGGACTTTTGACTAACTTTGAGTGGACTGATGAATGTGAGAATTCCTTCAATGAGCTTAAATGGCGATTATGTTCAGCACCAATCTTGACCACTCCAGATTGGAATAAGCCTTTCCATGTTCATGTTGATCCATCAATTATGTTATTGGGTGTGTACTTGCACAGCCTACAGGTGAAGGTAATATGGATCTCCCTATTGCCTATGCCAGTAGACAATTGAATGTTGCTGAACGGAACTATACAACCACCGAACGAGAAGGATTAGGCATGGTATATGCAGTTAAAAAGTTTAGACATTATTTGCTTGCAAATAAGTTTAAATTTTTTACTGATCATCAGGCATTGCTGTATCTGGTAAACAAACCATGCAACACAGGCCGATTAGTAAGATGGTTTCTCTTGCTAGTGGAATATGATTTCGAGGTTGTGGTAAGGAAAGGGAAGACTCACTTGAGAGCAGATCATCTCTCTAGGCTCACATCTGGAAAAGCCCCACAGGGAGTGTCAGATGACCTTCCTGATGCTTACTTGTTTAACTTGGAAGTGGTGCCGCAGTGGGCTAAGCCATTAGTGCCAGTATTGACATACGGGCCTAAACATCCAATAATAAACACACAGGATAGAGAGGTAGTAAAAGCCCAAAAGTATCACATCATGGAAGGAAGCATGTACAAACAAACAGATCAAGGGATCCTGGCGTGTTGTGTGGAAGAGGATGAGTACGCTAAATGGTTGCAATTAGCACATGTAGGTGCATTAGAGCAACACTACTCAAAGCAACGAACCCTACAAACATTAAAGAGACTCGGAGTGCATTGGCCGAGTATGGAAGCTGATGTCCAGAAGTTGTGCAAGGAATGCCCAATCTGCTGCACTAAACCACCTATGGAACATGCCACTCTTTATCAAGTGTCCATAGTGCCAGATTGGAGTGAACCACTAGTATCCTTCCTGAGGACGAAAACATTCCCTCCAGACATGACTCTGGCTAGGAAAAGGAGTTTAGGACAAGAAGCCCAGGATTACTCACTCATTGGTGATAATCTATACAAGCGTGGTAAGGATGGTTACCTGAGACTATGTGTCCATGAGAGTGAATATCTCAAGATCTTGGAAACTGCTCACCAAGGTGTAGCAGGAGGACACTTTGGACCAGATCGGGTGATCAAGGCAATACTATTTGCAGGCTTCTGGTGGCCAACCCTTCACATGGATGCACATACCTATGTGAAACGGTGTGATGTGTGTCAGAGAACTCAGTATCCTATACACAAAGATGAGATGCCCCTGAAACCTATGATGGGTGGACGTGCATTCTCTAAGTGGGGAATAGACTTTGTAGGTCCTATTAATCCCCCAGCCAAGGGTTCACATGGTGAATACATCATTGTTGCCACAGACTATCTAACAAAATGGGTAGAGGTAAAAGCTACAACAAAGAATGACGCTCAGACAACTGCTAAATTCTTGTTTGAGAATGTATTCACAAGATACGGGCTACCTATAGAGCTAGTAAGTGACAGGGGCACTCACTTCTTGAATGAAGCTATTGAAAATCTGCTCCAAGAATTCTTGGTAGTACATAAGAAGTTTGCCCCCTATCACCCTCAAGCTAATGGGCAAGCCGAAAGCACCAATAAGATCATATGCAATGTATTGACAAAATTAGTGAACAATAAACGCTCTGATTGGGACAAACAGCTACACCATGTTGTTTGGGCATACCGAGTCGCCTACAAAACGGTACTCCAAGCCACCCCCTTTCAGATGGTATTTGGCCAAAATGTTGTGCTACCGTTGGACTTCTTAATACCTACATTGAAAGTAGCACAAGAGCATGAATGGACAGGTCATGAACTCTCCTCTAGACTTTTTGACCTTGAACGATTAGGAGAAACAAGACTGAGAGCGGCTGCAGGGATATATGCAGCTAAGAAATGACAGAAGGCATACTTTGATGCCCACGTTAAGGAGAAAGGTTTGAAGGCAGGCGACCTAGTACTAGTCTACACTTTGAAACAACATGCGAGGAAACTAGAGAAAAGAGGCTACGGACCCATGATCATTAATAGAATCTCAACAAGTGGAGCAGTACAGTTAGCCACATTAGAAGGCGATGTTCTCCCAAGCTACATAAGCGGATGCAGGGTCAAGTTGTATCAGGAACCTCTCACAGAGGAAATGCTAAGTCGACTCAATACTGCTAAGAAACGCAAAGAAGAAGAAAAGCGAATTCGAGAAGAAGCCCAAGCAGAAGCTTTAGAGCGCATACGAAGAATGAAACTAAGAAGACAAGGCAGAGAGCAACCTAGGCCAGATGCATATGCAGATCAAGGATATCACGTGGCTATGTGTGAAGTTTCAGGTATCAGCTCTCATCGGATAATTGATCGATGTCCTTTTATAACCTTAGATATAGGACAAGGAAAGGGTGCAAGGATTGTAAGAGCCTTGATTGACTCAGGTGCAGCCACTAGTGCTGTCAAATTGTCTTACTATCAAGAATTGAAATTAACTGTCAATCCTATAGAAGCATATCTCATAGGATTGGGAGGTGTGGAAACCCCTTGCATGGGCGAGGTGGATCTTCCCATCTCCATTCAAGACGAAGTAATGACAGTCAAAGTACTAGTGTGTCAAGATGAGGACCTCACTGAGCCTCTTGTCTTGGGTCAGGACTGGATCTATGATCATGCAGTCAACCTAAACCTAAGAAGTGGACTTCTTCAAGTATGGGTAAATCATAGCCGAATTACAGTTGAATTGGAAAATGAGGCACTCAAGGAACTAGGCAAAGCACAAACTCCTAGTCCTTCCAAGGGTGCACATGAAGTTGACAATGCTATTCTTGTCCAAAACTGTACAATGCAGAAAGAGGCTTGTCTCAACAACGGAGTCAAGGAGAGGACGGCACTCCCTTCTTTCCCAAAAGCCAGAAGGATGCAGCAACCAACGGCAATTTAAGTACAGAAGGAGCAGAGTACTACCTATACTGGAGGCCAAAAAAAGGAGCAAAGCAGATTGTTTCAGCCGTTGAAACAAATATGGAGGCGGAAAGGCGAACACCTTGTTCCGACCAGGCCAGCCCCACGGCCAAAACCTCTTATTAGTAATCAACAACACGACACTAATAAGAAGTCCTTCGTAAATTCTTCTGCGAAAGGGAAGTCTATTTGGGTACCCAAGAAGTCAATGAAGGCCAACCCACAATCACGACAAATCTGGGTGCCTAAGGCTTGCTTGCGAGCTCAAATAGCTACACCAAGGCCACACCCGGTACAACATGTTTCACTCACTCGAACATCTGAGGCCTAGTCTTACACATCACGCACGGAAACATATTCTTCCATGCGCAAAAGTAGAATCACTCGTAAATGGGTCCCTAAAAAGCCTCATTCTCAAGTAGATACCCCTATCCAACTCTTCAGAGTCTCCACAAAATCAATATCAAAGCCCATCCACTGCATTTGGCAACCTAAAACTTGTAATAAACCCCCAGACCCCAGTTGTAAATCCATGTCCACCTACTAACTACGTCACTCTCACACTACATCATTCCACTTAGTTCTTAGGTCTACCCAATTCCTAACTACACACACAAGCACCGAGCACTTAATAACCCCCTAATCTCTCCTAAACCTCATGTTAATGTTGTAATGGGGACAAAAACGGTTCTATCTTGTCCTTTACAATGTTAACACATATTTCTACATTCTCACAGAATCAGGAGGCAAGAAGTAACATGGCAGATACGGCAGGAACTAGCTCCTAGGCAGGCACCAGCCCCCAAGTCGTGGACATTGAAAGTCTTCCCGTTGAGGAGGAATTGAAGGAACGCCTAGTGGCATTGAGGGCATTACACGCCATACCGATTCAGAATCCTCCACAGGGGCACACGATGTCAGTCAGCAAAAATTCACATTGGTTTAGTGGTGTGGCAGGACCTCTGGGTGAAGGCACCTACATGTGGGAGGCCGAGATAGAATTCAATGGGCGTTGGGGCAGGTATCACTTCTTCACCAGAGAATTTGAGAAACTGAATAATGAAGGACTGAAACCTATATGAAAGAAGGCAGGACTCTACGATTACTTCAGATTCCAATTGCCAAAGCCCGATTTTCTAAGATGCTCTTATTTGATTAGCACCCTCACTCCGAGCAAAGACAAGAAGGGATACAGCTCCTTTGTCCTTCCATCTCTCACAAGGGGCAATGAACTGAAGCATTTCAGGTTGACTATCAATTTGGTAAGGGAAGCTCTAGACATGAAAGGTATGCACATTCCTACGGAGAAAGAGACTATGGTCCCCGACAATATGAAGAACAGGAATCTGACGAAATTAAAGGACATGGTGGCAATGACACCTACAATTGGCATTCACTTGCGAATGGTCATGCAACATTTTGCATTTCCCTCTCAAGAGAGGTTCACAATGCCACCTAAGAAGATATGGTTTAGTCTATACTTGGCTGATGCCTTTGATTTGACAATCAACATGCCCCACTGGATTATCGACCAAATCCACTTGGCTCATCAAAGGTGGTATAAGA
Organism: Ceratopteris richardii; assembly: GCA_020310875.1. Lineage (NCBI taxonomy): Eukaryota > Viridiplantae > Streptophyta > Polypodiopsida > Polypodiales > Pteridaceae > Ceratopteris > Ceratopteris richardii. The sequence goes on along the minus strand of CM035414.1, from coordinate 168,328,290 downwards.
AACAAAAGTCTGTACTGTACGGATGCTGTGCCCTCACGAGGATTGTGTATAGATGTCTGGCGTATGATGTGCCAGTGCAAAGGGCACTTATTTGGACCAGAGTACAGGAGTTTCAACGAAGATTATCCACCGCAGGGCCACCCCCCAAAAAAATGAGAGGCACAGTTAGATGCCCTGTGCACAACCCCGCGGAGCGACACTGACACCAGAGGCAACTCCACGACTCCCGAGGCGGGTACAACCCTTTACTATCAGATTACCAAGACACAGCACTGAGGGACCAAATCTAGTGTTTCCACCTGTACGAACCGACCTAGAGTTCCCTCACGGATTCACTTTAGAAGACCTAACTGATGAGGAGGTAGCCAAAATCATCGAGGCTGTTAACGCAGAAGTCGAGGCAGAGCAAGCTAGTGGACAACAAACTGCTACAGACCAACCCCATCCCAGACAACCAGATGTCGTCGATGTGGAGGGTGAAGAAGAAGAAGAACAAGAGGAGGAACATGATGGACAATCCGAGGAAGAAGAGCAGAAATATGATCACGAAGCTCTGCAGGTACTTGAAGGTGCCCCAGCTTGAAGGCATTGAAAAAGCTCTATGATACCATGAACAGAGTTCAAGAGCAACATAGGCTGTCCCTAGCAGCAGGCAAGGCCCTCATGAATCAAATCCTTGAGGAGGAAGGCATAGACGAGCATTACCGCGCCACTCTTGACATGATATCTGAGGCTTTGGGAGTACCTGAGACGGTGCATACCGCCCTTGCACAAGCACGAAGAACGGAGCGAAGATATGGCAGACGTCCCCCTTGATCAGGAAAGCAAATGAATGTACTAGTATCAGAACCACAAGGCACATCCACAACCACGGGCACCGCACACACGGTCCACGATACTGAGGAAACCCATGTATCAAGTGCACCTCCGTCACCCCCGTTGCCACCCCTGCCTCCAACTCCACCACATTCACCTCCCACAACCAGTGCAACCACTACTGTAACCGCCTCCGAGTCCACTACCCATACCGAAGCACAGACCATCACACAACCCACACACCCTATCTCCACTTCTTTTGTCTATACAGCCACTCAAACAGTAGTTCTAACCACTGCCACAGAAAATCTCAACCCCCCGATCACACTTCCGGGCAGTTCATATTCACAATTGCACTCACCACTGTACACTTTACCACCATCACCGCACCCACAATTCCAATATTCACAATCACTCCCACTACTGCATCCACTGTTGATTTCATGGACATCTCACCCACCTCGGCACCTCTCCCTCCCCCCATACACCCACCATCTCCCATTCCCCCACCTCCCACTTCACCATTTTCTAGCACCGCATCCACACTTCCATTCCCCTTCCCCTTTCCCTTCCCTTCTGCATTCAACACCCTTCCCGCATCCACCCCTATTAATAATGTATTTAATAATATGTATCAGTGTATGTCACAACTACAACAGCACTACCAGCATCTTGATAACCAACATACGCGACTCTTTCGAAGTCATGAGGAACTTCAACTACGCTTCATTGATCTCGAAAGGGAAAAGCGGCTACTACAACAACAGCATGCCACCTTACAGGAACAACACGAACAGTTAGTAGCCAACCCACCCCAGTTAGATGCAGAAGAAAAGAAACAAATGGATGATTTGCTGCACTCCCAGATAACGGAGAATCTCAAGCTCAGACGCAACCTAGCCCTCCTATGCAAACACATGTCTACAGCACTCGAAGAGAATAAACGGCTGCAGAAACAGAATGAAGAAAACTTGGAAGCAGCCATGGAGGGTTCCCCGTAGGAAATCGACCCAGAAAAATTCAAGGCCATTCCCTCAGAGAATATGCAAATTGTGTTAGAAACCCATGCCAACCTCCTGGAGGCCCATGCAGCGTTAGAACGAGAAAGAGATGATCTACTTAAGCAACTGGCAAGTCAGCAGGAGTCACCAAGCAGAGTCACAGCCACAGACGACACATCCGAAGAAGTCACAAAACTCAGAGCAGAACTCGAAGAATTACGCAGTAAAGTCATGCAATACAAACGTCAGCCCTCTCCCCTTGTCGAGCCCGAGCCTGAAGATCTAGTGCCAATCGAGATAGAGGAAACTTTCGAAGACCTGTATGTTCCCATGCCTGCACCAGGGGGCAAGCAAACAGAAGAGGGCTTGGACACCATTGAAATAGAGGCTCCTGAATGGATGCAGAGGCTGGAGAAAGTGGCCACAACCCATGATGATAGGGTGGCAGTCCAGATAGCATCTATGTCACGCTTGGAAGAGGTAGTCATAAAATCGGACTATTTTAGGAACCTCTCCCATCATAGGTGGATCGGCACATCCGACGATTTGTATGTTCCCTTCTGTGTCTTAATGGCGGACTACAATGCCGAAATAAAGCAACACACCTCAAAGGAACCAACCTCCGCCACACAGTTCACACCGGACGACATCCCAGCAAGTGCCAAGTAGGGCAATATGCATCGACCGACGTGGAGGATTCGTCTACTAGAAACCTACCCAGAGATGGTCAGAACATGGAATAACATGCCTCTGTACATCAAATACAACCCATGTTACTGCCCCGTATTTCGAAGAAGTTCATGGCCAGAATACACAAAAATTGTGCTGACAACCAAAGGATGTGAGAAATGGCTCAATTATGTCTATTTAGCACCACCTAAAGGCCAACCTACCATAGGATATATGATTTCGACGATTCGGCACTAGGGGGTCCGGTTCAAAAATGTACCAGATGTCATGGCCCAAATGTGTCTTAAAATTTTTGAACTCATGTTGGTCACCTTCAGGACTTTCAAGAATGTCAAGGAACCTCATCTGTCAGCTCTTGGATTTAATGAAGGTAATCAGGACCTCGTCTACGACATGAGTGCAACACCATCTATTAATGTTGTATATGCATGGCACGCGCGTATCAAGTATCTACCAGCCTGCTTCAAACAGACGTTTGAAGAAATGTTTGTCACGCGATTCTGGGAATATCATTCAGAGATATTCATTCCCAAACCATCACATTTATTGCAGTTGTTTGCAGTGGAACAAGCTCTCCATTCAGAAAAATTATGTATACCACATCTAGAGGTTCCCGGGCCGGTAGATTGGGATGCTCTACTCACGGACTTGGCCAAAGGGTTGCGGATTGCAGAACATCACTTAGCACAAGACGTTGTTGAGTACTACATCCAACGACCCACCCAACAAGGGTCTGTCAGGGACGACAGACGCGAGAGAGGGGGGGTTTTGGAACTGAAGGACTCACCAGGCAAGGAAGCTTACGAAGGGAGTCAGAGAGAAGAGAAAGTACAAGCAGACAGAGCAGTCAACGACGATCTGGCAAGTAGGCCAATATTTTTTCAGGACACTTACGCATATAAGAGAGGTAGACACACAAGGAGAAGGAGCAAGTAGGGGGCTCCAGGAAATGTATGTCAAAATGTTAGAAGAAATCCCTACAAAAATAGTTATTTTCATCACTAAAAACCCTTGTAAATACCATTTCACATTTTTGTAGCTCCATTTTGTGCAAGCCAAGGAGTCCTTGAGCTTGAGGAGCTTTAGAAGTATCTACCTGTCAGTCTTCACATTTTTTAGACTTCGTTTGAACCTCCAAATAGGGTAGAGAACCTAATTTTTAACTAGGCCGGACACTAGGTCTCGACAAGGCCAAAACCTAGTCAAACTATAAATAGAGCTAGAGAGCTCATTTTTGAGGTTAGCTTGTAATAGTTTTGAACTTGTATGAGCTTTTTGAAAGTAATCTAAGAACGCCATTGCTTCTCACTCTTTGTCTTGCCGTGTGTGCGCGTGTGTGTATGTGTGTGCACGTTTGTGTGCTTCTCACTCACGCACTTGTGCCTTCACTTGCTCGAGGTCTTCATACCATCCTCACGTCTTTCCGGATTGACATTAAAGGAGGTGCTACTCATCACTGAGCTACAATGTGCGTATGTGTGTGTGCATGTGCATGTGTGTGTGTGTGTGTGTGCGTGCATCTGCATCTGCATCTGCATGTGTGTGTGTGTGCATGTCCATGTTTGTTTGAGTGTCTTTGATTGTGTCTGTGTGTGTTTATGGGTATGTATGTGTGTATGGGTATGTGTATGTGTATGTGTATGTGTATGTCTATGTGTATGTGTATGTGTATGTGTATGTGTATGTGTATGTGTATGTGTATGTGTCTGTGTCTGTGTATGTGTGTACATGTCTGTGTGTACGTGTCTGTGTGCGTGTGTGTGTGCGTGTCTGTGTTGTGTGCATGTGCATGTGCGTGTGCGTGTACGTGTGCGTGTGCGTGTGCGTGTGCGTGTGCGTGTGCGTGTGTGTGTGCGTGTGCGTGTGCGTGTGCGTGTGCGTGTGCGTGTGCGTGTGCGTGTGCGTGTGCGTGTGCGTGTGTGTGTGCGTGTGCGTGTGCGTGTGCGTGTGCGTGTGCGTGTGCATGTGCGTGTGCATGTACGTGTGCATGTGGATGTGCGTGTGTGTGTGCGTGTGCCTGTGCATGTGCATGTGCATGTGCATGTATGTGTGCATGTGCGTGTGCGTGTACATGTGCGTGTGCGTGTACATGTGCGTGTGCGTGTGCGTGTGCGTGTGCGTGTGCGTGTGCGTGTGCGTGTGCATGTGCATGTGCGTGTGCGTGTGCGTGTGCGTGTGCGTGTGCGTGTGCGTGTGCGTGTGCGTGTGCGTGTGTGTGTGTGCGTGTGCGCGTGCGTGTGTGTGTGCATGTGCGTGTGCGTGTCCGTGTGCGTGTGCGTGTACGTGTACGTGTACGTGTGCGTGTGCGTGTACGTGTACGTGTGCGTGTGCGTGTACGTGTGCATGTGCATGTACATGTACATGTGCATGTGCATGTGCATGTACGTGTACGTGTGCGTGTGCGTGTACGTGTACATGTGCGTGTGCGTGTATGTGTACGTGTGCATGTGTGTGTGCGTGTGCGTGTACGTGTGCGTGTGCGTGTGCATGTACGTGTGTGTGTGCATGTACGTGTGTGTGTGCGTGTGCGTGTACGTGTGCATGTGGGTGTACGTGTGAGTGTGCGTGTGCGTGTACGTGTGCATGTGCGTGTACGTGTACGTGTGCATGTACGTGTACGTGTACGTGTGCGTGTGCATGTGCATGTACGTGTGCGTGTGCATGTGCGTGTGCATGTGCATGTACGTGTGCGTGTGCGTGTGCGTGTACATGTAAGTGTGCGTGTGTGTGCGTGTGTGTGCGTGTGTGTGCGTGTGCGTGTACCTGTGTGTGCATGTGCGTGTGCGTGTGCGTGTGCGTGTACGTGTGCATGTGCATGTGCGTGTGCATGTGCATGCGCATGTGCATGTGCATGTGCATGTGCGTGTACGTGTGCGTGTGCGTGTGCGTGTGCATATACGTGTACGTGTGCATGTGCGTGTACGTGTGCGTGTGCGTGTGCGTGTACGTGTGCGTGTGCGTGTGCGTGTGCGTGTACGTGTGCATGTGCATGTGCATGTACGTGTGTGTGTGCCTGTTCATGTACGTGTGCGTGTGCGTGTGCATGTACGTGTGCATGTGCGTGTGCGTGTATGTGTGCGTGTGCGTGTGCATGTACGTGTGCGTGTGCGTGTGCGTGTGTGTGTACGTGTGCGTGTGTGTGTAAGTGTATATGTGTGTGTGCACGTGTACGTGTGCGTGTGTGTGTGCACGTGTACGTGTGCATGTGTGTGTGCGTGTACGTGTGCGTGTGTGTGCATGTGCGTGTGCATGTGCGTGTCGTGTGTGTGTGCGTGTGCATGTGTGTGTGCGTGTGTGTGTGCATGTGCGTGTGCGTGTGCACGTGCATGTGCATGTGTGTGTGCATGTACGTGTACGTGTGCGTGTGCATGTACGTGTGCGTGTGCATGTACGTGTGCGTGTGCGTGTGCATGTGTGTGTGTGTGCGTGTGCGTGTGCGTGTGCATGTACGTGTGCGTGTGTATCAGAGCAAATAAGGTAACATGGGAGATGGTTTTCCTTCATTCATTGACAAATTGGACAGGAACAATTACCAAGCTTGGTCTCTAAGGATGAAGACCTATCTACAAGGAAGAAGCTTATTTGGATTCATCTCAGGAGATGAGGAATTGCCCTCATTCAAAGCTAGAGGACTACCCACCAAGGATGAACAAGAGAGGCTCAACACATGGTGTGCAAAAGATGCATTGGCAAGGTCTTATCTTCTTAACTCTATATCTGATTTCCTTTTACCTCACATCAGGAATTGTAAGACTTCCCAAGAGACTTGGGAAACCTTGTCATCATACTTTTCTTCTAACACAAGGGCCAGAAAGAATCAATTGTGGATTGAATTCACAACCCTTAGGAAGCAACCAAAGCAATCAGTCTCAGAATTTGTGACCAAGATCAAGGATGTGGCAGACCAATTAGCAAGCATTGGAGAGGAGATTGAAGAGGAACAAATAGTAAGGCAAGTAACCAATGGACTAAAGGCAGATGATAAGTGGGAGAGCTTCACCACTGCAATGGATCTCTACATGGACATGAATACCCCAGATCTCACAACTCTCATGGGCCAACTATTCACACATGAAGCAAAGTTTACAAAGGCTGGAGATCAATCAAAAGGTAATAACCCCTCTGCTCTATATACTGATAAGAAAGTTAAGGATAAAGGTAAAGGGAAGAAGCAAGAAGAAGAAGGCTCTACCTCCCAAGCTAATTATGCAGGGAGAGGTAGATCTTCAAGAGGCAGGGGCAGAGGAGGTAAGCAAGGTAGGGGGAGACCCTACAACTCATCACCATGCAACATTTGTGGATTGTCTAACCATACCACAGATGAGTGCTACAGAAATTATAAGAATCAGAGAGGAAGAGGCTATCAAAGAGGTGGATACTCTCAAGGTAGAGGTAGATTCAACCAACACCAAAGCTACAATGGATACAACAATCAGTACAACAACAATTACAACCACAACCACAATGGTAACTACCAAGGTGGATTCAGAAATAGAAAGGACTACAACAATTACACAGAGGAGCAAGATGACTCCCTATTGATCATGAATATGACCTCCAAGGTAGGTACAAATGATGATCATTTATTTTATATTGATTCAGGGTGTTCTAACCATGTAGCTGGTAATGTGGCACTACTCTCTGATTTGGAAGAACCCAAGGGCAAACATCAGGTACAGACAGGTGATGATAATAAACATTTTGTTATAAAGATTGGAAATGTGAAAACTTGTGATGGGAACCAGAACCTATTAAGCAGGGTACTTTATGTACCAACCATCACCAAGAACCTAATGAGTGTTGGTCAGATTGTGGAGAAAGGTTTACAGGTCAGGTTCACTCAACATGGAGCATATGTAGAGGACCCAAGACATGGATTCAGAAGGATATCCAAGGGAGAGAAATCAGGTAGATTATTTACTTTTGAGCTAGAAGACACCAAAAACATTGCTTTATACAATTACAAGGATCAAACACTTTCAGAGTTAGAAATATGGCACAAGAGGTTAGGTCACATAGGTGAAAGAACCCTAAAGCAAATGTGCAGGGATCAATGTGTGCTTGGGATACCTAATGTATCCAAGCAACATATGATTTACAAGTGTAGTGCTTGTCAATTTGGTAAGTCACACAGATTACCCTATTCAAAGAAAGGTTTCTTGCATGAAGACTACCTAGACTTGGTACACACAGATGTTTGGGGACCTAGCAAGGAACCCTCCATTTCAGGATCAAGGTACTATGTGTCCTTCATTGATGATTATAGCAGATGGACTGTGTTATACTTTATGAAGCATAAGGATGAAGTGTTTAATTGTTTCAAGAGATATCTTGCACTTGTTGAAAACCAAACAGGAAGAAACTTGAAGAGGCTAAGGTCAGATGGAGGAGGAGAATACTTCTCCAATGAGTTTGAAGATTTCTTGCAGGAAAGAGGCATCAAAGGGGAGATAACTACAAGGTACTCACCTGAACAAAATGGGGTAGCTGAAAGAAGGAATAAACTCATTGTAGAAACGGCTAGGTCTATTCTTAATGAAAAGAAATTGCCAAATTATCTTTGGGCAGAGAGTGTATCTACTGCCACCTATCTTATTAATAGGTTGCCATCAAAGACACTTGATGGAATGACACCATATGAAGCTTGGCATGGTAGGAGACCATCATTGGATCATTGCAAAATCTTTGGCTGTATTGCATATGTGCATATTCCCTCACAGGTAAGGGGAAAGCTAGACCCTAAATCTGAAAAATGTATCTTCATTGGTTATGACTTGAACCAGAAAGGGTACAGATTCTACAACCCCTCAAACAAAGGTTTCAAGGTAAGCAGAGATGTCATCTTTGATGAGAATGACTCATGGTATGAAAATGAATGCAGGAAGGTTAGTCTACCCTATGATATGGAAGAAGATTTCCCAAAGCTCACCAAGGAGGAACCAATCCAGAAAGAAGACTCAAGCTCAGATGATGATGACACAATTAACCTTGAGGAATTCAAGGCATGGAAGTCCAAAGGGAAGATGAAAATGAAGAAGCTAGAGGATATACCAGAATCCTCAACTCAAGCAATGAGGAGATCTCAGAGAGAAAGTAAGAAGTCTATCAGATATGGGTATGATACTTCTCTTGTAACCAAGCATTCTGTATATCTTGCAAAGGATTTGTTGAATGAAGAACCAGGTACATATGAAGAGGCAATCACAAAAACAGAATGGAAAGAAGCTATGGATGAAGAAATAGAGGCTCTCAAGGAGAGTGACACATGGGACTTAGTACCCAAGAAGGACTCTATGAAGGTGATAGGATCCAGATGGATCTACAAACTAAAGAGAAACTCAGATGGAACAATCAACAGGTACAAAGCTAGGTTGGTAGCCAAGGGTTTTGCACAAACCCAAGGCATTGATTATGAGGAGACATTTTCTCCTGTGGCTAAAATGCCAACAATCAGAGTACTAGTGAGTGTAGCTACATCCAAGAATTGGAACATGTACCAATTAGATGTCAAGAATGCTTTCTTGAATGGATGGATATCTGAAGAAGTCTACATGTCACAACCACCTGGCTATGAAGATCCCAAGAAGGTAAATTATGTTTGTAAATTGAAGAAGGCTCTATATGGATTGAAGCAGGCACCTAGGGCATGGAATTACAGGTTGAAAACCTATCTCCAAGACCAAGGATTTATAATGAGCAAGGCAGATACATCATTGTTTATCAAAAGGAACAATTCAGAGGTAATCTATCTCTGTGTTTATGTTGATGACATCATCATTACAGGTAATGATGTCAATGGTATTAGACACATCAAAGGACAGATGATGAAGGAATTCAAGATCAATGATCTTGGATTATTGAAATACTTCTTAGGTCTTGAATTGGTTTATACTAATTCAGGTATATATATCACTCAGAAGAAGTATGTTCAGGATATGTTGAAGAAATTTAATTTGCAGGAAGCTAAAGTCTCAAGCACTCCAATGGAGGTCAACCTAAAGCTTAGTGCTCATGAAGGTGATGAAGTCCAAGACATTACAGGATACCAAAGTATGGTTGGTAGCTTGAATTATGCTACCTTAACCAGAATTGACATAGCATATGGAGTTAGTGTGCTAAGCCAATTCATGCACAAACCAAGGGTACCTCACCTAGAGGCAGCAAAGAAGATCTTGAAGTATCTAAAGGGAACTCAGAACCATGGTTTGTACTTTCCTTATACATAAGATATTGACATTAAAGTATATTCAGATGCAGATTGGGAAGGATGCAAGGATGATAGGAGGAGCACATCAGGATACATATGTTTTGCAGGTGATAAACCTATTTCTTGGTCAGCCAAGAAACAACCAACAGTGGCTTTGTCATCTACTGAAGCAGAGTATAGAGGGCTAGCCAATGCCACTCAAGAAGCTATCTGGTTGAAGCTTTTGTATACAGAATTAGGTCTATACACTAGATCTCCAATTATTCTTGGAGATAACACAAGCTCTCTTCACCTTGCCGCTAATCCAATATTACATGCTAGAACCAAACACATAGAGGTTCATTACCACTATGTGAGAGAAAAGTTGCTAAGCAAAGACATTCAATTGACTTATGTGTCCACTAATATGCAATGTGCAGATTTACTTACTAAAGCTTTGGATGGAAGTAAGTTATGCAGATTCAAATCCATGATTGGATTACAGGATGTGATTGAAGATTGAAGATGAAGACTTAAGCCAAAGTGTTTGGCTTGAGGGGGAGCTGTTGGTGCAATTCAAGCCTTCACACTTGGCTTGGAACCTTGGAAGCTTAATTCACTTGAAGAAAGGACCATGTGAACTTATGCTTATAAGTTCTTACTTCTTTACCCTTTGTAAAAGTCTAAAATGACTTGGCATATGTATGAGTACACCTACTTGATTAGTCGTGGAAATTTAGAGGACTTAATGGAGAGAATATCTCCCTAATTTTAGAGGAGATATTCTAGGGAGCCTTGGATTTGAATTTCAAAATTCAAATACCTCTATAAAAGATGAAGGAAAAAAGTCGTGCGTGTGTCTCTCACTTCAGCTCATTTCCCGAGGCATTCTACCATTGTATCTCCGTGTGTGTGAGTGCTACATCTTAGCCTACACCACAATACCTCATTTAGCTATGCTTATAATGCCAATGAGATTGTACATTCATGTGAATTAATAGAAAGAGTTACATTCATTACTTCTATGTTCTCTGAGTTGTCTACCTCCAAGTCTGTCAACTTCTACAAGCCATATCTTGGTGATTTCTCAACCAAATCAAGTAATTCAAAGCTTGTTGGAACCAGATCCAAGCATACTACATGCCTACAAAATTTGAAGGTCATTGAATCATCCATCTCGGAGAAATCTTGCTCGAAGTGGTCTCTGGTATTTCTCTGCACATCTCCTAAAAAGTCGGGAGTGACCATAAACTTGCTAAAGTTATTTCTCTGTGCATAGTTTATCAATCTGAATGATTCCACTTGCAAATGGTAGCTTGTTAAGCTAATTGCATAACTCTAAGAGGAGTTTTTCCAATTGTAAGTGTGCTGGTCATACTGAGTGAAAGACTGAGCAGGTATCAAGATCAAAATAGAAAGTTTTCAAGTCTAGTGAAGTGCAAACTCATCTGTTTTGATCTAATCATTAGTCAAATCATTTCCAAAGTACATATAGCATATTTTGGTATCATTTGGAAGCTCAAGGAGTCTACTAAGCATATCTGGAGTCAAAGAGGGCTGGTGCAAAGCAGGATTAGCAGTAACAACTCAATCTTCTAGGTGTATCCAACCATTTCTCCCAACACGTTTGCGTGTGCGTGTACATGTGCATGTGCGTGTGCATGTACGTGTGCGTGTGCGTGCGCGTGTACGTGTGCGTGTGCGTGTACGTGTGCATGTGTGTGTGCGTGTATGTGTGCGTGTGCGTGTGCGTGTGCGTGTGCGTGTTCGTGTGCGTGTGAGTGTGCGTGTACGTATGCATGTGCGTGTGCGTGTACGTGTGCATGTGCGTGTGCGTGTACATGTGCGTGTGCATGTACATGTATGTGTGCATGTGCGTGTGCATGTGCGTATACATGTGTGTGTGCGTGTACGTGTGCATGTGCGTGTGCGTGTACGTGTGCGTGTGCGTGTGCATGTACGTGTGGGTGTGTGTGTATGTGTGTGCATGTGCGTGTGCGTGTGCGTGTGCATGTATGTGTACGTGTGCGTGTGCGTGTGCATGTACGTGTGTGTGTGCATGTGCATGTACGTGTGCATGTGCATGTGCGTGTACGTGTGCATGCGCGTGTGCGTGTACGTGTGCATGTGTGTGTGCGTGTACGTGTGCGTGTGCATGTACGTGTACGTGTGCATGTGTGTGTACGTGTACGTGTGCATGTGCATGTACGTGTACGTGTGCGTGTGCGTGTACATATATGTGTGCGTGTGCATGTACGTGTACGTGTGCATGTGTGTGTACGTGTACGTGTGGGTGTGCGTGTATGTGTACGTGTGTGTGTGTGCGTGTACGTGTACTTGTGCGTGTGCATGTACGTGTATGTGTGCATGTACGTGTACATGTGTGTGTGCATGTACGTGTACGTGTGCATTGTTGGAGCAAGTCTATGACAAGCCTAAGTATTGGCTTGAGTCCCACAAAGTCATAGAAGAAGCCTTAAAATGAAGACTATGTAAAGTTCACTTGTGAACTACCTCTTGTAACTTTTGAAGAGTTTACTTAATGTAAAAGTAAAAGAATCTTAAGTGGTTGAGTCCACTTGATCAAAAAGGGAAAGAGGAGCCACGAATTGGTGATTTGTGGTAGATAGAGAATCAAATCAATCACAAATTGATTGGAGAGTGATTGAGGGAAGTTAGCCTCCCAAACTCAACTATAAATAGATGGCAGTTTTGGTTGTGGTTAGAGAGACCTATGTGAAGACCTCCAAGAGCTGAGCTTTATGCCATATCAAGGTGTGATTACAAGGCACACATATGTATCAATAAGTTCTTTGTATTTTACAAGCAATATACTTTCATTTTCATGATCATTTGAGTTCATATTTCCATGTTCTTGTGAAGTGTACTACTCACTGCCATATCTCTCAGTTTTCTCAGTCAAATTGCAGAGATGGTTTCTCTAAGCTTGGTGCATCATTTTCAGTGATTTAACTTGGTAAAGTTAGCTCTATAAGTCTACTATATGCTCACCAATTTTCATTTCATTTGGATGTTGAAACCTTCAGTTATGTTCAGTTGAACTCAATAGTATCTATTCATTTTCACTTCTATGTCAGGTACCCGACTTTTTTACTCATCTTGTCAGAGCCATTTCTCAGTGGTTACTTATCCAAATTCAATGATTTAAAGCTTGTTGGAGTCAGCTTACTGTCTAGTATAAGCATAAAAATGTTCATAATCATTGAATTCTTAAATCTTGAGTTATGTTCATTTTTCTACTCACTTGTCTCATTACTGTAGCAGCCCGTGAAAATCGGGATGATGTCATCAGTTGTAAAACATCATTCTCAGTGTGTGGTTCATTAGTTTTGATGAAATTACTCTTGAAAGTTAGATATTTAAGTTAACTAAACTTCCCCAAGAGGAATTAAGCTAATTGCTGCTGTACTTAGAGAATTATGCAAAACATTGGACAGGTGTATAAACCAAAATAGCAAGTTCTTCACCTCTGAGCTGACTCCAACTTATCTGTTTTGATCTATCTTTTTGAGAGTGATCTTTCAAGGTACATAGGGTGTATAATACATCCATTGGCAAGCTAAAAGGGCCCACCATATACTCCTAGAGTTCATTTGGCTGGTGTAGATAAAGGATTTTGCAACACCTCTTCATCTTCAAGCACATACCTATCCATCTCTTCACAGTGGTATCAGAGCAAGGTTGGACAACATGGCAGATGGATTTCCTTCATCAATTGAAAAATTGGACAGAGGTTATTACTCAGCTTGGTCATTAAGAATGGAAGCTTATCTCCAAGGTAGAAGTTTATATGTTTATGTGGCTGGAGATGAAGTTATGCCAAGTTTCAGGAACAAAAGTCAACCAACACAAGAAGAGCAAGAAAGATTGAGCACATGGTGCTCCATGGATGCACTTGCAAGGTCTTATCTCCTCAACTCTATCTCAGATTTTTTGTTGCCTCACATTAGAAGTTGTAAGACATCTCACGAAGTGTGGGATGCACTTGAAGCCTTCTTCTCTTCAAGTATCAAAGCTAGGAAGCATCAACTATGGTTGGATTTCACAACTCTCAAGAAGGCTCCTGTCACTCTAGCACAATGGTGAGTACCAACGTGAGAAGATTCACCTCATAATTGTCAATCCGTGGAGACGTGAGGACTAGTATGAAGACTATGAGCAAGTGAAGGCACAAGTGTGTGAGTGAGAAGCACACAAGCATGCACACACATACACACACACGCGCACACAAGGCAAGAACAAGGAGAGGAACAATGGAGTTCTTTGCATTAGTCAAAAAGTCTCTTACATAAGCTCAATTCACAAACAATTTAACCTCAAAAATGAGCTCTCTAGCTCTTTTTATAGTTTTCTAACTAGCTTTGGTCTTGTCCAGACCTAGTGTCCGGCCTAGTTAAAAATTAGGTTCTAGAGCCTATTTGAGGGCTCAAACAGAGTCTAAAAATTATGAAAATTGATATGTAGCTAGTTCTAATACTCCTCAAGCTCGAGGACTCCTCGGCTTGCACAAAATGGAGTCTATTCTACCAAAAACGGAATTTACAATGTTTGTGTAGTGATTAAAATCACTTGAGTTGTAAATGGTCCATGGAAAAAATGATTGGGTCTTGTTGCCGTATTGTGCATGACTCCTCCGTTGCGCTAGTATGCTCTTCATCTGATATTGTATGCCAACACGCCCCCCTTCCTAGCCACTGTCGCCTCTGAAAGACCTCTGTTCTATCGGGTGGTCGATATAGTATTGGATGACATTGGTGGCAAGTTCGTGTTCTCCTATCCTTAAGCCTCTTGCTAGATCAGCTTCCAATGCATCCCAATTTATTGCGCCAGGGACCTCTGGTTGCGGGGTGGTGTAGTACTCAGAGTACATTGCTTGTTCACAAGCAAAGAGATGGAGCAGGTGTGTTGGCTTCGGTGCAAAGATCTCCGAGTGATACTCCCAGAAACCTGATCTGAACATTTCTTCAAAGGTCTGTTTGTAACATGCAGGGAGGTATTTGATGCGTGCATGCCAGGCGTAAGCCACACGAATACTGGGGGTGGTGCTCATGTCATACACCAAATCATAATTTCCATTGGTAAACCCCGGGAGACGTACCTGTGGTGCGGATGCATTTCTAAAAGTTTTCAGGACTACCTGCATCATATCTAAAATTTTAAGCATCATTTGAGCTGCTACATCTGGCATGGGCTTCAATCGCGGCATCCAATGGTGAATTGTTCCCATCATGTATGCTACCGACGGTGGTCCCTGTGGTGGCGCAATGTACGGGTAGTTTAGCCATTCCTTGCATTGCACGTTGTTCTACACTTTGATATTGAATGCCTTCCAAGACCTGCGGCGTGGAACTGGACCGTAGCATGGATTGTATAGGAGATGTAAAGGCGCGTTGTTCCATGTGCGTAGCATTTCTGGATATGTCTCTAGAAGTTTCTGCCGCCAGGTGGGTTGACGAATTTTGCCTTTTTGCGCCTCTGGAGGAAGGTCTTCAGGTTGAAATTGGGTAGCAAAGGTAGGAATCTGACCCGTGACTCTCTGTATTTCTGCATTATAATCAGCCAAGATAATATAATAAGGCCTGTATTGGAGTTCAGATGAGAGGATAAGGCGTCTCGATGACAGGTTCTTGAAGTAAGCAGATTGTAGCACAGTTTCCTCTATGACCCTCATGGCCTGATTTTGCACTATTGTGCGCTCTTTGTGAGAACTCCCGATTTCCTCCACTTGACGTAGCCATGGAGGCCGTGGTGCCTCGAATGTGTCCTGAGCTTCTTCCGTTTGTTCGCCTCCTGGGAAGGGTTGTGGGTCGTATTCTTCTTCAAATGTCTGTTCCACAGGAATTTGTACTACTTCTTTGTCGGTGGGAGCCTCTAGAGGGGAAGGTGGTCTCTCATATTGTAGTAGACGTGCTTGCAATTCGATGACCTGTTTCTGGAGATCTTTTAAGGCCTCTAAGTCTGTGAGAAGTGAAGCCGCGGGGGAGGTGGTTTGAGAGGCTGTTGTTGTTTCTTTTTGGTGTTTCTGCTTCAGTTGACCCAGTTCCTCTGATAGCAGGTCATGTGCTTCAAGCAGCATGGCATAGTCTTCCAATATGATCTTGATATTGTCGGGGGTCACTGCTTGAAACTTTGATGGGCTGATGGGTGCCCCAGGTGTGCTTTCGATAGCTGCTTCTAGGTTCTCCTGATTTTGTAATTGCAGGCGTCGATTCTCTTCATGAGCGGCAGCAAGATGTCGCTTGAGTAGGGCCATATTTCGCTGAAGCTTTGAATTGCGTTCCAGTTGTGTCCGTAGATGACCTTCTACCACTTGTATTGCTTCCTGATCTGTGTTCTGTAACTGTACCTCCAATATGCTATGAGCCTCTTGGAGAGTTTGGAATTGTGTGTGGAGGCGAGCATTTTCCTCCACTAGTGCAGCAAGTCTATGTTGTAGTGTCTCCGAGTGCTCTTGCAGGCGTTCATTCTGTTGCTGGAGTTGATTGTAATATGTCCTTAAGTTTGATATACAAGCTAGCATGGTGTCCAATGCATTTCCTATAGATGAGGGGGTGGTGTTTACAATGGAAGATGCATGGGGAGAGAATTGGGGAAGGGGAAGAGTGAATGATGTGTCTATTGAAGACGAGTGTGTGGGTGAAATTGGTGGAGGGGGAATGGGAGGAGGTGGAAGCGTGGGGGGAGGGGGAGGTGCCGTGGGTGGTGAAATGTCCATACTTTCAGGAGTGGGTGCGAGTGTGGGGTCTACCATATACATTGGAATGGTAGGTGGTGTGTGTGTGAAAGTGGTGAATAGATGAGAAGTGGGGTGGAGAGCTGAAAATAAAGGGAATGGTTGAGACCTGGGTTGAAAAGTTCTAGCAAGGAAGTTATGGAGGGATTGGAGAAGTGGAGAGATGGACGTCGGGGGTTGAGGTTGTAGAGTTGAGGAGGGCATGAAGGGTTGCGTGGTAGCAGGGAAACCCATGAATATGGATCTAGGGTCAGGATGACCTATGGCTGAGGGCATGGGGGATGGTTGTCCTAGGGCAGGCTCTATGAGCGATTCGGTGGATTGTGTAGTGATGGGGGTTGCTTCATAGATTGGGTTATCAGAGGTGGAGAATAGGGTTGAACTAGAGATGGGAGTACGGAAGATGAAGGTTGGTTCGGTGGGTTGAGTAGTCGAGGTGATTTCCACGGTTTCTGCTCTAGGAGGCGATGGTGGGGGTGTGGGTGGTAGTGGCTCAGTGGATTCCTCATGGGTGACTGGGTGCTCTTGGCT
Source organism: Ceratopteris richardii (assembly GCA_020310875.1). Classification (NCBI taxonomy): domain Eukaryota; kingdom Viridiplantae; phylum Streptophyta; class Polypodiopsida; order Polypodiales; family Pteridaceae; genus Ceratopteris; species Ceratopteris richardii. Next base: position 168,311,312 of record CM035414.1, on the reverse strand, counting down.
AGCAGTTTCTGTTGCTTGGGATGTTGTCCTGATGGGTTCGGATGTAATATTTGGCCCTTCTGCCGTTGTAATGGGGATCTGGATATTCTTACCTGAGCGTGGTCGTGTCTGGAATCTTCGTGGATCATATTGAACTGGAGACCTCCTAATGGCGGTCCGCACTGCTTCTACTACCCCATATGTTTCTGCCATCAATAAGAGACCTTCACTATATTCTGAGTCAACTCCGGCTTCTTCCAACAGCTGAGTCATGAGTACTCTACTGCTCTGTTCGGTGAGCAGTTGTTGCGATCGCACTCGTTCCATAATTTGATACAGCCTTCGGAGTTCCGCTGTATAGGCTGGGGCTTCCGTGGTCTCCTCTTCATATGCTCCTTCTTCTTCTAGGTGTCCTTGTTGTTGACCTTGCTGGGCGTCACTCCAATGTACATGGCGGTCGTCTGTAGATTTTCTTCTTCTTTGTGAAGATGTGCCTTGTTCTTCTGCATCTGAATAATACTCTACATCAGAGAGTTGTGTACTTTGTAAGAATGCTTCGAAGTCCTGAGGATCCATTCCTTCAGCATCTCCAGTTGTAGCAAATTTAAATTCAGATGGAGCAGGAGGAGCTGAAGGGGTAGCTTGTGTCGTAGTTTCAGATCCAGACCTGGGTATCCTAATGGTAAAGGGAGGTACAGTGGTCTCCCTTTGTGGCGATACTTCAGGAGTAGTCAGAACTTCCCTTGTCTGGACACAAGGGATCGCACCCCTCATGCGCTTGGATTGATGTGTGGACGTCTTGAGCTTCTTAAACATTTGTAATTGTGCCCAAGTTAAGGCACGTTCAATGGGAACATCGTATGCTAGGCACCGGTAAATAATGCGTGTGATTGCACAGCAACCGTTCACCACTAATTTCCTAGAAGACCTTTTATTTGCTTCATACAATTGATCTATAATCCATACCGGCAGCTTAATTGGTAACGCACCTGCCTCCGCTAAGTAGAGAGCGAACCAGATTCTTTTGTGTGGTTGTGTGAAGCGGTCTTGGCCGGGGAAAGCAAAATGTTGCATGCACATACGGAGAGGGATGGACACGTTTGGTGTGAGTGCTGCCATGTCTTTAAGCTTCAATAGTTTCCTATCCTTCATGTTAGTAGGAACGAGAGCATCCTTCTCAGAAGGTACATGTGTGCCGTGCATATTCAAAGCAGCGCTCACCAACTCCACAGTAAGTTCAAACCTCTTTAACTCATTGTTGCCCAGCAAGGAAGGAAGAACAAATTATCCTGTTTTGTCCTTTTCTTCATTAGCTTGTAATGTGGAGACCAAATAATAGCATCGGAGGAGATCCGGTTTAGGTAGTGGTGCTTCAAAGTATTCTGCTAGCCCTGCACATTGCCATATGGTCTGGAGATCCTCGGTGTTTTGTAGAGTCTCTTGGAGAAAAATTGGAATCGAACCCATGATCTTTCATACTCGCACTTAGACTCCCATATATACTTGGCCTCTCCTAATGGACCTGGCATGCCATTGAACCAATGAGAATTGGCATGGACTCTTTCTGTGATCCCTGTGGGTGGATCCGGTACCGGGATCTGCTGAAGGTGTTGCAGCTCCACAGGTCGTTCAGTTGGTGGCACATCCACAGGTAGACTATCCACATCGATTCCTGCAGTAAGTATTCCTACTTGTGAGCTCGGACCTGTCGCTTCTGCCATGTTACTTCTTGCCTCCTGATTCTGTGAGAATATAGAAACATGTGTTAACATTATAAAGGACAAGTTAGAACCGTTTTTGTCCCCATTACAACATTATCATGAGGTTCGGGAGAGATTAGTAGGTTAATAAGTGCTCGGTGCTTGTGTGTGTAGTTAGGAATTGGTTGGACCTAAGAACTAAGTGGAATGATGTAGTGTGAGAGTGACGTAGTTAGTAGGTGGGCATGGATTTACAACTGGGGTCCGGGGGTTTATTACAAGTTTTAGGTTGCCAAATGCAGTGGATGGGCTTTGATCTTGATTTTGTGGAGACTCTGAAGAGTTTGATAGGGGTATCTGCTTGAAGATGAGGCTTTTTAGGGACCCATTTACAAGTGATTCTACTAGTGCTCATGGAAGAATATGTGTCCGTGCATGATGCGTAAGACTGGGCTTTAGATGTTCGAGTGAGTGAAACATGTTGTACCGGTTGCGGCCTTGGTGTAGCTATTTGAGCCCGCAAGCAAGCCTTAGGCACCCATATTTGTCGTGATTGTGGGCTGGCCTTCATTGACTTCTTGGGTACCCAAATAGACTTCACCTTCGCAGAAGAATTAATGAAGGACTTCTCATTAATGTCATGTTGTTGACTACTAATAAGAGGTTTTGGCCGTGGGGTCGGCCTGGTCTGAACAGGGTATTTGCCTTTTCGCCTCCATACTTGCTTCCATGGCTGAAACAATCTGCTTTGCTCCTTTTTTTGGCATTTAGTATCGGTAGTGTTCTGCTTCTTCTGTATTTGATCTGCCGTGGGTTGTTGCAACCTTCTGGTCTTTGGAAAAGAAGGGAGTTCCGTCCTCTCCCTGGCTCCGTTGTTGAGATTAGCCTCTTTCTGCATCATACAGTTTTGGACAAAAATAGCATTGTCAACTTCATGTGCGCCCCTGGAAGGACCAGGAGTTTGTGCCTTGCCTAGTTCCTTGAGTGCCTCATTTTCCAATTCAACTGTAATTCGGCTATGATCTACCCATATCTGAAGAATTCCACTTCTTAGGTTGAGGTTGACTGCATGATCATAGATCGAGTCCTGACCCAAGACAAGAGGCTCAGTGAGGTCCTCATCTTGACACACTAGTACTTTGACTGTCATCACTTCGGCTTGAATGGAGATGGGAAGATCCACCTCGCCCATGCAAGGAGTTTCCACACCTCCCAATCCTATGAGATATGCTTCTATAGGATCGACAGTTAATTTCAATTCTTGACAGTAAGACAACTTGACAGCACTAGTGGATGCACCTGAGTCAATCAAAGCTCTTACAATCTTTGCACCCTTTCCTTGTCCTACTCCTATGGTTAAAAAAGGCCGTCGGTCGATTATTCTATGGGAATGCCCACCTGAAGTCTCGCACATGGCCATAGGATTGCCTACAGATTCTTGAGTGTCAAGCATAGGCGGGTCTCTGCCTTGTCTCCTCAATTTCATTCGTCGGATGTGTTCTAAAGCTTCTGCTTGTGCTTCTCTTCTCATTCGTTTCTCTTCTTCTTTACGTTCCCTAGCAGTGTTGAGTCGATTTAGCATCTCTTCAGTAAGGGGTTCCTGATATAACTTGACTCTGCAACCACTTATGTAACTTGGTAGAATATCGCCCTCTAAAGTGGCTAGTTGAACTGCGCCACTTGTGGAGATTCTATTGATAATCATTGGCCCGTAACCTCTTTTCTCTAATTTTCGTGTATGCTGCTTCAATGTGTAGACTAGGACTAGGTCGCCTGCTTTCAAGCCTTTATCCTTCACATGTGTATCAAAATATGCCTTTTGCCTCTTCTTCGCTGCATAGATTCCTGCTGCAGCTCTCAATCGTGTTTCGCCTAGACGTTCAAGATCAAAGATTCGAGAGGAGAGTTCATGGCCTGTCCAGTCATGTTCTTGTGCTACCTTCAATGTAGGTATCAAAAAGTCCAGGGGTAGCACAGCATTTTGGCCAAATACCATCTGAAAGGGGGTGGCTTGGAGTACCGTTTTATAGGCAACCCGGTATGCCCAAACAGCATGGTGTAGCTGTTTGTCCCAATCAGAGTGTTTATTGTTCACTAGTTTAGTCAGCGCATTGCATAAGATCTTATTAGTGCTCTCAGCCTGGCCATTAGCTTGTGGGTGATAGGGGGCCGATTTCTTATGTATCACCAAGAATACTTGGAGAAGGTTTTCTATGACTTCATTCAAGAAGTGTGTGCCTCTATCACTCACCAACTCTATTGGCAATCCGTACCTCGTGAATACATTTTCAAATAAGAACTTTGCTGTTGTTTGAGCATCATTTTTTGTAGTAGCTTTCGCTTCTACCCACTTGGTTAGATAGTCTGTGGCCACGATGATATATTCAGCATGTGAACCCTTAGCTGGGGGATTAATAGGACCAACAAAGTCTATTCCCCATTTAGAGAATGCACGTCCGCCCATCATAGGCTTCAGTGGCATCTCATCCTTGCGTATAGGGTACTGAGTTCTCTGACAAACATCACACCGTTTCACATAGGTATGTGCATCCATGTGAAGGGTTGGCCACCAAAAGCCTGCAAATAGTATTGCCTTGATTACCCGATCTGGTCCAAAGTGTTCCCCTGCTACACCTTGGTGAGCAGTATCCAAGATTTTGAGATATTCACTCTCATGGACACATAGTCTCAGGTAACCATCTTTACCACGCTTGTATAGATTATCACCAATGAGTGAGTAATCCTGGGCTTCTTGTTCTAAACTCCTTTTCCTAGCCAGAGTCATGTCTGGAGGGAATGTTTTCGCCCTCAGAAAGAATACTAGTGGTTCACTCCAATCTGGCACTATGGACACTTGATAAAGAGTGGCATGTTCCACAGGTGGTTTAGTGCAGCAGATTGGGCAATCCTTGCACAACTTTTGGACATCAGCTTCCATAGTCGGCCAATGCACTCCGAGTCTCCTTAGTGTCTGTAAGGTTCGTTGCTTTGAGTAGTGTTGCTCTAACGCACCTACATGTGCTAATTGCAACCATTTAGCATACTCATCCTCTTCCACACAACAAGCCAAGATCCCTTGATCTGTGTGCTTTTACATACTTCCTGCCATGATGTGATACTTTTGGGCTTTTACTACCTCTCTATCCTGTGTGTTTATTACTGGGTGGTTAGGTCCGTATGTCAACACTGGTACCAATGGCTTAGCCCACTGCGGCACCACCTCCAAATTAAACAAGTAAGCATCAGGAAGGTCATCTGACACTCCTTGTGGGGCTTCTCCCGATGTGAGCCTAGAAAGGTGATCTGCTCTCAAATGAGTCTTCCCTTTCCTTACCACAACCTCAAAATCATATTCCATTAGCAAGAGAAATTTAAACTTATTTGCAAGCAAATAGCGTCTAAATTTCTTAACTGCATATACCATGCCTAAGCCTTCTCTCTCAGTAGTGGTATAATTTCGTTCAGCTGCATTCAATTGTCTACTAGCATAGGCAATAGGAAGATCCATATTACCTTCACCAGTAGGTTGAGCAAGCACACATCCAATGGCATAATTGGATGCATCCACATGAACGTGGAAAGGCTTATTCCAATCCGGTGTGGTTAAGATTGGTGCTGAACATAATCGCCGTTTAAGCTCATTGAAGGAATTCTCACATTCCTCAGTCCACTCAAAGTTTGTCAGAAGTCCGTACAGAGGCTTTGCAATGATGGCATACATGTGTATAAATCGTCGGTAATAACCACAATGCCCCATGAAAGCTTGTACTTCCTTGACATTCTTTGGCCTAGGTAATTCGGCTATAGCTCTTACTTTCTCTTCATCCGTAGATATGCCATTCTTTGACACTATGTGTCCTAGAATTTTGCCTTGCCTGACCATAAAAACACATTTTTCTGGGTTTAGGCAGACTTGATATTCTCTGCATTTGTCAAAGATTTGTCTGAGTTCAGGAATATGGGTTTGTCTAATGTTGGAATGAGCACAAAGATCATCAACATAGACTTCTAAGTTTTCCTCAGGAACTCCTTAAATACATGGCACATCAGCCTTTGGAAGGTTGCGGGAGCATTGGTCAGCCCGAATGGCATTACCCTAAAAGCGAATATACCCCACTCTGTGGCAAAAGCCGTTTTATGCTGATCTTCTGGTGCAATGGCCACTTGATTGTAGCCAGAGAACCCATCTAGGAAGCTATACACTTCCTTGCCTGCCACCCTTTCTAAAAGATGCTCAGTGATAGGAAGCGGGTAATTATCCCTGATCGTGGCTGCGTTAACCTTCTTCAAGTTAATGCATACTCGTAATTTGTCGTTCTTCTTGGGCACCACCACAATGGGGGATACCCATTCAGTGTGCTCAATTTCATAGATAAATCCAGCTTCAACCAAGCGGTCTATCTCTTCTTTGATCTTGGCAGCATAGTTGTCATTATATGTGTATGGCTTTTGTTTTGAGGGTCTGGCCTCTGTAGTCATGGGAATCGTATGTGAGCATATGTCCGGGTCCACACCTTTCAAATCCTTGTAACTCCAAGCAAATACATCTCTGTATTCTCTTAGCAAGGCTATCAGCTCATGCTCTTCTTCCTCAGTGAGGTCATGTCCTATGTAAGTGCACCTCTCTTCTCCTTCTTCTATGGCTACCACTATTTTCTTGGTAGTTTCTTTGTTATCATAGGCCTCTCCCGATTGCGCCTCTCGTTTAGGCATTCTAATCATGACTCTCCTGTCATCTATCTCATACTTCTTAAAATTTTCCGGAACCTCAAACAAAGATTCTTCCTCTTCTGGTGTGACTTCTCTCTTCTTTCTTTTCTTTCCTTCTTCCTTATGGGTTACATGTGTGGCTAGCCTTACATCCTTTGTAAGCTCTCCGTGCTTCTGGGGTTGAAATTCTACTTCATAGAAGTATTCTTCATCTGATGCAAAAGGTGGGTCCATAATGATTGACTCTAGATCGGAGTCACTCGCATCCTCAAATGCATCAAGGCTAGGTTCACACTCTTCTAAAACTGCCTCTCCCATGATCGGCTCTATGGAGAAGACTGAAATGTCATAGCCATCCTCATCACAGTGAGGTGTCCATTGTTCTTCATTGATGGCTACATCCATGGTTGCTAGAATTTCTGCCCAGCCGTGAGGTTCGAATTCTTCGTCTGGAAAAACTACAGGTGCATAGGCTGGGTCTTGCATTGATCTATGGGTTTCTTTTGCACCTATCTCCCTGGCTTTTTCTCTCTTCTCTTCTTCTACTGCTACCTTACACATCCATAAGTGAGTGTCTTCATGCATCCATGAGGATCCTGATCCTAGGGAATGCACCGATTCCGTATCATCTTTGGCTCTATGGATGGGGTTCCATTGGATAGGAGGGACATCTCTATGAGAGTAATCCTTGAGATTGACTTTGGTTGTAACACCTAAGTGCTGCAAATACAAGGAATTGGTTCCCCAGTCCTGTACCACTTGCAACTGCCGCATAAATGGTCTTCCCAAAATCATCTCATAGGCTTGATTTTTGCTAAAGTCACAGATAGCAAATGTGTGCTCAAACTCTACACCACAAGTAGTGAGAGTTATCCCCTCGAGTAGTCCTAAGGGTCTTTCTATGTGCCCGTCAGCCATCTGCAATTTCATTCTCGTTGGCCTGAGAGCTGGCTTGCCCCATCGTTTCCATAAGGAAGTGGTAACAATTGCAACTCCTGCACCTGAGTCCAAGATGGCCTTGGTTGTGTATCCCTGATGAGTGATGGGGAGATATGTGTTTCCCTCTTCGCCCTCACTCATGTCTCCTATCTTGTCTAAGGGTATTTCTGGCACTGTTCTCTGGGATCCTACCTAGGAACGAGGTTTTGCTATCTCAAGCACTTGATTGGCTACATGTTTCCACACTTCTGGTCTAACCTTAAGCAGCTCTTCCAAAGTGAGATTGCACTGCACTTTGGTGTTCTTCACTACCTCTGTGTTCCTAGGTATGACTGAATCTTCGTTTCTTACCATGACTGTAGGTGCTCTCATACAGGTGGACTTTGCTTCCCATGGGCCTGTGAAATGGGGTAGTTCTTGTAAAGAATTAGACTTGAAGTCTAATCTTTCTTGAGATTGGGCACTCTCCTGCTCTCCATAAAGGGAAGGAAGGTCTTGTGGGAATTGATCGTGTGTGTCATCCACAAGTTCAATGGGGGGAGGAACTTCACTCTCTTTAGCCCATTTCTCTTCTTGAATCTCTCGCAAGAATTCTGGTGTGTATTGATTCATAGAAGAAGAGGTGTCTGGCTCCGTAGAGTTAGGCACGTAGGCCTCAGGCACATAGGCTTTCTGGGTAGGAAGACCTGCTCTTTCACTAGCCTTGTCATGGTGTTGAGGGGCGGGCTCCTTTTGTGATTGTGCAATTAGATTCTCTATTCTTTCTAGGGAGGGGGGGTTGTCTGGTTCAGTGGAATTGGGCACATAAGCTTTCGGTGGGGGATGGGTCATGTTTTTGCTTGCTTTATCTCTTTCTTGATTTTTTTCTTCCTTCGCAGATCTTGCAATTATGCCCTCTAACTTCTCTAGAAGTCCATCCAAGTGTAATTGCGTCTTTGCTGAGCCCGAGTAATTGAAAAGGCGACTGGCTTCAAACATAGTCTGAGCCAATGCGACCATTTTCGCGCAAAGCTTGGTTCTTTCTATCTCTAGGTCAGCTCTGGGGTAGCACTTGTCATGATCCGTTACATTTGGCCCTTCTTGGATTCTGGCCTGATATGCTTTAAGCATCATGTCTATGTCTTCAAGAGTGGGATCAGCTAATACTGATCCTGCTCGGGGTGGTGGGTGGGTTACGTGGGGTGTATTAGAGGGTGGAGAGATGGAGGGTGATGGGGATGGTAGCGGTGGGAATGTGTGAGAGTGCGGTTGAGATGTGATCTCTATGATTTTGGCCTTGGTTTCTCGTAGACTTTCCTCAAGTTCACTCATCTTCTTTGCCCATTGCCTTTTCATACGTTCACGGCTATCTCTCCAAGCTCTTGTTCTCTTCTTATTTTGGCTCTCAGTATCGCTAGCGTCTGGGCTCTTTTCCTGGCTTACCCCTTGGTTTTGCTGCAATGCTTGAGCTCTAGTGATTACCTGCACTGGTGCAGTGGAAGTGACACTTCCTGTGGAATTGACCACTAACCCAATAACATTAATCGAAGTGATTTTTGGCATATTGCTGGGATTCTTGGGACAATCTCGTAAGAGATGTTCCTTTCCGCACTCCTGGCAAAAGCCTTGGATCGTCACTGATTGGGGTTGTGTAGGTGCAGGCATGGGGCAATCACGTATGAGGTGATCACCCTGGCATCTGAAACAAGGTCCTCTAGGAAAAGGGGGTCGTATCTGCCTAGGTTGAGGTCTAGAGTTGGGGTTTGTGTACATGACATTAGCATATTCAAGCTCCCAAATAGGTTCACTCGGTTCCTCACTGTAGTAAGACTCACCATGTTCAGGAGACTGCATGTAGTAAGCATGGGGACTATCAACATGTGTAGAATCAAAGCTATGGTCACTGTGATCACTTTCTGAGATTAATGGTGTTACTGGGACTATCGCTCTATTCAGGTTTTCTTCTGCAGTAGCATACTTGACCGGAATCACATTAGTAGGAGCAGGTGGTTGCTGTGCTAGCACTGGCTGGGGTCTCAGTTGCCCTTGATAAGGTGGCTGATAAGTTTACTGTGGTCTGTTGTATTGTTGTGGTGGGTACTGATTCTGGTATCTACCCTGTTGTGGATATGGCTGAGGGTAATTTTGCCTAACAGTTTGTTTGTTATATGGGCAGTCTTGTGCAGTGTGGTTGGTGTACCTGCGCTCTATGGTGCAGTACTGGCTACTAGGATTCGCCTGGGGTTGGGCCATAATGGGACATGCATTTGCCATATGGTCACCGCCACAAGTGTAACACCGCTTAACTGGGGCAAATCTCGGAATTTGTTTGCTAGAGACACCTAGTTTTTGAGCTACCTTATCTGCAAGTTCCTCAATGGATGTGGATTGACCAGATGTGAGGCTACTAGAGCTATCAGAATCCTTATAGATTTTTGATAGTTCTAATTCCTCACCTAGATTGTCCTCAATGTCTATGCACATGCGCACGCACTCTTCTATCGTTCTGGGGTCCTTCAGATACACATATGACCTGAGCTTGGTGCTCAACAATCCATCTAAGAACAAGACCACTTGTTTGGCTGGTGTGGGTAACTCCGGCATCGGGCATCTCTCCAGGTACTGCCTAAATCTTCTTCCAGCTAGTCTGACCGTCTCTTGAGGTGTTTGTTTGAAGCTATGAATTAGTGAGGAAGTGTTGTGCTTGATTCCACTCTTAGAAAACTCAATGATAAATGCCTCTAAGAGCTGGTCTATGTTTCTAAAATGCCTCTCGTTCAGTGGTTGAAACCACGTAAGGGCAGTGTTCCTAAGGGTTAGACCAAAAGCATTATATTGTGTGAATAGGTCCTCTACCTGTTCAGCTTTCAAGACTTGCCTAAACTCTGCCACATGGTCATAAGGGTCACCCGTGCCATCGAAGTAGTTCTTCATGGACTTCACCAGTTGAGTTGGTCTCAAGGTCCTCGTGTGCTCTCTTGGTCTTGGCAAAGGGAAATCATCGGCATTTCTTCGGTTCCCTGGGGCTCTATGTCCCTCAAGTTCCCCTCTATTCGTGTCCATTCTCGTTCTTTCTCTTCCCCAAGAGTTGGCAAAGCTTACCTCAGGTCTCTCTCGACTCCTTTCTCTTTGAGTCCCCTAAGCTTGAGATGTTCCAGCTCCTTGGCGACCAAAGGACACATTCGATCTTGGTTGGGGGAAGATAAATTCTCCTTTCCAAGTGTAAGCATGCCTATCATTTTCTGTAACCCCAAAGATCCTCTCTGAAGAGTGATCTAAGTAGGTCACTCTTCCTGGAATATTAGGATCTTTGAACTCATATATCATGATTGTTCCTACCTCACTCGGTTGACTAGGTCTATATCTCCAAAAGGCTTCATCCGTCTCTCGGTTCAAGAGGAGATCTATGCTCTTATTATCTTGGGGAATCCACTCTGGTGTGATAATCCTCGTGAGAACAGATTTGCCTCGGGGGGTTCTAGGTTCTTCGCCCATGTTTCCTTGCTCTAGGTCACCTAAGTCTATTTCTGGGACCACATTCCCAAATTCATCTGTCCTATCGGGATGACTGGTGACTACATATATTGTCCCTTCCTTGTCCAAGTATGCTCCATTTTCAAACTTGACAGCTTGGCGTTCTAGTCCAATGGATTGGTCAGGGTTTTTAATCTGGACCACCGCTCTTCCTAGGCCGTCCTCATAGATGCTAGCACCTAATCGGTTGGTCCTAAGGTACTCGAGTTGCATCTTGTAAGGGCCTTCCACCCTATGTAAATATGGCACCCCAGAACTTCCTATAGGTCTCTCCATACCGTGGGACATCTCAGACTCGCTGGTCTCAGAACTAGGGTAATACGAATGATGGCTCAACTACTGGGCCCAAGACCTCGCAGTATGATTGACACTAGCCTCTGAAGATCTAAGACTTTGTCTGTCTCTCCCTAGGTGTCTACCTGACCTAAGGTTCATATGCCCTTTGTACGTTGCTGATTCTTTGGTACTAGTCACTTGTTCCTTTTAAGTTCCTTTGGATGTGTTTTCTTGTTTTTAGTTAAGCGTCATCAGGAGCACTTTCGTGGGTCGTACTTGATGTTCTGCGTCCGCTTAGTTTAAGTTCTTTTCCTTTAAGTTATCCCTTGACTACAATTTTGCCTACCCTTGCACTTGAGAAATTAAGGGCTCTTCAAACTTGAGTGTTCCTATCGTACCCCTAGTCAATCAGAACAAACACTCGCAATTAGCCTATGCTAAAAATAGACTGAGGGGGTTAAGTGATGTTCCAACCTCAAGTCGCTCCTCCTGGCGATGCTGGTCTACCCAGGAAGCACGTTCCCGAGCTTGTTCTCCTTGGCACTTACTTTGCTTTCTCCAAGAGCTCTCGATGATCCTGTAAGAATCCCAAGTTTAGCTTCAAGTTCATCCTTCAATTGACAGACAATTTATTTCAGACACTTTTTTAATGATCCTTGTTCCCCCTTTTGTATTGCTAAAAATTTCCTCTAGAGCTCCCTTGGTGTTCCTACCCCTCAGTGTGTCAACTTCCAAATATCCTATCCCTCAGTATATGCCACGAGCTTTCCGACAAGCCCTAGAGCTCAAAAAATGGATTTCGTGTGAAAAAGTTATGACCGTTCAGGGTTTAGGGGGTTAACCAGACAAACAGAACCTTTCAGGAGTTTTCATGCATTTTTCTAAGGCCTTTTCAAGTGTGTGAGTATTTGAGAATGCAAATATGCCCAAAATTTAGCTTAAATTTCCAAAAAATTTACCCCTTAATTTTTGCCGAAAATGTCTGTCTATCGCGATAGACGGTGTCTGTCGCGATAGACACAAACTATTGTGGGGGGCTGTCTGTCGCGATAGACGGTGTCTGTCGCGATAGACGGTGTCTGTCGCGATAGACGGTGTCTGTCACGATAGAGTGGTCTGTCGCGATAGAGTGGTGTGTCGCGATAGACGGTGTCTGTCGCGATAGACGGTGTCTGTCGCGATAGAGTGGTCTGTCGCGATAGAGTGGTCTGTCGCGATAGACGGTGTCTGTCGCGATAGACGGTGTCTGTCGCGATAGAGTGGTCTGTCACGATAGACGGTGTCTGTCGCGATAGAGTGGTCTGTCGTGATAGACGGTGTTTGTCGCGATAGACGCTGTCTGTCGTCTGTCGTGATTTGGTCTGTCGCGATAGACGGTGTCTGTCACGATAGACTGGGTCTGTCGTGGAATTTTGGTCTGTCGCGATAGACAGGTGTCTGTCGCGATAGACGCTGTCTGTCGTCTGTCGTGATTTGGTCTGTCGCGATAGATGGTGTCTGTCGCGATAGATTGGGTCTGTCGTGGAATTTTGGTCTGTCGCGATAGACAGGTGTCTGTCGCGATAGACGCTGTCTGTCGTCTGTCATGATTTGGTCTGTCGTGGAATTTTGGTCTGTCGCGATAGACAGGTGTCTGTCGCGATAGACGGGGTCTATCGTGGGTCTCTGTCTGTAGCGATAGACGGTGTCTGTCGCGATAGACTGAAAAAACACAAATTTTTGAGAAACTTCTAGTGATTTGGAGTGCTCTAATGGTGTAGGTTACCGTGCCAAACATGCATTCACAAAATATTATGTTTTTTCTGTCTGTCGCGACAGACAGAGTTCGTCGTCCCGAGACCTGTGCAGAGTCTGTCGTACATGCGCACACTGCTGGAGAAGGTGGTACAGCTAGTTCCTGCAACAAAAGCTCAAAAACACACCAAAAACAGATAGCATGCAAGCTCTCTCTCGCTCTCTCTCACAATGAAATGAGGGAAATGAGGTGGGGAGTGTAATATGACCAAAAAACTGAAATTTTTTATGGAGATGGAGGTGGAGGTGGGAGATGGTGGGGATGATGATGGTGATGATGGTGATGCGAAAGTAAGGAAAAAATGAAGAAAAATAAAGAGAAGGAAGGATATTACCTATAACTCCAATGTCTCAACTCGACGTCACGCTCGTCCTCGAAGCTCTCTCCCCGGCAACGGCGCCAAATTTGGTGTCACTCTAGCACAATGGTGAGTACCAACGTGAGAAGATTCACCTCATAATTGTCAATCCGTGGAGACGTGAGGACTAGTATGAAGACTATGAGCAAGTGAAGGCACAAGTGTGTGAGTGAGAAGCACACAAGCATGCACACACATACACACACACACGCACACAAGGCAAGAACAAGGAGAGGAACAATGGAGTTCTTTGCATTAGTCAAAAAGTCTCTTACATAAGCTCAATTCACAAACAATCTAACCTCAAAAATGAGCTCTCTAGCTCTTTTTATAGTTTTCTAACTAGCTTTGGTCTTGTCCAGACCTAGTGTCCGGCCTAGTTAAAAATTAGGTTCTAGAGCCTATTTGAGGGCTCAAACAGAGTCTAAAAATTATGAAAATTGATATGTAGCTAGTTCTAATACTCCTCAAGCTCGAGGACTCCTCGGCTTGCACAAAATGGAGTCTATTCTACCAAAAACAGAATTTACAATGTTTGTGTAGTGATTAAAATCACTTGAGTTGTAAATGGTCCATGGAAAAAATGATTGGGCCTTGTTGCCGTATTGTGCATGACTCCTCCGTTGCGCTAGTATGCTCTTCATCTGACTTGTATGCCAACAGCTCCCAAACAAAATGTGACTGATTTTGTCACAAAGCTCAAGGACTAGCAGATCAGTTGGGAAGCATTGGAGAGGTAATAGATGAAGAGCAAATTGTAAGGCAGGTCATCAATGGATTGAAGGTAGATGACAAGTGGGAAGCATTCACCACAGCTATGGATTTGTACATGGACATGCATGTACCTGATTTCAATACACTCATTGGACAATTACTTACTCAAGAGGCAAAGCTTATCAAAAATGGAGAAAGCTTTAAAGGTAATCAATCTTCAGCTTTATACACTGATAAAAGCAAGTCCAAAGATAACAAAGGAAAGGCAAAGAAAGTGGATGATGAAGCAGGTACATATCAAGCTAACTATGCAGGTAGAGGAAGACATGGTAGAGGTAGAGGAAGAGGAGGTAGACAAGGCAGGGGGAGATCCGAAGACTCCAACTCATGTTCTATTTGTGGATTAACTAATCATACAACTGAAAATTGCTTTAGGAATTCCAGGAATCAAAGAGGCAGAGGATACAATAGAGGAAGTTATGGCTACTGAAGAGGAAGGTTCAACAATTATCATGGCAACTACAACAACTACAATCATTCAAACTATCAATGAGGCTACAAAGGAAGGAGAGACTTCAATAACTACACAGAAGACTCAAACAAAGAGGATTCATTATTAATCATGAACATGGCTATGCCACAAGGTAAATCTGATGAGCCTGTTTTCTACATAGATTCAGGTTGTTCAAATCATGTGGCAAGAAATGTGGCACTCCTATCAGATTTAGAAGATCCAAGGAATAAGCATGAGGTACAAACAGGAGATGATACAAGAAATCTTGTGGAGAAAATAGGCAATGTCAAAGCACCTAATGGAAACATCAACCTACTCAGTAAGGTACTCTATGTCCCTACCATTACAAAGAATTTGATAAGTGTTGGGCAGATAGTAGAGAAAGGGTTGCAAGTCAGGTTCACAAAAGCAGGAGCATTTGTTGAAGATCCAAGTCAAGGATTGAGAAGAATTGCAAAAGGTGAAAAGGCAGGTAGATTGTTCACAGTTGAATTACAAGACACTAGAAACATTGCTCTCTTTAATTATGGTAGTCAGACACTCACAGAATTGGAAGTATGGCACAAAAGGTCAGCACATATTGGTGAGAGGTCATTAAAGCAAATTTGCAGGGACCAAAGTGTACTTGGACTCCCTAATTTGTCAAAACAACATATGATTTATAAGTGTACTGCATGTCAATTTGGAAAGTCTCACAGGTTACCATTCATGAAGAAAGGTTATATGAATGGAGATCTCTTGGAGTTGGTTCATACAGATGTATGGGGACCTAGCAAGGAAGCTTCAATATCTGGATCAAGGTATTATGTCTCCTTTATTGATGATTGCAATAGATGGACTATCCTATTCTTTATGAAACACAAAGATGAAGTTTTTTCATGTTTCAAAAGATATTTGGCTCTTGTGGAGAATCAAACAGGTAAATCGCTAAAAAGGCTAAGGTCAGATGGAGAGGGAGAATACTTCTCCCATGAGTTTGATTATTTTCTTCAAGAAAGAGGAATCAAAAGAGAGGTAACTACAAGGTACACTCCTAAGCAAAATGGAGTGGCAGAAAGGAGGAATAGGACAATTGTTGAAGCTGCAAGATCTATGTTAAATGAAAAGCATTTACCTAATTACTTATGGGCTGAGGTTGTATCTACAGCCACTTACTTGATTAACAGATTGCCTTCAAAATCCCTTGATGGGATGACTCCATATGAGGCTTGGAATGGAAGAATACCAAGCTTAGATCATTGTAAATTTTTTGGATGTATTGCTTTTGCTCATGTTCCTTCACAGGTTAGAGGCAAGATGGATCCAAAGGCAGAAAGGTGTCTATTTATTGGGTATGACAACAATCAAAAGAGCTACAGGTTATACAACCCTACCAACAAAGGATTCTTGGTAAGCAGAGATGTAGTTTTTTATGAGAAAAATTCATGGTATGAAGATTCATGCAAGAAGGTCAATTTACCATATGATCTTGAAGAACATTTTCTAAATCTTGGTAGAGAACACCCAAAGATTGAAGCACAAGACACCTTAGAGGATGATCAAGAATCTCATATGGAAAAGATCAAAGCATGGAAGTCTAAAGGTAAAGAAAAATCGGAAGAACTTGGACATGAGGTAGAATCATCACATCATGGCCTAAGAAGATCTATGAGGGAAAAGAAAAAACCAGAAAGGTATGGGTTTGACACCTCATTAGTAACTAAACATTCTATCTACATAGCACAGGACATAAACCGAGACGAACCATCATCATTTGAAGAGGCCAAAGCAAAAACAGAATGGAAGAATGCAATGAAGGAAGAGATTGAAGCACTTGAGGAAAACAACACTTGGGATTTGGTGCCCAAGACTTCATCCATGAAGGTAATAGGCTCAAGATGGGTCTATAAACTCAAGAAGAATTATGATGGTTCCATTAACAGGTATAAGGCAAGGCTTGTAGCAAAAGGCTTTGCACAAACTCAGGGAATTGATTATGAGGAGACCTTCTCTCCTGTGGCAAAGATGCCTACTATTAGGGTTTTTCTTAGTATCGCCTCTTCCAAGAATTGGAAGATACTTCAACTAGATGTAAAGAATGCATTCTTGAATGGTTGGATAACAAAAGAGGTATATATGGCACAACCACCTGGTTTTGAGAATCAAGTTTATCCTGATTATGTGTGTAAACTTAACAAAGCATTGTATGGTCTCAAGCAAGCTCCAAGAGCTTGGAATTTCAGGCTTGTTTCATTCTTGCAGGAAAAGGCTTTCAACCAAGCAAGGCAGATCCTTCACTCTTTATTAAAAAGAGTAATTCTGAGGTCATCTACTTATGTGTATATGTAGATGATATTATATTGACAAGAAATGATGCAGATGGTATGAAGAAGATCAAAGATCAGATGAGAGAAGAGTTCAAGATAAGTGATTTGGGTTCACTTACCTACTTCCTAGGCTTGGAAGTTGTCTACAAAGATCATGGTTTGTTTCTCACTCAAAGAAAGTACATTAAGGACATGTTGGCAAAATTCAAGATGCAAGATTGTAAGATTGCAGGTACTCCAATGGAGGTCAATCAAAAATTGAGCTCACATGAAGGTGAACTCATAGAGGACATCACATCATATCAAAGTCTAGTGGGTAGTCTCAACTATGCCACATTGACAAGAGTAGATATATGTTACAGTGTGAGTGTGCTAAGCCAATTTATGCACACACCAAGGAAACCACATATGGATGCTGCCAAAAGGATTCTCAGGTATCTCAAAGGAACCATAAATGAAGGACTTTATTATCCTTATGTATCTGATTTAGGTTTGAAGCTATTTTCTGATGCAGATTGGGTTGGCTCCAAGGAAGATAGAAGGAGCACTTCAGGTTATCTTACCTTTGTAGGTTCAAAGCTTATTTCATGGTCATCCAAGAAGCAACCCACAGTTTCTCTCTCTTCTACTGAAGCTGAATATAGAGGTCTTGCCATAGCTACACAAGAAGCTATGTGGATGAAGACATTATTCAAAGATCTTGGATTGGAGTTTGGAACTCCAACTATTTTTCGTGACAATATGAGTTCTATTCACTTAGCTGTTAATCCTATTTTTCATGCAAGGACTAAACATATTGAAGTTCATTATCACTATGTACGAGAGAAGGTTCTAAGCAAAGATATTCAAATATCATATGTGTCCACTCATCAACAATGTGCAGATATTCCAACCAAAGCATTGGATGGTACAAAGCTTTACAAATTCAAGGCTATGATTGGTTTGCAGGTAATCTTGGAAGATTGAAGACCTCAAGCATACTTGGCTTGAGGGGGAGCTGTTGGAGCAAGTCTATGACAAGCCTAAGTATTGGCTTGAGTCCCACAAAGTCATAGAAGAAGCCTAAAAATGAAGACTATGTAAAGTTCACTTGTGAACTACCTCTTGTAACTTTTGAAGAGTTTACTTAATGTAAAAGTGAAAGAATCTTAAGTGGTTGAGTCCACTTGATCAAAAAGGGAAAGAGAGCCATGAATTCGTGATTTGTGGTATATAGAGAATCAAATCAATCACAATTGATTGGAGAGTGATTGAGGGAAGTTAGCCTCCCAAACTCAACTATAAATAGATGGCAGTTTTAGTCGTGGTTAGAGAGACCTATGTGAAGACCTCCAAGAGCTAAGATTTATGCCATATCAAGGTGTGATTACAAGGCACACATATGTATCAGTACGTTCATTGTATTGTACAAGCAATATACTTTCATTTTCATGATCATTTGAGTTCATATTTCCATGTTCTTGTGAAGTGTACTACTCACTGCCATATCTCTCAGTTTTCTTAGTCAGATTGCAGAGATGGTTTCTCTAAGCTTGGTGCATCATTTCCTGTGATTTAACTTGTTAAAGTTAGCTCTATAAGTCTACTATATGCTCACCAATTTTTCATTTCATTTGAATGTTTCAATCTTCAATTATGTTCAGTTGAACGCAACAGTATCTGTTCATTTTCACTTCTCTGTCAGGTACCCGACTTTTTTACTCATCTTGTCAGAGTCATTTCTCAGTGTTTACTTATCCAAATTCACTAATTTAAAGCTCGTTGGATTCAGTTTACTGTCTAGTATAAGCATAAAAATTTTTATAATCATTGGATTCTTAAATCTTGAGTTATCTT
>CM035414.1:168282672-168287672 GCA_020310875.1 Ceratopteris richardii | reverse complement strand
GATGGAGATATCAAAGAAATAAAAAAGAATCACGATAATATTCATATCAAGAAGCCATGGAGAAAGACAATGTATTTATGATGAATTTTTTTATGATGAAGAAGAGGAAGAACAGCAAAAAGAAGAACTACACCTCATGAGAGCCTCGTATCATATGTCAAAAGAGGAAGTAGAAGGGTTGCATCCCTAAAGCTAATCCTCTAAGCAAACACCGCTCGACATACCTTGCACCTCCATGATACCATAAGAGAAGAAAGCATGAGAACATAGAAAGAATGTATGTTGACCGCTATAAGTCATCATTGAGGTAAACATCAAGACAAACAAGGACAAGAGGATCCATAAGAAGTATTGAATATACTATGGAGAACATAAGAAGACAACAAGAGGAGGCAATGCAATGCATGAAGGCTCAAGTAGAAAAAGAAATTAATCAATGAGGCCCACCTCCATAGTCCCAACCCGTCAATCAAAAATAAGGACAAGCCAAGTTAGCCAAAAGGTCACATGAGGAATCTGTCAAAGACTTACAAGAATAACAACAATAGAATGCTACTTAATCCAACTTTCCTTGTCAAGTATTTAGACCAATTTTCGAAGTATCTAATGAAGGAACTCCACAAATTATGTCAATGAAAAAGGACCCATTAAGTAGTCTTGCCGCGAAAGGACCAACCATGATGCATGCCACAAAAGAAGAGGAGAAGTATGCATCAAGCCAATCCTTTCCAATAAGAGAAGGATATGTACATAGTTTGCTTCAGTTGAAGAAGAATCATGTGGGAGAATCCAAATACCAACAACATTGTCTATCCCACAATTTGTTGATATACAAGATTTGGATGTTATGGATGTACCAAAGCCACCCTCACCATTGTCAATAGACATTTATGGGTTCAAGCTAACACAACACCATTAATAGAGCATGAAGCAATTGGAGGTGAAATCAAAGAACCTCTCTAGTAGCTATGGAGATCTCACCTATAGCTATGGTTGCACCACAATTCAAGTCTCTACAATTGTTGTAACCTCAGCAATTCGTATATACTTAATGTTTCAAACCCCAATTTCTACTTGAAAAGTCATTGAAGGTTGTTGTCTCTAGTTAAAGAAGGTACACAAACTTCCCAAAATTAACTTTGCTTTTAATATATATATACCAAAATCAATCAAGGTAAACCCCAAATTCAAGGAAAGTGCAACTACAAGCTCATGGTAGTCAACCACAAGACTATATAGCATATCATCTCCACTATGCACAGTATCGACTCAATACTATGACATCCCCACTAACGTCCTCAGTGCCCAATAGTGGGTATAGAGCTCAAAATGAATACATGCTCACACACACACCCCACAATGCACACACTCCACGAGCATGAACTCACAAGAAGCTCTGCGAACTGCGTTTCTATCACTTCCGAAAGTGATGGGCAAACTCAGCCATAATGAAGCCTAGCACCAAATGCAAACAAAACATAGGAAAAATTATAGAAAAAAACATAGTTGATAGGGTATACACACCTAACAACTGATCGCAACTTGGACGAAGAATCCACAAGTGAAAACTGCATGTCCGCTAATACGACAATCATATATACCAAAATGAATCCAGGTAAACCCCAAATTCACCCTCAAAGGAAAGTGCAACTACAAGCTCATGGTAGTCAACCACAAGACTATATAGCATATCAGCTCCACAATGCACAGTATCGACTCAATACAATGACATCCCCACTAACGTCCTTAGTGCCCAATAGTGGGTATAGAGCTCAGAATGAATACATGCTCACACACACACCCCACAATGCACACACACCACGAGCATGACCTGACAAGAAGCTCTGCGAACTGAGTTTCTATCACTTCCGGAATTGATGGGCAAACTCAGCCATAATGAAGCCTAGCACCAAACGCAAACAAAACATAGGAAAAATTACAGAAAAAGCATAGTTGATAGTGTATACACACCTAACAACTGGTCTCAACTCGGACGAAGAATCCACAAGTGAAAACTGCATGTCTGCTAATACGACAATCATATATATACCAGAATGAATCCAGGTAAACCCCAAATTCACCCTCAAAGGAAAGTGCAACTACAAGCTAAATGCTTCACATCCTAGCTAAAATGATCTAGCTTTACAATAAAATCCTAAATATCTAACCGTGCATGAATGAATATTTACCATCTAATAAAACGTCAAGTACTTCACATGAATACCAGTCATGCAGATACAAATAAATAGGATCATGACTAACTGGAACAGTTTTGAGGAATTTCACATGTTTACCTTCGCTAGAAGGTTTCTAGACAATGTTAGGACAGTTAATTTTAAAAAATTATACCATATCAAAAGTAAATTCAGCAAGCTCTTTAATAAAAAAATTAAATGAACCTTTCACATTATAAATTCAATTTTTCACTTTCTTATTAGTTTTTATGTGAAAAGCTTGCCTTTCAAGGTTTACTAAATCCATGGCAGTAATTATTCCAATACCTCAATTTTGAAAACCAAGAAGTCTCTACCAAGAAAAATTCACAATTTCAAGAGGGACTTGAAAAAGGTTATTCCAATCTCTAATTCACCCTTTCAAGCTCAATTTCAACCACCCATTATGAGTTATCTCAACACTCAATCTACGCCCTTATTGGTGGAATTCTTTCAGCTTTGAGCCTCTGTATTCAAAAGTGGTTTTAACTCACCTTCAGACTCTATTTTGGAGGGATTTCACCTTCAGCTTCAGACTTATCTTTTATATATTATTCAGTTTGAATTCAACTTTTGTTCATTACACCCACTCCATGCTCAACGAGTTTATGTAATCTCAGGTTCACATATGAGGTCAACTTCACACAAATTTGTGTCCATGTGAACGAAACCAGACAAGGACAAGTCTAGTAAGTCTAGACTTTCAGCTAAACCAATACTTGCATACCTAAGAATTTTTGAACTGCATTGATGAACTTGACTGAGAATGTGGTTATCAGCATTTATAGAAACAAACTGACATTGTATTTGTTGTAGATTATGGTTCCTCTCAAAGATTCAGACCCTCAATTACCATTCTGACAATTCTGAGTTGATTAAAAAGAAGGCACAATCTCCTCTTGAAGTTGAAGATCCTATTTTAACTTTTAAGTAATCAGTTGAATCATTTGCAGCTTTGCAAGAAAAAAATATTATAGTTCCATTCTCCATATTATCATGCGCCCCTTGGGAAAAATGAGCAAACATTGGAGCTTTACTTGCCATCGTGAAAACCATCTCCTCTAAGTTAGTTGTAATGCAATGCCTTCAAAAGTAATCACAACTATGGGAGTGTCCTAACTACATTCCATAAGAAGTGGTTTGCTTAAGTTGATATGAATTTAGAAATAATTATGACTCTCCTAAGCATTCCACTTTGATACTAAATGTTGAATTTTGTCTACCAAAGACTAAGATAACACAACTGTTGTATAATTTAGGAATACACGCTGAAATGAGTTACAAAAACTCATTGAGCATAAACCAAAGCATATAAGACCTAAGCATGAAGTCAATAATGGACGAACTAAGGCTAAAAGGGGACAATGTTGATAAAGAAATGGAAAATTGAGGTAAGCTCAAGTAGACTGTTGAAGCAGATACCCAGCAAAAAATGATATCTTAATGGGAATAATAAGCACTTGAAGAAGGGATCCTCCAAAAACGGGGAGACAATGAGTACACAATACATTGAGGTAGATGTTCAAAAATAAACGACGACTGAACATGGACAACAATCACCTCAAACAGACACCCTCCAAAGCTGAATAAAGGCCTCCAAAACTCTGATACATTGAACAACCCTCTTCCTTGAGTGCATGAGTCTTGTCAAGACTTGGATTGAATTGTTATAGTGAGGAAACCGTTAATTTCTTATATGGTTCTCCCAGATTTCAAGTGCTTTTGTTTTACTTACATGAACAACATTTGAGTATAAAAAACTTGTTTTCATTTTTATCAGAACATCTTATTTTCCTTTTTCAACAAAATTTATAATTTTTATTTCTATTGAGAGACTTTATAACCATAATTGTTATGGGAAACATTAACACTATCAGTTCTAAGGTAGTTTTGACTATAAAGTCCTAAAATCTGAAGTCCCTAATCTAACTTCATGGTAGATTCCTGAAAATTTTTCTTTAATAAAACTATCTTGCTGCCTCCTAATGAAGATTAACACAATATTTTCCAACATAAGTCACTTAATCACCTCCAAGACTTTTATCATGTCATTAATATTTTTATCATCTACATGCACCAATGGACTGCCTTAGGCATCCAATTTAACAATATTTGAAGTAAAGATAAGGAACCAGACAACTTTCCTAGTTTCGTCACTTGTTTGCATGAGACATGAGGTTGACATGACAAAGAAACATGTAGAAAAATGAAGCAACTGCCTGTTTTTACTGCCAAGGAACGGACTCTGGATGGTTCTGAGATGAGAGCAATGAAGCACAAGCTCAATGACAAGATAACTAAATGATCTTCCTTTCTTATTTCTGTCGGATGAAACTAAATACTCCACAGCCCTTTCTCAAGCACTTCTATAAAATTTTACAGAACATCCTTCAAATGAAATATACATGCAATTAGATTACATAGGAATTCCAGGACCAGAAATTCTTTGAGCAAAGACAGAGTTATAGGCATCTCATTTGAATGTAAGGTGTCATCGTTTCTTGGCAACAAGGATGCGAGTTGCTTTGACAAGCTCCTCTTTAACCATAAAAAGAACAGCTGCAGCAAAAACACTCTGCAAGATTTTTGTCCCCATACCTTTGTAAAACCCACCAACACCCTCAAACCGGATAATCTTCAGGATAGCATCGAAAGTCCCTGACCATTACCAAAAGAATATGACATCATTATTTTCATTGTGCAAGTGTATGTAAATACAAAAACTTTCTACCCATTGTTTGCTGTTCACAAAGAAAATAAAAGCTAACAGAAAAACAGTATTGCAAT
>CM035414.1:168262672-168267672 GCA_020310875.1 Ceratopteris richardii | reverse complement strand
TAAGTAATGTGGATTAATGACATCAAAAAAGGTTCTAATTGTTTGATATATGCCATAATAAGATCGGAAAGCTCTGACATTGCAGGGACTTAACCGAAAAAACGGTGAAGAATAGCAAATCTGAATCAGTACATGATTTTTAAAAAAAGGTGTAAGGAGAAAAACAAAACAGGATAATACGGAGAAGTAAGGAATTAAAAAAAGGTGTAAGGAGAAAAACAAAACAGGATAATACATAGAAGTAAGGAAAAGAGAAGCAAAACCATTCCTTATAGCAAAGTTCTATTAGAAAAGAAAAAACAACAAGCACTAAAAACCAAAACAATGAAAAGATTTGAGTTTCAACTCTTTCACAACCCCTTTCATAATTTATCCCTTTCTCCTGGTTGTTTATTCCTTCCCTTTTTTCTTCTTTCTATTTTATCTTTCTCTATCAAATTATTCTCTTATCAAACGAAACCAGCATGCTTTAAAATGAAATTGGAAGAACTCTTCCAAAACTTCACTTAGATGGATTATATAGTTAAGAATCAACAAATAAGTAAAATTTAAAGAACGCATAGAAACAAAACAAGAAGCAACATGTTATTTGTGAACAAAGGGAGACCTTCAAATGGAAAATTGTAAAAAGTCGCTAAAGGATATAATTACATAGATTAAGAGTCAGAAAATAATCAAATGAATGAACAAAGTTTTAAGAATCCAGAAACAAAACAAGGAAATACATATTATTTGTGAACAAAGGGAGAGTTGAGACCCAGAGAGGAAACATACTGCAGCCAATGTACCATATGACATATTCCTCTTGAGATTGTTTGTAGGCTTCTCTGAGCTTGCAGTCTCAGCTTCCAGAAATATTTGTCTGATGTTACTTCCCCCACAAGCATTCTTTTGTGCTTGTGCATGAGTCTAGAAGAAATCACTGAAGTTAGCTGCTGAAATCCTGGAACATATGCCTCACACATTGAAAACGTTTATAGAAATGGCAGGTCCTAGCACTTAATACCTGCATTCTTGTTACAAGCACCCATATGGGATTCGTGAGCAGAACATTCAGACATCTGCATGTTTATATGATGTTGAACAGTAAGCTAATACAAAGAACTGAATGTATTTGCAGTATACTATAAAATAAACTAATATACAAGTAAGAAGGTCAGGATACCCTGCTAGTGCCGCAACTACTAAAGCAGAGAACATCCCCGGTGAACCATCGCCAAAGCCTCTCTTTTTCCGCTTCAATGCATAAGCCTCAGCTTCGTCTTTGAATAGTTGATAAAAATAATAATAGACTCCCTGGTTCATAAAGCATCATATAATCAGTGAGAAGCATAGTGTCTAAGTAATTTACCTCCATATAGGACACATAATATAGACCTGTGATGCAGCAGTTCCAATTAAAGAAGGTGTTAACCCTCTAAAGAGACCTTCCCAACCCTCTTCTTGAAGAACCTAGAAATATCAATGATTTCATTTACTAACATGAGGCATTTCATTTCCTTGTGTCAATAGAACCATGATTCTTACCCTGCTCAATTCTCTGAATGTACCTAGTGACCTCTTTTGCTGACTGCCAACTTCTGGTGGAGCCCTCTCTACTTGAGATGCTTGATATGTGGACTGCTTAGCCTTTCTTTCAGTTTGTTGCCTGGTATTGACCTGTAGAGTGAAACAGAACTCTGTGCCCATAACCTTACAAGGCTTCAGCCCAAAACAATCAAGACTGATGCTCTACTCTTTACAATCCAAGCCAATTTTGAACCCATTTAAAGAGGGCAAAAAGATTCTGCCACCCAGATGAGAATCTGAGAAAAGAGAAGAGGGACGTAGGCCCATAATGGAGAGGTCCTCGAATGAGAGTGCTAACAAAGTAGCTTAAGAAATAGAAAAAAAATGGAATTAGCAAAAAAAGAGCTTCAGATTAAAAAAAAAAGGGAAAAAGGGGGGGGGGACACACAAAACTAGGAAAAAAAAAGTATGTACAGATATGCAACCACAAATGCAGTAGGCACAGGAATTCTACAGCATATTTGAAAGAAGCACACATGTAATATAACTATACACCACACACCTGTGTGTGTGTGTGTGTGTGTGTGTGTGTGTGTGTGTGTGTGTGTGTGTGTGTGTGCGCGCGCGCACGCGCGCGCGTCATATGCCCCAGATATGGAAGCATGTGTACAAAATGAACATATGCTCCGAATCAAACTGCAAGGTAATACAAGAAATACTCGCATCAAGTTGCAACCCCATCGATTTCCTCATAAGGTGAACATGGTTCACAAGAGTAGTGTTCTCATATGTGACGAAGTTTCTTCCATACCTCATATGGGATGGTCATCTCTTTCGAATTCAACATAAAGTTCACCTGATTCAGCCATTTTGATGTAAGTGATGGCATTTTCATTGAGGTTGGTCCATGCTCCATCTATCATGGTACTTGCTTCTTGTTCTTCAAGTGCTCCTTCACATTCTTTCAAGAAAAGAGCGCTTGCATCCTTTGCTTCCATAAATCGAAACTTGTGTCATCAAATCCCTTAACCTAAAGATTTTTTATCTCCAAGGAAGAATAAGCTATAGTTGCACTATTGTGGAAATAAGAGAAAAAGTCAATTTCTAAAATTTATCCCAAAAATTAAATAAAATCTTAAATTATGCGGCAAATCTTACTAATATTGCAATACACTTGCACAAATATATGTGCAATTAGCTCATCGTGTGCTTTCTCAAGGGTCTTGTCCTTCCTGTTAGACATTGGCCTATAGAGACCTTCACATGTGTGTGTGGGACAAGGGCTAAGGTTAGCCAAGGTCCCTAGCTTGAGGGATAACCTAAGGTACTTAAGAGGTAATGGGAATGAGTCTGCATGATAGCCACATGTCCACACTAGAGCATTCCAGATCATTACTATCCCGAATGCAAGAGGATATGAAGGATGGGAGGAGAATTGTGCACACACAACTTTCAAGTTCTTAATCTTAAGAGTCTTCTTCAGAGAGAGATTTAAGGATTCAATTCCTACACTTCGCATCAGAACAAAGGTTTGACTAAGAGAATTTTTGCGAGTATCTTTTTTGGCCACCTTCGGATTTAGAGGCCATCGTCATCGTCTTCACAAGAGGAGCCGTTGACATACGGAGCAACAAGGGAGAAGTCGGACTTGGTTCATCAAAAAAGAAGGGATGTTGGCCCCTCAAAGAAGCCCATGGGCCCCCCAAAGGAGCCCCACACGCACAACGCCCAAGGAGGCAAATGGGGCAGCCCTCCTACACCCAAACAGCCACCCACGAGCTTGAGCGCTCATGCGTGAGGAGGAAGAGAAGCTTCATCTTCTCTCCCCTTGTGTTGTGAGACAAGAAGGAACCAAAAGCCTTCTTATACCCAAAATTTACGTTATGGAGCTGCTATATGGGATAAATATCACCTTCACATATGCATGCTTGTGAGAAACTCCATAGAGGAGGAAGGAGCAAGCCGATTTTCTTCATGTACACCCTCTCTAAGAGAGTATATATGCATCATCTACCTCCACTAAAATGGCCATAACTCTCATGCAATATCCAAATGGGGTGATTCCAATTGCTATGGAATCTTGACTCAGAGAGCTATAAGATAAATACTTGGATGACACCATTTGGCCAACTAAACCATAAACACATAGCTTCAAAGTTGACTATCCATAGTCAAAGAGCTTAACCAAAGGATAATTTTTGTGAATACATGCATTTTTACTCTCTTTTATGCATCAATTAGCATTTACGATAAGCATTGGCACCCCATACATGCATGTATGCTCGCCCATATGCTTATCAATCTCTACACTTTTGGTAAAAGTAGGATTGTAGCATAATTTCTAGTAAGTACGGCGAGGAAAAAGCAAGAAGATTTAGTGTTCTTATGAAATTTATTCGTGCTGCAAACATGTTAATTATTGTACAAGGCGTGTAGTGCCCTTTGGGTATTTTGGTTGCTTATTATATACCCACTACCGAAATGCTTCCGAAATTTTTTTAATCTGTATGCATAATTGATTGATGCATGAAAATAGAGAGCATACGAATAGTGCTTGTTGATTTTGTTGTTCTCTTAGGCATAGGCTTGTGATTTGCTAGTTTCAACTGAAACTCTTTATACTAGGTATACATAAAAACATTTTTTTAAAAGGAAAACATACAAAACATAAAAAGCACTCACACTTTCATAGATATGGACTAAGGACATTCATCACCTCATAGGGAAGACACACACATGGCTGACCATATGGTAGACACTATAGAAAACATACAAAACATAAAAAGAACTCACACTTTCATAGACATGGACTCAGGACATTCATCACTTCATAGCGAAGACACACACATGGCTGACCATACAATAGATACTATAAAAACCATGAGCATTAGAATATTTCACTAAGAGAGCACACTTCAAACTATCTTAGAGCACGTTTGTAGCTCTAAGAAAGAAGAATTGATACCTGAAAGTGAGATTCCAAGAATGGAGTTGAAGCTCTAGGTGAGCATTAGAAGAAAAAAAAAGATAACCGCAACCATAGTACTAGACTCCCTAAACACAAGGAGTGATGCACATGAGGACTTTGGAGATTCCCCATCTCAAATATCATTAGATATCATCTCCCATAATGGCCACAATAGTCACTAAGAAGGTGCCTTCTGTTTCAGATGTTGTGCTTTCGCAAATGGCATAGAAAGGATACTAGTTTCCAAACACGGAACTCATTGCTATGAGAGGAGTCGAGGCAAGACAACTTGTCAAGATCCTCTTTGACATTGGATCCACACACGATGTCATCAATTCTCATCTTGTTAAATGGTTACACTTAGACACTCTGCCGTCAGAGTATGCCTACATTGTGGAGTTAGCCGACAAGAAGGGCAATAAGAGATGGAACCAACGAGTAGTTGGTCTACCCATCAAGATCAAGCCCTATGAGGAAAAATTGGATTTTGAGATCGCAACAATGGCCCGTTTCGATTTAGTCC
>CM035414.1:168105172-168257672 GCA_020310875.1 Ceratopteris richardii | reverse complement strand
GGATGATCTTGTAATCAAAAGTGTAATTCTAAAATCTTGTCTAGTCTAGTCAGAGGGCACAATCTAGTGCTCCCCTGACATTTTGGCAAGACTAGCAAGACCAAGCATCATGGAGAACACTTATGAACAAATTGTGGCATCACTTCAGAGTCTCCAACAACAAATCGAGGACCTAAACCATAGACAGACACAAGTCGAGATGTAACATCTTGTGCATGTAGGTGCACTCGTCCAAGAATTACAAGAACGAATCGGAAATCTTTAAGCAAATCAAGGAAGCATTCAAGTGAATCAATGGCCTAGCTCAGCGTCCATTAAGGAACCCAAAATTTGCATGCCAAAAAAGTTCGATGGTGATCGTATGAAGTTCTGCGGATTTCTCCAACAAGTTAAATTATACATCCGTATGCAATATGATAGATACCTTGATGAGGCATCCAAGGTCGGGTTTATTGGAACCTTACTTTGTGGCCAAGCATTATCATGGTTCGCCCCAATCTTGGAGAAGAACATGGAAATACTTCAGCACTACTTCAAGACTATGCAAGGTTTCTTCAAGAATTCACCGCTATATTTGGAAATGCAAACATGAGTCGAGTGGCAGAAACAAAACTCCGAAAGCTACGTCAAGGTAATTGCCTGCCTCTACCTATGCATCAGAATTTAGGTTGTTGATATGTGATCTCACTTGGGACGAAGATTATTTTATAAGCCAATTTAGATGGGGTTTAAGAGATGATGTGAAGGACCTTCTGCTCAAGATGCCAAAGGTTAAGACATTGAATGAATACATCACCCAAGCTATTGTTTGAAACGAAACAAGAAAAACAAGTAGAAGGAAGACCTCGCCAATGGAAACCCTTCTAGCCCACTCCTAGAGATGAGTCTATGCCCTAACCTATGCAGATAGATGTAACCAGGTTACAACCTCTAATACCACAAGAGAAATAGAGAATGAGAGAGAACAAGTTATGCTTCTATTGTGGAAACCCTAGACATATTGCAGTTAATTGTCCCAACAAGAGAACAAACTCCAAAGTCGAAGCCACCCTTGTAGAGTAGGAAACGAGGAAGCCCATTTGTAAAAGAGACCGTTCAGCCGGACCACAATATAAGAAAGAGTCTCATAATTCCAGCTCCACCCATAAAAACATATCTTGCCCCTGTCAAGTTAATCATGCCTAAGAAGACCCTTTCCCTTATAGCCCTAGTAGATTCAAGAGCCTCCTCATGTTTCATCGATGAAGGATTTATTAAGAAACATGGAATTCCAATACTTCAAAAGAACAAACCAGCAATAGCTAAAGTAGTAGATGGACGACCTCTAGCATCTGGAAATATACCCATAGAAACCACACCATTAAGAGTACACCTTGGTAACCATGATTCCCACATATGTTTCAACGTAATATAGAGTCAAGTAAATATGGTTATCATTGGAATGCCCTGGTTAAAGAAACATAATCCAAACATTAATTGGGAAAGGAATAAAATCATTCATCGAGATATCCAAAAGAACCTGACATATGTCGGAGCCAAAGCTTTCATTCATGCAGTAAGGAAGGAACTGACATATATGATCTATGCCATACCAACTCAAGAGCCCAAGAAAGATGATTCAATGAAGCTACCTGACCAATACCAAGGTTTTGAAGATGTTTTTAAAAAGAAGAATGTAGATATCCTCCTAGAGCATAGACTTTATGATTATGCCATAGAACTGCAAGAGGAAGCACCACCACCCCTCATACCAATCTATAGACTCTCCCCATAGGAACTTACAGAATTATGCGAGAATATTGATGAGAATCTAGCCAAGGGGTTTATCAAACACTCGAAGTCTCTTGCAAGAGCCCCTATCATATTTGTAAAGAAGGACGGGACTCTCCAAAGCGGGTTAAATAAAGTCACAATAAAGAACAGAAACCCTCTACCACTTATATCAGAGCTCTTGGAACTTCTCGAAAAAGCAAAGTTCTTCACAAAGATTGATCTTCGAGGAGCTTACAATCTTGTCAAGATCAGAGAAGGAGGCAAATGGAAGACAACATTTCGAACAAGATATGGGCATTTTGAATATGTAGTTATGCCATTTGGTCTCACAAATGCTCTGGCTGTCTTTCAACATATGATGAATAATATCTTTCGAGAGTATTTAGATGACTTTGTGGTAATATATCTCGATGATATCCTAATATTCTCCAAAAATCTAGAGGATCATGAATATCACATAAAGATAGTCAGAGAGAAACTAAGAGAAAAAGGTTTATATGCAAAATTGGAGAAGTGCTCTTTCCATCAGACAAAAGTGTAGTTTTTAGGATACATTGTATCAGAGAAAGGAAACTTTATGGACCCTAAGAAAATCAAGACAATCCTTGATTGGCAACCACCTTCATGTGTTGGAGTTGTACAATGTTTTCTAGGGTTTGCCAATTTTTATAGGAAATTCATCAGAGATTACTCCAAGATAGTGACACCTCTTACCAAGCTTACAAGAAACTCAAAATTCTCATGGACCGAAGATGCAGCAAAAGCCTTTCAAACCTTGAAATCAGCATTCACCACCGCTCCAATTCTATTTCATTGTGATTCTAACAAGCCCTTCTTCCTAGCGACAGATGCTTCACCCTAGGGGCCATTCTATCCCAATATGGAGATGATGGACACCTACATCCAGTTGCATATAATTCAAGGAAATTTTCCCCTCCAAAGATTAATTATGAAATCCATCATAAAGAACTTCTTGCTATAGTGGATGCGTTTGATACCGGGCATCACCATCTAGAAGGAGATGCTTATAAAGTTATTGTGTATATAGATCATAAGAAATTAGAGTATTTTATGACCACTCGCATCCTCAATAGAAGGCAATCTCAATGGAGTAACTTTTTATCCAGGTTCGACGTTGTCATCACATATCGTCCAAGACGCCAACAATGCAAGTCAGATGCCTTGTCAAGAAGATCTTACCTCGTACCAAAGAAAGGTGAAGAGACCTTTGATCAACAAGAGATTGTATTACTCAAGCCTTAGCATCTCTAATTTGCAGCTATCTCTTCAAGCCATCATGAAGATTCAGCCCTTAATCATTTGATCCGTGAGACTCTACCACATGATGAATTGTTTTGTAACGTTAAGAAGAAAAATCGAGAAGTCCAAGAAGTGAATGAATTTCAAGAAAAGGATGGGTTACTATTCTATAAGAACCTATTGTATGTCCCTCCAAGAAATCCTAGGATCCAAGTAGTTCAACAACGTCATGACAACCTTGTGGAAGGACATTTTGGACGAATAAAACAATAGAACTCATATCAAGGGATTTTTGGTGGCCTCAAATATGGAAGGAAGTCAAAGAATATATCCGAACTTGTGACACTTGCAATAGATCTACGGTACTTCATTATCTATGGATTTCATAACAGATCTACCAAAGTCAAATAAGTATGATGCCATTCTTGTTATAGTGGATAGATTTACAAAGATGTCACACTTCATTCCAACTACCAATCGTCATCTAGAAAAATCAAAGACTTTGGAGTTTCTTCTCGTCTCTTAGCTTTAAAAATTAGATTCAGTAGTTACCGCATAACATGGAATTCGCTCTTTTTCTCTACATGCTCACCATGATCTACTACACAGCTTTTGATCACTTTTCAGAGGGCATGAGAGGAGGGTGTCTATTGCACATGCATACCAGATACACTTTAAAAACTGGATCCAGATCACAACACATTCAGCAAAACTCTTTATTTTTCCCCAAATTCAGCCCACAGAACATTCAAAGGGATATTTTTTGTCCCCAATGAGTTGATAATCATTAAATAACTCCTGATAAAAGGGGAAGAACGAAAAGCATATTAGACAGTAATGCCATGAATTAAAAGTAGAAAACAAAACAATCATTCCAACCTCATTCAATCCCAATAGTAGCAACCTTTGAAAGTAAGTGAAACGTACTACTTGAAAGGAAATTGAAATCCTGTAACTCTTACTGCTTGTAGAGGGTAGGTGAGAATCTGAGCAATGATGCCGCCCCCTGCTCCAGCAAGTCCATTCACTAGAGCATCAGACATGGCTGATGCTCTTGATATTTTATTCCCTTTAATTTAATCTCACATTGAATGGAAACCAAACGTAACCAGACGCCTTTTCTGCATAGGATCACAAAGAAGTTTACCTTCATACAGCCATGACATAAGGTACCTCAATGATAATAAAGTTAACAATTAGAAATATAAAGACTCTGAATCTATTAAAATGCCACTAAGTCATCCATAGTAGTCTGAACTGATGCATGCAATCGTATCACAAAAAAGGACACTCGAATGTAACATACAAACAGAAAACACCTAACTCAGCTACATGACATTGATATCTTTCTATGATACAAAAAAGAAGACACAAACTGGGAAATTAACAGAGACAACGATCCAACGATGGAGTGAGAAAGAATAAACTTTAAAGAGAGTCCATTAACGGAGCTCCATTGTAGTCACGACGTAATAACATTGTTTCGAGGACGAGAATTCATAGACTTGTGTCATGAGTTCAGTGATCATTTATCTCAGGTATCAGGAAATCCGGGACGCTATTCCTGTTCCTCGGCAAAGAGAAATAACTAACGGAGAACCAACCTTGATAGAATACTTCAAGTTCCCTCTCCTTCCTATGCCTGGATTATGTGTACAGACAACACAACATTCACCTGAATAGTTCAGGGACCTGCGTCCACGTGATCTAAAACGTTAATCTTTTTCCATTTACAATCAAGGTCAAACACACTACCATGCCTATACAGCTCACTCCTGATGTGATCAAAGTACAAGGTGCGATTCACTGTGTGAAGGTAAAAACCTGAAATGAAAGCGCAAGCAAACACGTACGTGCATCATGCATGCATACGCGCAGTGTCATTATCCAACAGGAACTCGGCGGGAAAGAGCAAACAAATACAATTTTGAAGTGAGTGAAGAGTAGCTCGGACGCACCAGTCACAATATCAAACTTTCAGGCCCCGGCGATGAAAACTGAACCACTAAATCGATCAAATTTGATGATCGGGGGGCGATATAAAGAGAAACAGAGAAGAAGAAGAAAGAGACAGGTCACAGAGGTGTCGTGAGCCTATGACTGCAAATTCTTGCTCCTGGACAAACTGATCTGGAGATCGTAGAGAGGTCCTCCTGAAGTTTCGCAAGACGCAGCTGGAGCTAACCCGTCATCTTAAACAGTAATATCCTGGATTTCTTTTTCACGGCGATCAGAATTAGTCTTATTATTAAAGAAAGACGAATACAACCGCGATCGTCGTGGAGTTTTTCAGATAGATTCCAAAAACAGAAAAAAACCATAAATTCGGCATCCTTGTGCCAAAGCTATGATGCTATATCCCTGATATTCAAATTGTTAATGAATATAGTTCTTATTAGCAAACAAGAAAAGAAAGCTACAAAAGACTCAATATGATCTAGGGAGAGACCATAGAGTATTTGAGGGAAAAATTACACTATATACCTCAAAAGTTCATTACAAGCTATGATGCTATATCCCTGATATTCAAATTGTTAATGAATATAGTTCTTATTAGCAAACAAGAAAAGAAAGCTACAAAAGACTCAATATGATCTAGGGAGAGACCATAGAGTATTTGAGGGAAAAATTACACTATATACCTCAAAAGTTCATAAGAGATTGTTGAGTGATCCAAAATAATACAATAAAATGAGAGACAATGGAAGTTCTCCCAAGGATAAAACCATGTCAAATCAAGAGATGCAGAGTACAAAGATAGTAGTGAGTCTCTCCATTTATTAGGAAGTTTATTTTATGAAGATATCAGATACTTGATTACTATGAGAAGGGTCATCTTAATGGTGAGTCTCTCCATTTATTAGGAAGTTTATTTTATGAAGATATCAAATACTTGATTACTATGAGAAGGGTCATCTTAATGCACTTGATAGACTTCAATCCAATCCGTTTGGCAATAGGAGTGCAAGAATAGAAGAAGTTCTTCTGTCCATTATTGAAGACAAACTAGTTCTTGGCTCTCCATATAGACCACAATATCTTTTCCCTCCATATGTGTCAGAGGACCACATTCAATTTATAACAGACACTAAGAAGGACCTCTTGATAACCTAGCTATGACTTTACAAATGTTCCTCTTATAAAGTAGCTTGAACGAGGATAGCATCAAGATAACATTAGGATCTTTTGGAGCATTAGAGAAGCTAAGAGCTTTAGCTTTAGCTTAGGAATTAAGTCTCATGGATGGGAAGGAGTGTTACACTTATGTGTTCCTCGAGTAGCTTTGATGTGAACCTTTTCCCTATACATGGGCACTTTTTACTCTAGTGCTGGCTAGAGGTTTTTTCCGCATGTTACCACATACATTATTCACTCATATGTGGTGGTACTTTGTACTTAGGGATATTATTAAGCTCTTACTTCAATTCAGTTCATCGTCAATAGAGAGAGCTATTCCAACATGTGTCTTGTAGTGTTTGTGCTCCTTGTGTGTGCTCCTTGTGTGTGCTTCTTGTGTGTCTCTCGCACTTCTACACACACCCAACAGTGGTATTAGAGCAAGTTCAGCTCCTTCTCAAGTTTTGATTTTTTGCGTCGCAGTGCGTGTGCACTTTTAATAGTGCAAATCGACTTTGGAGCATAGAACATTGAATTTCAATAGCCAAGAAATATCTCGACCATGTGCCCTGGGGTTTTATCCCCATTTTGAAGCCATTCGTGCAGTCAGAATCGCCATCAGAGTGACGGTTTGTGAGTTGAAATTTCAGCACTCATTTCAACTTTTGTCGAAGTAAAGATTTTGTCACATTCTTGTTCTTTAGTGAAATGGGGGAAGCAATGACTTGTTTGGCATGCTTCAAGCTAAAGATAAGCTTGATGGGACCAACTATCCATATGTTTTTGTTGCAAAACAACTTTGGAACATAGTGGCACATGTAGATCGAAGACCCGTAGGTTCTTCTACTTCATAGTCTACTGTCACAGATGGAGCTTCTTCTTCAAGTACAGTGGTTACTCCTTCTCCACCTACACAGAAGTAGCTTTGATGGTATGGAAAAGATGCTCAAGCTCATGCTTTGATTGCGCTTTCTGTGAAGCGTCATATAGTTCCACACATTCAGTCATGTTCTACATCACGACAGACATGGGACACTCTTGCTTCTTTGTATGTCATGCGTAATGAAGCACATGTTGCATACTTGAGGAAGCAACTCGAGGATGTATGTATGGCTAAAAATGAGTCAGTGGATGTGTATGTGACATGCATCAAGGACTTGAAAGAGCAATTGGCAAACATAGATGAGATTATTCTAGATGCATCACTCATTTCTACATTGTTGAAAGGATTACCAGAATCTTTTCAAAACTTTGCTACTACACTCCGTTTGGTTGCAAAAGGGAATCCTAATATGTATGCATTTGATGAGGTTGTGTCTCTTCTTTTTCAAGAAGAGCAATCTAGAGTGAATAGGAGTGGTTTGATTGAGGGAACGCAAGCACTTGCTATCTCACAAAAAGTGAAAAGCAAGTATGTTTCAGCTTTGGGTTCATCAAAACCAAAGCCTCAACCTTCCTCTTCCACTCATTCCTCTAATGATGGTGATTTGCAAAAGAAGAAGGGATGCAAATATTGTCGGAAGGCTGGTCATACTATTGATGAGTGTAGAAAGATTGCTAAACGCAATGAAAAAAAGAAGGAATCCGACATGTCTATTGCTGAAAATTCAGCAAATTCAAAGAGTGATGAAGCTAACATGGCTCAAGATTTTTGGGCATGTGTTGTTACATGTCATTATAATGCATCCTTGCATTCTAAATGTATGGTTGTGAGTGAGGCTGATTCGGATTGGTTCTTTGATAGTGATGCTTGAAAGCACATAACATCATGCAAAAGTTTTTTTGCATATTTCAAAGATGCACACAAAGGAGGACATATGTTGTGTGCAAACAATGCCTCTTATGCTATCATTGGAGTAGGAGAGATTGAGCTTACGACTACAAATGGAGGTGTGATTCTCTTGAAAAATGCACTGTATGTATCTTGTATCAAGAAGAACTTAATTTCAGTTCCATTGATTGCCAAAGCTGGACTTCATGTACACTTTGTTGATGATAAGTGTATGGTTCATGATTTCAGCAATGGTGATATTATCATGATGTCTAGTACATTATGTAATGGTTTGTATCACATGGATAAATACAAGAGGGATGCCTCAAATGCCTTGGTTACTCCTACTTCTTCCATGGCTGAAATGGAGCTTTGGCATGCTCGTCTTGGTCAATTAAACTTCAATAGTTTGCTTCACTTGCAAAAGAAGGACATGGTTATTGCTTTGCCTACACTCGAGTCCATTGAAAAGCATGCATGTGAAG
Source organism: Ceratopteris richardii (assembly GCA_020310875.1). Taxonomy (NCBI): domain Eukaryota; kingdom Viridiplantae; phylum Streptophyta; class Polypodiopsida; order Polypodiales; family Pteridaceae; genus Ceratopteris; species Ceratopteris richardii. The sequence continues at coordinate 168,249,266 of CM035414.1, read as the reverse complement.
GTTGCATTCTTGGAAAAATGCATCATGCTTCTTTTCCAAAAGATAGTCACACACACACACTACAAGAAAATTGCATCTTGTTCATAATGATGTATGTGGTCCCGTCAAGAGTCCATCTTTTGGGAAGCATGTATATTTTGTTACCTTCATTGATGATGCAAAGAATGAGTTATTTTCTTGCTTCAAAGCATTTGTAGCTATGGCTGAAATTTTTTCTTCACAAAAGCTTTTGACTCTATGCACGGATCATGGTGGTGAATACATGTCACATGAGTTTAATGCTTTTCTTCATGAAAGAGGTATTTCACATCAATGTACAGTGCCATATACACCTCAACAAAATGGTGTTGCCGAGCGTAAAGATCGAACACTTCTTGAAATGGCACGATGTATGGTTAAAGGAAAGCATCTTCCTGATAAGTTTTGGATGGAAGCGGTCATGTGTGCAAACTATGTGTTGAATCGCTACCCTACAAAAGAATTGAGAATCATCACTCCTTATGAAGCTTGGAATGAACATAAGCCTATGGTTAGTCATATGCATGTGTTTGGTTGTTTGGCATATGCTCTTGTGTCATCACAACAACATCACAAACTTGATGACAAGGCAAAGAAATGTATGTTTGTTGGTTATCGTGCTGGAAATAAGGGATATCATTTGTACCATCCATTGAAGAACACAATTATAGTGAGTCGAGATGTGGTATTTGCTAAAAATTCAGTTTTCCCTCTACTTGAATGCAAAAAACAGCCAACAATTAGCTCACAAGATGTGTTCGATACACTCATGCCTTTGTCCCAAAATGGTGCGCTTGACTATGGCCATGTAGACCATCCAAATGAGGCTCAAATGGTTGAAAAATCCCAGCAAAATAGAGCTGAAAATGTAGAGAATCTCCAGCCAAACATGGCTGAAGTCTTTCAACCAAAAATTGTTGGAACTCCTAGAAATTACAAGCCACATATTCCATATGCATAGCATTTTAGGGTAAGTTTCTAAGAGATTTTTCTACCAATTTGGTTAAAAAATGGTGCCTTTCCATGTTGCCAATGGTAAGTCCTCTAGCTAGAATTGTGTAGCAAAAGTCAAGGTTTTCCTCGTAACTCTCTAAATCTCTACATTTTAATCATGCAAATCACAAAATATGGTTGTTACTAGAGTTCTGAGGTAGCGATCGGCCACCAATGAGCCAAACTCTCGAAGTAGGTTGATTGCAGCACCGTTTCTTCTATAACTTTCATGGCATGCATCTGAACCACTATGCGATCTTCACGAGTTCATCTGATATCCTCTACTTGCTTAAGCCATGGAGGATGCGAGGCTTCAAATGTCTCTTGTCCCTCTTTAGTGACTCTGCCTCCAAGAACAGGGTGAGTCTCATAGTCATCTTCAAAACTTTATTCCACCGGAATATGTACAACTTCCTCTTCTTCTAGAGCATTCTAGAGGAGATGGAGGTCATTCGTATTGGAGTAACCTAGTTTGATGGTTGTTGTAGGGTCTTCATTGTAGCAAAGTTTGATACTTCTAGAGTTGATGATTGGACTGGACTCGAAGCGACTTTAAGTTCTGACTCCCTTTGTTGCTTGAGTTGTGTCAGTTCTTCAGATAATTTATCATCTGCCTCCAATAAGTTCGCATAATCTTCCATGATGGTGCATATATTTTCAGGGGTAGCTACCTAGAATTTGGATGGACTTATTGGTGCACCTAGTGTGTTCTCTATAGCAACTGCTAAATTCTCTTGATTTTGTAATTGCAAGCATCGATTCTCTTCCTAAGCAATTGCTAGATGCCTTCACAGTAACACCATGTTGCACTGAAAAGAGATCAAGAACATTATGTACATTCGAACACACCTTCACCTTCCATAGCCCAACTTCTATTTCATCCATATTTTCTTCCTTCGATAATCCATTGTATCATACGCCACCCAGCCAATAAGTTCTTTCATTGATCCCGCTATTGGATACCCCGCTTCCACCACATAGATGATAGGTCATCCGGATTTTTTATCAACTTTTCTCTATCTTCCTATCACCCAACCGTCTTTAATGGTAGTTCCCCCTACAACCTCCATCCCAGTAGTTCTCCAACCTTTTTATTCCTATTTGTCTAACCTCCACCAACCCTTCATCCAAATCCCTTTGTCCTTCCTATTATCAAGACCCACATCACAACTACTCACTACCACCACACGCACACCAGCTACCATCCTTATGTACATGGTAGATACTACACACACTATCATGTCCGATAGCATAGACATATCACCACCCACAACACCCCCCCCCCACGGTTCCACCATCTCCCATTCCCCTTCCAACAACTTCACCTGCACCCACTTCCTCATTAGACATGCATTCACGCTTCACATTCCCCACCCCCTCCCCCTTGCATCAACACATGTACAAATTGCATCCACTCCTGTAGATAATGCATTCAACTCCATGATTCAATGTATGACACAACTCTGGACAGAGTATCATAGGCTCAAGGAACGTAACAACATGCTACAATATCGCTCTAAGTAGCTACAACAATGCATCAAGACACTTGAAGTGGACAACAAAGACCTCCAAGATCAGTTTCACACATTACAAGAAGCTCATCTAACTTTATCCTTTTCCATGGATATTCCATTCTTTGACACTATGTGTCCTAGAATCTTGCCTTGCTTGACAATAAAAAACACACTTTTTGGGTTCATGCGGACCTGATATTCTCTAGATTTGTCAAAGATTTGTCTTAGCTCAAGTATATGTGTTTGTCTAATGTTGGAATGGGCACATAGATCATCAACATAGACTTCCAAGTTTTTATGCAAGAACTCTTTAAATACATGAGACATCAACCTTTGGAAGGTAGCAAGTGCATTTGTTAGACCAAATGGCATTACTTGAAAAATGAATATGCCCGATTCTATGGAAAAAGCCCTCTTATGCTAGTGTTGTAGGCCAATGGCCACTTGATTCTAGCCAAAGAACCCATCAAGGAGGTTGTATAATTCCTTACTTACTACTCTCTCCAATAGGTGCTCAATGATAAGAAGTGGATAAATATCTCTAATAATGGTTGCATTAACCTTCTTCAAGTCAATGCATACACGTAGCTTGCCATTCTTCTTGGACACCATTATAATGGGTGATACCCATTCAGTGTGCTCACTTTCTTAGATAAATCTGGCCTCTATCAAATCGATCTATCCCATCCTTGAGCTTGGCAGCATAATTATCGTTATATGTGTAGGGCTTCTACTTAGAGGGTTTGGCTTCTGAGGTCATGGGAATTGTATGCCAGCATATGTCAAGGTCTACACCTTTTAGGTCCTTATCAGTCCATGCAAACACATCTTTATATTCTCTTAATAAATCAATCAACTCCTTTTCCTCTTCTTCAGTTAGGTCATCTCTTCACCTTCTTCTATGGTCACAATAATTTTTTTAGTCGTCTCTTTGTTATCATAGGCCACTCCTGTGAGTGCTACTCATTTAGCCATTCTGATCATGTCTTTCCTATCCTCTACCTCATACTTCTTAAATTTTTTTGGGACCTCAAATAAAGATCCTTCATCTTCTAGTGGGAGTTCTCTCTTTTTTTTTCTTGCCTTCACTCTCAGTGGTTACCTATGTGGTTAATCTCGAATAGTTCGTAAGCTCTTTTGGTCCTTAAGAGTGAGCTTCTACTATATGCATGTATTCCTCTTCTGATGCACAAAAAGGATCCATAATAATTCATTCTAACTACAAGTCACTTTCTTGTTCAAGTTTGTTAGTAGCAGGCTCACATTCTTCAATAATTGAATCATACATGATTGGTTCTATAACAAAAATTGAAATGTCAGAGCCATCTTCATCACAATGGGGTGTCCATTGTTCTTCATTGATCACTACGTCCATTGTGGCTAGGATTTTTGCCCAACCATGAGGTTCAAACTCTTTGTCTAGAAATACTACAAGTGCATAGGATGGGTCTCTAATTGATCTATAAGTTTTCTTTGCACCTACCTCTTTAGCGCTTTCTCTTTTCTCTTCTTCTACTGCAACTTTGCACATCCACAAGTGAGTGTCTTCATGCATCCAAGAGGATTTAGATCCTATGGAATGCACTGATTCTATGTCATATGTGGCTGTATGGATGGTATTCCAATGTATAAGGGACACGTCTATATGAGAGTAGTCTTTGATATTGGCTTTAGCTGTAACACCTAAGTGTTGCAAATACAAGGAATTGGTTCCCCAATCCTACACTACCTGCAACTGTCTCATGAATGATCTTCCCAAAATCATCTCATAGCCTTGGTTTTTGCTAAATTTACATATGGCAAAAGTGTGCTCAAACTCTACACCACAAGTAGTGAGAGTTATCCCTAGTAGTCCTAAGGGTCTCTCTATGTGATCATTGGCCATTTGTAATTTCATTCTTGTTGGCTTGAGTGCTGGTTTTCCCCAATGCTTCCATAAGGAGGTGGTAGCAATTGCAACTCCCTCTCTTGAGTCCAAAATAGCCTTGGTTGTGTATCCTTGATGAGTGATAGGGAGATAGGTGTTTCCTTCTTCTCCTTCACTCATTTCTCCTATCTTATCCAAGGGTATTTCTTCCACTGTTTGATGTGATTCTACCTATGAATGAGTTTTAGCTACCATTGGCACTTGGTTAGCTATGTGCTTCCACAATTCTCGTTTAGCCTTGAGAGTTCCTCTAAAGTGAGATTGCACTACACTTTAGTGTTCGTTACTACCTCCGTATTCCTAAGCAAGACTGAGCCCCTTACCATGACAGTGGGTGCTCTCATACAAGTGGACTTTGCTTCCCATGGACTTGTGAAATGAGGCAATTCTTGTAAGGATTTAGACTCAAAGTCTAATCGCTCACTTGACTGGATATCCTCTTGTTCTCCATAAATAGAAGGAATATCTTATGGGAATTGATCATGTAGGTCATCCACAATTCCAATGGGAGGAGGATTTTCATTTTTTTTAGCCCATTTCTCTTCTTGAATCTCTCTTTGAAATTCTTGTGAGTATTGATTCACAGAAGCATACATTCTTGACCCGGTGGAGTTGGGAGCATACGCGTCCTTGGGGGGAGGCTTATCCTTTCACTTCTGATGTTATTCATTTGGGATGTAACTTTCTTTCCATATCATCTTTCCCAATCTTTCTACTAATCCATCGAAGTGTAACTGTGTTTTGGCTGAGGTTGTGTAGTTGAAGAGGCAACTGGCCTCAAACATAGTTTGAGCCAATTCTACCATTTTTGCACAAAGCTTGGTTTGTTCAATCTCTAGGTCAGCCCTAGGGTAACACTTTTCATGTTCTATCACATTTGGCCCTTCTTGAATTTTGGCTTGATATGCTTTAAGCATCATGTCCAAGTCCTATATTTAGGTAGTGATCTGTGTGAACACACTAGGACCATCGGGACACTTTTTTCCCTCTTCAGGAGGTTTTTCCCCCCAACTTGTATATATGCCTATAGCCCTAATGGCTTACTTATCTTTGTACATTCTAATGGTAATACATTCTGTATTGTGTGTTGTGCTCCAAGCTTCTTCTTCTTCCTTGTGATGTTCGCATGCTTCCATAGACTTTGAACTCCAACAATTGGTATCAGAGTAGGTCGCTGCTTCATCTAGGGCATCGTCGACACCCCTCAGGTCTGTTCGAGTTAGATGTCTACGGAAGCACGCGAACATCACAAGGAAGAAGAAGAAGCTTGGAGCACAACACACAATACTGAATGTGTTACCACTAGAATGTACAAAGATAGGTAGCTCATTAGAGCAATAGGCGTATATACAAGCTGGGGGGAAAAAACCTCCTAAAGAGGGGAAAAAGTGCCCCGATGGTCCTAGAGTGTTCACACACATCATGATAGATTAGCATGCACCGACAACAGCTACCGTAGATGAGTGCGGAATAACGTTGCATACGCTTGCACACTCTGATGTGGTTTTTATCTATTGTTTTGTAAATAATCAAAGATTTCAATTGCATTTTTCTTTAATAAAAAACGTTGTAAAAAGGCATTCTTAACATCTTCATATTGATCGAAATGATTAATTTCATATTTGGTTAACCAGCGAGTAGCTTCATTAACAAGGGTAGATTGAAACACTATAGCCTTATATGTCGGATCCATTGGATAGTTGAGTACAACATAATTAATTTCAAAAGTACGAACATGAGCATCGAAATCATCACGTGGAAATCCACCAAATTTTGTATATGTAACTCCGGTAGGTATCGATTGTGCAAGTATAATTTGCTGTTGCTGTTGCTATTGCTGTTGATGTTGTTGTTGTTGGTGGTGTTGTTGCTGATGTTGTTGCTGCATACTACTCATGTTGTCTAAATCAAGAGGAAGTATCACTTTGGAATGATTTGAACAAGTTGATCCTGATTGCTACTGGGTCGTATAGCCACTTTGCCAATTCTCCGATCATATGATATCATTGAGTCAATCACACATGTCTAAATTCAACTGCCATTCCTCGCAATTCGTGTCTACGATGAACTTTTCACCAGAACTTTCATCCACCAGTACACTAGTTTCATTGAAATCCAATCCAGAAATTGAGCTGTCATCGAAATTCAGCAAATTGTCACCGGAATTCACCAAACTGTCACCGAAATTCACCAAACTGTCACCGGAATTTGCGACTGCTCCACTGACCATACTTTGAGCATATGAGATTGGTTGGACTTTTGGTATACTCTGTAGTCCTTGAACAAGAAAATACCGAGGTGCCACTCCACTAACCCATATATCCTGCTTTCCTTCCAATGATTGTTCTTCACCACTACCACCGGAGGTCGTTCCCAACGCACTAGGAACTTTCCAGGGATGCTCATCACTTTTGTACTTTGGGTAAGATTCTCCGGAATGCATTACAGGCATATATCATATGATTCTTTCTTCCAACCTTAATCTGCTCTCAGACTGGCTACTCCATGCCCCATGGCCTGCGCCAGTGTTAACCTAGTGTTAAACTAGTAACTGGAATAAAATTGCCACTGGGTTCTTGGGATGGTCAGGGGTCTGTATTATAGAGGCCCTATTTATTTTTTTTCCCAATTCAAACATTCATTGCACTGTGTTCTTCATTACCTTACTCTGACAATTCCAACAGACTCAACTACTAATTTCATCAACAAGTTACTCAACAATCACGAAGTATTCACCACAATCGAAATATACAGGTTCCTTACTGATGATTAATGTGCCACCACATTTAACTTATACTTCACCGATGAACGCAGAATGTAGGCAAGGTCACCACATTAACTCAGTATAAAAAATAGTAACAGAGTAATACAACAATATAAGTAAATTGCACTGGAACTAGTCTAGGCACACCGCCCAGACCCATAGTCCGGCGTGTTCTCTCTACCTCCCGCTTCCACGCGTTCTTTCATTATCAAAGGGTTACAACTATTACGCTACATCCTTTCGATGTGCATCCTTTCCAATTACATTTTCCAATAAGGATAATTACATTCCCTTTTGGTGGCCTAACAAAGCCTATAGCCCTAATGGGTTACTTACCTTTGCACATTCTAGTGGTAATACAAAATATGCCTATAGACCTAATGGATTACTTATCTTTGTACATTCTAGTGGTAATACATTTTGTATTGTGTGTTGTGCTCCAAGCTTCTTTTTCTTCCTTGTGCTTTCCACATGCTTCTGTAGACTTCGAACTGCAACAAGATCTGCTAAGGCTGATCCAACTCTAGCTGGTGGTGAATAAATGGGAAGATTTGGGATGGATGGGGATGGTGGATTTTGTGAGTGCATTTGATATGTGATTTTGATTATCTTGGCTTTCGTTACTCTTAACCTTTCCTCAAGTTGGCTCATCTTCTTCGACCATTGCCTTTTCATCCTCTCATGGCTATCTTTCCAAGCTCTTGTCCTTTTCTTAGTTATACTCTCAGTCTCACTAACCTTTTAACTCTTTTGTTGACCTAAGCCTTGGCTTTGCTATAATGCCTGAGCTCTAGTGACTACTTGCACTGGGGTAGTGGAAGTCAAACTTCCATTAAATATATGAATAACCCAATAACATTGATAAAGGTGATCTTTGGTGCATTGTTTGGGTTTTTAGGATAGTCCCATAAAAGGTGCTCCTTCCCACAATCTAGACAAAAACCTTGAATTGTCATTGATTGGGGCTGCACAAGTGCAAATATAGGGCAATCATGAATGAAGTGATCTTGTTGGCATATGTAGCATGGTCCTTTGGGTATTGGGGATCTTATTTGTCTCGGTTGGGGCCTAGAGCTAGGATTTGCATACATGATATGAGCATATTCTGGCTCCCAACTAGGTTCGCTAGGGTTTTCATAAGGGTAAGTCTCGTTATGCTTTGGTGATTCCATAAAGTAATCTGATGGACTATCCATATGAACCGAGTCAAAACTATGATTATTTGGGTCACTTTATAAAATCAATGGTGATGCTGGCACTAATGCTCTATTCAAATTTTCTTCAGTAGCTACATACTTCATTGGGATCACATTGAAGTATTGTTGTGGTGGATATTGGTTTGGGTTTCTTCCTTGTTGTCGATATGGTTAAGGGTAGTCTTGTCTAAGCACTTGCTTGTTATATGGGCAATCTTGTGCTTTGTGGCTAGTATACCTCCTTTCTATTGTGCAATACTGGCTATTACGGTTTGCTTGGGGTTGAGCCATGATTCAGCACACATTAGCCATATGGTCTGCTCCACAAGTATAACATCATTTCACTAAGACAATTCTAGGCATCTGCTTGCTAGAGACACCTAACTTCTGAGCTACCTTCTTTGCAAGTTCCTCAATAGATTTAGATGGTTTGGAGGTGAGGCCATTAGATCTATCTAATTCGTTATATATTTTTGAAAGCTCTAATTCATCACCTAGATTATCCTCGATGTATATACACATGCGTACACACTATTCTATAGATCTAGGGTCCTTCAAGCACATATAAAATCTCAATTTGGTATTTACCCTTCCAATTTTAGGCATGCCTACCATGCTCCAAAACCACAAACACTCTCTATTAGGTGTTGTCTAAGTAGACTACCTTCCCCGGTGTATCCGGATCTTTAAATTCATACATGGTGACTGTCCCAACTTTGTTAGGCTAGCCGAGTTTATATCTCTAGAATGCCTCATCTATTTCTCTGATCAAGAATAACTCTATGCTCTTACTATCTTGGGGGATCCACTCTAGGGTAATCACTCTGGTTAAGTCCGATATGCCTCTAGGGGACTTATGCTCTCCTCATCAGGTTCCTTGTCTAGGTCTTCAAGATCTGTTTCAGGAATCACCATTCCAAATTCATCTTCGGTAAGCTCATGACCACGTACATGGTTCCCTCTTGATCAATGTATGAGCCTTCTTCAAACTTGACCACTAGGTGTTTTAGTCCCACTAGCTGATCTGGATTCCTAAGTTAAACAACAGACCTTTCAAAACATCTTCATAGATGCAAGCACTTAATCAGTTGGTCCTGATGTATTCCAATTGAGTCTTATATGGCTCTTCTGGCTTCTCTAGGTATGCAACACCAGAACTAACTGTTGGCCTCTCCATACTATATGACATTCATAAGTCACTAGACTTTGAGCTCAGCATGTAGGGATAATCATTGAGTTGTTGAGACCATGACCTAGCTATATGGTTGACACTAGCCTCAAAAGATCTAGTGCTTTGTCTATCTCGGCCTAGATTTCTATCTGATCTAAGGTTCATAAGACTTATTGATTAACTGTGATTTCTCAAGTGCAAGCACATTGCAATGTCCTTTTGTATCAATCAATTGTTCTTTTTATTTTACTTGGATTGTCACTTCTTTTCCACTAATTTTTGCCATAAGGAATACTTGAGTTGTTATCACCCTTGAAATTTTTGTCAAACAATTTATATTCTTTTCCCTTAGGTTTTGCTACAACAATATCTTAACTATACTTGAACTTGATTAATTAGGGTTTCTTGTACTTATGTTGTGCTTATCATCATCCTAATTAGTTAAGACCACTAGTCATGCTTAGCCTATGCTAAGAGTTGATTTAGGGGGTTAAGAATGCTTTCAACCTCAAGTCCTTTCTCCCTTGATCACACTTGAATGCTCAGGACATGCATTCACAAGCTAGTTGACAAACAATTTGATTCAAGCATTTTTAAAAGACACATTTTCCCCCTTTGTATTGATGAAAAACCCTCTAGAGCTCCCTTGGCTTCCTAATCCCACCTGAACGTCAACTTCAAAGAGCTTTCCAACACACTCTAGATCTCAAAAAACAAATTTTGTATGAAAAAGTTATGTCAGTTCAGGCTCATGGGGGTCAAATAGACAGACACAATCTCTATGGGGCTCCAACACACCTCAATTGCTTGAAACAATTACCCAAATTAACTCCAAGATTGAAAAAATAAAAAACCCAATTTTTTTGGTAGAAATTGGTTGTCTATCGCTATAAACGGGTGTCTGTTGCGATAGACGAGTGTTTGTCATGATAGACGAGTGTTTGTCATGATAGACAGGTGTCTGTCAAGATAGACAGGTGTCTATCATTTATCATCTGTCATGGATTTTGGCCTATCATGATAGATGGTTTCTATCACAATAGATGGTCTCTATCGTGGGGGGTCACCTATAGCAATAGATAATGTCTATCCTGATAGATGTGTTCGTCACAATAGACGGGTGACTATCACGATAGAGGGGTGTTGTTGCAGAGCAAAGAGGCACGAAAGGGGAGCCCCAAAATTTTCAAATTTTAATGGGCATATTTTTCTTCTTCAAAGTCTTAGGAAATTCCCTCAAGCCATGTAAATGCACTAGAGGAGTCCTCTAGATGCATAATCCCAAATCATTGTAACATATTCCTTGTAAATTAGTAAGAAATTCACCTTTTAGTTAATAAAGTGTCGATCTCTTGTGTGAAAGGACCATTTTTTAGGGCACATGTATATAAGTCACTTTGTGACTCTTTGTAGAAACTTTTTGCCATTGTGAAGAAGGAGAGCTCCTGATTTTCGAAATTGCTTCTTTCTTGCAGATTTTCATCTTCTCTTTGATCTTCTATGTGTGTGTGATGCTTGGAATGTGTGTGTAGGACTGTTGTCTACCCCTCCCCACTGTTTTAGAGCTACTGTAGTGTGTGTGTGAGCTAGTAGAAGTTGTGGAGTGAGTGTGGGTGTTTCCCGCCATTCACTGTTTTGGTCATAACTTGAAGCACGGTTGTCAGAATCGAGTGAAACGACTTCCAGTAGATGCGTCTCATCGAGAGCTTCGAAATGAACCTAATTGGCCATATTCGGAGTTCGGAGCTAGGAGAAATCCTCGATTTTGTGAAAACTATTGTAAGTGGTATTGCGACAGACACTGAGTTAGAGAGGTGGATTAGTCTTTTGTCATGCATATAAGCTAAACCACTTCATTTCCCATCACGTGTGCACATGTCCTCATACACTTGGTTAGGTCGTTTCATCAGATTGACAAATAAGCGTGTGTCAATTCCCCACTATATGCACTTGTGTGGCAAATGAGATTTAGTCTCTTTGGCACAAGTCCTTAAGTCTTCTTGACTTAGGTACACACGTTTTTGGCACCGTTGCCGGGGAACAACTCAACCAAGGTGGCTTCGTGATGGTTATAGTTCGAGAGTGATGAAATCATACTTGTAGAAGTGAATTCGTTCAGTGGCAAGTAGTCAACCACTTCAGCACTTGTTACTTCACATCTCGGAGGTGTGTGCAATGAGTTTTTAGGTTTAGGGTTAGTAGGAAGGGAGAGAAGGAAGAGTTAGGGTTAGGTTAGGAGAAGAGGAGTGAAGTAGGAGTAAGCTAAGATCACCAAGAAAAATCCCAAAAAATTACCAAATTAGTGTAGTCAAGTTCAATCACCAAAAAATATCATATCGTGGACTCCATAGGTATCGTATCGTGGTTGGAATTGGTATCGTATCGTTCCAACGTGAGGTATGGTATTGTCAGGGTAGCCAGTATCGTATCGTGCTCAACATTGGAATCGTATCACATGTTGATCTAAGTATCGTATCGCCTAGTCTTTAGGTATCGTATCGTGAGCTTATGTGGTATCGTATCGTGGACTGCTTGGTATCGTATAGAGCAGTATCGCCTGGTGTAGTATCGCCAAAAGTGGTATCGCCCAAAGCTTTTGGAGCATTTTTAGAGACTAATTTGAGAAGCCACTTAGAGAGAGTTTCAGGGACCTAGAGAGCCCAAGGAGGGTGAATGAACTTGAGGTTAGGAATGGTGCTAAGTAGCCGGAGAAGTGTCATATCTTTTGTTGGAAGTGCCGCTCAGGTCAGTCACCGCTCTGTCTATTCAGACACCTCTAGTGACTCAGGGGAGGAAATACCCATGGCTTCAGAAGACATGTAGGGCCCCACTCCCGGAAGAAACTTCATGACCACTGTTGAAGGAGAATATCGCACTTCTTTACAATATGTTTCTACTAATGCCCAGGAGATCCCCATCTACCTGGATGGGTTAAATAGATCTGTGGCTAGGATGGTAACTTCCATGGATGCAACAATTGTGCCGAGACCGGTTGTTAAGTATGAAGGAGGAGCATACATGGACAAGATGGGTCACATCTACTTAGTGACTGAATTTCCTGATTTGATCAATGAGAGGGGAGAGCTAGTGGGACAAGAAAGATCAGGGAGACCAAACCGTGAGGAGTTAGTGACCACCCCTAGAGGCAAGTCCCAAGTGACCCGAGTCTTGAGAGGGGACTTGATACCTCAAGACGACTATTTATTGGAAGTCTATTTGATCCATGGATCTCACTTGTTACTTCAAACTGACTCACCGACCCAAGGAAGAGAAGAAAGTCTTGTGTGACTTTTTACGAATTGAAGGATCCGGAAGACGAGTCTAGAGTTACATACCTAGACAAAAACCAGAGAAGGTATTGGCTGGTAGATGCCATAGACAGGGCTCGATTGAAATACATGGGATTGCCTGTATTCCCTCAGAGAGAGTAGGCAACCACCTCTCAGAACCCCTTTGGAACTCAATAAGAGGCGGAGCACACCATGTCGGGGCAAACTAGCCAATGGAGTGTTCCAAACCGAACTCACGTACAATTTGCTACTCCAGGAGTGCAACCATACAATCAGACCCACCCAGGAGTAGGAAATCAATACCGACCACCAGTAAGGCCACGACCACCAATAGGAGGGCAGCCACGAATACCCCCAATTAGACCAGCGGTTCCCGCCTTCCCTGTAATGCCTAGACAGCCAGAACCAATGAGAAGATTGAGACTTATTCAGGTGGTCAAATGTGTGAGGAATCATTATGACGGTTTGGGAGAACCTTATGATCACATTGCCGAATTTAAGCAAGTTCTAAGAGCGGAACAAGTAGACAACTTCTTCGTGCAGTATGAGTCTTTTGGACTCACCCTCATAGGAACGGCTTTGACTTGGTTCTAGCCATTAGATCCCAACCAATTTGGAAATATGGAGCAATTCTTTCAAGAATTCATTGGGGAATTCACTAAGAGAGGGATTAAACACAATTTTGTGTCTTTAATCCATAGCTTTAAAGAAAACCCCAATGAAATTGTGAAAACAGCCACCCAAAGATTCAATCAGTATGTTGATAGGTGTCCAACAACAGAGAGACCCACTCAGCAAAAAATGATATCATTATTTTTGGATGGACTAACGAATGGAACTCTAAGAACGCTACTATACGTAAAGAGGCTACAGACATTGAGCGAATGCCTACAGGAATGTATTGACTTAGAAGACAACCTAGCGGATGATCTGAAGAGTACGCACAACCCCACTAAATCAGAAGACTTTCCGAGTACGATTACTTCCAATTCCAGTAATGTGGAGGAATTAGCGGACCAGTGTTAGGACCACAACCTCCACTTCCTCAACATGTGGTACCGGTTAAGTATGCTCAACCAGAGGAGAACCTAGAAAGAGCCATTGTGCCAGCATCACCTATGACCAACATGGAATCGACAAACTCAGGTTACGAGCAATCTCAAGGAGAATACTATTTGTAGCTCAGTGATGAGTAGCACCTCCTTTAATGTCAATCCGGGAAGACATGAGGATGGTATGAAGACCTCGAGCAAGTGAAGGCACAAATGTGTGAGTGCGAAGCACACTAACATGCACACACATACACACACACGCGCACACACGGCAAGAACAAAGAGAGTAAGACAATGGAATCACTTCTATTGCAACAAAGTTCTCATACAAGCTCAAGACTACGAAAAGCTCTCCAAAAAATGAGCTCTCTAGCTCTATTTATAGTTTTTGACTAGCTTTGGCCCTGTCCAGACCTAGTGTCCGGCCTAGTTAAAAATTAGGTTCCAGGGCTTATTTGAGGGCTCAAACGAGATCTAAAAAATATGAAAATTGGCAGGCAACTACTTCTAAGGCTCCCCAAGCTCGAGGACTCCTCGGCTTGTACAAAATGGAGCTACAAAAAGGTGAAATGATATTTACAAGGGTTTTTAGTGATAAGAATCACTTTTAAATGGTGTAGGGGTTTGGAAAAAAATAAAGGGTTGCCTTAGTGCTAGATCTACATGTATGCCCGTATTTGCTTCTTCCCGTATACTGCCAACACTCTCCCCCCCTAGCGTCTGTCGCCTCTGACAGACCTTTGATCTGCGGTTTGGTCAATATAGTCCTGGAGAATGTCAGCTGCCACATCATGTTCTTTGATTCGCAGCCCTCGGATCAGGTCTCTCTGAAGGGTATCCCAATTGACTACGCCCGGTATGTCCGGCTGTGGCGTTGTGTAGAGTTCTGAGTGCATCGTTCGTTCGCATGCAAAGAGGTGTAACAAATGGGTGGGCCTTGGCGCGAACACCTCTGAGTGTGCTTCCCAGAACCCTGTGGTGAACATATCATCGAAAGTTTGCTTGTAGCAGGCAGGGAGATATCTGATGCGTGCGTGCCATGCATAAGCAACGCGTATGCTCGGGGTGGTGCTCATATCATATAGCAGGTCATAATTACCATTAACAAAACCGGGAATCGGAGGTTGAATATGATATACATTGCGGAAAGTTTTGAGCACAACCTGCATCATATCGAATATCTTGAGCATCATCTGGGCAGCTACATCTGGCATGGGGTGGAGGCGTGGCATCCAATGTCTGATGGTTGTTATCATGTATGATACTGTGGGGGTGCAATGGCGGGGTAATTGAGCCATTCTCTACAGTTTACATTGTTCTGAACCTTGATGGCAAAGGCTTTCCATGATCTTCTTCTTTGTACTGGCCCATAACAAGGGTTATACTTCAAATGCATGGGAGCGTGATCCCATGTTCTAAGCATTTCCGGGTATGTTTCAAGTAATCTTTGCCTCCAAGTAGATTGGAATATCGCCCCTTTTCTGGCTGCCTCTGGTATATCTTCTGGTTCGAACTGGGTGGCGAAAGTAGGGCACTTGTTGGTGACTCTTTTGATCTCTGCATTGTAGTCGGACAACAATACAAAATATGGTTTATATTGTAATTCTGAGCTCGTGATGAGTCGTCTAGGAGCAAGGTGCCTGAAATACTCAGATTGAAGTATGGTTTCCTCAATGGCCTTCATTGCTAGCATCTGAGTGGAGACACGTTCCTGATGAGTTTTCCCCATTTCTTCTACTTGTTTCATCCAGGCTGATGGGGGTTCCTCATAGGTATCTTGCCCTTCCTCCGTGATTCGTCCTCCTGGAAGTGGTTGAGGCTCATAGTTCTCTTCAAATGCTTCCTCCACTGGAATAATAACTGCTTCTTCTTCTATGGGTTGCTCAAGTGGGGAAGGAGGTCGTTCATATTGTAACATCTTGATTTTCAACTCTACAATCTGTTGCCGTAGCTCAAGTACCTCACTGTTCGTTGAAAGTTCAGGTTCTGGTGAAGTAGCGGCATCGACCATCTCTTTAGGTGTGGGTGGGTGTGTTGTTGGTACTTTGGATCCTTGTAATTCCTTTATCTGGTCTGCCAACTGATCATGGGCTTCCAAGAGGGTTGCATAACCTTCTAAAATCTGTTGAATATGCTCTGAGGGGACAGCTTGGAATTTTGCCGGGTCTATAGGTGCTCCCGAGGTGTTTTCCATGGCCGCTTCTAGGTTCTCCTGGTTTTGTTGTTGTAGCCTTCGGTTCTCTTCTTGAGCCGCTGCTAGATGACGACGTAGTAGGGCCATGTTGCGTTGAAGTCTCGCATTGCGGCCCATTTGTTCTCTGAGTTGTTCCTCCATAGCTTTGCCTGTCTCTGCATACTTAGCTTCAAGTTCTGTCTTCGATTGTTGGAGGTCAGTCACCTGGTGTTGTAGTGCTGTATTACCTAGTTCCAAGGCATCGACTCGTGCCTGGAGTTGAGCCGAGAGATTGCATAGCTCTAAGTTATTTTCCTCCAATAACTTATATTCTTGCTTCAGCTGAGTGGCCGCTTCAACCATGGTATCTAGTGCATTACTGAATGATGTGGGTGCATGGGTAGAGGTGGAACATGCAACGGGTCGGGAAATGGGAAAGGGAACAGTGGATGACGTGCCTATGAGTGAAGTGAGATGTGATGATAGTGGAACAGACATGGTGGTGGGTGCTCCTGTGGATGGTGAAATATCCATGGGATCGGATGTGATAGTGTGTGAAGTGTGAATTGTGAACACGGGAACGGTAGGTGGTGTGTTAGTGGTGGTAGTGAATGTGGGGGAGTGGGGTTGGGAAAGGGACTTTTTATTATAGTTCTCAACCTGTTGGAGTATATTTACAAGGTTTGTCTAGAATGACGGGTGTGTGACTTGGGTTGAGCCTGAGGCAGTTACAAGGGAAGTGGTGGATAGGGTTTGGGAGAGGGGAAATGTGTGGGTGAATGGAAAAGGATGGGATAAGGTGTGGCTAGTGGCAAGTGGTTGTCCAAGGGCGGGGAGATAGGAAGGGTGACCTATTATGGTTTGATCGATGGTAGGATGACCGGTGTGAGGTTCAAAAATTTGGGCGGAAGTGATGGATGTGGGTAAAGGGAAGGATGTAAAAACGGAGGTGTGTACAATGGTTTCATGTTGGGTGGATATCGGTTGTTCTGAAGGACTAGTGGAGAAGGGTTCTGAGGGTTGAATGGAAGGTGACGGTGGAGATGGTACCTGTGTATTTACATCTTGTTCGTCAGTGGGACTTGGGCTAGTCATGTGAACATCCTCTGAAATTGTGGTAGGCAAGGCAGTAGAGACTTCCATTTGAATCATTTTTCCTCGCCGTGGCCGTGTATCAATCCTTCGTTGATCATAGGTAGGGTTCTCCCGATAGACCATTGTCCTCAATGCTTCCCTGATCCCACATGTGTCCGCCAATAGATTCAATGATTCAACAAAATGTGAGTCTACATTCTCGACTTGAAGCATTTGGTTCACTAGAGCTCTATTCGCCTCTTCTGTCATCTTATGTCTTCTCTGTACCTGCTTGATTGTCTTGTATAGCCGTTTGAGTTGTGCCGTGTAGGCAGGGGCCTCCTCTTCACTCTCCTCTGATTCATTTCCCCGTTCTTCTTCCTGATTTTGTGTGCTTGGATCATGAGGATGTTGTGCCTCATCTCCCCAATGTACCCTGCTTGCGTCGCCCTGTGGCTGCTCTCTTCGAAATGATGGTCCCGGATCGGCATTGTCAGGAAAATCTTCACTATCAAATAAGTGCGGTGTCTACAGGAATCTTTCAAAATCAAAATTGGGATCCTCAGTTAAGGTGGCCATAGATGCAAACTCGGCATCGGTCGGTAGTGGAGGGGCAGATGGAGTGGGCTGTACCACGCCCCCTGATTGAGTTCCTTGGAGATGTACCGTGAAAGGTGCTACATGGGCTTCTTCTCTAGGGGGAGCTTCGGCTGTGGCCTCGTGAGGGATCATGACCTGGGAGAGTGATCCACGCATTCGTTTCGCAGGTTGATTCCCTGACTTCCGCCCCTTGAAAAACTCCAGTTGTGAATATTTAAGGGCCCTGGCTATTGGCATGTCATATGCAAGACATCTATAAATAATTCTGGTAATCGCACAACAGCCATGTAACGTATGCTTCCTCACACCCCGCTTGCCTGCTTCATACAATTGATCCAGAATCCATACAGGCATCTTAATTGGCAAGCTTCCAGTCTCTGCTAAATATAATTTATACCATATTTTCTTGTGAGGTTGGGTAAAGCGGTCTTGAGCTGGAAATGCGAAGTGTTGAAGGCACATTCACAGGGGTATGGCGATGTTAGGGGTGAGGGCACACATGTCCTTCAACTTCTTGATTTTGTTGCTCTTCATTGACTCTGGTATCAAGGGATCGCGATCGGAAGGCACATGGGTGCCATACATCTGAAGGGCTTCCCTGATTACAGTAGTATTTAACTCAAATTTCTTCATTTCCTCCTGGTTCGATAGGGAGGGTACCCAAAATGTGCCTGAATGATCTTTATCTCCTGTCGGCTTCAATGTGGCAATCAGGTAGTAGCACCTAAGAAAATCCGGTCTAGGCAAAGCTGCACTAAAGTAATCTTGCAATCCCGCTTTCTGCCAAATATCCTGAAGAGGAGCTGCATTTTGCAATGCTTCAAATTCTCGTGAGAAGAACTGAAAGGTCCACCACACTCCTCCACATTCCATCTTGGATTCCCAGATATGATCTGCGTCTCCCAAATCTCCTGGCATCTCATTGAACCAATGAGAATGTCCCTTTACTCTTTCTGTTAGGCCACTTGGTGGATTCAGAATGGGAATTCTTCTTACGTTCAAAGCTCCTCCGGCCTAGCTGTCAGTGGAACCTCCACAGGATGGTATCCCAATTGATTTGAGTGCTGGTGCCTGCCTGAGAACTCGTGCCTGCTGCTGCTGCCATGGGAATCGGGTGCTTATTTGCTAGAAGAAGAAAGGCACATTAGTGTTGCATAGGAAACAGGATGTAATGGTGTTCCCTTCACAATACTAACATGACAATCCCGAAGGTTAGTGGTCAGAGGTGAAGTGCTTGTGATAGATGTGAGTGGTGATTAGAGGTCAGTATCATCCTAGATGCCTACTTTGGTTATGCAATGGACTCAGAATGCACCTATGTCAGAGTGGATGGATTTACAAAAATTGGGTCAGGGGTTTGATACATGGTTTAAGTCTCCAAACTTTGCTAGAGGGTTCGTAGCTCTTAGAGCTAAAGACAGGTAGAGATTTATGAACTAGAGTGTGATGGAGTTGGGGCCTTTTGGGCACCCATTTCCAGACATTTCTCGATTTGGTTGAGTGTGGGTTAGGGTGGTCTTTAGGTAGAGTTCCTGCGTTGTTTTTCGAGAGGACTTGTGGATGATGAATTATGTTAGTGACTAGAGCTGGAGCTATTTGGGCACGTAAACAGGCCTTGGGCACCCATATGATTCCAGCATTGGGGCTAGCCTTTATTGACCGCTTGGGAACCCAAATAGACGTGGTGTGCCTAGGAGGTCGCCTAGGGTACTCCTTTACTTGTGTCCTTGATGGTGTGGCTTTTTTGTCGCCTCCTCGAGAGTCTTCTACTAGAGCTGTTGGTTTCCCATCCTTGCGTATCCAGATCTGCTTCGTGTCACGAGGTATTCCGTGTTGCACTAGTTGGCGCTCCTGCTTCTTGATCAATGGCCTCCTTCGTGTTGTATAGTGTTTGGTCTTCATGTTTAGAATCTCCTTTGACCTAGCTGCGAACTCCTCATTGACTCCTGTACCTTTGGTAAGATTGACAAACCTCTGCACCATAGAAGTTTGGACAAGAACAACATTGTTATCTTCATGTGGATTCCTGGAGGGACCAGGAGTTGGTGTCTGTTCTAAGGGTTTGAGTGCTTGATTTTCTAATTCAATCGTAAGACGACTTTGGCCTACCCAAGCCTGAAGAAGTCCACTTCTTAGGTTGAGGTTGACTGCGTGATCGTAGATCCAGTCTTGGCCCAGGACCAGAGGTTCAATAAGATCCTCGTCTTCACATACTAGCACTTTTGCTGGCATGAGGACCTCTTGTATGTAGAGGGGAAGTTCCACCTCTCCCATGCAAGGGGTTTCAACACCTCCTAATCCTATCAGATATGCCTCTAGGGGTTTTACCTCCAATTGCATCTGCTGGCAATAAGAGAGCCGAACTGCACTAGTGGCTGCTCCTGAATCAGTTAAAGCTCTCACGCTTGTTGTGCTGTATCTTTGTCCTATTTCTAGGGTTACAAAAGGTCGCTGATCCACTATCTTATGGGTACGTTCACCTGAAGCCTCGCACATGGCCATGTGATAGCCTGGAGACTCTTGAGTGTCAATCATAGGTTGATCCCTCCCTTGTCTCCTCAACTTCATTCGTCTGATGCGCTCTAAGGCCTCTGCCTGTGCTTATTCCCGAATTCGTTTTTCCTCCTCTTTACGTTGCTTAGCAGTATTGAGTCGACTTAGCATTTCCTCTGTGAGGGGTTCCTGATACAACTTGACTCTGCATCCGCTAATATAGTTTGGGAGAACATCACCCTCTAACGTGGCTAGTTGTACAGCTCCACTTGTGGAGATCCTATTTATGATCATAGGTCCGTAGCCCCTCTTTTCTAGCTTCCTTGCGTGTTGTTTCAATGTGTAGACTAGGACTAGGTCTCCTGCTTTCAGGCCTTTATCCTTCACATGGGTATCAAAATATGCCTTTTGCCTCTTCTTCGCTGCATAGATTCCTCCTACCGCTCTCAATCGTGTCTCGCCTAGACGTTCAAGATCAAAAATTCAAGAGGAGAGTTCATGGCCTGTCCAGTTATGATCTTGTGCTACCTTCAATGTAGGTATCAAAAAAATCTAAGGGTAGCACCGCATTCTGACCGAACACCATCTGAAAGGGTGTGGCTTGGAGTACCGTTTTATAGGCCACTCGGTATGCCCAAACAACATGGTGTAGCTGTTTGTCCCAATCAGAACGTTTATTGTTTACTAATTTCGTCAGTACATTGCATAAGATCTTATTTGTACTCTCAGCCTGTCCATTAGCTTGTGGGTGATAGGGGGCAGACTTCTTATGTACTACCAAGAATTCCTGGAGCAGATTTTCAATAACTTCATTCAAGAAGTGAGTCCCTCTATCACTAACTAGCTCTATAGGTAGCCCATATCGAGTGAACACATTCTCAAATAAAAACTTAGATGTTGTTTGAGCATCGTTCTTTGTTGTGGCTTTTACTTCTACCCACTTGGTTAGATAATCCGTGGCAACGATGATATACTCAACATGGGAACCCTTGGCTGGGGGATTAATGGGACCTACAAAGTCTATTCCCCACTTAGAGAATGCACGTCCACCCATCATAGGTTTCAGTGGCATCTCATCTTTGCGTATAGGATAGTGGGTTCGCTGATAAATCTCACACCTCTTCACATAGCTATGTGCATCCATGTGAAGGGTGGGCCACCAAAATCCTGCAAATAGAATTGCTTTGATCACCCTATCTGGACCAAAGTGTCCTCCTGCTACACCCTGGTGAGCAGTTTCCAAGATCTTTAGATATTCACTCTCATGAACACATAGTCTCAGGTAACCATCTTTTCCGCGCTTGTATAGATTATCACCAATGAGTGAGTAATCTAGGGCCTCTTGTTCTAGACTTCTTTGTCTCGTCAGGGTCATATCTTGAGGGAATGTTTTCGTCCTCAGAAACGCCACTAGTGGCTCGCTCCAATCTGGCACTAGAGACACACGATAAAGGGTGGCATGTTCCACTGGTGGCTTAGTGCGACAAATTGGGCATTCCTTGCACATTCTATGGACGTCTACTTCCATAGTTGGCCAGTACACTCCAAGTCTCCTCAATGTTTGTAGGGTTCGTTGTTTTGAGTAGTGTTGCTCTAATGCACCTACATGTGCTAATTGCAACCACTTCGCGTGCTCATCCTCTTCCACACAATAAGCCAAGATCCCTTGATCCGTGTGCTTGTACATACTTCCTGCCATGATGTGATACTTTTGGGCTTTTACTACCTCTCTATCCTGTGTGGCCATTACTAAGTGGTTAGGCCCGTAGGTTAATACTGGCACTAATGGCTTAGCCCACTGCGGTACAACTTCAAAGTTAAACAAGTAAGCATCAGGTAAGTCATCTGACACTCCTTGTGGGGCTTCTCCTGATGTGAGCCTTGAGAGATGATCTGCTCTCAGGTGAGTTCTGCCTTTCCTCACTACTACCTCAAAGTCATACTCCATTAGTAAGAGAAACCATCTTACTAATCTGCCCGTATTACATGGCTTGTTTACCAGGTACAGTAGAGCTTGGTGATCAGTAAAAAATTTGAACTTATTTGCAAGCAAATAATGTCTAAACTTTTTAACTGCATATACCATGCCTAGTCCTTCTCTCTCCGTAGTGGTATAATTTCGTTCAGCTGCATTCAACTGTCTACTAGCATAGGCAATTGGAAGATCCATATTACCTTCACCGGTAGGTTGCGCGAGTACACACCCAATAGCATAATTGGATGCATCCACGTGGACATGGAATGGCTTATTCCAATCCGGTGTGGTCAAGATTGGTGCTGAACACAATCTTCGTTTAAGCTCATTGAAGGAATTCTCACATTCGTCAGTCCACTCAAAGTTAGTCAAAAGTCCATACAGAGGCTTTGCTATGATGGCGTACATGTGTATAAACCGGCGGTAGTTACCACAATGCCCCAGGAAAGCCTGTACTTCCTTGACGTTCTTTGGCCTAGGTAGTTCTGCGATGGCTCTCACTTTCTCTTCGTCAGTGGATATGCCGTTCTTAGACACTATGTGTCCTAGAATTTTGCCTTGCCTGACCATGAAAACACACTTTTCTGGGTTCAAGCAGACTTGATATTCTCTGCATTTATCAAAGATTTGTCTGAGTTCAGGTATATGGGTCTGTCTAATGTTGGAATGAGCGCACAGATCATCAACATAGACTTCCAAATTCTTCCTCAAGAACTCTTTAAACACGTGACACATCAATCTTTGAAAGGTAGCAGGTGCATTAGTAAGCCCGAATGGCATTACCCGAAAGGCAAATATGCCCCACTCCGTGGCAAAAGCCGTTTTATGTTGATCCTCTGGAGCAATGGCTACTTGATTGTAGCCCGAAAACCCATCCAAGAAGCTGTACACTTCCTTGCCTGCTACCCTTTCCAATAGATGCTCAGTGATAGGAAGCGGATAACTATCTCTGATAGTGGTTGCATTAACCTTCTTCAAGTTAATGCATACTCGTAATTTGCCGTTCTTCTTGGGTACCACTACAATGGGGGATACCCATTCAGTGTGCTCAATTTCATAGATAAATCCGGCTTCCACCAAGCTGTCTATCTCTTCTTTGATCTTAGCAGCATAGTTATCATTATATGTGTATGGCTTTTGCTTAGAGGGTTTAGCATCTGAGGTCATGGGAATTGTGTGTGAGCATATGTCTGGGTCAACACCCTTCAAATCCTTGTAGCTCCAAGCAAATACATCTCTGTATTCTCTTAGCAAGGCTATCAATTCGTGCTCTTCGTCTTCCGTCCGGTCATGTCCTATATAAGTACATCTCTCCTCTCCCTCTTCTAGGGCTACCACTATTTTTTTGGTGGTTTCTTTGTTATCATAGGCCACTCCGGATTGTGCCTCCCGTTTGGGCATTCTTATCATGACTCTTCTATCATCTATCTCATACTTCTTAAAATTTTCCGGGACCTCAAACAAAGATTCTTCCTCTTCTGTTGTGACTTCTCTCTTCTTTCTTTTCTTTCCTTCTTCCTTCGGGGTCACATGTGTGGCTAGCCTTACCTCATTTGTAAGCTCTCCATGCCTCTAGAAGTATTCTTCATCTGATGCAAAGGGTGTGTCAATAATGATTGACTCTAGATCAGAGTCACTCGCATCCTCACATGCATCAGGGCTAGGTTCGCATTCTTCTAAAATTGCATCTCCCATGATTGGCTCTATTGAAAAGACTGAAATGTCATAGCCATCCTCATCACAGTGAGGTGTCCACTGCTCTTCATTGATGGCTACATCCATTGTTGCTAGGATTTCTGCCCAGCCATGGGGTTCAAATTCCTCATCAGGAAAGACTACAGGTGCATAGGCTGGGTCTTGAATTGATCTATGGTTTTCTTTTGCACCTATCTCTCTGGCTTTCTCTCTCTTCTCTTCTTCTACTGCTACCTTACACATCCATAAGTGGGTGTCTTCATGCATCCACGAGGATCCAGATCCTATGGAATGCACAGACTCAGTCTCCTCTTTGGCTCTATGGATGGGATTCCATTGAATAGGCGGTACGTCTCTATGAGAGTAATCCTTAAGATTGACTTTGGTTGTAACACCTAGATGTTGCAAATACAAGGAATTGGTTCCCCAATCCTGGACTACTTGCAATTGCCGCATAAAAGGCCTTCCCAAAATCATCTTGTAGGCTTGGTTTTTGCTAAAGTCGCATATAGCAAAAGTATGCTCAAACTCAACCCCACATGTAGTGAGAGTTATTCCTTCTAGCAATCCTAAGGGTCTTTCAATATGACCATCGGCCATCTGCAATTTCATTCTCGTTGGTCGGAGTGCTGGCTTGCCCCAACGCTTCCAAAGGGAGGTTGTAGCAATTGCAACTCCTGCACCTGAGTCCAAAATTGCCTTGGTTGTGTATCCCTGATGGGTAACTAGGAGATAGGTATTTCCTTCTTCTCCTTCACTCATGTCTCCTATCTTATCCAATGGTATTTCAGGCACTGTTCTATGAGATCCTACTTGGGAACGCGATTTCGCTATGTCTGGCACTTGTTTGGCTACATGTTTCCACACTTCTAGCTTAACTTTGAGTAGCTCTTCTAAAGTGAGATTGCACTGCACTTTAGTGTTCTTTACTACCTCTGTATTCCTAGGTATGATAGAATCTTCATTTCTTATCATGACTGTGGGCACTCTCAGACAAGTAGACTTGGTTTCCCATGGGCCTGTGAAATGTGGTAATTCTTGTAGAGAATTAGACTCAAAGTCTGATCTCTCTTGAGAGTGGGTGCTCTCATGCTCCTCATAAATGGATGGGATGTCCTGTGGGAATTGATCGTGTGCATCATCCACAAGTTCAATGGGAGGAGGGACTTCACTTTCTTTAGCCCATTTGTCTTCTTGAATCTCTCGGAGGAATTCTGGTGTGAACCGATTCATAGAAGATGATGTGTCTGGCTCCGTAGAGTTAGGCACGTAGGCTTCCTGGGGAGGTAGGCTCACGTTCTCACTTGCCTTGCCCTTATTTTGAGAGGCGGGTTCCTTTTCTGATTGTGCAATTAACCTCTCTATTCGTTCTAGTAGTCCATCAAAGTGTAACTGCGTCTTAGCTGAACTAGAGATGTTAAAGAGGCGACTGGCTTCAAACATAGTCTGAGCCAATTCCACCATCTTAGCACAAATTTTGGTTCGTTCTAGCTATAGTTCTGCTCTAGGGTAACACTTTTCATGATCAGTTACGTTTGGCCCTTCTTGGATTCTGGCCTGATATGCTCTAAGCATCATGTTTAGGTCCTCGAGAGTGGGATCGGCTAGGACGGATCCTACTCTGGGTGGTGGGTGGGTTAAGGGTGGTGTATTGAAAGGTTGGGGAATGGAAGAAGATGGATTGGCGGGTAAAGGAAGAGGTGGTGGAGGGGTGGTGTGAGAGTGGTTTTGAGATGCAAGTTCACTTATCTTTGCTTTGGTTTCCCTCAAGCTTTCTTCAAGTTCGCTCATCTTTTTTGCCCATTGCCTTTTCATTCTTTCACGACTATCCTTCCAGGCTCTACTCCTCTTTTTGGTTATGCTCTCTGTTTCACTCACCTCGGGGCTCTTTTCCTGACCAACACCTTGGTTTTGTTGTAGTGCTTGGGCTCTTGTGATCACTTGCACAGGTGCAGTGGAAGTCACACTCCCTGTGGAGTCTACTACTAACCCAACGACATTGATAGGAGTGATTTTAGGCATGTATTAGGGTTCTTTGGGCAATCTCGTAGGAGATGCTCTTTTCCGCAGTCTTGACAGAAACCCTGAATTATTACTGGTTGAGGTTGTGTAGGGGTGGGCAATGGACAATCCCGTATAAGGTGATCTCCCTGACATCTGAAGCATGGTCCTCTAGGAAATGGGGGTCGTACCTGCCTAGGTTGAGGTCTAGAGTTGGGGTTGGTGTACATGACGTTAGCATACTCAGGCTCCCCACTATTTTCACTTGGGTCCTCATAATAGTATGACTCGTTATGCTCGGGTGACTGCATGTAGTAAGCCTGTGGGCTATCAATATGTGTGGAGTCAAAACTATGGTCACTTGGATCACTGTCTGATAGCAATGGGGTGATTGGGACTATGGCTCTGTTCATATTTTCTTCAGCAAATGCATATTTCACTGGGATCACATTGGTTGGAGCAGGGGGTTGCTGCACTAGGACTGGTTGAGGTCTCTGCTACCCTTGATAAGGTGGCTGATAAGTTTGATGTGGTCTGTTGTACTGTTGTGGTGGGTACTGATTCTGATATCTACCCTATTGTGGATATGGCTGAGGGTAATTTTGCCTAACAGTTTGTTTGTTATATGGGCAGTCTTATGCAGTGTGGTTGGTGTACCTTCGCTCTATCGTGCAGTACTGGCTACTAGGATTCACCTGGGGTTGGGCCATAATGGGACATACATTTGCCATATGGTCACCTCCAAAAGTGTAGCACCGCTTAACTGGGGCAAATATCGGAATTTTTTTGCTAGAGACACCTAGTTTTTGAGCTACCTTCTCTGCAAGTTCCTCAATGGATGTGGATTGTCCAGATGTGAGGCTACTAGAGCTATCAGAATCCTTATAGATTTTTGACAGTTCTAACTCCTCGCCTAAATTATCCTCAATGTCTATGCACATGCGCACGCACTCTTCTATAGTTCTGGGGTCCTTCAGATACACATATGACCTGAGCTTGGTGCTCAACAATCCATCTAAGAACAAGGCCACTTGCTTGGCTGGTGTGGGTAACTCAGGCATCGGGCATCTCTCTAGGTATTGCCTAAACCGTCTTCCTGCTAGTCTGACCGTCTCTTGAGGTGTTTGCTTGAAGCTATGAATTAGTGAGGAAGTGTTGTGCCTGATGCCACTCTTAGAAAACTCAATGATAAATGCCTCTAAGAGCTGGTCTATGTTTCTGAAATGCCTCTCATTCAGTGGTTGAAACCACGTGAGGGCAGTGTTCCTAAGGGTTAGACCAAAAGCATTATACTGTGTAAATAGGTCCTCTACCTGTTCAGCTTTCAAGACTTGCCTAAACTCTACCACATGGTCATAAGGGTCTCCATTGCCATCGAAGTAATTCTTCATGGACTTCACCAGTTGAGTTGGCCTCAGGGTCCTAGTGTGTTCTCTTGGCCTTGGCAAAGGAAAAGCTTCAGCATTCCTTTGATTCCATGGGGTTCTATGTCCCTCAGGTTCCACTCTATTTCTTTCCGTTCCCGTTCTTTCTCTTCCCAGGGAGTTGGCAAAACTTACCTCAGGTTTGTCTCTACTTTATCTCTTTGAGCTCCATGAGCTTGGGAGGTTCCAGCTCCTTGGTGATTGTATGACACATTAGTCCGAGGTTGGGGAAAAACAAATTCACCCTTCCATGTGTAGGCATGTCTGCCATGCTCGGTGACCACGAAGATCCTCTCTGATGTATTGTCTAGGTAGGTTACTTTGCCTGAACTATCAGGGTCTTTAAACTCATAGATTGTGAGAGCACCTACTTCATGAGACAAGGTAGGCTTATACCTCCAAAAGGCCTCATCGGTTTCTCGATTTAAAAGCAAATCTATGCCTTTATTATCTTGGGGAATCCATTCTGGAGTAATGATTCTGGTCAAGACTGATTTATCGCGGGGAGTTCTCGGCTCTTTCTCTAAATTTCCTTGCTCTATATCACCCATATCGGTTTCTGCAATCACATTTCCAAACTCATCGGTTCTATCTGGAAGAGTGGTGACTACATATATAGTCCCCTCTTTATCTAGGTATGCTCCATTCTCAAACTTGACTACTGGGTGTTCTAGTCCATGGGGTTGATCGGGGTTCTTAATCTAGACCACAGATCTTCTCAGGCCGTCTTCGTAGATGCGAGCACCTAGACGATTAGTCCTGATGTATTCCAATTGGGTCTTGTAAGGTCCTTCTGGCTTTTCCAAATAAGCCACCCCTGAACTACCTACTGGTCTCTCCATGTGATAGGACATTTCAGAATCACTTGTTTCTGATCGGGGAGTGTATGGGTAATCACTCAACTGCTGGGCCCAAGACTGAGCAGTGTGATTGACACTAGCTTCAGAAGATCTGAGGCTTTGTCTGTCTCTGCCTAAGTGTCTACCTGACCTAAGGTTCATATGCCTGGTTTCTCTACCCTCTTGATCCCAAGTACACTCTCGTTGCAGGTTATTTAACACCAATCACTTTGTTCTTTTTAGTTGATTATTTTGTTTATGATCTTGTCTGATATCACGTCGTCAGGAATACTTAATTGAATTTTGCACTTGATAAGTGATCGATTCAAGTTTACTTTTGTCCCTTAGGGTTTTTGCACTTAAGCCCTACTTAATGCTTGCACTTAGTTGCTTAGTTCTCTTGGACTTGATGTGTGCCTAGCGTTGTCCTAATTAATTACCACACCTAAGTCGTACTTAGCCTAGGCTAGGAATTGACAAAGGAGGGTTGAGAGAACTTCCAACCTCAATTCTCTGGTTGCTCAGACTGCTGCACAAGCCCAGGAAGCCTTCTCCCAAGCTTGGTACTCACCCTTGCTAGCTTGCCTTGGAATGTCTTGCTTGCACACAATGTTCCTGCAAAAGTTTACAAGTCAATATAGCTCTATTACCCCAAGGGATTGAAAGACACACATCAACATTTACAGGCCCCCCTTAGAGTAACTCACTGTACCCCCAAAATCTTGTGACCACCTAGTTCCACCTAATGGTCAATTTAAAAATACATGTTCTAAAACTCCACCTTTTCAACAAGCTTTCCAACGAGACCAAAATCTCATCAATCGGAGTTCGTATGGTGAAGTTATGACCAAACAGGCACCTAGGGTTCAAAACAGGCTCTCAGGGTCCAGGAAATTCCTCCCTGGTTTCTAGGTCTTTTGCTCACTCCTAAGGCTCTAATGTTACCCCAATGTGTCCAAAATTAAGCCCAAAGATACCTCAATTCAGTCAATTAATTTACTCTAAATCTTCATGCGTTAAGCCCATGTATCGCGATAGGTCGGGTCGAGGTGTCGCGATAGGTGGAAGTGTCGCGATAGGTCGGGGTGTCGCGATAGGTGAGAAGTGTCGCGATAAGTCGGGGTGTCGCGATACTCCAAGGTGTTGCGATAGGTCGGGGGTGTCGTGATAGGTGGGAAGTGTCGCGATACTCCGAGGTGTCGCGATAGGTTGGGGTGTTGTGATACTTGGGAGTGTCGCGATACTCCGAGGTGTCACGATAGGTTGGGGTGTCGCGATAGGTGGAAGTGTCGCGACACTTGGGAGTGTCGCGATACTCCGAGGTGTCGCGATAGGTGGGGTCGAGGTGTCACGATAGGTCGGGTCGGTGTGTCGCGATAGGTCGAGTCGGTGTGTTGCGATACTCCGAGGTGTCGCGATAAGTCGTGAGTGTCACGATACCTCGAGGTGTCACGACAGGTCGAGCTATGGTGAATTTTGTGGTTCTGTCTTGTGATCCTAGGTGCTCTCGGCCTGCGCAGTGTCGTGGTGCACTCAGAAACGTGATTAGTCGAAGTTTTCGAAGTGTCACGATAGCTCGAGCTCGACGCCTCGGGGCCTGTGCATAAAGATTCTGTACCTGCTGAGCTTGCTAGAGATGGTGATGGAGCTGGTACCTGCAAGAAACATGCAAAAAACACACAACACAAATGCACGCGCTCGCTCTCTCTCAAACTCGCACACAACAAATGAGGAGAATGACAAGGAAGAGGGAATATGTAGTGGAGAAGGAGGTGGAGGTGGAGATGGAGGTGGAGATGGAGATGGAGAAGAAAACCAGAAATTTACCTACTACTTACCATTCCAACGCGTCCTCGCTACGTCTTACCATCACACGCTCGTCCTCAAAGCTCGAATCCTCGGCAACAGCGCCAAAATTTGGTGTGGCTCAGTGATGAGTAGCACCTCCTTTAATGTCAATCCGGGAAGACATGAGGATGGTATGAAGACCTCGAGCAAGTGAAGGCACAAATGTGTGAGTGCGAAGCACACTAACATGCACACACATACACACACACGCGCACACACGGCAAGAACAAAGAGAGTAAGACAATGGAATCACCTCTATTGCAACAAAGTTCTCATACAAGCTCAAGACTACAAGAAGCTCCCCAAAAAATGAGCTCTCTAGCTCTATTTATAGTTTTTGACTAGCTTTGGCCCTGTCCAGACCTAGTGTCCGGCCTAGTTAAAAATTAGGTTCCAGGGCTTATTTGAGGGCTCAAACGAGATCTAAAAAATATGAAAATTGGCAGGCAACTACTTCTAAGGCTCCCCAAACTCGAGGACTCCTCGGCTTGTACAAAATGGAGCTACAAAAAGGTGAAATGATATTTACAAGGGTTTTTAGTGATAAGAATCACTTTTAAATGGTGTAGGGGTTTGGAAAAAAATAAAGGGTTGCCTTAATGCTAGATCTGCATGTATGCCCGTATTTGCTTCTTCCCATATACTGCCAACACTATTCCTATGACACCAACATGCCTGAGTATGAACAAACCTATGATCCACACTACTACAGATACGAAGGATACGAATATGCCTATGGGCCAGAAGTGGCAACATTAATGTGCACCGCACCTAAAGCGCAGCCACCCGTGAGACCACCCATTAGACTGCATGTGCTGAGAGGACCATGTTATAGATGCGGAGGAGACCATTTTATTAGAGAATGTACTCGACCTTACAACCCACCACCTCCTAGGACTTGGGAAGGATATTGCATTGATTGTGGAAAGGAACATCTCTTCAATGATTGTCCAAAGAATCCCACCAAAGTCCAAGACACTGCACCTATTAATGTAATTGAAGTGACAGAAGCACCTGGAGGTGATGAGGAATACACCGTGCCTTTAAAGGCCATTACACGAGCTCAAACGAAGGAACAAAAAGAAAAACAACCGGATCGGGAATCAGAAAACAATAGAACAATAAACCCCAAAAGTCAAATAGTAGAAGATTCAGAGGAATCACATGAGAATACCTAGAACATGAAAGCGCAAAAATGGAAGGAAAGAAGGGAGAAGCTCTAAGAAAAATGGATGAAAAACAAAAATCAAGAAAATAAGAAACACACAAGAAGCAGTAAGGAACATAAAGAACCAGAGAGTCGGGAAGTAGTTCCCATTCCACCGCTTACCCAAGAAGCAGAGAAACCAGGATCAATTCTAGCTAACCCAGAACCGGATGATTTGGACATGTGGTTGAAAGCTTACCAAGCTAGAATTAAGACTGGACTGAATGTGGAGCAACACGAAAAGTTTTACCCACAAGGAGAATTAGAAAAAGAGAGACTTGCTACATGCAGGAAACTTATAGAGATAGCATAAGCAACCCTAGAAAAGACTATCCCAGCCCTTCCAGAGACAAGAATAGTTGAGGAGCAATACAAGGAGTGTGTCAAAGCCAAGGATAAAGAACCTAAAGAGAAGGATGACAAATGTGAGCGAGTGAAAACCTAGGACGAACCTATGTCAACAATACCTGACTTAGAGGCTAACTAGCCAAAAGAATTATGGAATAGAATCCGAGAAGAACAATGGAAGAGGAATGGAGCGACTAAGCCTCCCTTTGAGGAATTAGATGTGGAAGTTTACCAACCAAATCCCAACATGGAAGAAGTATATGAGGAAGTATCAAGACTAGACCAAAACAGAGAAGAAGCTCAGAGCATTTCGACCCTGCCAAATTACATGGGAGAATATGAAAAGGAATCTATGATAATCCAAGCACCCACAGTACATGGAAAAGGAAAAGAAAACTCAGATAAGAATTCACACAATCTAACAGAACTTAGAAAGATGAAGGTACAATGCAAACTGACTGTGGAAGAACTACTCCGGGTTAAACCGCAATTATGGAAGCAATTAGCCAGTCAACTGGAATTAGAACAAGAAAAGGATGAAAAGGAAAACAAGGGAAGAGAAAACCCATCTAAGATACAAATCCTAGTTGATAAGGTGGGAGAATTTAGTGAAGGAGATGAAGGTAATACATGTCTACCTATCACTTACAATGGGTACAGGACCAAGGCTATACTAGACACCGAAGCAGGAGTAGTGTTGGCAGTAGTCAGAGGCATAGAAGATGCGGAAGCATGTAACGACAGAGCAGGGAGTCAATTGAATCATTTTTCAAAGAATTATATTCTATAAATACTTTTCAAAACCTCGAACAGTGATTTTCATCACTTTTATACTATATGTAACATAGAAGAACCTTTTTTGTAATTCATAGCTCCATTTTGTGCAAGCCGAGGAGTCCTCGACCTTGAGGAGCTTAGGTAAAATGAGCCTACCAATTTTGGTTATTTTTAGACATCGTTTACCCTTTCAAATAGCATCTAGGACCTATTTTTTAACTATGCCGGACACTAGATGTGAAACCGGTCAAAATTAGTTTAGAAACTATAAAAAGAGCTAGAGAGCTCATTTTTGAGGCTAGCTAGTGTAGACTTGTATGAGCTAGAGTGAGCTTGAGCTTGTAAGAGTGTTCTTGAGTAATAGAGTTGATTTCTCACCTTCCATTGTGTCTTGTTTGTCTCTTTGTTGTGTGTGTGTATGTGTGTGTGCATTTCTATGCTTCTCACCTTCACTCTCACTTCATCTCACATTCACGATCTTCATATCACTCCTATCTCTTCTGCGGATTGACATTAAGGAGGAGGAGCTTCTTAATGTGGTTCTCACCATTGTGCTAGAGCAACACCAAATTTGGTGCCGTTGCCGGGGATCGAGTCTAGGATGAATGTGTGATGGTATGAGTATAGCAAGAAGTGGTGTTGGAAGGTAAAAAATTCAGTTTTTGTTGTTGTTTTTACTTAGTTTTTGGTGTTTTTCACCTCCCCCACACTCCATCTTCATCACCGCATCATCATCTTCCACTCCAAAAAAAATCCAAAAATTCACTATATTCACCCATTCTCCTCATTTCCCCTCATTTGTGCATGCGAGAGAGAGAGAGAGTTTTTGTGCTTGCATGTGCTACTGTGTTTTTGAGTTTTCTTGCAGGTACAGTGCTCCAGTGCATCAGGAAGGCTGCAAAAAGGTAAGAAAATCACTTTCTGTCAGAAAATGCCGACTGTGTCAGACCATCACGATGGTCTGCCAACTTCAGAATTTGAGGTAAGCGAGTTCACCATCGTATAGGCGACCCTTGCGCATATAGGAATCCATATTTGCATTGCAAAAAATTGCATTTTGGTGGACCATCGCGATTGGTTCACTCCATCGCGATTGTGTCACACCATCGCGATTGGCTCACGCCATTGCGACGGCTCGACCGGACCATCGCGACGGTCTCACGCCATCGTGACGGTTCACTTGAACCATCGCGACGATCTTTGACCATCGCGACGATCCCGTTGACCCCACGCCATCGCGATTGGCTCATGCCATCGCGCCGACGCTGCCACGTGGCAGGCTAGACCATCGCGACGATACCCTCAGACCATCGAGACGACTCAAAAATCGAACCATCGCGATTGGCTCAAGCCATCATGACTCGTGACCATCGTGACGGGCTCACGCCATCGCGATTGTCGTGTTGATCGTTGACCGACGCCATGGCGATTGCTCGCGGATTACACCATCGTGATTGTTCATTCAGACCATCGCCATTGTTCACATTCACACCATCGCGACAGTTCGCACTTTCGGACCATCGCGATTGTGCCACGCCATCGTGATGGTTCACCTGGACCATCGCGACGATCCTAGACCATCGCGATTATCTCAGACTATCGCGATTGTCCACCCCAAATGCAACTTCTAGGGTTTGATTTTTTGACCAATTTTGGGGCTATTTTTTGAAAATTTTTGGGTGATTAGACTCATAGGAGACCCCTTAGCTCATATTTGGAGAAAAACCTGTTTGTCAGTTTTCACCCCCCAGGGCTTGAACTGTCATATCTTTTTCATCTGAAGTCTGTTTTTTGAGTTTTATAGCTTGTGTACCTAAGGACAATCCTAGGGACTTGTGGAGAAAGAGACTATACCTCGATCCCCCTCAAGTGCATATAGTGGGGATTCACACTTTATTTATCAATCCGAGGAGTATCAAAACCTAGCCGAGTGTATGAAGACATGCATTCAAATGATGATCAATGCAAATAAGCTTCCCTAAGAGTGCAAAAAAGGCAAAGACTAGTCCAAACAAGCCTAAACTGTCAGTCATGGTGTCACGATACTTGGAGGAGCAGCCAACAATAAATTGAGCTTTTCTCTTAGCTTCGAACTCCGAATATAGCAAATAGCAATGCATTTTGAAGCTCTCAAGAAGACGCATCCAATGGTGGTATTTTCACTCAATTCTGACGCCTCTACTTCAAGTTATGAGCAAAATACTGAGTCATGAGAATGAGCTTCCTACACTTCAGCACTTTCTACACTTCACACACACCTTAACCACAGCAAACAAACACTTTCATGGATAGACAACACTTCCTAACACTCTTTTCAAGCAATACACATGCATACAAGCTCACAAAGAAGATGATACAGAGAGGAGAAGACACAAATTCGAAATTCTGTGCTCTTGATTCTCACAATGGCAAAAAAGTCTTTACAAAGAGTCACAAATTGACTTATATACATGTGCCCTAAAAATGGTCCTTTCATACAAGAGACCGACACTTTATTCACTAACAAGTTAATTTCCTACTAATTTACATGGGTAAGCTACTAATCTCCATGGGTATGCATCTAGAGGACTCCTTTAGTGCATTTACAACGGAAAATATGTTACAAGAATGGTTATAATACAAAAATAGAGTGTCCAAATCGGAAAAATTTTGGGGCACTTCTTTTTCTTTGCCTTGTGTTCTTCTTAGCTCTGCAACACTCTGCCCCTCTTTGCCTCTGTCGTCCCTTGACAGGCTTTACTTCTTGTCTGTCACTTGTTGTCCACATGCATCTTTTGTTCAGTTCTACCTGTTTGTTAAACAGGTGTTCAGTTTTGATGGCCTCTTCTTGATTCTTCTTTTACATCCTCTAGGCCTGATGCATTCGTGTTGCCTGTTCTTTTCTTTTGCTCACCCGCAACCCGTGGAGATGGACTACCTGATGTTCGTAGTCTAGCTCACCAATAACCTCTTTAATTTCGGGTTGATGTGTTAAGTCGGGCTGCCACGCACGCCACCAATGGAAGGTATGAGGATGTGCTCCTTTAGTCTTCGATCTGGACCTTCCAAAGACCCAGATGTTGAAAGACCTTCTTGTGGTTTTGGAACCGCTGGATATCTTCTTGCACTTCTTCATGGATACTTTCCTGGCCCTGGTTCTTCCTTCCACCTACGTGCTTTTCCTTGATATGTGCCCCTGCGGGGCTCTGTACGGAGATGGGTGTTGCGCCCCTACGGGGCTTCTTGCAGAGATATGTCTTCAAAATATTATCTTTTTAGTGAAGCTTCTTTCTTTGTCGTCTTCTTTTCTTCTTTTTGCTGTACTCTCCCTCAACACTGCCCCCTCCTGAACTCTGTCGTCCGCGACAGGCTTTGGAAGTCGATGAGAGTATGTTATGTATACTTTTTGCTCTGTTTCATTAAGCAGATTAGCTTCACATATCATGAGTTGCTTCCACTGTTCTGCTTTCACACCATCATGTGGTGGTTGTCTGTGGTCAGCGAAGAAGCTTAGCTCATATGCCACCAGTCTGACATTCAAATTGGATGACATCTTTAAGAAAATTTCTGAGTCAATTTAAAAAAAACCTATGAAAAACGCTTCTTCGAAGGTATGCATATATGTACTCGATAGAAACATAAGCCTAGAATAATATGCCATTATTGTGGGTTGGCTAGGCATAACAGACAGATAAAAAATGATAATATTTGTTCCCTGATTAATGCCAATGAAATTCAAAAATGTATATGCTGCATGCTTGAACACCTTCAAAACTGTAAGTATCATGCTTAGGATTTTATTTGTCATTTTGATTGTTAAATTGGGTACTGTTGTGTAACAGTGTAGCCAAAATTCCATTGTTTTTACCATGTAATCTTCTGTTGGTAGATAATTATAGGGTGGGCTTTGAAGTAGCGGATAATTCAGCCACTGTTTATTGATAACACCATTCTTTTGCATATCTAAAAATTCTCTGGCTTCTCGGCGACGTGGTGTTGGGCAAAATAAAGGGTTTACCTGTAATAAGTATGGTGGTGCTTGCCAGTGCACCCGCAATGTAGGGTTTTTCTCCAAAAAAATTCTTCTCCAGACAGGCTGTGCTGCTTCAAATTCTTCTTGAGTATAATTGAATGTGTTATCTTTAAAATGTAATTGGTCGTCTGGATTTTTCTGTGTGGTCTTCTTTATGTATTGCCTTGTCTTCTCTTTCAATAATCCGTACGGAATGTTGAAAGGCTTCAAGATGGTTTCCAAGTCTTTGCCCTTTATTTTTGCCTCCTTCATTACTTTGATCACTTGATTTTTAAAATTCTCTGTCAACCATGACACCAATAGTGCCCGTTCCTTTTGACCTATTTCTACAGTGTATGGCATGGGATGATCATCACATGGGTCCGCCATCTGCTCTTTTATTGGAGAATTATAAATCGGGGGAGATAGAGGACGTACCTCTACCTCGTCACTAGGATTCTCTCGTGTTGGCTCTACTAGTGTCGCGATTGGTACTTGCTCTTCTGCTTTAGTTGCAATTTGTGCAAGGCGTGCAGTCCTCTCTTCAACTTCTTGCATCGCTGCTCGGAGTGCTTCTTTGGTAGCAAGTAACTCATTACCAATCTCTGCTACCTGATCCATATTTTCACTGTAACAAATTGCGAGTTTTCCATTGGCCGTATTCAACTGCTTTTTTAGCTTAGCGGTTTCTTAAACGTACTTATGTTGCCATTCCTCTCTTAAGGTCTGCTCTTGCTTCAGCAATTCTGCATACTTCTCAATCTGATCTCTTAATTCTTTCTGGTCAGTAGCAGAAGTCTCTTGTTTTTCTATAGGCTGGTCATAGAGTAATGCCTTCATCAATTCTTTATTTCTGTTGCGCAAAATATCATTTTCCTCCATGTATACTGTTAATTGTGTTTTTAGCAAGTTGCTTCTAGCTTTCATTCTCTCCTTGTCTGCGTCGCTGGCTTCAAGTTGTCTTTGTAAATCTGTTAATTGTGCCTGGAGTTGATGATGCTGTTTCATCAATGTGTTACATTGCTCTTTAGCTGAGATTATACCCCTTCCTTTGGCTAAAATCTCTTGCTAGGCCTGGATGAGCTGTGCGGACAATTGTTCACTCATGATTTGAAATTGATTCTTTTCCCGCATGGCCTTGTCATAATCCGCATCTGTGTCCATCATTTGCTGTTGTGTGTCCATGGCCGTTTGTATCATTTGCTTGACAACAGGTTTCAATTGAGTTACATCCACATTTTAACCATGTGGTAGGAATACTAGGTTCTTCTCCCGTCGTAACATATTTCCCTTGTGCAATGTGTAACGTAGTATCATGGGGCTGCCTAATATGAAGTTGTATGCTTGGCTCAGCCTCCTTGTGGTCAATCTTACCTTGAGGTGTATCATCAGGCACTTCAATCACGATTGGCTCCTTATTTTGTTGTAGGCCTGCTTCCTGGTCCACTGGAGTTTGTATTTCCTCTTTGATAGGTGGCACTACATCTTTATTAGTTACCGAAGCTTCCTTGATGCTTATTTTTTATTGATCATTTAACTGAATCAAGTGTTCCTGTTCAATTTGTACTTCCTGGTGCTCTACTTTTTGTTGTTGATTATCAGGTGTCACTTCAACCTGATTTATTTTTGTCCATTCTTCATTGTTCATTTCAGTTCGTATATCAGTGTCTAAGGTGTCCTTCTCCGGGCTGGATTCTTCATCAAAGCTTGAATCTTCTAACCCTAGTTCTTTGTATCTAGCGGATTGTTTTGGAGTATGTTCTTTATCTTTGTGTTTCTTCTCCTGGCTTGCTTGTCTGTAATGGTGACCTTGAATGTTCAAATTTACTTGCCCCCGCATATACTGATGCGTTTCTTCCAGGGCTGCAGAGAGGTCTCTTTTCGTTATTGGTTGTTGTGTCATTGGAATCTTTGGCAATATATGTGTTCTCTTTGATTGTGGTGTCTCTTGAGCTTCTTCCTCTCTTAGGCGTTTAGTCCCCCTCATGGGTTTCTTTGAACTGGTTCCTACTTCTTCAATAGATGTGGTTGTTTTCTTTTTCTTTGGAACAGTCACTGACTTGGCATATTTCGCTAACTCTATTGATGTCGGCATCAAGCGTAAGAAATTCTTCATGTCAAGTGCCCCATAAATGAGTAGGGTCAAGGCCGAACTACCATTTAGAAACTTTTTATGTCCCCACTTTTTCTTTGCTTCAAATAGGCGGTCTTGAAGATATGGAGTCATGTTTACTTTATTTCCCACTTGTCTCATAGCGTGTGAGAGTAGTTGCACAACAATCTTTTGAGGTGTTGTGTATCTATGCATACTTGAAAAGCAAAAATGCTGGTGAACTAAGCGAACAGAGTCTTCAATATCCGTTCTGTTGATTTCCAAAAATGTTCTCTTTTTCGGATCATGACATTCATCTTTGACATTCGTGAGTCCCTCTTGATTCCATCCA
The DNA here is from genome assembly GCA_020310875.1 of Ceratopteris richardii. Classification (NCBI taxonomy): domain Eukaryota; kingdom Viridiplantae; phylum Streptophyta; class Polypodiopsida; order Polypodiales; family Pteridaceae; genus Ceratopteris; species Ceratopteris richardii. The sequence continues at coordinate 168,210,452 of CM035414.1, read as the reverse complement.
AAAGCTCTGTTAATTAGATCATGAGTGAATCGAATTGTTTTACAGGTACCGACTTTGTCAAGTACCCTTGCTTCCGAGACTGATGCCTTATTCGATGCAGACTGAAGTGTATTCATCACTTGCGTACATCTCTGGAAATCGGGCATATAGATAGGCAGTCTTAGGAATGCATCAATTCCTGTTTGTGTTCAGACATGCATCATGTGCGGTAATCCTTGTATGATAGTCTTGAAATCTTGTGACATGATAGGGAAGTAGTGATCCCTATCCATAATCTTGATGGTTGCCATGAAAATGAGTTCGGACACCGGTTGGTCATCCAGAAACCAATGACCTCTTGCTTTAGTTATTGATTCCAAGGGAAGAAGCTGGATCTCTTCTTCTTACGTAGCCTCAGAATTAGAAGATGCCATCTGCACTCAATATAGAGTATTAATTAGTGGCAAGATGGATTAAAAAATCATCCTTCATTTATCCTTCATTAGATTGGCAATGCTCCGCGTGAATTGTGTCGTCCCTTCCCCGTGGGTGTGAGAAAGGTAATACCTGGGGTTTTTCATACTTTTAGATATTTTTATGTTTTTGTCTGAAAGAACAACAGAAAAGTTAGTTCATAGCTGAAGCGGTTATTAATTTTTGAGTGATTTTCTTAGATTATGTACAAGTGCTCTCCTATTTCTCAAGAGGGAAATGTGCTTCACTATCCTGAAATAGAAGAAAAATGTGCCGAATGCTTGGCCTTGTAATGTGGCCCTATCATGCATACTTTGGGTTCTGGTAACTCCAAATGTGTGCAACTCGAATTATTTGGTAGATGTATACAGCTTGTCTTGTCTTTCGGCATCCAAATCTGCTTTATTATGTTGGGACAGATTGTGTTCCCAACATTCTTGGTGAATGTGGTACTTCTCATGTGGTGCCTCTGCTTTGTCTGCTTGTTGAATCCTGGAATGACGTGTGAATCATACGTAGACTCCTGCTTTATCCTGTAGCGGTTTATCTTCTGTCGTTTTGCCTTTATATCATACCGATTCTCCTTGTGCCTTGACTCATCCTTTTTGATGATTGTCATTCGAGTACATGACTTGGGAATCCATATTTGTGTTCGGGCCGGCTGGGAAGCTACCACCTTCTTCGGAATCCATACTCGAGCAATTCTTTGTGGAACTAGGTGTCCAAAGTGATGTGTATTTTTATTCTGTCGTTCCTTCTGATGTCGTGAGTAGTTCTGTTGTTGAAGATACACTTTCACTTGATCTTTTCGGATCCAAGCCTGTATAGTGTAAGGAACAGGGTATATCCTGATGTGTGCCGATTCGTAAGAGTCTTGCTGACTTGTCTCTCTGGTGCTCGGTTCCTCACTAAGGTTGTTTTTGGATAGGACACTAATCATGTGATTGACCGGATTAGAGAATTGTGTGCAATCATGATTCGTTGTGTCCACACATGAAGTATTCGACAAAGGGGTTTCCATCGTGTGAGTAAACATACATTCGTCATTGTGCTCATTTAAGTGAGTTCTCGGTTCTATACTTTTGGCTTTGATTGGTCGTTCGTCTAGCATGCTGAATACTTCACGATGTCCTATCTTGGCCGAGATGTATCCTAAGGCCAATTGAATAGTCACTTCACATTCGTATATCCAATCTTGGCCTAACACAAGCTCTTCTAATAAGTCCTGGTCGTGGCATACTAAGAGTTTCTGTTTCATTGTGTTGTTTCCGAGATGTAGAGGTAAAGTAATCTCTCCTATACATTTGGTAATTTTTCCTCCTATTCCAATCAGCTGTGCCTTAGATGGACGTAATTCTTCCTTGAGTTTCTGAGTCAATGAAAATTTGATACAGCTTATAGAAGCTCCTGTATCAATGAGAGCATCCACTAAGTGGTACTCTTTTGTTCCAGCACCCAAATTCAAATAAGGTTGCGTCATTTGCTGACCTAGGTTTTCAGTGGCTCTAAAATTAGCCATTGGGACGAGTTCCTCTCCTAGTCGATATCTCTCATCTCTCTCTCTCTCATCCACTCTTTTCGTTTCCTGATTCGTTCTAGTGCTTCTTGCCTAGCTTCTTCTCGTATTCTTTCTTCCTCTATGCGCCTATTTTTACCCATTATTAATCGTGACATTATCTCTTCTGTCAATGGCTCTAAATATTTTTTCACTCGACATCCACTTATATAGTTTGGTGATACTTCTCCATCTAGGGTTGCTAAACTGATGGCTCCGCTTGTGGATATGCGATTGATGATTAATGGGCCATATCCCCTTTTTTGCAGTTTCTTAGCATGTTGTTTCAGAGTATATACAAAACTAAATCTCCTTCCTTCAAGTTTTCATCTTTGATATGAGCATCAAAATAGGCTTTCTGTCACCTTTTTGCAGCATAAATCCCTGCTACCGCTTGTAGCCTAGTTTCATGTAACTTTTCTATCTGATCCAATTGAGTTGATAGTTCATGTCCCATCCACTCATAAGTTGTTGCTACTTTGAGAGTGGGTATTAAGAAATCAATTGGCAAAATAGCATTTTGTCCGTACACTAAGTTAAAAGGAGTCGTTCCTATGGCGGTCTTGTAGGCTAGTCGGAATGCCCATAAAGCATGATGTAATTGTTTATTCCAATCAGATCTTCCATTGTTAACAATTTTCGTGAGAACTGTGCACAAGATTTTATTTGAACTTTTGGCCTGTCCATTGGCTTGCGGGTGATATGGGGCTGATTTCTTATGAATTACCAAGAATTCATTTAGTAGGGCTTCTATAACTTCATTCACAAAGTGCGTGCCTCTATCACTCACAATTTCTATCGGTAGTCCAAATCTAGTGAAGAGGTTCTCAAAGAGAAACTTGGCTGTAGTTCTTGCATCATTTTTCTTGGTTGCTTTGGCTTCAACCCATTTGGTCAAATAGTATGTGGCTACAATTATGTACTCTGCATGGAATCCTTTAGCTGGTGGACTAATAGGTCCTATAAAATCTTTTCCCCATTTAGTAAAAGCTCTGGCACTCATCATGGGTTTCAGCGGCATTTCATCTCTTCTAATTGGATATTTCGTTCGTTGACATGTATCACATCGTTGCACATATGTTGCTGCATCTTGATGTAGAGTTGGCCACCACATTCCTGCAAAGAGAATCATTTTTGCAGTTTTATCTATAGAGAAATGTCCTCCTGCAGCTCCTGTATGTGCCATCTCTAGGACAGCAAAATACTCATCTTCATGAATGCACATTCGTAAATGATTATCTCTTCCTCGCTTAAAGAGTTGTTTTCCTATGAGAGCATAGTCCTTGCTTTGTTCTACAAGTGCACGTTTCCTTGCTAGCGTGGCTCCTTCTGGGTATTCTTGGATCTTCAAGAAATTTACCAGAGGCATGCTCCATCTTGGTGCTACAGTGGAGTAGCATAAATTAGAGTTCTCTTCTGGATTCCATTCTTGACAAGTTGGGCAGGCTGATACATAATCATGTGTATCCCGTTGCATGGTTGGCCAATATATGCCTAATCTCTTCAATGTTTGCCATGTTCCGTTTGCATTTAAATGAGTTTTCCATTGATTTACATGTGCTTTTTGAAGCCACATTTCTTGTTCCTCCTCTTCCACACATGTCATGAGTAATCCACTTGAGTCTTGGTGATATAGGCTTCCAGCAATGATATGAAGGTTTTTAGTCTTCCATAAATCTTGATTTTGGTTTCGTGAGATCCCATGTTTAGGTCCATATGTGAGTATTGGGATCAACTTTTCTGCCCATTGAGGACATACTTCGAGGTTAAACAGGTACGTGTCAGGCAGATCATCAGGTACTCCTATGGGTGGTTCTCCATGTGTCATTCTTGATAGGTGATCTGCTCTAATGTGGGTATTCCCTTTCTTGACTACTACTTCACAATCAAATTCCATCAGCAATAGAAACCATCGTACTAGTCGTCCTGTATTACAAGGCTTATTGACTAGGTACAGTAGGGCTTGATGATCAATGAAGAATTTGAATTTGTTTGCCAGTAAGTAGTGTCTAAACTTTTTTACTGCGTACACCATCCCTAAGCCTTCTCTCTCAGTCGTGGTGTAATTGTGCTCCACTTGATTCAATTGTCTACTGGCATAGGCTATAGGGTGGTCTAACTTTCCTGTATCTGCGGGTTGAGCTAGGATGCAACCAATGGCAAACTTGGAAGCATCTACGTGAATGTGAAATGGTTTGTTCCAATTAGGTACTCGAAGGATTGGGGCTGAACTTAATTGACTCATTAATTCGTTAAAGGCCTTTTCACATTCATCTATCCAATTAAACTGAGACAATAATGCATAAAGAGGTCTAGCAATTATGGCATACATATGTATAAATCTTCGGTAGTATCCGCAATGTCCCATAAATGCTTGTACTTCTTTAGCAGTCTTTGGTCTTGGTAAATCGAGAATTACTTTGATTTTGTCTTCATCCGTTGAGATTCCATTCTTAGAGACAATATGTCCTAATATCTTTCCTTGTCGAACCATGAAGACACACTTATCCGGATTGAGGCATAGTCTATATTGTCGACATTTGGCAAAGATCTTTCCTAGTTCGGGGATATGTTCTGATCGGATAGTAGAATAAGTGCATAAGTCATCCACGTATACCTCTATACTCTTTCTCAGGAACTCCTTGAATACATGGCACATCAATCTTTGGAAAGTGGCTGGGGCATTGGTTAGGCCAAAAGGCATAAGCCTAAAGGCGTATACTCCCCATTCAATTGCAAAGGCTGTTTTATGTTGGTCCTCAAGAGCGATGGCTACCTGATTATACACTGAAAAGCCGTCCAAAAACCTGTAAACTTCCTTCCCTGCCACTCTTTCCAAAAGATGATTCGTGATGGGTAATGGGTAACTATCTCTTATGGTGGTAGCATTTACCTTTTTCAGGTTAATGCATACTCTTAACTTACCATTCTTTTTCGGTACAACCACCAAAGGTGACACCCATTCCGTGTGTTGAATCTCATAAATGAACCCAACATCCAACAACTTATCTATCACTTCTTTGATCTTTGCTGAGTAAACATCGTTATATGTGTAAGGTCTTTGTTTTGAGGGTTTGGCTTCAGATGTCATAGGGATTCTATGGGCACATATAGAAGGATCTACTCCTTTCAAATCCTTATATGTCCAAGCAAAGACATCCCTATATTCCCTTATGAGTCGTATTAACTCTTGTTCTTCCTCCATTGAGACATCTTGACCTATAAAAGTACATCTTTCTTCTCCTTCCTCCAAGGTTACTACTATTTTCTTGGTCTGCTCTTTATTGTCATATGCTATTCCTGACTGTGCTTCTCGTCTTGGCATTTGAATAGCAATTTTCCTCTCTTCTACTTCATATTTTTTGAAGTGGGCAGGCACTTCAAATTGGTCTTGATGCTTGTTGTCTTCATCATTTTTTGTTTCATCTAATCCAAGCTCTTCTTCCTGTGTCATTTCTTGATCTAATACATTAACTATGACACTTAATCCTTGATCTTCACATTCTGTTTCCATTTGCTCTTGCTCCATTTCAATGCTCTCATAATCCTCCTTCCATTCTTTTTCAATTACTTCCCCTTCTTCAGCCTCTTGAAGAACTACCACATATAGATTAACGTCATAGCCTTCCTCGTCAATGCATTCATTCATGGTTATCACTTCTTCGTTTACACACACGTCTAGAGTGGCTAAAATCTCCATCCAACCATGAGGTTCGAATTCTTCATCTAGGAATATTTGAGGCATGTAAGCTGGATCTTGTACAGATCTAGCAACTCCTTGCCTGTGCTGCCATCCTTTCCTCCTATCCTCTTCCTTTTTTGCAGTTTGGCATATCCATAGATGAGTGTCTTCATTCATCCACGATTGATCATTGAACCTATACTGTGAATCAACTGCTCATCTTCCTCTTTATGAATCTGATTCCATTGCAAGGGGGGAACATCTTGATATGTGTATGTGTGGAGGCTTATTCTTGTTGTGGTTCCTTCATGTTGTAAGTATACTGCGTCTTTTCCCCAATCTTGCACTACCTTTAGCTGTCTCATGAAGGGTCTTCCAGGTATCATTTCATAATTGCTAGCCCTTTCAAATTGACATATCGCTAAGGTGTGCTCGAATTCAACTCCGCAAGTGGTAAAAATTACCCATTCCAATAATCCCAAGGGTCGTTCAGTGTGTCCATCTGCCATTTGTATCTTCATGCGTGTTGGTCTTAGAGCTGGTTTTCCCCATTTCTCCCAAATTTCTTTAGTTGCAATTCCTATTCCAGATCCAGAATCCAAGATGGCTTTAGTGGTGTAACCCCTATAGGTAATTGGAAGACACGTGTTTCCTTCATCTTCCTCACTAAAATCTCCAACCTTATCGACTGGGATTTTTACTGTGTTTACTTCATCAGGCATCTCCTTCTCTTCCACCTTGATCTCCAATTGACTGGTTAATTTCTCCTTCAAATGTGGTTTGACCTTCAAAAGTTCTTCCAATGTCAGAGTGCAAGGGATTTTTACCTTTCTAAGGTGTTGTATGATGTCTGATGTTTGGACTGATGGGTTCTGTTCTTTTTTTCTTATTGAGGGAATGCAGTATAATTCCGAATTATGTTCGTATTCTCCTGTGTAATTGGGCAAAGCCTTTATACTGTCATTTTCCTTTTCACTTTGATCAAAGGGTAATAATCCTTCTGAATTCAGCTCAGGTATTGAATGTTCCAATTCACCTTCTACTTCTAGCTCTTCAAAGGGTGGTTCTATTCCTTCCACTTTCTTCCATCTGTCTTCTTGGACCTTTGCCCACAAGTCTTTAGCCCATTCTCCATCAACTTCGAGGACAATGGATCCTTCCCTTTTTTCCTCGCAGTGTTTTTCATTATGTGTCTCACCTTCTTTGGTTATCTTCGGGTCATTAGGGATGATGCACTCTTCGAATTCTTCTTCGGGAATTCATGAATTGGGTAGTCTACAGATAGGTTTTTCTAAGGTCTGTTGAGCTACTTCAATTAATTTCTTGCAAATCTCCAACCTTTCTTTCTCTAAGTCACCTCTAGGATATTCTTTTTCATGTTGTTCAATGGTCGGTCCTGCTCTGATTCGTGCTTGGTATGCCTGAATCCACATGGCTAACTCTTCTGGCATGGGATCTGCTAAAACTGATCCTACCTCTTCTTTTTTATACTTTCCTTTTTTTATTTTCTTCTTCAAGTTTCTGTTTTTCCTTTTGATCATGTTCATTTTTTTCCTTCTCCATCTGTTGCCGTAGTTTCTTTTCCTTTATCTTGTCTCTACGATTCTTCCATCTCTATGTTCATTTACTTGTGATACTTTTCCCAGGCTCTTCCGAGTCTTCAACTATTTGAGGTGTGGGTGTATTCACCTCTCTGTCACTTTGGTCATTCTCCCCAGTCTGGTGTCTCTCGAGCTTTAGCTCTTGTTATTGTTTTCAATGGCACGGTGTACTCCTTATCACTCCCTAACGACTCTATCACTTCTATCACATTGATTTACACATTCGAGTTAACTTTGTTAGGATTTTTGGGGCAATCTCTGAAAAGGTGTTCTTTCCCACAATCACTACAGTATCCTTCCCAAACTCGCTATTATGGTGGTGGGTTTGGTAGTGTACATTCTCTGATATAATGATCACCCCTGCATCTATAACACGGTCCTCTAGGTACAGGTGGTCTATTCATAGGTTGGGAGGGCATGGGTGCTCTGGGAGCTGTGTACATAATGGCACATAATCCTGCTCATATCCGTAAGAATTATTTGGTGCTTCCATGCCATATGTATATGGTTCGTACATTTGTCCATATTCTATCATAGAGCTCTCATAATTGGGATAGTTTCCTTGACTATGGTCATAGGATGAGTCATATGGTTCATTAATTGTCAAAGGTGTGGCTGGAACTATTGCTCTCTCTAAGTTTTCTTCAGGTTGAGTTATTTTCACTGGGACAACATTTTGAGGATGGGGCGGTTGTTGCCCTAAAACCGGTTGTGGTTGAGTGTAATTTTGGTAAGCATAAGGTCGTGGTAATGGTGCCTGCTGCTGATATGTAGGATATCTAAAGGCTTCTCCTCCTTGATCTCTCTGAGGGTATCCATAAGGTCTTATGAATGGTTGTACTGGTCTTGATTGCCGATTGTCAGGACAATTTTCTGTACTGTGGTTTGTGTACTTTTGTTCTATGCTGCAATTTTGTAGAGGGCCCGGAATAGGTGGTCTATTGTAAGCATAAGCAAGTGGTGCGGCTACTCCCCTAGTGCACAAATGAGAGGGATGATCACCTCCACAATGCATACATCTTCTAAGCATGGGCACTCTCATTGGGTTGTTGGGGTAGTTCCTCTGTCCTTGAACGTTCAACTTCTTTGCTACTAAGTCAGCTATTTCCTCCACATTGTTCTTAGGGTTTGATGTGCTGCTCATTGAATCTTCACTTTTTACGCTACCTTGAGGTATTTTCAGATCTTCCACTAGGTTGTCCTCTAGATCAATACATTCTTTCATACACTCTTGCAAAGTTTGAACTCTTTTCATATATACCAGAGATCTTAATGATCCATTCACTAACCCTTCCAAAAACAATGACATCATCTTGTTTTGAGTGGGTCTCTCTTCCACTGGACATCTATCTACATACTTCTTGAATCTTCTTGCCGCCAATCTCACTGATTCTATAGGAGCTTGTTTAAAACTATGGATCAATGAGGAAGAGTTATTTTTAATCCAGATTTGGTGAATTCTTCAACTAATTCTTGGTAAACTTGTTCCATATTTTGAAAATTATTAGGGTCTAATGGCTGGAACCAAGCTAAAGCCATGTCTGTCAAAGTTAGACCAAAGGATTCATATTGGATAAAAAAATCTTCTACTTGTTCGGCTCTGATTACTTGCTTGAATTCAGCTATATGATTGTAAGGTTCACTAGAGCCATCATAATGGTTTCTCATGCATTTGGCAACTTGAATAGGCCTTAATCTTCTTCCTGCTTCAGGTGGTCTAGGCATCACCGAAAAAACTGGTCTTCCTATCGGTATACCAGGTCCTCTTACCACAGGTGGTCTATCTGGGACAAGGATTCTATTCCTTGGGTCAATAGGTGGCTGAGGCCGATAGTTCGGACTATTTGCAGGCATAGCAAACTGCACATGGGGTCTAACTGGGATTTGTGTTTGTTGTGTTTGTCCAGACTGTTGATATGAATTATCTTGAAAGGCTCCTTGAGGGTTCTGAGAAGTAGTCGCTTGATCCCTAGGAGGGAATACCGGAATGTTCTGATATTTCAACCCTGCTCTTTCTAACTTTGTTAGAGGCCAGTACCTCCTAAGGTTTTGGTCCAAATATGTGATGATGGTGGGAAATTCAGGATCTTGTAATTCGTAGACAGTAACTGGGTTAGGGGCTACTTCCCATAATGAAGAGTGGGCTCTAAGGAGATGCTCCATTCCATTGATCAAATACACATCCATTAAGGAGTCATCTTGGGGAACAAGGTCTCCTCTCCAAACCCTAACAACAGTAGATCTCCCTCTAGGAGTGGTCACTTGTTCTTCATGTTCCTCTGCATTAGGGTTATGAGCATTATCTTCTTCCCCTTGTTCGTTGATACTTTCAGGGTGTTCCGTAACAACATACAGGATGTGTCTCTTGTCCATATAAAATCCTCCTGCATACTTAACTGCTGGCCTAGGCACTATGTAAGCATCTAAAGCTTTCTTTAGTCTGGCCACTGATCGGTTTAGACCATCTAAGTAGAAAAATCCATGATACTCGATAGTTCACCCAAACAGAGTATGTCACGATACTCGATATCTGACACACTAGAAGGGTAGCACGATACTCGACATGTGAACAAGACGATACACGATATTCAACCACTTGACTGGGCATGATACTCGATACTTGAAGAACTCGATACACGATACTTGACCTTGCTGTGTCTCACGATACTCGATACTTGCCAGGTATCGGGTTGGTTGCCCTCACGATACACGATATCCCTCAAATATCGCGATCAGAGATTCACGATATACGATACCCGATAGTCCACAAAGGGGATTCTCAACGATAGTCGATACTAGACAAAGATTGTTTTTCTGTGAACACGATACTCGATACTGGACAAGTATCGCGAAAATTTCCAGCGATACGTGATATCCAGCAAGTATCATGGAAGGACTCTAACGATACTCGATATTAGATAGGTATCGGGGAGAGCTGCCTCCACGATACACGATATCCTGCAAATATCACGATCAGAGATTCACGATACACGATACTTGATGAGTATCGTGATCTGAATTTCTCGATACACGATAAGCGATATCCAACTAGTATCGTGAAAAATTTTCAACGATACTCGATACTTTACATGTATCGTCAGACCCAATTCAACGATACCCGACACTTGATAGGTATCGTGAAGAGAGTTTCATGATACACGATATTCAACCACTTGAAAGTATCGCGATACTCGACCACAGGAGTTCACGATACCTCAACTGCAGGAGAACACGATACTTGACACTTTTTCAATTTTTTGCAAGTGTGTTTCTGGATTTTGAGTGCATACACATGTTCTATGAGTGCATCTACCCTCTTCCCACAGTCTGTATCATAGAATAAACTCTCTCTTTACCCCTATCTACCTTTCACGATACTTGTCGCAAGTTTTTTTTTCTGACAACTTGAATTCAAAAGGAGTTAAGCACAGGGAATCAGTAGTATGATCACCTTGGAGGCTTTTCCCAACTCTCTTATCCCTCTTGCTCGCACTGCAACGCTCACAAACCCTGGTCTCAGCTCACGACACTCGACAGCTAGCTCACTCGATACTCGGCTTGGAGACAAGTGATTTGAAAAAGGATAATTTTTTGGCTTTTATAATCTTTTGAAAAGTTCTCCTAACTACAAAGACTCAACAAGACTAAGATTGAAGGCTACTCTAACTTCCTAACTACTCCCTTCCCTAGACTATCAACTTACTACACACACTCCAAGAGTGAGAAGTAATAAGTGCGGATGAATGTGACTTACCAAAGAAGGGAAATTCACAACTCCTCTACTTGCTTCAATGCTAAAAACTACTTACCATCACACGAATGCCTCGGTTTGATTCGACATTCCCCGGAAACGGCGCCAAAAACGTGTGTACCTAAGGACAATCCTAGGGACTTGCGGAGAAAGAGACTATACCTCGATCCCCCTCAAGTGCATATAGTGGGGATTCACGCTTTATTTATCAATCCGAAGAGTATCAAAACCTAGCCGAGTGTATGAAGACATGCATTCAAATGACGATCAATGCAAATGAGCTTCCCTAAGAGTGCAAATAAGGCAAATACTAGTCCAAACAAGCCTCAACTGTCATTCATGGTGTCACGATACTTGGAGTAGTAGCCAACAATAAATTGAGCTTTTCTCTCAGCTCCGGACTTCAAATATAGCAAATAGCATATGCCTTTCGAAGCTCTCGAGAAGACGCATCCAATGGTTGTATCTTCACTCAATTTTGACGCTTCTTCTTCAAGTTATGAGCAAAATACTGAGTCACGGGAATGACCTTCCTACACTTGAGCACTTCCTACACTTCACACACCTTAACCACAGCAAACAAACACTTTCATGGATAGACAACACTTCTTAACACTCTTTTCAAGCAATACACATGCATACAAGCTCAGAAAGAAGATGATACAGAGAGGAGAAGACACAAATTCGAAATTCTGTGCTCTTGATTCTCACAATGGCAAAAAGTCTTTACAAAGAGGCACCAATTGACTTATATACATGTGCCCTAAAAATGGTCCTTTCATACAAGAGACCGGCACTTTATTCACTAACAGGCTAATTTCCTTCTAATTTACATGGGTAAGCTAATAATCTCCATGGGTATGCATCTAGAGGACTCCTCTAGTGCATTTACAACGGAAAATATGTTACAAGAATGGTTATAATACAAAAATAGAGTGTCCAAATCGGAAAAAATTTGGGACCCTTCTTTTTCTATGCCTTGTGTTCTTCTTAGCTCTGCAACATAGCTCGTTAGAAAGCTCTTTACGAGTACTACGTGACCTCAACCGTTTTTAAAAAAAAGAATACGTTGATTTTTAGATAAGCTAATTTGAGGTTAACTTTGTTGGGACTAGAAAAGCTAGGGGGCAATCATTGAAATTTTGGGCAAAAGGGAAAGGACTTAAATAGTGTATACACTCAAGTGCTTGATCATCCATTTGAGAATTGGTCTAAATATTGAATTCTTACAGGTCTAGCAAGGACAATCAAGAGCAACCAAAGCAAGGCAGTGAAAAACACAAAGCTTGGGAAGCGTGGCTTCTTGGGCATCAGGGCAACCAACAAAGCTAACTTGAGGTTGGAAGATTACTCAACCCCCTCAGTCAATTATTAGCTTAGGCTAAACGTTAGCATTGTGGATTAAGGACGATAGGAACGATCAAGTTCAAGAGATTAAATTTCTCAAGTTCAAGATTAGTGTAAAGGTGTGTGACACGAAAACCTAAAGGAAAGAACCTAAGCCTGACAGAACGAGAACTCAAAAGTACCACGGAAAGTCGATTCCTGACACATACAGTGAGACAAGAATCTAAAGGAATTTAAAAAGAATCAAGAAAGTACGAAAAAAAAGAATCATTGATGATCAGAGAAGTGTGCAAGGAAGAAAATTCATGAACCTTAGATCTGGCAAACACATAGGTAAGTCAAATAGACAAAGCCTTAGATCATCAGAAGCAAGCGTTGGAACCACTGCACGATCGTGGGCTCAACAATTGAATAATAGTTACCCCTATGAGTTAAGCTCAGACACGAGTGAATCGGAAATGGCATTCAGCACAGAAAGACCAGAAGAAGGGTCAAATGTAGCATATTTAGAAAAACCTGAAGGACCCTATAGAACTCAGTTAGAATTTCTCCGAACCAACCGCTTAGGTGCTCGCATCTATGAGGATGGTTTGCGAAGATAGGTGGTGCAAATGCACAACCCTGATCAACCCATTGGATTGGAACGTACAATGGTGAAATTCGAGAGAGACGCGTACATAGACAAAGAAGGAACGATGTACATCTTAAGTACTCAGCCAAATAATACGAATGAATTTGGTGTAATTCAGTTGGAGATGGATGCAAGAGCTCAAGGAAAAGAACCATTAGAAGAACCTAGGACACCTAGAGGGAAATCTGTACTGACATGAGTACTAATCCCAGAGTGGATCCCTCAAGACAACAGAAGCATAGAGCTGTTTGTAAATAAAGAAACTGATGAAGCATTTTGGAGGTCCAGAACGGAACAACCTAGTGAAGTAGGCTCCATCATGGTTTATGAGTTCAAGGACCTGGATACACCTGGAAAGGTTGTATACTTGGATGAAACTTTAGAAAGAGTATTTGTGGTATCGAACCATGCGAGAAATACCTACACATGGAGAGGTGAATTGGTATTCCCTCCATCTCGAACACACGTAAACGCGAGCCAACAAGGGGCAGGAACATTTGTTGACAGGATACGGGAAGAAGCAAGTACGGACACACATGCAGATCTAGCACTGAGGCAACCCTTCATTTTTTTTTTCAAAACCCTCACATCATTTTAAAGTGATTCTCATCACTACAAACCCTTGTAAATATCATTTCACCTTTTTGTAGCTCCATTTTGTACAAGCCGAGGAGTCCTCGAGCTTGGGGAGCCTTAGAAGTAGTTGCCTGTCAATTTTCATAATTTTTAGATCTCGTTTGGGCCCTCAAATAAGCCCTGGAACCTAATTTTTAACTAGACCGGACACTAGGTCTGGACAGGGCCAAAGCTAGTCAAAAACTATAAATAGAGCTAGAGAGCTCATTTTTGGGGCTAGCTTCTTGTAGTTTGAGCTTGTATGAGAACTTGCTTGCAATAGAAGTGATTCCATTGTCTTACTCTCTTTGTTCTTACTGTGTGTGCGCGTGTGTGTGTATGTGTGTGCATGCTTGTGTGCTTCTCACTCACGCACTTGTGCTTCCACTTGCTCGTGGTCTTCATACCATCCTCATGTCTTCCCGGATTGACAGTAAAGGAGGTGCTACTCATCACTGAGCTACACCAAATTTTGGCGCCGTTGCCGGGGATCGAGCTTTGAGGACGAGCGTGTGATGGTAAGACGTAGAGAGGATGCGTTGGAATGGTAAGTAGTAGGTAAATTTCTGATTTTTTTTTCCATCTCCATCTTCATCTTCACCTCATTCTCCATTTCCACCTCCACCTCCTTCTCCACTACATATCCCCTCTTCCCTATCATTCCCTCATTTGTTGTGTGCGAGTTTGAGAGAGAGCGATTGTGCGTGCTTGTCTTTGTGTGTTTTTTGCATGTTTCTTGCAGGTGGCAGCTCCATCATCATCTCCAGCAAGCTCAGCAGGTACAGAAATTGTCTGCACAGTCCCCGAGGCGTTGAGCTCGAGCTATCGCGACACTCCGAAAATTTCACCCAATCACGATTCTGAGTGCACCACGACACTGCGCAGGCCTAGAGCTCCCAGGAACACTAGATAGAACAGAAAAATTCACCATATCCCGAGCTATCGCGACACTTCGAGGTATCGCGACACCCCACGACCTATCGGGACACTTCGAGGTATCGCGACACTCCGAGCTATCGCGACACTTCGAGGTATCGCGACACTTCCCACCTATCGCGACACTCCGAGGTATCGCGACACTCCGAGGTATCGCGACACTCCCACCTATCGCGACACTCCGAGGTATCGCGACACTTCCCACCTATCGCGACACTCCGAGGTATCGCGACACTTCGAGGTATCGCGACACTTCCCACCTATCGCGACACTCCGAGGTATCGCGACACTCCCAGGTATCGCGACACTTCCCACCTATCGCGACACCCCACGACCTATCGCGACACTTCGAGCTATCGCGACACTTCCCACCTATCGCGACACTTCAACCCGACCTATCGCGATACACGGCCTTTAACGCATAAAAATTGAGGGTTAATTTTTTGAGTGATTGGAAGGGTAGTTGAGCTTAATTTTAGGCACCTTGGTATAACTTTAGAACCTGGGAAGTGGGCAAAAGGCTTAGAAACCAGAGAGGGATCTCCTGAACCTTGAGTGCCTGTTTTGACCCTTTAGTGCCTGAATGGTCATAACTTGACCATACGAACTCCGATTGATGAGATTTTGGTCTCGTTGGAAAGCTCGTTGAGAATCCCACGTGGACCTTGACTGGTTTTTGTAAGAATCATACGCGGAGTTTTAGAACATGCATTTTTAAGTTGACCTTTAGGTGGAGCTAAGTGGTTCTCAGATTCAGGGGGTACAGTGAACTACTCCAAGGGGGCTGAAATTATTGAAGTGTGTCTTTCAATTACTTGTGGCAATAGAGCTATACTAACAGGTGTGCTTTTGCAGGAACTTTGTGCGCGCTCAAGGCAATCCAAAGCAAGCTAGCAAGGGTGAGTACCAAGCTTGGGAGAAGGCTTCCTGGGCTTGTGTAGCAGTCTGGTCAACCAGCTAATTGAGGTTGGAAGATCTCTCAACCCTCCTTTGTCAATTCCTAGCCTAGGCTAAGTACGACTTAGGTGTGGTAATTAATTAGGGCAACGTTAGGCACGAATCAAGTCCAAGAATATTAATCAACAAAGTGCAAGAAGTAAATAGGTCTTAAGTGCGAAAACCCTAAGGGACAAAAGGTAAACTGGAGTCGATCACTTATCAAGTGCGGAAATTCACTTAAGTACTCCGGACGACGCGAATTCAGACAAGACCATAAACATAATATTCAACTAAAAAGAACAAAGTGATTGGTGCAAAATCAACCTGCAACGAGAGTGTGCTTGGGTTCCAGGGGATAAATAAATCAGGCTTATGAACCTTAGATCAGGCAGACACTTAGGCCGAGACAGACAAAGCCTCAGATCTTCTGAAGCTAGTGTCAATCACACTGCCAGGTCTTGGGCCCAGCAGTTGAGTGATTACCCATACACTCCCAGATCAGAAACCAGTGATTCTGAGATGTCCTATCACATGGAGAGACCAGTAGGTAGTTCAGGGTTGGTTTACCTAGAAAAGCCAGAGGGACCTTACAAGACTCAATTGGAGTATATCAGGACGAATCGTCTAGGTGCTCGCATCTACGAAGACGGACTGAGAAGATCGGTGGTCCAGATTAAGAACCCCGATCAACCCTATGGATTAGACCACCCGGTAGTCAAGTTTGAGAATGGAGCCTACCTCGATAAAGAAGGGACTATATATGTAGTCACCACTCTCCCTCATAGAACGGATGAGTTTGGAAATGTGATTGCGGAGACCGACATGGGTGATATAGAGCAAGGGAACTTAGAGAGAGAGCCAAGAACTCCCCGTGGTAAATCTGTCTTGACCAGAATCATGACCCCAGAGTGGATTCCACAGGATAATAAAAGCATAGATCTGCTTTTAAACCGAGAAACCGATGAGGTTTTTTGGAGATATAAATCTCCTCAATCTCAGGAAATGAGTGCCCTCACAATCTATGAGTTTAAAGACCCTGATAGCCCAGGTCAAGTAACCTACCTAGACAATGCATCAGAGAGAATCTTCGTGGTCACTGAGCATGGCAGGCATGCTTACACATGGAAGGGTGAACTTGTTTTTCCCCAACCAAGGTATAATGTGTCCTTTGGTCACCAAGGAGCTGGGACCTCCCAAGCTCATGGAGCTCAAAGAGATAGAAGTAGAGACAAACCTGAGGTAAGTTTTGCCAACTCCCTGGGAAGGGAAAGAACGGGAACAGAAAGGAATAGAGTGGAACCTGAGAGACATAGAACCCCATGGAATCAAAGGAATACTGATGATTTTCCTTTGCCAAGACCGAGAGAACATACTAGGACCCTGCGACCAACTCAACTGGTGAAGTCCATGAAGAACTATTTCGATGGCACAGGGGACCCTTATGACCATGTGGCAGAATTTTGACAAGTGTTGAAAGCTGAACAGGTGGAGGACCTATTCACACAATATAATGCTTTCGGTCTAACCCTTAGGAACACTGCCCTTACGTGGTTCCAACCACTGAATGAGAGGCATTTCAGAAACATAGACCAACTCTTAGAGGCATTTATTGTTGAGTTTTCTAAGAGTGGAATCAGGCATAACACCTCCTCACTAATTCATAGCTTCAAACAAACACCTCAAGAGACGGTCAGACTAGCTGGAAGAAGATTTAGACAGTACCTGGAGAGATGCCCTATGCCGGAGTTACCCACACCAGCCAAACAAGTGGCCTTGTTCCTAGACGGATTGTTGAGCACTAAGCTCAGGTCATATGTGTACCTGAAGGACCCTAGAACGATAGAGGAGTGCGTGCGCATGTGCATAGACATTGAGGACAATCTAGGTGAGGAGTTAGAACTATCAAAAATCTATAAGGATCCTGATAGCTCTAGTAAACAGACATCTGGTCAATCCACATCCATCGAGGAACTTGCAGAGAAGGTAGCCCAAAAACTAGGTGTCTCTAGCAAGCAAATTCCGAGATTTGCCCCAGTTAAGCGGTGTTACAATTGTGGCGGTGAACATATGGCAAGTGTATGCCCCATTATGGCCCAACCACAGGCGAATCCTAGTAGCCAGTACTGCACCATAGAGCACAGATACACCAACCACACTGCACAAGACTGCCCATATAACAAGCAAACTGTTAGGCAAAATTATCCTCAGCCATATCCACAACATGGTAGATACCAGAATCAGTACCCATCACCACAATACAACAAACCACAGCAAACGTATCGGCCATCTTATCAAGGGCAGCAGAGGCCTCAACCAGTCCTAGTGCAGCAACCCCCTGCTCCAACCAATGTGACCCCAGTGAAATATGCATCTACTGAAGAAAATCCGAATAGAGCCATAGTCCCTGTCACCCCATTGCTATCAGACAGTGATCCAAGTGACCATAGTTTTGACTCCGCACATATTGATAGCCCACAGGCTTACTACATGCAGTCACCCGAGCATGACGAGTCATACTATTATGAGGACCCAAGTGAAAATAGTGGGGAACCTGAGTATTCTAATGTCATGTACACAAACCCCAACTCTAGACCTCAACCTAGGCAGGTACGACCCCCATTTCCTAGAGGGCCATGTTTCAGATGTCAGGGAGATCACCTTGTACGTGATTGTCCACTACTTGTCCCTACACAACCTCAACCAGTAACCATTCAGGGCTTCTGTCAAGATTGCGGGAAAGAGCATCTCCTACGAGATTGCCCGAAGAACCCTAATAACATGCCTAAAATCACTCCTATCAATGTCGTTGGGTTAGTTGTAGACTCCACAGGGAGTGTGGCTTCCACTGCACCTGTGCAGGTGATCACAAGAGCCCAGGCACTTCAACAACACCAAGGTGTTGGTCCAGAAAAGAGCCCCGAGGTGAGTGAAACAGAGAGCATAACCAGAAAGAGGACTAGAGCCTGGAAGGATAGTCGTGAAAGAATGAAGAGGCAATGGGCAAAAAAGATAAACGAACTTGAAGAAAGCTTGAGAGAAACCAAGGCAAAGATCACAGAGATCACATCTCAACCGCACTCCCACACACTTCCACCACTACCATCCCCATCACCCTCCATTCCTCCACCCTCTAATACACCCCACGTAACCCACCCACCACCCCGAGTAGGATCAGTATTAGCTGACCCCACTCCTGAAGGCTTGGACATGATGTTCAAGGCCTACCAGGCTCGACTTCAAGAAGGGCCAACAGCTGCAAACCTAGACAAGAGTTACCCTAGAGCAGATTTAGAGATTGAACGGATGAAAATGTGCATGAAAATGGTAGAACAAGCTCAAGCTATACTTGAGATTAGTCAAAAGTTCAATCAGACAAACTCTGTCAAGCCGGATTTGCATTTCCAAGGCTTACTAGAAAGATTAGAGCATATGGTAAACAAATCACAAGTTTCTTTACCTCCACAGGCTCAACCAGTTGTTGAAAGAGGAAGCTCACCACCTAAGGGAGCTTATGTTCCTAATTCCACGGATGCTGGAATACCTCCTTCAATTCAACAGTACTCTCAAGAGTTCTTGCGGGAAATACAAGAAGAGAAATGGGCCAAGGAGAAGGGTGATTCCCCACCTATTCCTGAGATTGATGATCTTCACAATCAATTTCCCCAAGACATTCCGTCTATCTATGGAGATCAAACAGAGCAACAAGAGGATGAGAGATTAGATTTTGAATCTAATTCGTTACAAGAGTTGCCTCATTTCACAGGCCCATGGGAATCTGAATCTCTCCAGATCAGAGCTCCCACAATATTGGTGAGAAATGAAGACTCAGTGATTCCCAGGAACACTGATGTTGTGAAGAACACTAAGGTTCAATGTCATCTCACTGTAGAGGAGCTGCTCAAGGCAAAACCTGAGCTCTGGAATCATGTGAAGGATCAGGTTCCAGAACTTGAATCCAATATGCCAAAAGTAGGCTCTAAACAAAAAGTACCAGAGATACCTCTCGACAAGGTAGGAGACATGAGCGAAGGTGAAGAAGGTAACACTTATCTTCCAATCACCTATCAAGGTTACACAACCAAAGCAATTGTGGATTCGGGTGCTGGTGTTGCTATTGCGACCACCTCCTTGTGGAAGCGATGGGGCAAACCCACCTTAAGACCAACGAGAATGAAACTTCAAATGGCAGATGGTCATTTTGAAAGACCTCTAGGATTGCTTGAAGGGATAACTCTAACCACTTGTGGTGTAGAGTTTGAACATACGTTTGCTATATGTGACTTTGAGAAGAATAATGTCTACGAGATGATCCTAGGAAGACCCTTCCTACGACAATTACAAATAGTACAAGATTGGGGAACCAACTCCTTGTACTTACAGCACTTAGGGGTCACCACCAAGGTCAATCTGAAGGATCACACCTTCAGAGATGTACCACCCCTACAGTGGAATCCTATCCACAAAGCGAAAGAAGACTCTATCTCCGTGCATTCTGGAAGTTCACCTGAACCATCCTGGTTGCATGAAGATACTCACTTGTGGATGTGCAAGGTCGCAGAGGAAGAGGAAAAGCGCCTAAAAGCGAGAGAAGAAGGAACTTCCCCAGGAGATAGACCAATAAAAGACCCAGCCTATACACCAATGATATTTCCAGATGAGGAATTTGAGCCTCATGGTTGGGCAGAAATCTTAGCTACCATGGACATTGCAGTCAATGAGGAACAATGGACACCCCATTGTGATGAGGAGGGTTATGATATTTCAGTGTTCATGTGTCAGCCCTTGTTGGAAGAGTGTGATCCTAGTGAGTTCATAGAAGAAGAAGAGAGTGATGATGATCTAGAATCCATTGTGATGGATACTTACTTTGACTCAGAGGAACACTACTTAGAAGACATAGGAGTGTTAACCCAAAAAGAAGAAGAACCTCTTGCAAGTATTAAAACGATAAGTTCAAAGAAAGGAAGTGAAGGAGGTCAAAAGAAAAAGAAAAGAAAAGCAGTAAGACAAGAAGAGGAAGAATCATTGTTTGAAGTACCAGAAAATTTCAAGAAATATGAAGTGGAAGACCGGAAAATTTTGGTACGAATGCCTAAGAGAGAGGCCATTATAGGAGAAGCATATGACAATAAAGAAAAGACCAAAAAAATTGTAGTGACCATTGAAGGGAACGAAGAGCGATGTACGTACATAGGAGACGACCTAAGTGCAGAAGAAGAAGCAGAGCTTGTAGCTCTATTAAGGGAATATAGGGATGTGTTCGCATGGCATTATAGAGACTTGAAAGGAGTAGATCCAGATATTTGCTCTCATACGATTCCGATGACCGCTGATGCTAAGCCCACCAAACAAAAACCCTACACATATAATGACAATTATGCGGCCAAAATAAAAGAGGAAATTGACAGGCTGATTGAAGCCGGATTCATCTATGAGATTGAGCACACTGAATGGGTGTCCCCCATTGTAGTGGTGCCCAAGAAGAATGGGAAATTGCGAGTGTGCATTAACCTTAAAAAAGTCAATGCCGCTACGATCAGAGATAGTTATCCACTTCCAATCACCGAACATCTTTTGGAGCGTGTTGCAGGCAAGGAAGTTTACAGCTTCCTTGATGGATTTTCAGGTTACAACCAAGTAGCCATTGCCCCCGAAGATCAACACAAAACGGCCTTTGCCACAGAATGGGGAATCTTTGCATTTCGTGTGATGCCATTTGGGCTCACCAATGCACCTGCTACATTCCAAAGACTCATGTGTCATGTCTTCAAAGAGTTCTTGCGAAAGAGCTTAGAAGTATATGTGGATGATTTGTGCGCTCATTCCCAAGAGAGAAGTTACCACATCCCTGAGCTCAGGCAAATCTTCAACAAGTGTAGAGATTATCGAGTGTGTCTGAATCCAGAGAAGTGTGTGTTTATGGTACGCCAAGGTAAGATCTTAGGTCACATTGTTTCTAAGAATGGAATATCAACAGATGAAGACAAGGTAAGAGCAATAGCAGAATTGGCCAGACCAAGGAATGTGAAAGAGGTACAAGCCTTTATGGGCCATTGTGGATATTACCGTAGGTTTATCCACATGTATGCCATCATAGCTAAACCTCTCTATGGGTTGTTAACAAATTTTGAGTGGAGTGAGGAATGCGAGACTTCCTTCAACGAACTGAAGAGACGTTTGTGCACAGCACCAATATTGACTACTCCGGATTGGAGCAAACCCTTTCACGTCCATGTAGACGCCTCCAATCATGCAATAGGATGTGTGCTAGCACAACCCACGGGCGAAGGAAACCTAGATTTGCCGATAGCATATGCTAGTAGGCAACTAAATGCAGCTGAACGAAATTATACCACAACGGAAAGAGAAGGCCTAGGTATGGTATATGCTGTGAAGAAGTTTAGACACTATCTATTGGCCAATAAGTTCAAGTTTTTCACTGATCATCAAGCTTTACTATATTTGGTCAATAAACCTTGTAATACAGGCCGCTTAGTAAGATGGTTCCTCTTACTAATGGAATACGACTTTGAAGTTGTTGTCAGGAAAGGTAGAACCCATCTTAGGGCAGACCATCTTTCTCGCATCACTTCAGGAGAGCCACCGCAAGGAGTGTCTGATGAATTGCCCGATGCTTATCTGTTCAATTTAGAAGTTGTTCCTAAATGGGCAAATAAGTTGGTACCAGTCCTAACCTTCGGGCCTGCAAATAAAAATGTTAAAACAAGCAAAGAGGAAATTGTAAAATCGCTAAAGTATCAAATATTAGCTGGAAGTATGTACAAGCAAGATGCCGAGGGCGTATTAGCTTGTTGTGTCGAGGATGATGAACACGCTAGTTGGTTGCAACAAGCCCATGAGGGACTGCTAGGGAATCACTACTCTAAACAACGAACATTGCAGAATCTAAAACGCTTAGGAGTGTATTGGCCTAGCATGGACAAAGAAATACAAGAGTGGATCCAGAGTTGTCCAGGGTGCCAGGAGAGACCCCCAGTGGAGCATGCCACTCTTTATCACGTGTCATTGATCCCAGACTGGAGTGCTCCATTGGTCGAGTTCATGAGATCGGGAACATTACCCAATCAGGCTAGTCTTGCAAGGAACCGGAGCATGGAGCAAGAGGCTCAAGACTATGCCTTAGTAGGAGACAACCTATATCGAAGAGGCAAGGATGGTTACCTAAGACTGTGCGTTCATGAATCAGACTACTTGAAAGTCTTAGAAACGGCACACAACGGTGCTGCAGGTGGACACTTTGGGCCAGACAGAGTAATTAAGACCATTCTATTCTCCGGACTTTGGTGGCCCACTCTTCATATGGATGCACATACTTATGTGAAGAGTTGCGACACATGCCAACGTGCCCAATATCCGATAAGAAAAGATGAAATGCCCTTAAGTCCAATGATGGGAGGACGTGCATTTTCAAAGTGGGGTATAGACTTTGTAGGTCCCATCAACCCCCCAGCTAGGAACTCCCATGCAGAATACATTATTGTAGCCACAGATTACCTTACAAAGTGGGTGGAAGTAAAGGCCACGACAAAGAATGATGCTCAAACGACGGCTAAGTTCTTATTCGAAAATGTGTTCACTAGATATGGGTTACCAATAGAGTTGGTTAGTGATAGAGGTACGCACTTCTTGAATGAGGTCATTGAAAATCTCCTTCAAGAATTCATGGTGACACATAAGAAGTCTGCACCCTATCACCCACAAGCTAACGGACAAGCCGAGAGCACGAATAAGATCCTATGTAACGTATTGACGAAACTTGTAAATAATAAACGCTCGGATTGGGACAAACAACTTCATCATGCTGTTTGGGCATACCGAGTTGCTTACAAAACGGTACTCAATGCCACCCCATTTCAGATGGTCTTCGGACAGAATGCAGTGCTACCACTAGATTTCCTAATCCCAGCTTTAAGAGTAGCACAAGAGCATGAGTGGAATGGACACGAGTTGTCCTCTAGGATCTTTGATCTAGAACGTTTAGGTGAGATGAGGCTACGAGCAGCACCGGGCATCTATGCTGCAAAGAAACGGCAAAAGGCATACTTTGATGCCCATGTGAAGGATAAGGGCTTGAAGGCAGGAGATCTAGTGTTAGTCTACACATTGAAACAACACTCAAGAAAGCTGGAAAAGAGAGGCTACGGACCTATGATCATTAATAGGATCTCCACGAGTGGAGCAGTACAACTAGCAACTTTAGAGGGGGATGTCCTCCCAAACTATATTAGCGGGTGCAGAGTCAAGCTGTATCAAGAACCCCTCACGGAGGAAATGCTAAGTCGACTCAATACTGCTAAACAACGTAAAGAGGAGGAAAAACGAATTCGAGAAGAAGCACAGGCAGAGGCCTTAGAGCGTATCAGACGAATGAAGTTGAGGAGACAAGGAAGGGACCAGCCTATGACTGACACTCAAGAGTCTCCAGGCTATCACATGGCCATGTGTGAGGCTTCAGGTGAACGTACCCATAAGATAGTGGACCGACGACCTTTTGTGATCCTAGAAATAGGACAAAGTGATAGCACAACAAGCGTGAGGGCTTTAATTGATTCAGGAGCAGCCACAAGTGCAGTTCAACTCTCTTATTGCCAGCAGCTGCAATTGGAGGTAAATCCCCTAGAAGCATATCTGATAGGATTAGGAGGTGTTGAAACCCCTTGTATGGGAGAGGTGGATCTTCCCCTCTACATACAAGAGGTCCTCATGCCAGCAAAAGTGCTAGTGTGTGAAGACGAGGATCTGACCGAACCTCTTGTCTTAGGCCAAGACTGGATCTATGATCACGCAGTCAACCTCAACCTAAGAAGTGGACTTCTTCAGGCTTGGGTAGGCCAAAGTCGTCTCACGATTGAATTAGAAAATCAAGCGCTCAAACCAATAGAACAGGCACCAACTCCTGGTCCCTCCAGGAATCCACACGAAGATAACCATGTTGTGCTTGTCCAAACTTCTATGGTGCAGAGGAATGTCAATCTTACTGAAGGTTCAGGAGCCAAGAAGGAGTTCCTAAATGATCCAAAGAAGATTCTAAATGAACGGACCGAACATCACTCTACACGAAGGAGGCCGCTGATCAAGAGGCAGGAGCGCCAACCCGCGCAATATGGAGCATCTCGTGGCGTGAAGCAGATCTGGATACGCAAGGATGGAAAACCCACAGCTCCAATAGCAGATTCTCAAAGAGACAAGAAACGAGCCTCACCATCAAGGAACAAAGTGAAGAAGCCCCCTAGGATAACCCCTAGGCATACCATTTCTATTTGGGTTCCTAAGCGGTCCATGAAGGCCACCCCTAATGCTAGACAGATATGGGTGCCCAAGGCTAGCTTACAAGCCCAAATTACTTCACCTACAGGCACTAGGATGAAGCAGCTTTCACAAGCACTCTTGGCCAACAACTCAGAAAGTGACAAGATACCTACACCTCTCACTGTCCCCACTCCCATCAACCCCAGGAATGTCTGGAAATGGGTACCCACAAGGTCCCAAATACATCACACTCTCAGACCGAAATCTTCACCTGTCCTTAGCTCTAAGAGCTACGACTCCTGTATCAAAGTGTGGAGAATTAAACTGTGTACTAAACCCCCTGACCCTATTCTGTAAATCCGTCCACACTAACACAGAAGCATTCCGAGCCCATTGCATAACCAAAGTATGCATCTAGGATGACACTGACCTTTAATCACCACTCACACATATCATAAACACCTCACCACTAACCACTGACCTCCGGGATTGTCATGTTAGTATTGTGAAGGGAACACCATTACATCTTGTTTCCTATGCAACACTAATGTGCCTTTCGTCTTCCAGCAGATAAGCAACCTACTCTCATGGCAACAGCGGCAGGCACAAGCTCTCAGGCAGGATCTGGTGCTCCTATCAATTGGGATGCCATGCCAGTGGAAGCTCCACCAACAGCTAGGCCTGAAGAATTCTTGAATGTGCGAAGGATTCCTATTCCAGATCCACCCAGTGGACTAACCGAAAGAGTAAAAGGGCACTCCCATTGGTTCAATGAAATGCCAGGGGATTTGGGAGACGCAGATCACATCTGGGAGTCCAAGATGGAGTGTGGAGGGGTTTGGTGGACCTTCCAATTCTTTTCAAGAGAATTTGAGACCTTACAAAATGCAGCTCCACTTCAAGATATCTGGCAAAAGGCAGGACTTCAAACTTACTTCAGTGCAGCTCTACCTAAACCTGACTTCCTCAGGTGTTACTACTTGATTGCTACGTTGAAACCTACCGGGGATAAAGATCATTCAGGCACATTCTGGGTGCCCTCCTTATCTAATCTGGAGGAGATGAGGAAGTTTGAATTAAATGTAACGTTAATCAGGGAAGCCCTTCAAATGTATGGCACTCATGTGCCTTCAGATCGCGACCCCTTGATACCAGAATCAATGAAAAGCAATAGAGTCAAGAAGCTCAAGGAAATGTGCGCCCTCACCCCCAACATCGCCATACCTCTGCGGATGTGCCTCCAGCACTTCGCATTTCCCGCTCAGGACCGTTTCACTCAGCCTCACAAGAAGATATGGTACGGGTTGTATTTAGCAGAGACCGGAAGCTTGCCCATTAAGATGCCGGTATGGATCTTAGACCAGGTATATGAGGCTGGCAAGCGGGGGGCGAGGAAGCCCACTTTACATGGTTGTTGTGCGTTGACAAGAATCATCTACAGATGTCTGGCATATGATGTGCCAGTTGCTCGAGCCCTAAAGTATGCACACCTGGAACTGTTCAAAGGGCGAAAGTCAGGGAGTCAGCCTGCAAAAAGAATGCGTGGATCTCTTTCACAGGTCCTGATCCCTCCAGTAACCACCGCCGAAGTCTCCACTAGAGAGGAAGTCCAGGTGGCACCTATCACAATCCATCTCCAAGAGTCTCAACCAAAAGAGGTGGTACATCCCACTCCTTCTGCCCCTCCACTACCTACCGATGCAGAATTTGCAGCGATGGCCACCTTCACCGAGGACCCAAACTTTGATTTTGAAACATTTCTGCAGACGGCTCATCTATCAGATAGTGAAGGTTGCCCTGACAATGTCGATCCAGGGACATCAGCCCAAAGAGAACATGCACGAGGCGAGACAAGCAGTGTACAGGAGATAGGAGTGGCACAACTTCCTCAAAGACTAAGCACACAAGCTCAGGAAAAGGCACCAAGAGATAACCCGGAAGAGAGTGAAGAAGAAGCCCCTGCATATACGGCACAGCTCAAACGACTATACCAAACAATCAAGCAGGTACAACGACGCCATAAAATGTCAGAAGAAGCAAATAGGGCCCTAGTAAACCAGATGTTGCAGTCAGAGCATATCGACCCCCATTTTGTAGAATCGCTAAATCTTTTGGCGGACACCTGTGGCATCAGTGAAGCAATGAGAACCTTGGTCTATCAAGAGAACCCTGCTTACGATCAAAGAAGAATTGATACACGGCCTCGACAAGGAAAGATGATTCAGATGGAAGTATCTATCGCGTTAGCTACGTCCACATCAGAAGATGTGCACATGATTAGCCCTAGGCCCAATGATGAACCGGAGGAAATTACGCATGCCCCATCCCCCCCATCATCTCCTATCCCACCCTCAGAGCCTCTCTCCACGTGTCTTTCTACACCACCATTCTCCTCCTATAGTGAGACCATTGTACACACCCCCGTTTCCACTTTCCTTCCTTCACCCTCATCCATCTCTGTCACTCAGATTTTTGAACCCCAACTAGGTCACCCTTCCTTCCTCCATGCCTTTGGACAACCATCTGTCACTAGACAGACTCTTTCCCTTCCTTTACCCCCCACCCCTCCATTTCCTCCCTCCCAAACTCTACCTACCCCGTCCCTTGTAACTGTCTCGGGCACCACACTAATCACCCAACCCTCCTTTTGGACCCAACTTGTAAACATTCTTCAACAGGTTGATGAACATAATAAAAAGTCCCTTCCCCAAATTCACTTCCCCACATTCACAGCCACCACTATCACACCACCCACCATCCCGGTGTTCACATTTCACGAATCACACTCTCTCATGTCCGACCCCATGGACATCTCACCATCCGCTGGGTCACCCACCACCACTGTTCTCACAACACCATCACAGGTTATTACACTCACATCACCACTTCCACACACGGTAGGCACAACATCCACGTTTCCCATTCCCACTTCCCAACCCCCTGCATCTTCCATCCTTACCCCCGCATCCACCTCATTTAGTCTTGCACTCGACACCATGCTCGAAGCTGCCACTCAGCTTAAGCAGGAATATACATTATTGGAAGAAAATAACAAAGAGCTTTGCACCCTCTCAGCAACACTCCAAGAGCGTGTCAATGCTTTGGAGTCCAGTCACACGGAGTCACAAAGCAAGATATCCGCCCTCGAACATGCAAATGCGCAACTCGAAGCGAGGCATATGGAAGAGAGCAAAGCCATGGAGGAACAGCTGCGAGATCAAATGGGCCGCAATGCAAGGATTCAACGAAACATGGCCTTGCTACGACGACATCTGGCGGCAGCTCAAGAAGAGAACAGACGGCTTCAACAACAAAACCAAGAGAACCTCGAGGCTGCCATGGAGAACACCCCGGGAGCACCCATAGACCCGGCTAAATTTCAAGCTGTTCCCTCAGAAAGCATACAACAGATCTTGGAAACTTATGCCAATCTTTTAGAAGCACATGATCAGCTTGCCGACCAGCTCAAGGACCTACAGAGACCCCAAGAGTCTACACCACACCAACGGGAACCTAAAGAGATGACTGACGCTGCTACTTCACCTGAACCTGAACCTTCAACGACCAACGACGTACTGGAGTTACGGCAACAGATTGCCGAATTAAGATTGAAGTTGATGCAGTACGAGCGACCTCCTTCCCCACCAGAGCAACCGTTAGAAGAAGAAGCAGTTACTATTCCAGTGGAGGAAGCATTCGACGACACCTACGAGCCTCAACCATTCCCAGGAGGACGCGTCACAGAAGAAGGTCAAGATACCTATGAGGAACCCCCATCGGCATGGATGAAACAGGTAGAGGAAATGGGGCAAACTCATCAGGAACGGATATCAACTCAGATGCTGGCAATGAAGGCCATTGAGGACACCATCCTTCACTCAGAGTACTTCAGGCACATTGCCCCTAGACGCCTTATCACTAGCTCACAATTACAATACAAGCCCTATTTTGTATTGTTGGCTGACTACAATGCAGAAATCAAAAGGGTCACCAACAAGTGCCCAACATTTGCCACACAGTTCGAACCAGAAGATATACCAGAAGCCACACGAAAAGGAGCCATATTCCAACCAACTTGGAGGCAGAAGTTACTCGAAACTTACCCAGAAATGCTTCGAACATGGGATCACGCCCCCATGCACTTGAAGTACAATCCGTGTTTTGGGCCAGTGCAAAGACGCAGATCATGGAAGGCTTTTGCCATCAAGGTTCAGAATAACGCAAACTGTAAAGAATGGCTCAATTACCCCGCCATCGCCCCCCCAACCGGTACTCCCACAGTGTCATACATGATTGCAACCATCAGACATTGGATACCACGCCTCCACCCTATGCCAGATGTGGCTGCCCAGATGATGCTCAAGATCTTCGATATGATGCAGGTCGTACTCAAAACTTTTCGCAATGTATGCCGTATTCAACCTCCTATTCCCGGGTTTATTAATGGTAACTACGACCTGCTATATGATATGAGCACAACCCCGAGCATACGAGTGGCTTACGCATGGCATGCACGCATCAGATATCTCCCTGCCTGCTACAAGCAAACATTCGACGATATGTTTACCACGGGGTTTTGGGAGGCACATTCAGAGGTATTCACACCACGGCCTACGCATTTACTCCATCTCTTCGCATGCGAGCAAACAATGCATTCCGAGCTTTACACGATGCCACAACCTGACATGCTTGGTACAGTTGATTGGGAGGCTTTGCAACGAGACCTGGTCAGAGGTTTAAGAATCAAAGAACAAGAATTGGCAACCGACCTCCTGCAGAAATACATTGATCAAACTGTGGAAAAGAGGTCTGTCAGAGACGACAGACCCTAGGGGGGGGAGAGTGTTGACAGGATACGGGAAGAAGCAAGTACGGACACACATGCAGATCTAGCACTGAGGCAACCCTTCATTTTTTTTTCAAAACCCTCACATCATTTTAAAGTGATTCTCATCACTACAAACCCTTGTAAATATCATTTCACCTTTTTGTAGCTCCATTTTGTACAAGCCGAGGAGTCCTCGAGCTTGGGGAGCCTTAGAAGTAGTTGCCTGTCAATTTTCATAATTTTTAGATCTCGTTTGGGCCCTCAAATAAGCCTTGGAACCTAATTTTTAACTAGACCGGACACTAGGTCTGGACAGGGCCAAAGCTAGTCAAAAACTATAAATAGAGCTATAGAGCTCATTTTTGGGGCTAGCTTCTTGTAGTTTGAGCTTGTATGAGAACTTGCTTGCAATAGAAGTGATTCCATTGTCTTACTCTCTTTGTTCTTACTGTGTGTGCGCGTGTGTGTGTATGTGTGTGCATGCTTGTGTGCTTCTCACTCACGCACTTGTGCTTCCACTTGCTCGTGGTCTTCATACCATCCTCATGTCTTCCCGGATTGACAGTAAAGGAGGTGCTACTCATCACTGAGCTACAACATCCTAAGCCCATGGTACTCAAAGAGAGAAAAACAAAGAGAGACCGGAAGTTAGCTTCAATCATCCCATAAGGAGAGACAGAACCACCATAAACACGGATAGAGTGGATAGACAAGGAGAACCTAGAATACCAGGTGGTAGAGATGATTTTCCTCTACCTAGACCATGTGAACACGCAAGAATATTACGACCCACTCAACCAGTAAAATCCATGAAAAACTACTTTGATGGGACAGGAGATCCCTATGATCATGTTGCAGAATTTAAGCAAGTGCTATGAGCAGAGCAAGTAGAGGACATGTTCACGCAATACAATGCTTTTGGGCTAACGTTAAAGAATACCACTTTAACTTGGTTCCAGCCATTGCAACAAAGGCAATTTAGAGATATCCATCACTTCTTAGAGTCACTCATCACGGAATTCTCTAAAAGTGGGATCAGACATGATACGTCTTCCTTGATTCATAGTTTCAAACAGACCCCTCAAGAAACAGTAAGACTGGTAGGACGTAGGTTTAGACAATATGTGGAGAGATGTCCCATGCAAGAGCTACCTTCACAGGCCAAGCAAGTATCACTGTTTTTAGACGGCCTCTTGAGCTCTAAACTACGCTCCTATGTATACTTGAAGGAACCGAGAACGCTAGAGCAGTGTGTGCGAATTTGTATAGACATTGAAGATAACTTAGGAGACGAGTTGGAACTCTCAAAGGTCTATAAGGACTCAGATTGTTCCTCTCTAGCATCTTCAAAGCTGTCTAGCTCAATAGAAGATCTAGCAAAAAAAGTGGCCCAGAAACTAGGAGTTTCTAGTAAACAGATGCCTAGGGTAACAACAAACAAGCGTTATTACACCTATGGTGGTGATCATATGGCAAATGTGTGTCCCAATGCAACACAACCGCAAGCCAACCCTAGTGGCCAGTACTGTACGATTGAGAGAAGGTACACAAATCACACGGCTCAGGACTGCCCATACAACAAACAGGCAGTAAGACAGAACTACCCGCAAGCATACGCACAGCCAGGTAGGTATCAAGGTCAGTATAATGCTCAACCTCATTATTATAGGCCTCCTCAAAACTATCCTTATCAGGCTTAACAGAGACCTCAACCTGTCTTAGCTCAGTAGCCACCCCCACCAGCGAATGTCATCTCAGTCAAATATGCTGCTGCAGAAGAGAACCTAAGTAGGGCTTTAGTGCCTTCATCACCCCTGATCATCGAAAGTGACCCGAACTCAAATAGTTTTGACTCCACTCATGTAGATAGTCCACCCGCTTATTACATGGAGTCACCAAAACACGTGGAAACATATCATTACGATAGTCCACCATTGGAACCTAGTTGGGAGCCCGATTATGCTAATGTGATGTATACAAACCCTAATCCACGATCTCAATTGAGGCAACAAAGACCACAGGGCCCTAGAGGACCATGCTTTAGGTGCCAAGGAGATCATTTCATAAAGGATTGTCCACATCCTCCAATAGCAGGACAACACAATATTATAACATACAAGGCTTTTGTACTGATTGTGGCAAAGAGCATATCATCAAAGACTGTCCTAAGAACCGTGCTAATGCTTCAAATGTGACACCCATCAACGTGATAGGTATTATAAACAACGCAGATGGATCCAACCCTACATATGTGCCTATCCAAGCTATAACAAGAGCCCAGGCGCTCTTACAGAACCAACAGCATAATCAGGAAAAAGTAGCCAGAACTAGTGAAGTTGGAGAATCTAGCAGTAAAAAGACGAAATCTTGGAAAGATTCTAGAGAAAGGATTAAGAGAAAGTGGAGTAAGAGGATAACAGAATTGGAAGGAAGTCTCAAGGAATCTAGAGCCAAAATCCTAGAATTGACTTCACAGGAATTGAATCAGGAGAACCTAGCTCAAGAATCAGGATCAGTTCTAGCGGAACCCCTACCAGAAAACCTAGACATGATGTTTCGCGCATATCAAGCCAGAATAAAAGAAGGACCTCAAGTAACAAAAATGAGCAAGAACTACCCTCGAGCTGATCTAGAAATCGAGAGAACTAAACTTTGCATGAAGATGGTAGAATTAGCACAAGCTATGTTTGAAGCCTCTAGATATCTTAATTGGAATAACATGGCAAAACCGGAATTACACTTTCGAGGACTGATGGAGAGGCTAGAATACTTGATTGATAGTAGAGAGAAAATGGATCAGAATAGGAACCCTATGGTCCCAGAGACACAGGAAAGGAACACACCATCCCTGTCTCAAGTACCCAACACGGAAGGCAAAGACAACCTGTCTTCCATACATAAATATTCACATGAATTTTTGAGAGAAATACAAGAAGAGAAGTCGAGAAAAGAACAAGGAACCCATCCTCCTATTCAAGAAATAGATGACTTGCAGGAGCAATTTCCCCAAGTCATCCCCTCTATTTACGATGATGTAGAGGAAGAACAACTGAGTGAACAGACAGGTTTTGAGTCCAATTCTTTACAAGAATTACCTTAGTTCACAGGACCCTGGGAAGCAAAGTCTATTAGTATGAGAGCACCCACGATAATAGTGAGGAATGAAGAATCAGTGATCCCTAGAAACACGGAAGTGATCAAGAATACCAAAGTACAATGTAATCTCACTCTAGAGGAGTTGTTGAAGGTAAAACCAGAACTGTGGAAACATGTAGCAAATCAATTCCCTGAGCTTTCTACTACTCCCTCACAAATAGGATCACATAAAAAGGTACAAGAGATACCCGTAGAAAAGATTGGAGATGTAAGCGAAGGAGAGAAAGGTAACACTTATCTCCAATAACCCATCAGGGCTACAACACAAAAGCCATCTTAGATTCAGGAGCCGGAGTAGCCATAGCTACCACCGCTTTATGGAAACGTTGGGGTAAGCCAGCATTAAGACCCACCAGGATGAAACTACAGATGGCTGATGGACACATAGAAAGACCATTAGGTTTACTAGAAGGCATATCTCTCACCACTTGTGGTGTGGAATTTGAGCATACTTTTGCCATTTGTGATTTTGCAAAAAATCATGCTTACGAGATGATTCTAAGACGACCATTCATGCGTCAGTTGCAAATTGTACAAGATTGGGGAACTAATTCTTTATACTTGCAACATTTAGGAGTGACTACTAAAGTCAATCTTAAAGATTATTCACATCGAGACGTACCCCCAATAGAATGGAACACCATCCATAAGACACATGTAGAAACGGAATCGGTACACTCATTAGAATCAGATCCTTCATGGTTACACGAGGACACTCATTTATGGATGTGTAAGGTAGCCAAACAAGAGGTAGAACGGTTAGAAGGCAGGACCTTAGGTGCAGAACAACACCCAAGAACTCTTCAAGACCCAGCTTACGCACCTGTAGTATTTCCAGACGAAGAATTCGAACTCCCATGGTTGGGCGGAAATCCTAGCAACCATGGATGTAGCCATCAATGAAGAACAATGGACACCCCATTGTGACGAAGATGGCTATGACATTTTAGTTTTCACGATAGAGCCAATCATGTGTGATTCGATTATTGAAGAATGTGAACCTAACACTGATGCATTCGAGGATGCAAGTGATTTCGACCTAGAGTCAATTATTGTGGACCCACCCTTTGCATCAGAGGAAGAATACTTCTAAGAAGTAGAAACTCACCCGCAGAGACACGAAGAAATTATGAATGATGTGAGGATGACCACACAAGTGACCACTAAGAGTGAATGAAAGAAAAGAAAGAAGAAAGAAACCATGTCAGAAGAAGAAGAATCTTTGTTTGAGGTTCCCGAGAACTTCAAGAAATATGAAATAGAAGATAGACGAATCATGGTACGAATGCCTAACAGAAAAGCTAACATTGGAGAAGTATATGATAATCGAGAGAAAACCAAAAAAATAATAGTTGCCATAGAAGGAGAAGAAGAAAAATATACATACATAGGGCATGATTTGACGAATGAAGAAGAAGAAGAATTAGTTGCCCTAATGCGCGAATATAGAGACATTTTCGCATGGAGCTACAAAGACTTGAAAGGAGTAGATCCCGACATATGCTCTCATAGAATCCCTATGACTCCAGATGCAAAACCCACAAAACAAAAACCATACACGTACAATGATAACTATGCTGCGAAGATTAAAGAGGAAATAGATCGATTGATAGAAGCAGGATTCATTTATGAAATTGAGCACTCCGAATGGGTATCCCCCATTGTGGTAGTGCCCAAGAAGAATGGAAAATTGCATGTGTGTATTAAGTTTAAAAAAGTTAATGCCACCACGATTAGAGATAGTTATCCTTTTCATATCACGAAACACCTATTGGAAAGAGTTGCGGGCAAGGAAGTTTACAACTTTCTTGATGGTTTCTCAGGCTATAATCAAGTAGCCATTGCTCCAGAAGATCAATACAAGATGGCTTTTGCCACAGAATGGGGCATATTTGCATTTCGTGTGATGCCGTTTGGCTTAACAAATGCACCCGCTACTTTCCAGCGACTCATGTGTCACGTTTTTAAGGAACTCTTACGCAAGAATTTGGAAGTTTATGTCGATGACTTATGTGCTCATTCAAATATGAGACAGACTCATATCCCAGAATTAAGACAAGTATTTGACAAATGTCGAGAATATCAGGTTTGTTTGAACCAGAAAAGTGCGTTTTCATGGTCAGACAAGGCAAAATTCTAGGACATATTGTGTCAAAGAATGGAATTTTGACAGGTGAAGAAAAAGTGAAAGTAATTGCAGATTTACCTAAAACAACTATCGTAAAAGAAATACAGGCATTTATGGGCCATTGTGGTTATTACAGACGATTCATACACATGTATGCAATCATAGCCAAGCCTCTGTACTCTCTTTTAACCAAGTTTGAATGGACAGATGAATGTGAGAATTCATTCAATGAAATTAAATGACGTTTGTGCTCAGCACCTATATTGACAACCCCGGATTGGAGCAAGCCATTCCATGTACATGTGGATGCATCCAATTATGCCATAGGATGTGTGTTAGCACAACCCACGAATGAAGGTAATATGGATCTCCCCATAGCTTACGCGAGCACACAGTTGAACGCAGTAGAAAGAAATTACACCACGACGAAATGAGAAGGATTAGGAATGATCTACACGGTAAAGAAATTCAGGCATTATTTGTTCGCAAACAAGTTCAAGTTCTTTATAGATCATCAAGCGTTATTGTATTTAGTCAATAAGCCATGTAACACAGGATGATTGATACATTGGTTTCTATTACTCATGGAGTATGACTTCGAAGTAGTAGTCAGGAAAGGAAAGACACATCTTAGAGCTGACCACCTTTCAAGATTAACCACGGGAGAAGCTCCTCAAGGGATAGCGGATGAATTACCCGATGCATATTTGTTTAACCTTGAGATATCACCAAAATGGGCTAAGCCTATAGCCCCGATTCTCAGGTATGGACCCAAGAATCCTAGGATAAGGATCAAGGAAGGAGAGATTACCAAGTCTCAAAGATATCAAATCATAGCAGGAAGTATATATAAACATGATAATGAAAAGATTCTTGCTTGTTGTGTAGATGAATCAGAACATGCGAATTGGTTGCAATTAGCACATGTAGGTGCACTAAGGCAACATCATTCGAAAAATCAAACATTGCAGACTTTGCATAGACTAGGAGTCTATTGGCCTTCTATGGAAGCAAATGTCTACAAGTTGTGTAAAGAATGCCCAGTTTGTTGTGAAAGACCACCAGTAGAACACGCTACATTATATCACGTGTCTCTCACACCAAAATGGAGTGAACCTTTAGTGACATACTTGAGGATGAAAACATTCCCTCAAGGAATGACCTTAACAAAACAACGCAGTCTAGAGCAGGAAGCTCAAGACTATTCACTTATTGGGGATAACCTATACAAACGAGGACAAGATGGATACCTAAGACAGTGTGTTCATGAAAGCGATTATTTGAGCGTACTAGAGACTGCACACCAAGGTGTTGCAGGAGGTCATTTTGAACCCGATAGGATAATCAAAGCCATCCTCTTCGCTAGATTATGGTGGCCCACTCTTCACATGGATGCACATACCTATGTAAAGAGATGTGATGTGTGCCAAAGAACTCAGTTTCCTACTCGCAGAGATGAAATGCCATTGAAACCCATGATGGGAGGACGTGCATTTTCTAAGTGGGGTATAGACTTTGTAGGACCCATTAACCCCCCTACAAAAGGTACACATGCTGAATACATTATTGTTGCGACAAATTATCTTACCAAATGGGTAAAGGCAAAAGCCACAAAAAAGAATGATGCACACACGACTGCAAAATTCTTATTTGAAAATGTCTTTACAAGATATGGATTGCCTATAGAGTTAGTGAGCGATCGAGGAACTCACTTTCTAAATCAAGTCATTGAATATTTGTTACAGGATTTTATGGTGATTCACAAGAAATCTGAACCATATCATTCTCAAGCCAATGGTCAGGCTGAAAGCATTAACAAGATCCTATGTAATGTACTGACAAAACTCGTGAACAACAAACATTCAAATTGGGACAAACAGTTACACCACGCTGTTTGGGCATATCGAGTGGCCTACAAGATCGTACTCAATGCAACTCCCTTTCAGATGGTTTTTGGTCAGAATGCTGTGCTTCCTTTGGACTTCTTGATACTGAACCTTAAGGTTGCACAAGAACATTAGTGGACAGGCCATGAATTATCAACAAGAATAATGGACTTGGAACGATTAGGAGAAACCAGGCTGAGAGCAGCAGCATGAATATACGCAGCAAAGAAACGACAGAAAGCATATTTTGATGCACATGTGAAAGATAAAGGCTTAAAAGAAGGAGATTTAGTCCTAGTATATACGCTGAAACAACACGCATGGAAGTTAGAAAAGCGAGCTTATGGACCTATGATCATTAACAGACTCTCGATAAGTGGAGCAATACAATTAGCCACCTTAGAAGGAGACATAATGCCTAATTACATTAGTGGATGTAGAGTCAAGTTATATCAAGAACCTCTTACTGAGGATATGCTTAGACGACTCACGTTGGCAAAGAAGCGTAAGGAGGAAGAAAATAGGATATGTGCTGAAGCTCAAGCAGAAGCTATAGAACGCATTAAGCGCATGAAGCTAAGAAGATAAGGACTAGGGAGAGAACATTATAACCATCTGGAAACAACACCCAGATACCCCATGGCCATGTGTCAAGTAAAGTCAAGTACCCATCCTAGCATAGTGGATCAGAGACCATTCATTACAGTCAGGCTAGAGCACGACAACCCTTGCCAAGAGCTCAGGGCTTTAATTGACTCAGGTGCTGCGACTAGTGCGATTAGATGGTCCCACTATAAGGACTCAAGAATAGAAATGCGGCCAATTGAGGCATACCTCATAGGGCTAGGAGGCATGGAAACCCCTTGCATGGGCGAGGTGGACCTTCCTATCCTCATACATGATGTGACTATGACAACGAAGCTACTAGTGTGCCATGACGAGGACCTGATAGAACCCCTAATCCTTGGCCAAGATTGGCTATACGATCCCTAACGGCAATCCGCCTGTGGTATGTAACCCTAGACCCTATGAAAAGCATGCGACGGAAGACCGAAAGATCTTTGGTCAGGTAAGTCACGTTAAGTTCACACCAACCCACGCGGGCTTGGCGATGGACAATTCTCAATCAGAAGGATG
Organism: Ceratopteris richardii; assembly: GCA_020310875.1. Taxonomy (NCBI): domain Eukaryota; kingdom Viridiplantae; phylum Streptophyta; class Polypodiopsida; order Polypodiales; family Pteridaceae; genus Ceratopteris; species Ceratopteris richardii. The sequence continues at coordinate 168,172,537 of CM035414.1, read as the reverse complement.
TCAGGAGATTTTCCCTTGGGCTTCCTACAAACTAGAAGGGGCAATCACCCAACCGCTTGGTCAAATGAACACAATCAGCGGTCAGGTGGGTTAGATCGCCGTCAAGTGGACTGCATCAGCAGCCACATGGGCAAGAAACCCTGCAGTGCCCATCCTTCCACACTTACTACGGATTGGCCTAGATTAATAGTACAAAATGAAGCATTTCCTAATGGGCAGGTTTCGCAAGTGTTGGACCTCCCTTCTTTTCCAAAGCAGAGTGTCCATCCGACATCTCAACCTCAACCACTAAGGAGTCAACCACGACAAAGGAACCCAGACCGACGACAATATCAGACAACCCAAAGAAAGCTGCAGTATCAGTATCACAAAGCAAGAGGCACGAGACAAATATGGGTGCCAAAAGGACAGAAAGAACCGACTGATTTCAACAACGCAGACATTGATAAGAAGATGTCAAGGCAGAAGCAGAATCAGTATCCAACATCTCCTCGATCTTCTTCTACGAATACGAACATTCGGCCTCGACCCTCAAGCCATGTAATATATACCCCTCAAAAATCTCTTCAACCCTCAATACCACCAAATCCGATATCATCTTTTGTCCCTCAGCAGAAACCTATCACCCGCTCACAAACTCTTAGGAAGTGGATACCGAAACGTATCCAGTTGTCTCCTCAAAACCCATTGTCTAACATAACTCCCACCCCGAGTAATCTACAACCTTGTAATAACTCATTCACGACTGAAATCCACACACTATGACCCAACATCACTTGTAATAACACCTCATCAAGAAATGTATGCATCATCTGAAGCATGTAGGTGTCTAGAGACCTGCATTAGTTTGCAACAATCATTCCATAAACCACATCACAACACTTGACTACACGGGTTACACATCGGTTATGGAAAGGGATTGCAGTCCCACTTTAATGGGATCATGATTAATTTCCATACTAATGTGTTAATCTTTTGTAGCAGATCTTCTACGCATTCGCATCATTCATCATGCAGGCAAAACGACCATCTGAAGTAGGCCCTAGTGTACCCATGGCAAATGTTGGCGAATTACTAGCTGAACCCCATCCGACGGCACAGCCACCAGAATTTTAAGGATTTCCAGGACCCATGCCAATTGACGATCCTCCTAGGGGATACACTAAGAAGATTCATCGCAACTCTCATTGGTTTCAAGGATTAGCAGGCCCATTGGCGGATGCAAATTTCATTTTTGAGGCCAATTTGGTGTTTGATCACCGTACGTGGGGAAAGTACCAGTTTTTCTCAAGAGAGTTCGAAGGATTACAGAACACAGAAGACTTAATGCATGTTTGGGCGAGAGCAGGCTTCACAGAGTATTTCAGCGATCCTTTGCCTAAACCAGATTTCTATAGATGTCATTACTTGGTAACAACTTTAACAGCTTTGGAAAACAAGGACCTACCAGGCACATTCATTTTGCCGTCCTTGGTAAATGACCCGCCCTTTAAGAAGTTTTATCTTTCCAAAGATTTGATTAGACCGGCAATCAAGATACATGGAACCCACACTCCAACAGAGCGAGAAAGGCTGATTCCAGAGCCTATGAAACATGAGGAGGTTACTAAGTGGGAAGATATTTTGGCTATCACACCGGAGTTATCTAAGCCATTAAGGATATGCATGCAACATTTTGCATTTCCCGCTCAAGACAGATTCACCATGCCCCACAAACGCATCTGGTTTGGTTTATATTTAACATGTACTGGACCTCAAACGGTAGACCTAGCAAGCTGGATAATTGATCAGCTGTACTTAGCCCAACATAGATGGGAAAGAAAGAAGGTAATCAATGGATGTTGCACTCTCACGCGCATTGTATTTATGTGTTTGGCATACGATTTACCTATTGAGCGTGCAATGACAAGCGAGGAGCTGAAAGCATTCAAGGGAACAACAAAGAAAGCTAGGAAGGCAAAGGACAAGCAGGAAAGTGCATGAGAGGAACTATCCCCTGCCTCCAAGTCCCCGAATCACCGTCACTGCAACCCTCTCTAGAACAATCTCCTACAGAAGCCCTTGTACAACCTATTCGCATACGGTTATCACGACCTGTCATTACAGAAGGCACTTAGAGTGCGATTACCTCACAGGCAACATCAGTTTAGGAACCTGCCACCATTGCAGCAGAAGTTCCCACCACTATTGGTGCAGAAGCTTTTTCTTTTCCGATACCCAACTTGGAAGCAGAACCGACGGACACAACATGCGATTTTGAGATGCAAGATGTGTTTTCAAGTGAATTTCAGTTTTCAAAAGGACAGATATTTTCTCAAGAATATGAACATCCAAGCTGCCCGACCACTCCTCTGGACCAACCACATGGACGAGCAGTATCTAGTTCTGAGGACGAAAGAACAGAAACCGATGAAGATGATGGCGACAATGAAGCCAGCTAGGGCACTCATGAATCCCAAGAACATGTGCAGACAGATGGACAAGGACAGCACACCGACACCCAAGGTGATACCAGTACGCATGAAGATGAAACCTTTGAAGAAGCAGCTTATACGCTAGCCATCAAGAAGCTATATTGCACCATGGAGAAAGTTTGGGCACGTAAGAAGTTAACTGAGGAAGAGAGCCAAGCACTCATAGAGCAAGAACTTGTCTCAGGTGGTTTCAAAGAAGTATACATCAAAGGCTCCAGAGAGCTTGTTAAATTAGTGGGATCCACCGAAGCATTAAGATATTTGCAAAGAAAACCGTTACCCCAATTTGAACCCCGATGAGTACGACTCTTATCAAAGCCAAGTGAATACATTCGCATACCGACAAGTGTCCAATCTTCAAAACAGGCCAGGGAAGCGCGTCTCGTCCCTGAAAGATCATTGGCAGAAGACACCATTGTCATTGAATCCCCACCCCACACTACTACTGTACATACAATCGCTGCTACCGAAGTACCCACCACACCAACTGCTCCCCCTTCACCTCCCATCTCTCCAATCTCCCCTGTACATCTGATCTCTCCCAGACCATCCACATCTTTGGATAGCGCTGTAGAAGAAGCCTTCCTCACATCCATTCCTCCCACACTTCCCGCACCCACTCAACCTAGTCTACCCCGTAGGACTTCTATGCTTCTAACCAGTCCATTTCTCCATCCATCTTTTCCATCCTTTCCTACACCCCCGAGACCACTATTTCCATTTCTAATCTCGATGACTTTCTCCCCTATATCACCTCCCCGATCCACCGTATTTCTGCTTTCCCCTTTCCACCAAGCAGCATTAGAGAACCCCTCTGTAAATTACTCTTCAACCTTTGTAAACCCTGTATTTACACCCACGCAAGCACCCACGATCACTCCAGTGTTCACGGTCACCGCACTTGACACCACGTCCAATGACATGGATATCTCACCACCCATCGCACCACCACTCCCTTCATTCATTTCACCACCACACATAGGCACATTACAATTTTCCACCATCACCACAACATCCACTCTCCCACCCCCATTTCCCTTACCCCTTGCATCAACACCACCCGCATCATCATTTAGAACACCTTTAATATTATCACCCACTGTAGATACTGCATTTCGACAAATGTTCACCTGCATGACTCAAGTAAGAGATGAATTTGCATCTCTTGGCAATAATTACCGGACACTGCAACAGACAACGAATGATCTACAGTCGCATCTTAATTCATTGTTGATTGAGAGTGCCTCACTAAATACCCGCTACCAAGAACTCCGAGAGGCTTATCATAAACTGGAACTAGAAAGTGAAGAAAAAACCAAAGAGGCCGTCATAGATATCAATAACTTGTTAAGGGCCCAAACGATTCGCAACGACACTTACCAGGAACATGGGCTTACTCAGACGCCACTTGGCAATAGCGAAAGAAGAGAACCAGCGTTTTACAAGAACAGAACAGAGAGAATTTAGAAGCTGCCCTAGATCAACCCAACCAACCATTAAGCCCCAGTCGCTTTAAAGCTATGCCCTCAGAATCTATGAAAATGTTATTAGATGATGATGTCAGATTGTTAAATGAGTACGATAGCATGAACGAGGAATATCAAAAGCTGAAAGAAGATCATAAACTACTCTAGCTAAGAGCACCGGTACAACAAGGACTACCAGCTCCTGCGGACCCCTCTCTTGACATCATAGAGTAACTCAACGCATTACGGGCCCAGGTATCTACTCTTCAATCACAGATAGCAGTATATGAAGCACCCCCAAGGCCAGACTCCCCACCGGAGCTACCAACAGAGGAAGAAACAATAACGATTCTAGTGGAAGAAACCTTTGAAGAAGCATATGAACCCCAACCCATCCCAGGCGGACGAATCACGGCCGAAGGCCAGACGACTTTTGAACTTCCAACTCCCGCATGGATGAAGACGATAGAAGAACTTGGAACCACCCACTCAGCAAGGGTAGAGGCGCAGTTACACACCATGGCAATGATTGAAGAAAGAATTTTACAGTCCCCCTATTTTGCTCACTTGGCCCCTCGTAGATACATATCTGGGCATGAGCTACAGTACAAACCATATTTTATGTTAATGGCGGAATATCAGTTGGCCATAGAGAAAAAAACAGGCAAAAAGCCCTCCCACGCAACTCAATTTGAGCCTGAGGATTTGCCACTAGATGCGCAGCAAGGAGAGATCTATCAACCCGATTGGCGCAAGGATCTCTTATAGAATTATCCAAAGATGATGAGTACTTGGGTAAAGGCACCGCTACACTTAAAGTACAACCCATGTTAGGGACCAATGCCATGTCGCCGCTCTTGGAAGGCCTTTGCCATTAAAGTACAGAACAACAAGCAATGCCAGGATTGGCTAAATTACCCATATTTCAAGCCACCCATAGAACTACCAACAGTTGGATACATGATGGCAACGATTCGTCACTGGGTCCCTCACTTAAAACATATGGACAATATAGCAGCACACATGACTGTCAAAATATTTGACATGATGCAGATGGTGTTCAAAGTCTTCCGTTGCATCAAGGCACCCCATGTAAACACCACGGGTTTCGAGCATGGCAATCTCGACTTAGCTTATGATATGAGCACAACACCATCACTCCGGGTGTGTTATGCCTGGCATTGCAGAATTAAATACTTACCGGCGTGCTACAAGCAAACATTCGAAGAAATGTTCACAACCGGTTTCTGGGAATATCATTCAGAAGTGTTCATCAGCAGGCCTACACACCTCTTGCAATTATTTTCTTGTGAATAGATGGTATATTCCACGCACTATTGACTCCCACCATCCGATGAACCGCAACCCATTGATTGGGAGAAACTCGAGGCAGATCTAGCCCGAGGAATTTGCATATCAGGACACACCCTCGCTCAGGAACTACTCCAGGACTATATCCGATAGACCTCACAACAAGGTTCTGTCGCGGACGACAGAAGCGAGAGGGAGGGGGGTGTTGGCAGTAGTCAGAGGCATAGAAGACACGGAAGCATGTAAAGACAGAGCAAGGAGTCAGTCAAATCATTTTTCAAATAATTATATTTTATAAATACTTTTCAAAACCTCCAACAGTGATTTTCATCACTTTTGTACTATATGTAACATAGAAAAACCCTTTTTGTAATTCATAGATCCATTTTGTGCAAGCCGAGGAGTCCTCGAGCTTGAGGAGCTTAGGTAGAATGAGCCTACCAATTTTGGTTATTTTTAGACACCGTTTACCCTTTCAAATAACATCTAGGACCTATTTTTTAAGTATGTTGGACACTAGATGTGAAACTGGTCAAAACTAATCTAGAAACTATAAAAAGAGCTAGAGAGCTCATTTTTGAGGCTAGCTAGTGTAGACTTGTATGAGCTAGAGTGAACTTGAGCTTGTAATAGTGTTCTTGAGTAATAGAGTTGATTTCTCACCTTCCATTGTGTCTTGCTTGTCTCTTTGTTGTGTGTGTGTATGTGTGTGTGCATTTCTATGCTTCTCACCTTCACTCTCACTTCATCTCACATTCATGATCTTCATATCACTCCTATCTCTTTCGCAGATTGACATTAAGGAGGTGGAGCTTCTTAATGTGGTTCTCACCATTGTGCTAGAGCAACAAGTAGGAATTGCCACCAAGGAGATTTGGGAGAAATGGGGAAAACCTACCTTGCGACCCACACGCATGAAGCTCCAGTTAATAGACGGTCATGTGGAGAAACCCTTAGGAATATTAGAAAAGATCAAATTAACCACCTGTGGAGTTGAATCTGAACACACATTAGCCATCTGTAAATTTGAAAAAGCTAACAATTACAAAATGATATTAGGACGACCTTTCATGAGAAAAATGCGGGTAGTGCAAGACTGGGGACGAGATTCATTATATCTGCAACATCAAGGAAATACGACCAAGATAAACTTGCATATGTTTGCATATCGAGATGTCCTGCCACTACAATGGAATCCTATACACAAGGAGGAAGATGATCTATCTATTCATAGGGCTAGATCAAGCGATCAATCATGGATGCACGAGGACACCCAATTATGTATGTGCAAAGAAGCTAAGAAGGAGGATAATAAAAGGCAACTGTGGCCAATAGGGCATCCTAACTATCGACCTGTAGAGGACCCAATGTATATGCCTCAAATCTTTCCTGAGGAAAGATTTGAACCACATGGATGGATGGAAATCTTAGCCACCTTGGATGTATGTGTGGATGAGGAAGTTCTAACTATGAACGAGTGCATAGACGAAGAAGGCTATGATGTAAATTTGTACATGGTTGTCCTGCAAGAGGTGGAAGCAGAAGAACTCTTAGAAAAGGAGTGGAAAGAGGAATATGAAAGCATAGAGATGGAACCAGAGTTTGACTCTGAAGAATGTTACCTAGAAGCTATTCATACCGAAGACAAGTATGGATTGACCAAAGTGTTAGCAACAGAAGCAGCCCCCATAATACAAAAACAAGAGGAAAGTGTGAGGAAAATCGGACCAAGCCCGGATCTTTTTGAGGTTCCGGAGCATTTTAAAAGGTACGAAGTAGAGGAGAGAAAAATAGCCATTCAAATGCCTAAGAGAGAGGCTAGAGAAGGAGAAGCATACGATAACAAAGAACAAACAAAAAAGATCATAGTAACAGTGGAAGAGGGAGAAGAAAGATGTACATACATAGGCAAAGATGTGACCACTGAGGAGGAAGAAGAACTAATACGATTGATCCGAGAATATCGAGATGTATTCGCATGGACATATAAGGATCTCAAGGGTGTGGAACCCTCAATTTGCTCTCATAGAATAACAATGACGGCAGAGGCAAAACCCTCAAAACAACGCCCTTACACATAGAATGAGGTCTATGCTGCTAAAATTAAAGAAGAAATAGACAAACTACTATTGGAAGGATTCATATATGAAATAGAGCATACCGAATGGGTATCACCACTAGTTGTTGTGCCTAAGAAGAATGGAAAACTGAGAGTATGCATTAACTTGAAAAAGGTCAATGCAGCCACTATACGTGATAGCTACCCATTACCCATCACTGACCACCTATTGCAAAGAGTAGTAGGAAAAGAGGTCTATAGCTTCTTAGACGGATTCTCTGGGTACAACCAAGTAGCCATAGCTATAGAGGATCAACATAAGACCGCATTCGCGACTGAATGGGGAGTCTATGCTTTCCAAGTGATGCCTTTTGGACTTAATAATGCGCCTGCTACTTTCCAATGATTGATGTGTCATGTTTTCAAAGAATTCCTAAAGAAGAGCATGGAAGTGTATGTGGATGATCTATGTACATACTCAAATAAAAGACAAGACCACATTCCTGAATCGCGGAAGATATTTAACAAATTCAGACAATATAGAGTCTGCCTAAACCCAGAGAAGTGTGTCTTCATGGTAAGAGAAGGGAAGATCTTAGGACACATAGTCTCTAGAAATGGAATATCCACACATGAAGACAAGATTAAGGTAATTTTGGAGCTTCCTAGACCAAAGAATGCGAAAGAGGTGCAAGCATTTATGGGACCTTGTGGATACTACCGACGATTTATCCACATGTATGCCATAATCGCCAAATCCTTGTATGGACTATTGACTCAATTCACATGGACAGAGGAATGCGAGAAGGCATTCAATGATTTAAAGAAGTGGCTTAGCATAGCCCTAATTCTGAAAACACCGAATTGAAACAAGCCTTTTCATATCCATGTGGATGCTTCTAATTACGCAATAGGATGTATCTTAGCCCAGCCAGCAGACGAAGGGAAGTTAGATCACCTGATTGCTTACGTGGGTAGGCAATTAAATCAAGGGGAGAGGAACTATACAACTACAGAGCGAGAGGGATTAGGAATGGTCTATGAAGTGAAGAAATTTAGACACTATCTCCTAGCCAACAAGTTCAAGTTCTTCATAGACTATCAGGCCCTATTGTACCTAGTCAATAAACCTTGTAACACATGAAGACTCGTAAGATGGTTTCTACTATTGATGGAGTTTGACTTTGAAGTAATAGTGAAAAAGGGAAATACTCATGTAAGAGCATATCACCTCTCTAGATTAACACATGGAGAACCACCAAGTGGAGTACCCGACGATCTACCAGACACTTATTTGTTCAATCTGAAAGTGTGTTCAAAGTGGGAAAATAAACTAATTCCGATACTCACTCATGGCCCACAACACTCAATCAATAAAGAGAGTAAAAAGGAAATTCTACAGTCGAGGAATTTGCACATTATTGTGGGAAGTGTGTACTATAAGGAACCCAATGGTGTACTGCCAAGATGTGTTGAGGAGGACGAACAATTGAAGCTGATGGAACAAGCTCATGTAAACAAATGGAGGACACACAAAGGAACTCATGGAACTCTTAAGGAGTTAAAAGGATTAGGAGTATACTGACCTGACATACCTAAGGATGTCCATGACTATGTGAGTAACTGCGCAGAATGCCAGGAGACTATCCCCGAGGATCATACATCCATACCCTTCTCCACAATAGCACCCAATTGGAGCAAAACATTAGTAAAGTTCCTAAAGACAAGAGAACGTGAGGAAGGAGTTAGCTTGGCAAGAAAAGGATCCCTAGAAGAGATGAGCAAGGATTATGTACTCATGGGAAGAAGCTTGTTTAGGAGAGGAAAAGAAAACCAATTACGACTATGTGTGCATGAAGGAGAATATTTACCCATATTAGAGATGGCACACGCGGGTGTAGCAGGAGGTCATTTCTCAGCAGATAGAACCGTGAAAATGATCCTCTTTGCGGGCTTGTGGTGGCGAACTTTACATATGGATGCAGAGACCTATGTACGAAGCTACGAGACATGCCAAAGGGCTAAATACTTGATTCGAAGAGATGACATGCCTTTGAGACCTACGGTGTGCGCCAGAGCCTTCTCCAAATGGGGTATTGATTTCATAGGAGCCATTAACCCACCAACCAAAGGGCCACATGCCAAATATATCATAGTGGCCACCAATTATTTGACAAAATGGGTAGAGGCAAACGCTACTAGAAAAAAAGATGCTCAAACCACTACTGAGTTTCTCTTTGAGCATATATTCACTCCTTTCAGATTACCAATTGAGATTGTGAGTGGCTGAGGAACGCACTTCATTAATGAGGTAATAGAGTCTCTAATGAATGAGTTTTTAGTGATCCATAAAAATCAGCCCCATACCATCCCCAGGCCAATGGTCAAGCGGAAAGTTCCAATAAAGTATTATGCACAGTATTGACAAAGATTGTCAATAATGGGAGGTCTGACTGGGACAAACAATTGCATCATGCAATGTGGGCCTTTCGAGTTGCGTACAAGACTGCCATTGGAACTACCCCATTCAATCTCATATACGAACAGAATGCAATTCTACCAATTGATTTTTTGATACCCACATTGAGAGTATCCCAGCAGCATGAATGGACCGGACATGAATTATCCCAACAACTAGACCAAATCGAGAAGCTACATGAAACTCGGTTGCAGGCTGTCGCAGGAATCTATGCAGCCAAGAGAAGACAAAAGGCATATTATGATGCACACATAAAAGACAAAGGACTAAAAGAAGGAGACCTAGTCCTTGTCTACACCTTGAAGCAACATGCCAAGAAGTTACAAAAACACGGATATGGACCTCTAATCGTTAATAGGATCTCGACGAGTGGAGCAATTAATCTAGCCACTCTTGATGGAGATATTCTTCCTAACTACATAAGTGGATGTAGAGTGAAACTGTTTATGGAGCCATTGACGGATCAAATGTTAGCACGTCTCGTAGGTGCGCAAAATAGGAAGAGATAGGAAGAGCGAATTAGAGAGGAGGCATGGCAAGAAGCTTTAGAACGTATTAAGAAACGAAAGGAGTGGATTAGACAAAGAGACGAATGGTACTTACTAGGTGAAGAACCTAGTCCCATGGCCAACTACCAAGTTCATCATTCCAATGGGCAGAGCCTTAACATGTCTAAACCCTACCTAAACCTGGGGATTGGAATAACGGAGTACCGGTTGATAGATGCCTTGATAGACTCAGGAGCAGTACTAAGTTGCATACGAAATACGGTCATCTGGGATCTTCAAATGATTATGACTCCCATGAAAGCTCGTATGATAGGAATCGAAGGTCAAGTCATAGAATGCATTAGGAATCGGAGGTCAAGTCATAGAATGCATTGGAGAAACTACTGTATCCCTCCACCTACGAAATTCTTCCATGGAACAACGAGTCTTAGTGTGTAACGATGAGGATCTGATAGAGAAACTCATACTAGGGCAAGATTGGATCATTGAAAATGAAGTAAGCAAAAATTTTTAGTCTATTAGGGGATAAGCCCTCACAGAAGCTGGAAGCCATTGAAAGTGCGAAAGAACTCAAAGAAGAGCATGTAGAGCATGATTCCAGCCCCAATCTCTCAGAAGCAGGTCCGAAAGAAGAAGAAATTTCAAACCCTAACATATCAACGGAAGAAGTGGATTCATCCTATTCAATTGATGAACAGAAAGACACCAAGGAGATCAACACTCTTAGAGTTTCTCACACGACAGAAGGATCACCAACTTGGAAAACCACCATCAAATACTCGCATCAAGGAAAGGTCAACTGCAAATGGGTATGCAAGGATCAAGTGAAAGAACCAGAGATCGCAACACCAGCTCATAAGGGGAAAATGGTGGACAAGAATTCTTCTTCACCAAAATTTGAACCAAAACGACTCTTGCGAGTATGGCTTCCTAGGTCTTTGATTGAAGCTCAACAAGCACAGCTACAAATATGGATTCCCAAGAAGGTCAGACAAGTAGCCACTCAAGAGATAAGCAAACAGGAGGATGCATTACACCGACACGTTCGGACAACGAAGGCAAAACAGACTCATCATAGAAACATGAAGAGAAAAACCTCTATCACTAGGACAACAAAAAAAACAAAAGAAACACATGCAGCTCAAGGAACCAAAGAAAAGACAAGGCCTATCAACGTGACCACGAAATGGATCTGGAAACCCAAATAACTGCGAGGAATGGAACACCAGAACAACGAAGAATTTTGTTGCAATCATGAAAATTCCAATGCACCTAAAGTATGCATAATAGGGCCACATTACGAGGCCAGGCATTCGGCACTTGAAGTACATAATAAAGTTAGTGGTGCACATGCTCCAATGGGGAATAGGTCATAGCTTCAACTTCCCTAGGAATGGACCTACTATGTAAATAAATAAATGCTTCGGCTATACTAACCCCTATTTTCTTTCAGAAAAGAAAATGAAAAATATGTGGTAAGAGATCTTACTTATACCAGCAAGGGGAACGGAGTGACAAAATGACAACATGTCACTACAATGCACAACACAATTGCTATATCTTCTATTGAAGCTAATGCACTTTTCATTATAAGTGCAGATGGCTTCTGAAGATTCTGAAGCAACGATTCAGGAAGAAGTGATGGAATTCCCTCCACAAAGCGTGACTAAAGCAAAGGGACACTGGTTTAGAGAAGATCAACCGGCTGGGGAGTATCTCTTCCTGGTGACTATCAAAATCATGGATACAGATCATCAGGTCCCGGTTATGTCCCAAGATTTTAAAGTGGTGCATGAGCTTTCGTCTACAATTGACATCATGAAGAAAGCGGGCCTACACAAATATTTTGAATTATCGATCTACAAACCCAACTTTCAAAGATGCATGCAAGTGATGAATACATTACAGCCAACACTACATGATCCATTGGTGCCAGAAGCCAGAGTCATGGACGCAGTAGGTGAATGGGTCGTAATTCAGTTTACACATGATTTAATTAAAGAAGCTTTTGGATGGGAGAAGGATGGAACCACTGTATTGAAAGAAGAAAGTCCTGGGGCAAAGACCAGAACATTTACTGACATCAATCGAGTGGACATAGAAGAAGAATTCAGACTCATTCATCAGCACTTCTGCTTCCCTAACATGCATCGATACACTGCCCCTCAGAAGATCATTGTCCAACTACTATCACATGCTATCAAACAAATTGGGAATCAAATTAATCTCACTCCATACATACAGGAAATGCTATTCGAGGCAAAGAAGCAATGGAATAACAAGAAGTTCCTCAACGGCAGTGTAGCTCTGACCATATTGATCTACCATGCTTTAGGTATTAGAGAGCACCTCTAAGAAATGCCATCATCGACTGCTATGGCTAAGTATGCCAAGGTCTCCACAGTCCCAAAGAAGAAAAAAGGAGTCAAGATTGTTGAGGAGGCAGAAACTAGCTCTCAACCCAAAATGAGAGGTACAAAGAGATTAAGGGAGGCAATGCAAGTCGAAGCAGAAGTTTCAACCACAAAAAGGGCACACTTACTCCCAAAGAGTCAAGAATTGAAGAGCAAAGACCAATTACAGAAGAGGAATTAACGAAAGCCTTGGAAGACACACACCAATATACAGAGGGTCAAGTTAATCTACCAGTGCAAGGGCACCATTACCAGCAACAAGACTTGGACGTAAAAAAGAGGTTAACCAAGGTACATCGATATAGAGAATTAGGGTTGGTCAATTCAAGCTCCTCTTCAGATGCACACGAAGAGCCTGACACCTCCCTATTAAATACGGACATTCGGAGTGAATCCAAAGACGATGGACAATGGGAGGAACTAAATGAAGTAAACTACAATGCAGAAGAAGAGGGCATAAAGATGAATGACAACCCCATCAACCCCAATCAAGACACCGCAGGCAAGGAGACAAACCAAGAAGGGACACATGTCATCAAAATAAATGAGACTTCCAAGATTCAAATCAAAGAGACAACGCTTACAGGAAAGGGGTCAATCAAAAATCCAAAGGAAGAACCCAAAGAAGCTTCGGTGGAAGAATCAAAACCCTTCACTCCAATAAGGGTTGTGGCAGAACCCTCCCTCATCGACGTTACATTTCAAGGGAGTGCCACGAAAATCATCGACTTGGATGAAGAAAGAAAAGAACAAGAAGTACAACTACAAATCAGACAACCACATAATGAAACTATCCATGTGGAGCACGGAAAGGATGTCCAAACAGGAGAAGCTCCAAGTATTCCAAAAATGTGGTTGAATGTCGATGTCGCTCAACTCAAGCCAGTGGTGCAAGATATGATCAATATTGCTATGGATACGCAACACTTGATGCTTAAGGATGATGAGGACCATGACAAAGCGATGCAAGAAAAGCATGAACTTCATGAAATGGGTAAGAACCTTTCAGCACAATTAAAACTAGCAAAAGAGAACATAACACATAAAGAAAATGAAGTTCAAGAGCCCAAGCAACAGTGCAAAGCTTTAGAGACAGAAAATGAAAAATTAAAAGAACAACTGCAGGAGTTACAAAAGAAATATGAGGTTAGTGAGACCAAGAAGATGCGGTTAAATGCAAGAAGCAAAATATTGGAATCGCAAATCAAAATATACATGGATGAGGCAGATAACTTAAGGAACAAAAACAAGAAGCTGATGACAGCTCTCCTGAGTAATCAACCTATAGAGGCTCAAGAAGTCCCACAAACAAACATAAAGGAAATGGAGGAAAAGATAGCTAGCTATGAAGATCAGCTCAAGCAGGAGCAGGTAGTTATTGCCGAATGGGAAAAGAGGTATATGGATGATACCGCGGCTCTAAGGACAAAGTGGAAAAAGGCTGAGAGTAGATATATGGTGCAATGTAAGGAAGACACTGATCAACTTGCTATCGTAGCCGAAGAAATTCTCAAAAACAAGGAAATGATTTCTAAGGCCAATGAAGAAATCAAGCAAAAGGATGAGATGATAAAGCAGCTACAAGAGCGGCTAGAGCAGTACGCAACAGAGGGGACACCAGTAGTTCCAAAATCCACAACGACTACTGAGGAGATTGAGGTATGTCCTCTCTCTCCCCCCTTACATCATTCACCAACAAGGGAGGAAATGGAGATCCAATCTGAACGTAATCGGGATATTGCAGAACTGAGCTGACATGAGAGGGCACTACTGGTGTCCCAGCTTACGCAGAATTTGAAGATCAAATAATCCAGGTCATGAAGGAAGCTAAGATTGAGAGCAAAAATTTGGAACAAATATTGAAGCCCTTCAATGTACCATATGGACTACTTAAAGAGCAAACATGGCAATATATAAAGACAACGACAAATAAAGAGCCTGACAACAACCTCCAGTTCAACAATAATACTTTCAACTATACTCAAGAAGAGTTCGAAAGGGCTGATCCGATATGGAGGCGCAAACTTTTGGAAAAGAATCCTACACTGCGGGTACAATGGGAAGCATCGCCATATGCACTTCAGGTAAATCCATCGTTTTGTCCAGTACCCTGCAGATGCTCCTGGTCGCAATTTTGGGAAGGACACCGCCAGGGCAGCATAAATAATCAATGGATAAATTATCCGCTATTACCCAACCCACCGCATAATTACCTACCAACAGATGAACACATGGTGAAAACCATGGAATTTTGGACTTCTCGATATGCGACTCTATCGGATTTGGCAGTCAAAATGACTAATAAGGTTTTCAGCATGATATTGATAGTGATTAAAGTCTTCCAACATGCCAAATATACAATTTTGAACTTCATAGGCATTACACAAGGATCTGAAGTGCTCATTTTTTATCTTTCCACCATCCCGAGCCGATTAACACTTATGGCATACTATTCAAGGCTTATGTTTTTGCCAAGCACGTATATGCAGACATTTGAAGAAGCATTTTTCACTGGCTTCTTTGAAATTGATTCAAATTTTTTTGTAAAGATGACTTCAAATATTAATGCAAGACTAGTGGCTTATGAAACAAGCTTCTTTGCGGATCACCGACAAGCACCAGAGGATGGAGTAAAGTCTAGTCAGTGGAAAGAATTCATGATATGTCACACCAATTTGCTTAATCAACGAGAGCAAGCCGCCATACAAACGTACTCACGTCGCCACAAAAAGCCTGTCGAGGACGACAGAGTTCAAGAGGAGGGACGTGTGGAAGGGGAATCAAGCAAGAAGAGAAGAAGAAGAAAATCAAAGACCAAAACTGCACAGTAAAGAATAAAGATTATAAAGCAAAAGAACCACCCTCTGCCCAAAGCCCCGCAGGGGCACGCATCAAGCAACAACACCAAACATCCAAGTCCTGAGGAATGGAATTAAAGAATATCAACAACCAGGACATTTCATGGGAAGGACGGACCAGGGCCAGGAAGTATCCATGAAGAAGTGCAAGACAATACTTGGCAGGTAATAATCCTCCCACTGATAGCGTGCGGTGGCAGAAAGAATACAAGCTCAAAGCAATACAATGGGTCAAACGTGTGAAGATAAAGACAAATCAGAAGACCAAAAGCTAGAAAGAGGCAGAGGCTAAAAAGTTGAAGAGAGTGACTAAGAATACCACATTCTTAGTCACAAATGGCGTGCGTGGCAGCCCGATTGAATACAACAACCCAGATTTGTGATGTATGGGATATCAAGGGGCAAACAGAAGCAAAGGACATATTTCGGATAAGATAACCAATTGTCTGACAGTCCTTGTTGCTGCTTCGACCACTGGGTGGGTGTATTCAGAACTCTTAGATGAGCTACGAACGAGAAGCAAAAGCTTGTCAAGGGACGACAAAGACAAAGAGGGGGAGAATGTTGTAGAGCAAAGAGGCACGAAAGGGGAGCCCCAAAATTTTCAAATTAATGGGCATATTTTTCTTCTTCAAAGTCTTAGGAAATTCCCTCAAGCCATGTAAATGCACTAGAGGAGTCCTCTAGATGCATAATCCCAAATCATTGTAACATATTCCTTGTAAATTAGCAAGAAATTCACCTTTTAGTTAATAAAGTGCCAGTCTCTTGTGTGAAAGGACCATTCTTTAGGGCACATGTATATAAGTCACTTTGTGACTCTTTGTAGAGACTTTTTGCCATTGTGAAGAAGGAGAGCTCCTGATTTTCGAAATTGCTTCTTTCTTGCAGATTTTCATCTTTTCTTTGATCTTTTATGTGTGTGTGATGCTTGGAATCTGTGTGTAGGACTGTTGTCTACCCCTCCCCACTGTTTTAGAGCTACTATAGTGTGTGTGTGTGAGCTAGTAGAAGTTGTGGAGTGAGTGTGGGTGTTTCCCACCATTCACTGTTTTGGTCATAACTTGAAGCATGGTTGTTAGAATTGAGTGAAACAACCTTCAATAGATGCGTCTCATCCAGAGCTTCGAAACGAACCCACTATTGGCCATATTCGGAGTTCAGAGCTAGGAGAAATCCTCGATTTTGTGAAAACTGCTATAAGTGGTATTGCGACAGACACTTTCAGTGTTTAAGTGAGTTAGAGAGGTGGATTAGTCTTTTCTCATGCATATAAGCTGAACCACTTCATTTCACGTCACGTGTGCACATGTCCTCATACACTTGGTTAGGTCGTTTCATCGGATTGACAAATAAGCGTGTGTCAATTCCCCACTATACGCACTTGTGTGGCAAATGAGATTTAGTCTCTTTGGCACAAGTCCGTAAGGCTTCTTGACTTAGGTACACACATTTTTGTCACAAGGGGAATCAAGCAAGAAGAGAAGAAGAAGAAAATCAAAGACCAAAACTGCTCAGTAAAGAATAAAGATTATAAAGCAAAAGAACCACCCTCTGCCCAAAGCCCCGAAGGGGCACGCATCAGGCAACAACGCCAAACATCCAAGTCCTGAGGAATGGAATTAAAGAATATCAACAACCAGGACATTTCATGGCAAGGATGGACCAGGGCCAGGAAGTATCCATGAAGAAGTGCAAGATAATACTTGGCAGGTAATAATCCTCCCATTGATAGTGTGTGGTGGCAGAAAGAATACAGGCTCAAAGCAATACAACAGGTCAGACGTGTGAAGATAAAGACAAATCAGAAGACCAAATGCTAGAAAGAGGAAGAGGCTGAAAAGTTGAAGAGAGTGACTAAGAATGTGGTTCAAAGCAATACAACGGGTCAGACGCGTGAAGATAAAGACAAATCAGAAGACCAAAAGCTAGAAAGAGGCAGAGGCTGAAAAGTTGAAGAGAGTGACTAAGAATGACCACATTCTTAGTCACTCTCTTCAACTTTTCAGCCTCTGCCTCTTTCTAGCTTTTGGTCTTCTGATTTGTCTTTATCTTCACGCGTCTGACCCGTTGTATTGCTTTGAGCCTGTATTCTTTCTGCCACCGCATGCTATCAGCGGGAGGATTATTACCTGCCAAGTATTATCTTGCACTTCTTCATGGATACTTCATGGCCCTGGTCCGTCCTTCCCATGAAATGTCCTAGTTGTTGATATTCTTTAATTCCATTCCTCAGGACCTGGATGTTTGGCGTTGTTGCCTGATGCGTGCCCCTGTGGGGCTTTGGGTAGAGGGTGGTTCTTTTGCTTTATAATATTTATTCTTTACTGGGCAGTTTTGGTCTTTGATTTTCTTCTTCTTCTCTTCTTGCTTGATTCCCCTTCCACAGGTGTCTATTGTGAATTTTGTCTATCGTGATAGACAATGACTATCATGATAGATGGTGTCTAGCATCTATCATCTACTGTCCATCGTCTATCGTGTGTCATGAGTTTTGGTCTGCTGTGATAGATGGTGTCTATCATGATAGATAGTTGTTCGTCATCTATCATCTATCCTCTATTTTCTATCGTCTGTCATGGGTTTCGGTCTATTGCAATAGAAGGGTGTGTATCGTGGGTATTGTCTATCACAATACATGGTGCATGTCATGATAGACGGTGTCTGTTCCAAAGACAATGTCTATCATGCTAGTATGTGTCTGTCGTCTATCATGGATTTGGTCTATCAAGATAGACAAAAAAAAGCATATTTTCATGATGTTTCTGGTGATTTGGATGCTCTCATGGTGTAGTTTATCATGCAATGCATGAAAACAAGAAATACCAACTTTCTCCATCTATCGATTGTCATCTCGAAAAATGGTGCAAAGGTTTGTCATATTTGCAAAAGTTATTGGAGATGGTGATAAAGCTGAAATCTGTAAGAAATGCTCACAAACAACAAGGACATTGAATGCGCAAAAACTCTCTCTTGCTCTCTCTCACAAATGAAATGAGAGAAGTGAGGTGGGGAAGGGAATATGACCAAAAAACTGAAAAATTCAACGAAGAAGTATATGAAAGTGGGAGATGGTGATGAAGAAAGTAAAAAAAATGAAAAATAAAGAAATCACCTATGATCCAAATGTCACAACTCTATGTTTTACCATCACACGCTTGTCCTCGAAGCTTGCTCCCCAACAACGGTGCCAAATCTGGTGTCACTCTAGTACAATGGTGAGTACCAACGTGAGGAGATCCACCTCATAATTGTCAGTCCACAATATGAGGGTGGTATGATGACCATGAGGAAGTGAAGTGCACAAGTGAGTGAGTGAGAAGCACGCTAGCATGCACACACATACACACACATGTGCACGCAAGGTAAGACAAAGAATGGAACCATGGAATTCTCTATTAGGAAACTCCAAGAAAGTATACAAAGCTCAAGACTATCTTCAATATCCCACTAATTAACCTAAAAAATGAGCCTTCTAGCCCTTTTTATAGTTGTTCACTAGCTTTGGCCCTGTCCAAACCTAGTGTCTAGCCTAGTTAAAAATTAGGTTTCGAGGCTTATTTGAGGACTCGAATGGATTCTAAAAATTATGAAACTTGCTATGTGGCTACTTCTAGTACTCCTCAAGCTCTAGAACTCCTCTGCTTCAAAAAAATGGAGTTAGATTTAGCAAAATTAGATTTACAAGGCAGTGGATTGATGAAAACCACTATTTGGTGGCCTGTTTCAATTAACGAGGAAAACCTTTGGCCTCATCGTCGGACTGTCGTTCCATTCGTTGTCTACTTCATCTTGATTACTACCCTCTTTGCCCTTATCTACTTGATCTTTGTATTTGTTGACTAACATACACACTTGGATGTTCAGGTTGTAGTTTCTCAAATATACAATCCGCTCAAGATTCAATGGAAATCAATCAAAAGATATATTTGCAGAGTCACAGAAAGTTTTGCAGGTTATTAAATCTTGTACCATTGTGACATTGAAGGGGGGATTGTTGGAAAGAATGTCCCATGTACAACATATGTTGTAGTCTTGAGAAGACTCTTTGCAAATAAGAAGCATGGGTGCCTTGGTTAGCTCAAGTGCCTCTCAAAGTTGGGATACAAGTTCAAATCCAACGTGTGGAGCGAATGCAATGGCGGACATGATTTTTGAAAAACAATTTGGCAATTTTTTTTTTTTTTTTTGCATAGCTTTTCACAGGTGTCAATCTGATTTGATGATTGTAGGGCCATAATGCTTTTAGATGTGCTTTTAGAGGGACACAAAATACTATATAATGTAGGCATTCTCTCATTGTTTATCATCACTCAAGGTGATCATCATCTCAAGCTTCAAGTCTCTAGCGTTGGAGATCAAGATATCTACAAGGAGGTCTACATTCTTGGAAGAGATCTTAGAGGTGATCAAGGAGGAGGCTCTCTACTTGGAGTTCTCATACACTTGCAGGAGGTGTGCTCTATATCTGGAGACATTTGGAGGAGTTCATGTTAGCAACATACTATGAGTAACAATTCTACATATGTTCTCACTTGTTCATTCATTAGTTTCTGATTTAGGATATTAAGAATTTACGTTTGGTGTAAAATAGTTCTAAACTGTCCATATTCTCCATGTTCTCTCTCTCTCTCACACACACACACACACACACACACACTTTTCATACCTCTTAGGCACACGATCTCTTGTATATAGTTTCTAATTCTATCTAGATTTAGTTCTTGTCATTTTGTGTCATATTCACACATTGTAATTTGACATTGGAATATTAGTTAGTGTAGGTGAGCATCTTAGCTTATCGTACACTTTGAAAGATCCCATCTATTCTCTTTCTATCTCTCACTCATTAGGTCCAAATGTTGGAAGATCATGTAAACCTATGATTAATTGTTTGAGGCCCATCCCACTTCCAACATTTCATGTGTAGACTTTAAGTTAACTAGGAGACTTGGTGCGTGGAGTTCTAATTGTGGTTACACATGCAATGGTGGAGGTTGCACATGCATATGTGGACTCTAACTAAATCTAGAGGCCACCCTTAGTTAAGGATTCTATTAAAGGCTTGGTGAGCTTCCATGGAGACCTTGATAGTTCATCATCTTCTCCATGAGATGAAATGATTATCACTCATTTAGTAGTTTATACCTATATGCTTTTATAATTCTCTCTCCCAAATCAAACTCTGCAATTGTCATATTTTTCACTGAAAGAAAAGTGTATTACACATGTCAAAAGGAATAAAATCCCTTAATATAATAGTTAGGAAACAAGTTAACATAAAAAAGTTTCATGAAACGTCAAGATTTCCATGATGTCTCAATTGGAAGTCTTTTACAAGATGTACAAGGTTCGTGAGTATTTTAGTATTGGAATCATTCCAAAAGGGGTTAGAGTTGACCCATAAATAAACTTGGAAGGATTGCAACCATCCAAGTTGTATAGAATCCACTCAAGGATTGGAAAAAATCCTTAAGGTCAAATAGATGTAAAGAAAGAAAGATAATTCAATGTGAAATAGTTCCCATGTAAGCTCCAAAACCATGGATAGTGGTAATTACGTCTCATGGATGGTATAACCAAGAAGCATACCAATCTGTAAACAGATTCCCAAGATTTGGAATCTAATAGGCATGAATGGATGCTTAGACTTGAGTGGAAGAGGACATCTCTAGACTTGCTTAGACTTGAGTGGAAGAGGACATCTCTAGAAAATCCTTGGGGTAAGTTGCTATGCTTTGTATATAGAGAAAAGAGATATTAGAATAAAGATTGAAGTCTTTGTTAGTTCACATAATCAATAGGAAATGACCAAAGTTGAAACATGATAGTGGTTGTGGTTGGAACTACTATAAATTTTGCCATAGTAGTAAGGTTTGGAGATCCAAGTACTGGGAATAAACTCATGAATGAATCCTGCGAAGTAAAAGTTTTTGCCTTTTAAACTAAAGAATTGCAAGTAGTATTGGATCTTGGAAGAGTTTTCCAAGATGAGATACAAAAGAGGTAAAAACGGTCAAGTGATACCTTAGAGATTAAGCTAAACTATATTCTGCTTAAAGGATCTTAGGTTTGAAGATCAAAGAAGCAGTCTTGTATGCTTTGTTTTAAAGCATAAAAGAATTAGCTCAACTTGGAGAAGGTGTTGTTTAGCACAAAGGTGCAAATTATTAGAATAGAAACGATGTTCAATTTCTATTACAAGATTTTGATATCAAAGAAAATTAAGTTAAAGTGGAAATCACCACATGATGATGTGAGTTTGGGCTTGCTGGTTCAATGTTTTATGCAAGACAAGGGATTTGAAATTGTGACCTATTGGCCAGAAGTTCAATGGGCTAACCACATGCCTCAAAAGCCATGGTTGAGGATCTCCTACTTCTTAGGGTGTGGTTCAACCATCTCTTGGCTACCACTTTATGACATCCCCCCCCCTTGGTTGTTCATTGTCCTCAATGATTTTCATTTGTATCCCTCTAGCCTCGATGATCAGCTCCCCAAGTCCTAGGTAACCCAAGAGCATCACACTTCATTTTTACCTTTCTAGACTTATGAGATTCATTCCAAGAGCTTTACAAGTGTACCTTACACGTCTCAATCTAGCCTATAAAGTGTGAGATCAAGTCCATTTTTTATTGGGTAAAATTCTAAAAGTTTTGTGATCCTTTTGTACCTTTTCAAATGATAGACTTCCCACTTCTTTGAAGGCCAATAGGTACCCACTACATTTATGGAATAGATTTACCTGTCCCAAACCTACTTCATAGGCTTCAATATCAATGTTGTATGCAAGAGAGGGAATGTGAACTCATGAATTGTCAACTAGGAGTTCGATGGGCTAACTACATGCCCCCAAAACTATGGTTAGGAATGTTGTTGCAGAGAAAAGAGGCATAAAAGAGGATCCCCAAAATTTTCAAATTGATGGCATAAAAATTCTTCTTCAAAATCCTAGGAAATTCCCTCAAAGCTATGTAATTGCACTAGAGGAGTCCTCTAGATGCATAAGTCCCAAATCATTGTAACATACTTCTTGTAAAATAGTAGGAAGTTAGAGATTATCCAATAAAGTGTCGGTCTCATGTGTGAAAGGACCATTTTTAGGGCACATGTATATAAGTCACTTTGTGACTCTTTGTAAAGACTTTTTGCCATTGTGAAGAAGGAGAACTAAAATTTCGAATTTGCTTCTTCCTTGCTGATTTCCATCTTCTCTATGATCTTTTGTGTGTGTGTAATGCTTGAAATGTGTGTGTAGGACTGTTGTCTATCCCTTCCCATCACTTTTGAGCTACTGTAGTGTGTGTGTGAACCAATACGAGTTGTGGATCAAGTGTAAGTGTTTCCCACCATTCACTATTTTAGCCATAACTTGAAGAGCGGTTGTCAGATTTACCACCAATAGATGCGTCTCGTTGAGAGCTTTGAAAAGAACCCACTATTGACCATACTCGGAGTTCAGAGCTGGGAGAAACATTCGAATTTGTGTTTGCTGTTGTAAGTGGTATCGTGGCAGACATTTCTAGAGATATAGTGAGTTGGAAAGGTAGTTTAGTCTTTTTACATGCATTGTAGCTGAGCCACTTTGCTTTCCATCATGTGTGCACACATCCTCATACACTTGGTTCATGTGGTTCTTTGGATTGATAATTAAAACGTGTATCGATCCACCACTATATGCACTTGTGGGGCAAATGAGATTTAGTCTCTTTGACACAAGTCCCTAAGACTTCATAACTTAGGTACACACGTTTTTGGTGCCGTTGCGGGGGAACAAAATTAACGAAGGTGCCTTTGTGATAGTTATAGCTCTGGAGTGAAGGAATCGTACTTGTAGAGGTGAATTCATTCAGTGGCAAGTAGTCAAGCACTTCAGCACTTGTTACTTCACATCCCTGAGGTGTGTGTAATGAGTTTTTAGGTTTAGGGTTAGGAGTGAGGAAGAGAGGGAAGAGTTAGAGTTAGGTTAGAAAGAGAAGTGGAGTAGGAGGAAGTTGGAAACATCAAGAAAAATCTCAAAAAAATTGCCAAAATTAGTGTATAGTAGGCTTCAGGCATCACAAGCTATAAAAACCAAAAAATTAGTTCATTTGACACTAGTGTAGGAACTGGTATCGTCTGCAAGCAAGCAATCGGTATCATCAGCTTGGTATCACGCAAAGTGAGCTAAAGAGAGGAGTTGGGATCATACACTTGAGTTGACGAATACTTGAAGGTAAGCCACACAATTTTTTGATATCAAAATCAATTTAGAAACACCAACACACGTGATTTGATTCATTTCTGGTATTGCGGGGTAGAGTAGAGAATTTTTAGAGAGTTTGTGAGAGAGACAGAGGGTCAAGAGTGAGAAGGGTTGAGAACTAAACACATTGGTATAAAATTTTTTTGAGTTTGGAACGATTTTGGCTGAAGTATCGCGGTCGGTCGAGTTTTGGTATCGCGATACCAAAATTCCCTAGTATTGCGATACCAAAATTCCCTAGTATCGCGATACTCGCCTGGTATCGTATCGCTGCATACCACTTGAAGTATCACGATACCACTCTGGTATCGAATCGTCAAGTTGGTATCGCGATCGCGATCAGCCCGTGGTATCGTATCATGTAGTGCACAAGTATTGTATCATGTAAAATTTCAATATCGTATCGCGAGAATTTCCGTATTGTATCATGTGACTTGTTGGTATCTGTTGCAGAGCAAAGAGGCACGAAAGGGGAGCCCCAAGATTTTCAAATTAATGGACATATTTTTCTTCTTCAAAGTCTTAGGAAATTCCCTCAAGCCATGTAAATGCACTAGAGGAGTCCTCTAGATGCATAGCCCCAAATCATTGTAATATATTTCTTGTAAAATAGTAGGAAAATAGAGATTAGCCAATAAAATGCCGATCACTTGTGTGAAAGGACCATTTTTTAGGGCACATGTATATAAGTCACTTTCTGACTCTTTGTAAAAAATATTTTGCCGTTGTGAAGAAGGAGAGCTCCTGATTTTCCAATTTGCTTCTTTCTTGTAGATTTTCATCTTCTCTTGGATCTTCTATGTGTGTATAATGCTTGGAATGTGTGCGTAAGACTGTTGTCTACCCCTCTCCACTTTTTTTGAGCTACTGTAGTGTGTGTGTGAGCTAGTGTGAGTTGTAGAGTGAGTGTGGGTGTTTCCCGCCATTCACTGTTTTGGTCATAACTTGAAGCATAGTTGTCAGAATCGAGTGAAACTACCACCAATAGATGCGTCTCGTCGAGAGCTTCGAAATGAACCTACTAGCATATTCAGAGTTCAAAGCTGGGAGAAATCCTCGATTTAGTGAAAGCTGCTGTAAGTGGTATCGCGGTAGATATTTTCAGTAGTTAAGTGAGTTTGAGAGATAGATTAGTCTTTTGTCATGCATGAGAGTTGAACCACTTCATTAACATCACCTGTGCACATGTTCTCATACGTTTGGTTAGGTCAGTTCATCGGATTGACAATTAAGCGTGTGTCAATTCCCCACTATACGCACTTGTGTGGCAAACGAGATTTAGTCTCTTTGACACAAGTCCCTAAGGCTTTGTGACTTAGGTACACACATTTTGGTGCCATTGTCGGGGAACACACTCGACCAAGGTGCCTTCGTGATGGTTATAGCTCTAGAGTGATGAAATCCTACTTGTAGGAGTGAATTCGCTCAATGGCAAGTAGTCCGACGCTTCAACACTTGTTACTTCACATCTCGGAGGTGTGTGTAATGAGTTTTTAGGTTTAGTGTTTGGAGAGAGAGAGAGGAGCAAGAGTTAGGGTTAGACTAGGAAGAGAAGTGGAGTAGGAGTAAGTCAAAATTCTTAAGAAAAATTTCCAAAAAATTGCCAAATTAGTGTAGTTAGGCTTCAGTCACTGGAAACTATAGAAACAAAAAATTTGTAGTCATTTCTCACTTGCTTAGTGTTGGTATCGTCTGCAACTAGCGACCGGTATCGCCTGAGTGGTATTGCGCATTTCAAGCCTCGCAACCTACTTAGTGAGCTCAAGGCCTAGGCATAACCACCTAAAGGTAAGATTCATGCAAAAATTAATCTCAAAAATGTTGAAAAATTGCACTTACATGTGATTAAAGGCCCGCACGGTATTGCGGGGTGGGACAGAGTGATTGGAGGAGTGCTATTTGTGAAACAGGGGTCTAGGAGTGAAGAGGGGTGAGAGAAGAGCCAGGGGGTAAAAAAATTTTTGAATTTGGAGGTGATTTGGCTAGAGTATCGTTATTAGTTGAGTTTTTGGTATCGCGATACCAAAAATTCCCTTGTATCGCGATACTCGCCGAAGTATCGTATCGCTGGTTACTAGCTGTGGTATTGTGATACCATTTCTGGTATCATATCGCTTAGTTGGTATCGCGATCGCAAGTTGCCTAGTGGTATCGTATCACGGTCCACTGTGGTATCGTATCGCTGACCTAGCAAGATCGTATCATCTCACCTTCCAATATCGTATCGTGCAAGTTTGCGGTATCGTATCGTGTCTTGTACTAGTATCGTATCGTGTAGTTCCATGGTATCGTATCGTGCAGTTCTATGGTATCGTATCGTGCAGTTCCATGTTAGTATCGTATCGTGAAATGCTCAGGTATCACATCGTGACTAATTTCAGTATTGTATCGCGTCTAATTTTGGTATCGTATCGTGCAATTCTTAGTATCGTATCGTGCAAAGTTGCAGTATCGTATCATGGCTTGCATTGGTATCGTATCGTTAGAATTCTTGGTATCATATCGCGTTGTGCAGAGATATCATATCGCCTATTGTTTTTAGTATCGTATCATCTAGTCATTTGGTATCGTATCGTCGAGTCCCCAAGTATCGTATCGTGAACATACTTGGTATCGTATCGTGACAAAGACTAGTATCATATCGTGTCCTGAAGTGGTACCGTATCATTGACAGCATGGTATTGTCTAGTGCAGTATCGCCAAAGTGGTATCGTCCAGAACACTTTGAGCATTTTCAAGGGTGAGTTTGAGACGTTTGGGGAGCCACTTAAGGAGAGTTTTAGAGGTCAAGAGAGCCAAGGAGGGTGAATGAACTTGAGGTCAGGACGAGTTCTGAGTAGCCGGAGAAGTGTCATATCATCTATAGGAAGTACCGCTCAGGCAAGTCACCACTCTGTCTATTCAGATACCTCTAGTGACTCAGAGGAGGAAATACCCATGGCCTCGGAAGACATGCAGGGTCCTGCTCCCGGGAGAAACTTCATGACCGCTATAGAAGGGGAATACCGCACCTCCTTGGAGTACGTTTCCACTAATGCCCAGGAGATCCCCTTCTACTTGGATGGTTTAAACAGATCTGTGGCTAGGATGGTGACTTCCCTAGATGCGACAATTGTGCCTAGATCGGCTGTCAAGTATGAAGGTGAAGCATACATGGACAAGTTGGGTCACATCTACATAATGACTGAATATCCTGATTTGATCAATGAGAGTGGAGAGTTAGTGGGACAAGAAAACTTAGGGAGGCCAAACCCTGAGGAGTTAGTGACTACCCCTAGAGGCAAGTCAATAGTAACGCGAGTCTTGAGAGGGGACTTGATACCTCAAGACAACTACTTACTAGAAGTTCTATTTGATCCACGGATCAGACTTGTTACTTCAAACTAACTCATTGACTCAAGGAAGAGAAGAAAGTACAATGACATTTTATGAGCTAAAGGATCCAAAAGACGAGTCTAGAGTAACATACCTAGACAAGAACCAAAGAAGGTATTGGTTGGTAGACGCCATAGACAGATCTCGACTAAAGTACATGGGGTTGCCTGTATTCCCTCAGAGAGAACAGGCAACCACCTCTCAGAACCCCTTCAAAACTCAACAAGAGGCAGAGCACACAATGTCGAGACAAACAAGCTAACGGAGTGTTCCGAACCAAACTCATGTGCAATTCACAACACCCTGAGTGCAAACACAGAATCAGATCCACCCTGGAGTAGGAAATCAATACCGACCACCAGTAAGGCCACGACCATCAATAGGAGTGCAGCCTGGAATACCCCCAATTAGACCAGCAATCCCCGCCTTCCCTGTAATGCCCAGATAGCTAGAACCAATGAGAAGATTGAGACCTATTCAGGTGACCAAATGCATGAGGAATCATTATGATAGATTGGGAGAACCTTACGACCACATTGCCAAATTTAAGCAAGTTTTAAGAGCTGAACAAGTAGACGACTTCTTTGTGCAATATGAGTCTTTCGGACTCACTCTCATAGGAATGGCTCTGACTTGGTTCCAACCATTAGACCCCAACCAATTCGGAAATATGGAGCAATTCTTTCAAGAATTCACTGTGGAATTCACTAAGAGAGGGATTAAACACAATTCTGAGGGAATACATGAGGGATGATCTCAAAAGTACAACCAGCCCTACTAAATCAGAAGACACTTGAAGCACGGTAACATCCAACTCCAGTAATGTAGAAGAATTAGCAGAGCTGGTAGTGAAGAAGTTGGGAGTCCAAGGACAGAGAAATTATCAACACCGAGCCCTAAGAGTACCCATGTTGAGGAGATGTAGCTCATGTGGAGGAGACCACCCCACTCACATGTGTGTTCGAGGAGGAATAGGTGCACCACATACATATCCTTACAATAGACAACCCCATCAAGGAACAACCTTGTATTGTCACATAGAACAAAAATACACCAATCATAGCACAGAAAATTGCCCGTTCAATAGGCAAACACGGCCTCTACAAGCACCTCAGTATCGTCCATATTGATATCCACCTAGAGAGCCAGGTAGAGATATGCCCAGGTACAATCCCTACCCAACACCACCAAGAGCACCGAGGCCCTACGAGCAAGCACAATATCCACAACCCCAACCAGTGTTAGGACCACAACTGTCACAACCCCAACATGTGGTACCGGTTAAGTATGTTCAACCAGAGGAAAACCTAGAAAGAGCCATTGTACCAGCATCACCTACGAACAGCGTGGAGTCGACAAACCCAGGTTACGAGCCATCTCAGAGGGAGTACTATCCCTATGACGCTAGCAGTCCAAGTATGAAGAAACTTATGATCCACACTACTACGGATACGAAGGATATGAATATGCCTATAGGCCAGAAGTGGCAACATTAATGTACACCGCACCTAAAGCACAACTACCCGTAAGACCACCTCTCAGACCACCTATGCCAAGAGGACCTTGTTATAGATGTGGAGGAGACCACTTCATCAGAGAATGCCCTTGGCCTTACAACCCACCACCTCCTAGGACTTGGGAAGGATATTGCAGTGACTGTGGAAAGGAACATCTCTTCCGTGATTGCCCAAAAAACCCCAACAAGGCTCAAGACACTGCACCTATTAATGTAATCGAAGTGATAGAAGCACCGGGAAGTGATACGGAATACACCGTACCATTAAAGGCCATAACACGAGCACAAACGAAGGAACGAGAAGGAAAACAACCGGATCTGGATCAAGAAAACAATAGAACCTTAAACCCCAAAATTCAAATATTGGACGATTCAGAGGACCCACGTGAGAATACCCAAAACATGAAAGCACAAAAATGGAAAGAAAGAAGAGAGAACCTCAAAGAAAAATGGATGAAAAACAAAAGTCAAGAAAATAAGAAACACGCAAGAAGCACTAAGAAGCATAGAGAACCAGAGATTCGGGAAGAAGTTCCCATTCCATCACCTATCTGAGAATCAGAGAAACCAAGATCAATTCTAGCTGACCCAAAACCGGATGATTTGGACATGCGGTTGAAAGCGTACCAAGCTAGAATTAAGACTCGACCAAATGTGGAACAACACGAAAAGCTTTACCCACAAGGAGAGTTAGAAAAAGAGAGCCTTGCTACATGCAGAAAACTCATAGAGGTAGCACAAGCGACCCTAGAAAAGACCATTCAAGCCCTCCCCGAGACAAGGATAGCAGAGGATCAATACAAGGATTGTGTTAAAGCCAAGGACAAAGAACCTAAGGAGAAGGATGATAAATGTGAGCTAGTGAAAACCCAGGACGAACCTATGTCAACAATACCTGATTTAGAGGTTGACTGGCCAAAAGAATTATGGAATAGAATCTGAGAAGAACAATGGAAGAGGAATGGGGTGACTAAACCTCCCTTTGAGGAATTAGATGTGGAAGTTTATCAGCCAAGTCCCAACATGGAAGAAGTATATGAGGAAGTATCGAGACTAGACCGAAATAGAGAAGAAGCTTAGAGCCTTTCGACCCTACCAAATTACATGGGAGAGTACAAAAAGGAATCCATGATATTCCGAGCACCCACAGTACGAGGAAAAGGAAAGGGAAACTCAGATAAGAATTCACACAATCTAACAAAACTTAAAAAGACAAAAGTACAATGCCAACTGACTGTGGAAGAACTACTCCGGGTTAAACCGCAACTATGGAAACAATTAGAAGGTCAACTGAACTAGGGCAGGAGAAGGACGAAAAGGAAAACAAGGGAAAAGAAAACCCATCTAAGGTACAAATCCCAGTGGATAAGGTTGGAGAATTTAGCGAAGGAGACGAAGGTAACACATGTTTACCCGTCACTTACAATGGCTATATGACCAAAGCTATACTAGACACAGGAGCAGGAGTAGGAATTGCCACCAAGGAGATTTGGGAGAAATGGGGAAAGCCTGCCTTACGACCCACTCGCATGAAGCTCCAATTAGCAGATGGTCATGTTGAAAAACCATTAGGGATATTAGAAAAGATCAAGCAAACCACCTGTGGAGTTGAATTTGAACATATGCTAGCTGTTTGTCGATTTGGAAAAGCAAGTAACTATGAGATGATATTAGGACGACCCTTCATGAGACAGCTTAGGGTAGTACAAGATTGGGGAAGAGACTCTTTATACCTTCAACATCAAGGAAACACCACCAAAATAAATTTGCATACATTTACATACCGAGATGTACCCCCACTACAATGGAACACTGTACACAAGGAAGAGGACGATTTGTCTATCCATAGTGCTGGATCAAGCAAACAATCATGGATGCATGAGGAGGCCCAATTATGGATGTGTAAAGAAGCCAAGAAAGAGGATAATAAAAGGTAGCTGTGGCCAATATGACATCCTAACTATCGATTGGTAGAGGACCCAATGTATATGCCTCAAATCTTTCTCGATGAAACATTTGAACCGCATGGATGGATGGAAATCTTAGCAACCTTGGATGTATGTGTGAATGAGGAAGTTCTAGCGATGAATGAATGTGTAGACGAAGAAGGCTATGATGTAAATTTGTACATGGTTGTCCTTCAAGAGGTAGAAGCAGGGGAACTCTTAGAAAAGGAGTGGAAAGAGGAATACGAATAGAAACGGAACCAGAATTTGATTAAGAAGAAAGCTACCTAGAAACCTTTCGAACCAAAGATAAGCAGGAAATCAAGGTCTTAGCGATAGAAGAAGCCCCCATAGTACCAATGCAGGAGGAAAGAGTGAGTAAAATCGAACCAAATCCTGACCTTTTTGAGGTTTCGGAGCATTTTAAAAGGTAAGAAGTAGAAGAGAGAAAGATAGCCATTCAAATGCCTAAGAGAGAGGCTAGAGAAGGGGAAGCGTACGACCACAAAGAACAAACAAAAAAAATCATACTAACAGTAGAAGATGGAGAAAAACGATGTATCTACATAGGAAAAGATGTGTCCCCAAATGAGGAAGAAGAATTGATACAGTTGATACGGGAATATCGAGACATATTTGCCTGGACATACAAGGATCTCAAGGGTGTGGAACTCTCCATTTAATCCCATAGAATACCAATGACGGTAGAGGCAAAACCATCTAAACAACGCCTTACACATACAATGAGGTCTATACTGCAAAAATTAAAGAAGAAGTAGACAAGCTATTAGCGGCTGGATTCGTCTATGAGACATAACATACTGAATGGGTATCACCACTAGTGGTTGTGCCTAAGAAGAATGGAAAACTTAGAGTGTGCATTAATCTGAAGAAAGTGAATGCAGCCATGATCTGCGACAGCTACCCATTACCCATCACTGACCATCTATTGGAAAGAGTTGCAGGAAAGGAAGTCTATAGCTTCTTAGATGGATTCTCAGGATACAACCAAGTAGCCATTGCTATTGAGGATCAACATAAGACCACATTCGCGATAGAATGGGGAGTCTATGCTTTTCGAGTGATGCCTTTTGGACTCGCTAACACGCTTGCTACTTTCCAAAGGTTGATGTGTCATGTTTTCAAAGAATTCTTGAAGAAGAGTATGGAAGTGTATGTAGATGACCTATGTACATACTCAAATCAATGGCAAGACCACATTCCTGAATTGCGGAAGATATTTGATAAATGTCGACAATATAGAGTCTGCCTGAACCCTGAGAAGTGTGTCTTCATGGTAAGACAAGGGGAGATCTTAGGACACATAGTCTCTAGGAAGGGAATATCTACAGATGGAGACAAGATTAAGGTCATTTTGGAGCTTCCTAGACCGAAGAATGCAAAAGAGGTTCAAGCATTTATGGGACATTGTGGATACTACCGTTGATTTATCCACATGTATGCCATAATTGCCAGACCCTTGTATGGACTACTGACTCAATCCACTTGGACTGATGAATGCAAAAAGGCATTTAACGAGTTAAAAAGGCGACTTAGCAGGACTCCAATTCTAAAAACACCAAATTGAAACAAGCCTTTCCATATTCATGTGGACGCTTCAAATTACGCAATAGGATGCATCTTAGCTCAGCCGGTAGACGAAGGAAGGTTAGATCACCCAATTGCCTATGCGAGTAGACAACTGAATCAAGCTAAAAGGAACTATACAACTACAGAGCGAGAGGGATTGGGAATGGTCTATGCAGTGAAAAAATTTAGACACTATCTCTTAGCCAACAAGTTCCAGTTCTTCATAGATCATCAAGCCTTATTATACCTAGTCAATAAGCCTTGTACGGGAAGACTGGTGAGATGGTTTCTGCTATTGATGGAATTCGACTTTGAAGTAATAGTGAAAAAGGGAAATACCCATATAAGAGCAGATCACCTCTCTAGGTTGACACATGGAGAACCACCAAGTGGAGTGCCCGACAAATTGCCAGACACTTACCTATTTAATCTGGAAGTGTGTCCAAAGTGGGCAGAACAACTAATTCCGATACTCATTCATGGCCCTCAACACTCAATCAATAAAGAGAGTAAAAAGGAAATTCTGCAGTCAAGGAATTTGCACATTATTGCAGGAAGTGTGTACCATAAGGAACCCAACGGTGTACTATTTAGATGTGTTGAGGAAGACTAACGAGTGAAGTTGATTGAACAAGCTCATGTAAACAAATGGAGGACACACAAAGGAATTCACGAAACTCTAAGATAATTGAAACGATTAGGAGTATACTGGCCTGATATGCCTAAAGATGTCCATGATTATGTTAGGAACTGCGTAGAATGCCATGAGACCATCCCCGAGGATCATACATCCTTACCTTTCTCTACAATAGCACCCAAATGGAGTGAAGCACTAGTGAAATTCCTAAAGACAAGAGAACATGAGGAGGGAATTAGCTTGGCAAGGGAACGATCCCTAGAGGAAATGAGCAAGGATTATGTACTCATGGGAAGACACTTGTTTAAGAGAAAGAAAGACAATCAATTACGACTATATGTGCATGAAGGAGAATATTTACCCATATTAGAGATGGCACATGCAGGTGCGGTAGGAGGTCATTTCTGAGTCGAGAGAACTATAAAAATGATCCTCTTTGCGGGCTTGTGGTGGTCAACTCTACATATGGATGCGGACACTTACGTACCAAGTTGCGAAACATACCAAAGAGCCAAATATTTGATTCGGCGAGATGACATGCCCTTGAGACCTATGGTTTGCGCTAGAGCCTTTTCTAAATGGGCTATTGATTTTTTAGGACCCATTAACCCGCCAGCCAAAGGGTCTCATGCCGAATATATCATAGTAGCCACAGATTATTTGACAAAATGGGTAGACGCAAAGGCTACTAGAAGGAACGATGCTCAAACCACTGTTAAGTTTCTTTTTGAGAACATATTCACTCGCTTCGAATTACCAATTGAGATTGTGAGTGACCGAAGAACAAATTTCATTAATGAAGTAATAGAGTCTTTAATGAATGAGTTCTTAGTGATCCATAAAAAATCAGCCCCATACCACCCTCAAGCCAATGGTCAAGCGAAAAGTTCCAATAAGGTGTTATGCATATAAGGTCTGACTGGGACAAACAATTGCATCATGCAATTTGGGCCTTCCGAGTTGCTTACAAGACTGCCATTGGAACTACCCCATTCAATCTAGTATACGGACATAACACAATTTTGCCAATTGATTTTTTAGTACCCACTTTGAGAGTAGCCCAGCAGTATGAATGGACAGGACATGAATTATCCAAACAACTAGACCAAATTGAGAAGCTGCATGAGACTAGAATACAAGCGGTGGTAGGAATTTATGCAGCCAAGAGGAGACAAAAGGCATATTATGATGCACACATAAAAGACAAGGGACTAAAAGAAGGAGATTTGGTCCTGATCTACACCTTGAAGCAACATCGCAAGAAATTACAAAAACACAGATATGGATCTCTAATCATCAATAGGATTTCCACGAGTGGAGTAGTTAATCTAGCTACTCTAGATGGAGATATTCTTCCTAACTACATAAGTGGATGCCGAGTCAAACGATATATGGAGCCATTGATGGATGAAATGCTAGCACGCCTTGTGGGGGCACAAAATAGAAAGAAAGAGGAGGAACAGATTAGAGAGCAGGCACGACGAGAAGCCTTGGAGCGTATTAAGAAACGGAAGGAGTGGATAAAGCAAAGAGATGAACCGTATCTACAAGGAGAAGAGCCTATTCCCATGGCTAATTACCAGGTTCATAAGTCTGACACGACTAATGTCAACATGTCCCAGCCTTACTTAAACCTAGGAATTGGAATAACGGAGTACTGGCTGATAGACGCCTTGACAGACTCAGGAGCATGACTCAATTTGCATACGAAATACAGTCACCCGAGATCTTCAAACGATTATGACACCCACAAAATCACATATGATAGGGGTTGGAGGTCAATCCATAACATGCATTGGAGAAGCCATAGTATCCCTCCACCTAGGAAATTCAACTATGGAACGAGTCTTAGTGTGCAGAGATGAAGATTTAATAGAAAACTTGATACTAGGACAAGACTGGATCATTGAGAATGAGGTAAGCATCCACCTAGCGCAAGGATACATTTCAGCCAAGATAGGGCACAAGGAAATCTTTAGTCTATTAGGGGAGAAACCCTCACACAAACCGGAAGCCATCAAAAGTGTGGAACAAATCATAGAAGAGCATGTAGAAAATGGTTCCAGCACCAATCACTCAGAAGCAAGTACAAAAGGAGAAGAAATTTCAAACCCTAATGTATCTAGGGGAAAAGTGGATTCATCCTACTTGATTGATGAACAGAAAGAAACCAAGGAGTTCAATACTCTTAGAGTTTCTCACACAAAAGAACGATCACCAACTTGGAAAACCACCATCAACTACTCGCATTCAGGAAATGTCAACTTCAAATGGGTGCGCAAGGATCGAGTGAAGGAATCAGAGATCGCAACACCAGCTCATAAGGAGGAAAAGGTGGGCAAGACTTCTTCTTCACCGCAATCCGAACCAAAACGACTCTTGCAATTATGGCTTCCTAGGCCTTTGATTGAAGCTCAGAAAACAAGACAACAAATGTGGATTCCCAAGAAGGTCAGACAAGCGGCCATTAAAGAGATAGACAAGCGTGAGGAAGCAATATATCAACACAACAGTACCATAAGGACTAGCGAGCTTCGTCATAGATACCTCAAGAGAAGAAACCCCACACCTCCGATAACCAAAAAGAGAAGAGATACACATGCAGAATGACAAAATGAGCAAAAAACAAGGTTCAATACCTCTACTACGAAAGGGATCTGGAAACCGAAGCAACAGCAAGGAATGGAACACCAGAACCAAGAATATTTCTGTTGCACACATGAAGCTTCCAATGCACCTAGAGTATGCATGATAGGGCCACAATACAAGGCCAGACATTCGGCACATGTTGTGCTTAATAGAATTAGTGGTGCACATTCTCCTATGGGGAATTGGTCATAACTTCTACTTCCTAGGAATGAACCTACTCTGTAAATAAATAAATGCTTCGGCTATGCTAATTCTTGTTTCTTTCAGGATAAAATGAAAAAATATATGCGGTAAGGGATCTAACTCATACACTAAAAGGGGACGGAGCGACGTAAAGAACGAAAGATACTACAACACACATCACTAATGCCATAACTTGTATAGTAGCTAATGCTCTGTTCATTACAAGTGCAGATGGCCTCCGAAGATTCTAAAGCAACCATTCAGGAGGAAGTGATGGATTTCCCTCTACAAAGCGTGACTAAAGCAAAAGGACACTGGTTTAGAGAGGATCAACCGACTGGGGATTATCTATTCCTAGTGACCATCAACTAGACCGTATGAACATGGAGGATATAACCAACCTCATCCACGAGGACAACAACCACCCCACCCACCAACTCCTACACAAGGGCAGAACATCACAATACAAGTTGTTTGTCTCGAGTGTGGCAAAGAACAACTCCTGAGAGATTGTCCCGGACATTCGTCTAGTGCACCAAAGGTGACACCCGTTAATGTAGTAGGCTTAGTAGGGGATTCAAGTTCCAATAGCGATAATGTGGCTCTCTATACACGCAGTTACTAGGGCACAAGCCTTACAACAAGCTAAACCAGCTGAGCAATCAGAGCCAAGTGATTCAGGAGATCTTAGTAAGAGAAAAACAAGAACATGGAAGGATACTAGAGAGAAAGCCAATCGTAAGTGGACCAAAAAGTTATCTGAACTAGAAGAAAGCTTGAAGGATGCAAAAACAAAAATAGAAGATATCACCTCTCAAAGCCCCTCGCATGTCAAAACTCCATCCACATCATCTCATCCCCACTCATCAACCACTGTAAATAAACCACAACCAAGGTCTGTTCTTGTAGATCCAACCCCAGAAGGGCCAACACCTGCAAACCTAGACATGTTGTTCAAGGCATACCAGGCTCGACTTCAAGAAGGGCCAACACTTGCAAACCTAGACAAGAGCTACCCTAGAGCAGATTTAAAGATTGAACGGACAAAAATGTGCATAAAAATGGTGGAACTAGCTCAAGCTATGTTCGAGGCCAATCAATCGTTCAATCAAACGAATGCTATTACACCAGGTTTGCACTTCCAGGGCTTACTAGATGGATTAGAGCAGTTGGTAAATAAACCTCAAGTTTCTTTACCTCCACAGGCTCAACCAACTATTGAAAGAGAAAGCTCATCACCAAAGAAAGTCTATGTTCCTGACTCCATAGATGAGGGGGACCTCTTTCAATTCAACATCACACTCAAATGTAGAAGAGAAATGGGCCAAGGAGAAGGATGTTTCCCCTCTTATTCTTGAAATTGATGACCATCATGATCAATTCCTACAAGACATTCCATCTATTTATGGAGACCAAGTAGAGCAACAAGAAAAAGAAAGTTTAGGATTTGAATCCAATTCTTTACAAGAGTTGCCATAGTTCACAGGCCCATGGGAATCTGAATCTCTCAAGATCAGAGCTCCCACAATATTGATCAGAAACAAAGACTCAGTGGTTCCTAGAAACACTGATGTCGTGAAGAACACTAAGGTTCAGTGTCATCTCACTGTAGAGGAGCTGCTCAAAGCAAAACCTGAGCTATGGAATCATTTGAAGGATCAAGTTCTAGAACTTGATTCCAATATGCCAAAAGCAGACTCTAAGCAGAAAGTTCCAGAGATACCTCTAGACAAAATAGGGGACATGAGCGAAGGTGAGGAAGGTAATACTTATCTTCCGATCACCTACCAAGGTTACACAACCAAAGCGATCATAGATTCTGGTGCTGGTGTTGCTATTGCGACCACTTCCTTGTGGAAGCAATGGGGTAAACCCGCATTAAGGCCAACTATAATGAAGCTTCAGATGGCTGACGGCCATGTGGAAAGACCTCTAGGATTGCTAGAAGGGGTAACTCTAACCACTTGTGGTGTAGAGTTTGAGCACACCTTTGCTATATGTGACTTTGGTAAAACTACTACCTACGAAATGATCTTAGGAAGGCCCTTCCTACAACAACTGCAAGTTGTACAGGATTGGGGAACCAACTCCTTATACTTGCAATGCTTAGGGATCACAACCAAGGTCAATTTGAAGGATTACACCTTCAGAGGTACCACCCCTACAGTGGAATTCTATCCACAAGGAGCAAGAAGATTCAATCTCTGTGCATTCTAAAAGTTCATCTGAGACATCCTGGATGCATGAAGTTACCTATTTGTGGATGTGCAAGGTCGCAAAGGAAGAGGAGAAACGCCTAAAAATGAGAGAAAAAGGAACTTCTCAAGGAGATAGACCAATTAGAGACCCAGCTTATACACCGATGATCTTTCCAGATGAGGAATTTGACCACATGGTTGGGCAGAAATCTTAGCTACCATGGACATTGCAATGAATGAAGAACAATGGACACCTCATTGTGGTGAGGAGGGTTATGATATCTCAGTGTTCATGTGTCAGCCCTTGCTAGAAGAATGTGACCCCAGTGATTTCATAGAAAAAGAAGAGAACGGTGATGATCTAGAGTCCATTGTGATGGATAGTTGCTTTATTTCAGAAGAGCACTATCTAGAAGACATAGGAGTATTTACCCAAAAGGAAGAAGAACCTCTCACAAGCATTAAAACTATCAATTCAAAGGATGGAAGTGAAGGAGGTCAAAAGAAAAAGAAAAGACAAGTAGTGAAACAAGAAGAGGAGGAATAATTGTTCGAAGTACCAGAAATTTCAAGAAATATGAAGTTGAGGACCGAAAAATTTTGGTACGAATTCTTAAGAGAGAGGCCACAATAGGAGAAGAATATGATAACAAAGAAAAGACCAAAAACATTGTAGTCACCATAGAAGAGAACAAAGAGAGATGTACATACATAGGAGATGACCTAAGTAAAGAAGAGGAAGCAGAGTTAGTAGCCTTGTTAAGGGAATATAGGGACGTGTTCGCATGGCACTATAGAGACTTGAAGGGAGTAGATCCGAAGGTTTGTTCTCATACGATCCCCATGATAGCAGATGCCAAGCCCACCAAACAGAAGCCCTACACATATAATGACACTTATGCAGCCATAATAAAAGAGGAAATTGATAGATTGATTGAAGCTGGATTTATCTATGAGATTGAGCATACAAAATGGGTGTCCCCCGTTGTAGTGGTGCCCAAGAAGAACGGGAAGTTACGTGTGTGTATTAACCTTAAAAAAGTTAATGCCGCCACGGTAAGAGATATTTATCCGCTTCCAACCACTGATCATTTATTGGAGCGTTTTGCAGGCAAGGAAGTTTATAGCTTCCTTGATGGATTTTCAGGTTACAATCAAGTAGCCATTGCCACCAAAGATCAACACAAAACAGCTTTTGCAACAGAGTGGGGGGTCTTTGCATTTCGTGTGATGCCATTTGGGCTCACCAATGCACCTGCAACATTCCAAAGGCTCATGTGTCATGTCTTCAAAGAGTTCTTGCAAAAGAGCTTAGAAGTATATGTGGATGATTTATGTGCTCATTCACAAAAAAGGAGACGTCACATTCCTGAACTCAGACAGATCTTCAACAAGTGTAGACAATGCCGAGTGTGTCTGAACCCAGAAAAGTGTGTGTTCATGGTATGTCAAGGTAAAATCTTAGGTCATATTGTTTCTAAGAACGGAATATCAACAGATAAGGACAAAGTAAAAGCCATAACGGAGTTGCCGAGGCCAAGGAATGTTAAAGAGGCACAAGCCTTTATGGGCCGTTGTGGATATTATCGTAGGTTTATTCACATGTATGCAATTATAGCTAAGCCTCTTTATGCCTTGTTGACAAAGTTTGAGTGGAACGACGAATGCGAAAAGTCCTTCAATGAGCTGAAGAGACGTTTGTGCACAACACCAATACTGACCACTCCTGATTGGAATAAGCCATTCCATGTACACGTGGATGCTTCCAATTATGCAATAGGATGTGTGTTGTCACAACCAACAGGTGAAGGAAATTTAGATTTGCCTATAGCATATGCTAGTAGGCAATTGAATGCTGCTGAACGGAACTACACCACAATCGAAAGAGAAGGTTTAGGCATGGTATACGCGGTGAAGAAGTTTAGACACTATCTATTGGCCAACAAGTTCAAATTTTTCACTGATCATCAAGCTTTATTATACTTGGTCAATAAACCTTGCAATACAGGACATTTAGTAAGATGGTTCCTCTTACTAATGGAATATGACTTTGAAGTGGTTGTTAGGAAAGGTAGGACCCACCTCAGAGCGGATCACCTTTCGCGCATCACTTCAGGTGAGTCACCGCAAGGAGTGTCTGATGAATTGCCCGATGCTTATCTGTTCAATCTAGAAGTTGTTCCTCAATGGGCAAATAAGTTGGTACGAGTCCTAACCTTTGGACCGGCAAACAAGAATGTGACGACGAACAAGGAAGAAAATGTAAAATCACAAAAATATCAAATATTGGTAGGAAGCATGTACAAACAAGATACAAAAGGTGTATTAGCTTCTTGTGTCAAGGATGATGAACATAGTAGTTGGTTGCAACAAGCCCATGAAGGATTTCTAGGGAATCACTATTCTAAACAACGAACATTGCAAAATCTAAAGTCTTTAGGAGTGTATTGGCCTAGTATGGACAAAGAAGTTCATGAGTGGATTAAGAATTTTCCAACATGCAAAGAGAGACCTCTAGTGGAGCATGCCACCCTTTATCACGTGTCACTAATTCCAGATTGGAGTGCTCCTATGGTAGAATTTATGAGATCAGGATCATTACCTAGCGAGGCTAGTCTCGCAAGAAAATGAAGCATGGAGCAAGAGGCTCAAGACTACGCCCTCATAGGCGATAACCTATACCAAAAGGGCAAAGATGGTTACTTAAGATTGTGCGTTCATGAATCAAACTATTTGAAAATCTTAGAAACTGTCCATAGCAATGTTGCAGGCGG
Source organism: Ceratopteris richardii (assembly GCA_020310875.1). Taxonomy (NCBI): domain Eukaryota; kingdom Viridiplantae; phylum Streptophyta; class Polypodiopsida; order Polypodiales; family Pteridaceae; genus Ceratopteris; species Ceratopteris richardii. The sequence goes on along the minus strand of CM035414.1, from coordinate 168,131,854 downwards.
ACATTTTGGCCCTGATAGAGTAATTAAGACTATTCTATTCTCAGGACTTTGGTGGCCCACTCTTCATATGGATGCACATACCTATGTGAAGAAATGTGACACACGCCAACGTGCACAATACCCAATTAGAAAAGATGAGATGCATTTGAGACCAATGATGGGAGGACGTGCATTTTCGAAGTGGGGTATAGACTTTGTCGATCCTATTAACCCCCTAGCTAGAAACTCCCATGTAGAGTACATTATTGTAGCCACTGCCTACCTTACAAAGTGGGTAGAAGCCAAAGCCACAATGAAGAATGATGCTCAAACAACGGCCAAGTTCTTATTTCAGAATGTGTTCACGATATATGGATTACCAATAGAGTTAGTAAGTGATAGAGGCACACACTTCTTGAATGAAGTCATTGAAAATCTTCTCCAAGAATTCTTGGTGATACATAAGAAGTCTGGATACCACACGGCCATGTGTCAAACATCAAGTGCAAAGGCTTCTCAAATATTTGACCGACGTCTGTGAACATCGTGGTGGGACAAGGGAAGAATGCAAGGACTGTGAGAGCATTGATTGACTCAGATGCAACAACTAGTGCAATTAGACTTTCATACTGCCAAGACCTGCAATTGAACATCAAGCCCATAGAGGCCTATCTCATAGGTTTGGGAGGTGTGGAAACCCCTTGTTTGGGCGAGGTGGAGCTTCCCATCTATCTTCAAGATGTTTCAATGAGTGTCAAAATGCTAGTGTGTGAAGATGAGGACCTTACAGAACCACTTATCTTGGGTCAAGACTGGATCTGTGACCATGCTGTCAATTTAAACCCTAAAAGACAACTTCTTCAAGTTTGGGTACATGAACAATGCTTCACATTAGAATTAGAGACTTGCATGAGCACAAAGCCAAGTAGCACACATTCTCTTAGTTCTTCCACACCTAATATGACCAAAGAAGATGTTGTATGTGTCAAGCAAGATGTGATCTTGCCGGACTCAATCATGAAAGGACGGTCTCAAAGGAGCAAGGACCCCTCTTCTTTTTTAAAGACTCGTGCAGCTGCCACAATTCTACCAAAGAGGCAAGTACAACAGTACACACACACGACTACATCAAATAGACAAACCAAGTGCAAAAAGAACGATGCTCAGGGCAGGAAACAGATTTGGGTATGAAAAGGAAAACAACCACCAGGTTTGCCACAACCTTTCCCAGTGAGGCAAGCCAACCATGCTAAAAGAAGCACCAAGAAACGAGGACTAGCTCAATCCCATGGTCTTCGACAAATTTGGGTACCAAAGAAATCAATGAAGGCCAACCATACTAACGTACAAATTTGGGTGCCAAGGAAATTAGCTGCAGCTCAACAAAGGCGATTACAAATGTGGGTACCCAAGGCACTCTTACATGCACAAAACCATATGATCTCCCTGACGAGAAAAATCTCAGCAAAAACACCACGGAGAAGTAGAGTCGAAACCAAGGGCAGAGATCAAAAGAAGATGAATTCATCTCCTGGCCGGTCATAAAAAGACAGTCACAAAGGATATGGGTTTGGAAGCCAAAAGTACCAGCAACTTCCACAACACCAAGAAGCCGACCACGGTGGATATCAAATTTTAGAAACCATCCAAAGATGAAAGGGCCAGAAGTGATCTCCATAGGACCACATACCATTCTCAAATGGATCCCTATAAGGAGGATTACATCATTGCAAGATTCAATCGACAACTCCAAACAAAGATTGCATCAAGTCTACAAGTAACATCAAAAGCCTCGACCAACAACAACCATGTGCCTTTGGCATAACCTCGTCTTTTGCACCATTCAAGCCATGCATTTCCAAAGTATGCATTAATATAGGGCCTCCTTACACGGTCGTGCATAGACACAATTGAGAATCCCAAGCACATGATCCACATCTGACATATGTAAAATATTTTATTGATGCTAACACCTTTCTTCTTGTTTTATTCCATTGTTCCAAAAGAAAAAAAGAGAAAGAAAGAAAAAAAAAGAAAAGAAAAGAAAACGAAACAAAGAGAGCGACAGGACAGGCGTGCATGCTTGAACAATCTCTGATGAGAACCATCAACACTAACATCCATCAACACGAGAGACAAGCTAGTGGTCAATCATCAGGACGGGCATACGGCATGAAGAGTGACGATTGACAAAATTTTCACCATGGTAAGAATTGTATGCTTCAACACCAACATAACCATGGCTGATTAGGAAACCTCTTCGTCAGCATACCCTTGAGCACCTAGCTCAAGACCCAACTTCTTGCACCATAAATTTTCCAATGCATTTCCCAAGTATGCATGCATAGGGCTATATTACAAGGCAAAAAAGAAAAGAAAAGAAAACGAAACAAAGAGAGCGACAGGACAGGCGTGCATGCTTGAACAATCTCTGATGAGAACCATCAACACTAACATCCATCAACACGAGAGACAAGCTAGTGGTCAATCATCAGGACGGGCATACGGCATGAAGAGTGACGATTGACAAAATTTTCACCATGGTAAGAATTGTATGCTTCAACACCAACATAACCATGGCTGATTAGGAAACCTCTTTGTCAGCATACCCTTGAGCACCTAGCTCAAGACCCAACTTCTTGCACCATAAATTTTCCAATGCATTTCCCAAGTATGCATGCATAGGGCTATATTACAAGGCCAGGCACAAGGCACATATCTTGTCCAACCCATGCACTAATGCACTGACCTATCATCCATTATGGGTTACAAGTACTTGACATGAAAACGAGGAAAGCCATCTTTGGAAGAACCACAGGACATCAAGGGGACCACAACAAGAGCAAGGAAGCAATCCACCATGAGAGTTGCTCATACCCAACATTGACAACCTCTTTCGAGTAGCTCATAATTTTTGAAAGCTCACAACGACACCATCAAGTGGGAATACAAGGATGACGTACATACAAAGGTAGCAGTGACAAAATGAGGAACCAGATAACTACCCAAGCTACAATTGGAAAATGGACCGCTCTGGTGGATACATGATGGAAACTATCTCTCCAAGCACTACACGGAACAACCACTACAACAAGGGTCTATCAGTGAGGACATACTCTAGAGGGGGGGAGTATTGACAGTCAAGGTCACACACAAGCATGGAAGCGCTTCAATGAAGGGGACACACAAGAAGAAGGAGCATGTGGGGAGCTCCAAGAAGCACATGTCAAATTTTCAGAAGAAATCCCTATAAAAACAGTGATGTTTATCACTAAAAACCATTGTAAATACCATTTTCCATTTTTGTAACTCCATTCTGTTCACGCCAAGGAGTCCTTGAGCTTGAGGAGTATTAGAAGTATCATCCTACCAGTTTTCATAATTTTTAGACTCCGTTTGAGCCCCCAAATAAGCCTTGGAACCTAATTTTTAACTAGGCCGGACAGGGCCAAAACTACTCAAAAAACTGTAAAAAGGACTGGAGAGCTCATTTTTGGGGTTAGCTTGTTGTAGATTTCAGCTTTGTAAGAGAGTTCTTTTGTAATCGAAGTCCTTCCATTGTTCCACTCTTTGCTCTTACCTTGTGCGCGTGTGTGTGTATGTGTGTGCATGCTTATGAGCTTTCACTCATGCAGTTGTGCACTTGACTTGCTCTTGGTCTTCATACCAGTCCTCATGTCTCCGCAGATTGACATTTATGAGGTGAAGCTCCTCACGTTGGTACTCACAATTGTGCTACAGTGGCACAACCCTAGAAGAGGAATTGGAAAACGAATCAATCAAGAGTTTACCCAAAGAGTGCCCTAACAAAGGATTGAATACCAATACAAATGCGTCAATTGATGATGTGCCTTTATCCTCCAAGAACGGTGAATCCCAGAGAAAATGTGAAGGCAACACTCCTAAACAGACCTACAACAAGTTTGAATTGTTTTGGTTCGGTGTGGCAAAAGTGAAGGTGTGACAAAAGTGCTAGGAAGATCCTTGTCTTCCCCTAGTTGGAGAGTTTGAATCAAGTAATAGCACCTCATAAAGTTTGGCTTTGGCAATGGTGCACGAAAATAGTCAATTAATCTGGCTTGTTCGTAGATGTTATATAACTCAGTTAAGTTATGTAATTCCTCAAATTCCTTGAAAAAGAATTGAAAGGGTCCCTAGGTATTGTTGAACTCATATTTTGGCCTCCGAGATATAGTGGGCATCCACCAAGGGCCCGACCAACTCCCTAAACTAGTGAGAGTGTGTGTGAGCTCTCTCTATTCCTCTTGATGGAGGATCCGAGACGGGAATGGCACTATGAAAGTTTTGGAATTGAGGGGGTACTTCTGTCGGATACTCTTTCATGGGTAGACTTCTAATGTTCATTGGTTTGGAACTAGAGCATGCTTCTGCCATTGCTTATTGGTGCTTGCAAGTGCTTTGTAGATCTACTATGACGAGGAAAACACACTAGTGTTATCAGAGAAACCCGATGAGACCTTGGTCCCACTCCAATATTGATATGCTTCCCTTGTATCCGTGTGTAGTGTGAGAGTGATTATTGAACTTTGAGTGATAGTGCAAGTCACTAAAATAACTATATGCATGCTTTGAATAGTGCATGATCTCAACATGATTTTGGTGATGTGTTGATATATTACAAGGTTTTCTAGAAAAGGGTTTATTATAGGGTTTATTTTGTTTAAATGATTCCCTTATGGGATTACAAGAGATAGTTATGGGTTGATACACTTTATTTAGAGATGGTGATCTAATTTGGTCTTGGGACTCTTTAGGTACCCATTTCCAAATTGTTATGGAAACAAAATTACATGATTTGTCAGATACAAAAGATGTCTTTTTGGTGTATTATGGGTTGGGGTGGATTGAGGTTTCCTAGAAACGAAGGGCTTATAGGGGGCAATTCGGGATCTTAAGAAGGTCTTAAGCACTGGGAATTTTGAGTTATTAGGGTTTGCCTTCATTGGCCTTTTTGGTATCCAAATTTGGAGAATTCTCGAAGTTTGATTTCTCCATTGCTCAGCTTCTTCTTTTACTTCTCTAATGGTGTCTTTGAATGTGGTGGAGCAATCCCTTTTGTAACCATATCTACTTTAGGCCTAGAACAGATGGGTATCTCCATGGCTTTGCCAATATGGTGGAGTGTGATCTTCTTTCTTCATGTTTCTATTGATTTGCATGCCTTTGTGTTTGACATGTCAATGCAACACTCATCTTTGGAAAAGATGAGAGTTCCAATGGTTTATTGATCTTTTCATCAAGGTGTAAGACATTCTTCACAATAGATCTAGGGGTACATGCAGCTTCATTTTCTCCAAGTTGAGACTTAGAAGAACTAATGGCTTCTATCAAGCTATTTCATTGGCCATACTAGTTTCTAATTCTACCATAATACATTGCTCCACCAAAACCTGAAGAAGATGACTTTTGAGGTTTAAGTTGACCACATGATCATGTATCTAGTCTTGTCCCAAGTTATTAAAGGTTCAGTGAAATCTTCATCGTGGCACACCAATAAAATTTACTATAAAGGGAATGTCTTGTATCGAGATTTAAACTTGCACCTCACCTATGCAAGGGTTTTCCACAACTCCTAATCTTAATGTCATTTTAAGGTTTATACCAATAAATGATCACCCACTTTCAAACCTTTATCTTTCACAAGTGCATTAAAATAGCCATTTTGTCTCTTCTTGGCTGCATATATTCCTATAAATGCTCTCAATCACATTTATCATAAGCACTCTGAATCCAATGGTGTTGGATGATAGCTTGTGACCTCTCCACTGGTGTGTTGAAAATCAAGTCTCAATCATGCAAAAGGACTCAACCATGAGTTTTGCGAGTGGACCAATAAAAAAGGAGGACACTAAGTCGTGGAATCAAGTTAGAAGCTCCATCAAACTCAATCAAGTTCAAATCTTATCAATCACCCGCCAGAAAGTGCACCTACACTGATTGGTGGGTGGTTACCTAGATTGCAGCAAAAGTAAAACTCTATATAAGCACCATCCCACCTTTGATTCTTGAGTTGCATTTTACAAGTTCCTCATTAGTTTAGTGAAGTCATAAACTCTAGAAAGCAACCCCCTTGCTTACTTAGCCCATTTTCTCATGATTTTTCTCCTCTCTATCTAGAGGTATAGTTAGGCTTTTCCAAATCTGATTGTACCAGATTGCAAAGCATTGTTTGCTCTCTCATTGTACTTTTTTTGTTGATTTCAAGCTTCATGTGGTCTCTCATATAGTGCCCCAAAATTTGTCAAAGTTTCTAGTTCTTTGACTGAGTGAGTGGTGAGAAATTGCCAAGTTTGTGAAGTTATATCTCTGCACATAGGCAGAGAGTGTGGCAAACAATTAGCCTATTTTGAAGAAGATAGTTCTTCTAGATGGAATATCCATTTGGGATGATTTAAATCTTGTTGGGTAGATCTTAGAGTCTTCTCTAAGCTTCCAAAGTTTCTTTTAATTATTTGTAGAGATGTAGAGAAACGTTTAGAATAATGAGCATATATCATTGCTTTTAGGCCTAGTGGAGAGAAGCCATCTTCCATTGTTGCATTGGGGTGTTAGAATCATTCCCCGTCAATGGTATCAGATCCATTTTGGAGGCTTGGAGACATCAGTGGGCATCATATTGAGGACTTGAAGGGATCAAGAAAACTCGTAGAAGCACAAGGAGGTCTTATCAAAACAAGAAGACATCAAAAGGGGGCTACGTCAATGGAGATCTCAACTAGTCGAAGGTTAGCAAAGGAGAAGCTATCAAAAGATAATATCCACACCTTCTAAAGCATACAAAAAATTGAGGAGAAGCTAGAGGGTCATCTTAGAGCTTAGTATGACTGAGTATAATGCACAAATAGAGAAGTTAGAGAAAGACGATTATCAACCATGGAAATTTAGAGTTAGCAACTACCTTACGGGCAAAGGATTGTGGGGACTAGTGAGCTACACAGAACCAATGCCTCATGTACATGATCCACCACTTCAAAGGTAGGACAAGGCACTTAATGAATGGATAGAAATGGATAGGAGACTCATAGTCATTCTATCCCAACTCATAAGCAATAACATGATAGGGCATATACAAGACTTGGAAACATCCAAGAAGGTTTGGGAGACCTTCGAGAGATTGTAATCTTTCACATGCACATACACATGCACATACACATACACGTACACGTACACGTACACGTACACGTACACGTACACGTACACGTACACGTACACGTACACGTACACGTACACGTACACGTACACGTACACGTACACGTACACGTACACGTACACGTACACGTATGTTGCAGAGCTAAAGAGCGCAGAAAGCAGAGAAAAAAGACGGGCCCCAAAATTTTTCCGATTTGGACACACAATTTTTGTAACATAACCACCTTTGTACATATTTTCCGTTGTAAATGCACTAGAGGAGTCCTCTAGATGCATCCCCTCAGAAGATTAGTGAATTACCCATGTATATTAGTAGGAAGTTAGCAATTTAGTGAATAAAGTGCCGGTCTCTTGTGTGAAAGGACCAAACTTAGGGCACTAGTATATAAGTCAAAAGTGACTCATTGTAAAGGACTTCTTGTCATTGTGAAGAAGAGCACTTCTGAAATTTCGAGTTTGCCTCTTCCTTGCTGATTTTGATCTTCATTTTGCTCATGTATGTGTGTGTGATGCTTGAAATGCAAGTGTAAGACTGTTGTCTACCTCTTCCCCCTTGTTTTGAGTGGCTGTAGTGCATGCGTAAGCTAGGAGAAGCAAAAACGCGGGTGTTAGGAGTTCCCTTAATTCACTGTTTCTGCCATAACTTGCAGCAGAGTGGTCGGAATTGAGTGAAACCACCACCGTTGGATTCGTCTCGTCAAGAGCTTCGAAACGAGTACCCTATTGCCTATGTTCGGAGTTCTGGGCTGGGAGAAAACCTCAAAAAACCAAAACTGCTGAAAGTAGGTTTGCGGCAGCACTTCCAGTTTATCAGTAGGTGTGGATAGTATTGGTCTTTTCTCTTGCTTGGATAGTTAACTCACTTCATTTTCTATCATGTGTGCAAATGTCTTCATACACTTGGTAAGTCACTCCTTCGGATTGATAATTAAATGTGTGCAAAGGACTCCACTATATGCACTTGTATTGCAATCGAGGTATAGTCTCATTGGTACAAGTCCTTGAGTCATTACGGCTCAAGTACACACGTTTTTGGCGCCGTTGCCGGGGAGGCACTCCACCAAGTTGCCTTCGTGATAGTTAGAGAGCAAGTGTGATCGAATCGTACTTGTAGAGGTGAATTTGTTCATTGACGAGTAGTATTCCTTTTCAGCACTTGTCACTTCTCATCCTTGAGGTGTGTGTGATAAGTTTTAGGTTTAGGTGTAGGAGGAGGGAAGAGAAGGAGGAGTTAGGGTTAGGTTAGAAGGAGAGGAGAAGTGAGGAGAAGAGGAGTAGGAGTAGCCAAAAATTCCCAAAACTACCAAAAAATTAGCAAATTTCAAATTCTGTCAAAAAAGTATAAAAAACCAAAAAATTGGCTCATTTGACACTTCACTGTGTGCTGGTATCGTCTGCTGGCAGCGACTGGTATCGCGAGTGAAGTATCGTGGGATTCAGGCTCTTAAGGCTAGAGATTGTATTCAAAGTGCAAGCAAGGATAGATAGAGGTGAGATTCCACTCAGATTATTTGCCAAAAACTCTCTAAAAATGCATAAACATGTAATTAAGGAAATGCGCAGTATCGTGGGAGGGGGAAACTGATTTCTTTGCCATCTTTTTGTGTAATACAGAGGTATAGGAGGGAAGAGGAGAGTGAGAAAAGCAAGGGGGTACAAAAATATTTGGAAAAATTTGCATTTTGGCTTGAGTATCGCGATCGGTTGAGTTTTGGTATCGCGATACCAAAATTCCCTTGTATCGCGATACTCGCCGAAGTATCGTATCGCTTGATACCTGCCTTGGTATCGCGATACCATTTTTGGTATCGTGACCCCGAGTTGGTATCGCGATCATACATTTTCTGTGGTATCGTATCGCTTGATACCGATCTTGGTATCGCGATACCATTGTTGGTGTCGTGTCGCTAAGTTGGTATCGCGATCGCGCTTACTGCAGAGGTATCGTATCGTCCGGTACTAATACTTGGTGTCGCGACACCATTGTGGTGTCGTATCGCCTAAAGTTTCTAGTATCGCGACCTCACCTTACCAAGTGGTATCGTATCGTTTGATACGGTGGTATCGCGACACGATTTTAGTGTCGCGACACTGCTTCAGTATCGCGATCGGGCCCTCTCAAGTGTCGTATCGTTGACTGCTTGTCTTGGTATCGCGACACTACTTCGGTGGTATCGTATCGCCAAGATTAGTATCGCGATCTCACTTATTGCGGTGGTATCGTAACGTCTCCTGTTAAGGATCGTATCGCGACTCCACATTGAGATCGTATCGCCTCTTATCTCCAGTATCGTAACGTCTACTTTGCCGGTATCGTATCGTGGTATTTCCCAGTGAAGTATCGCGACACCATACCTGGTATCGTATCGTCTGGCAATAAAACCTGGTATCGCGACACCAGACTGGTATCGTATCGTCTGGGTGTCTGGTATCGTATCGTTTGGAGCTCTGGTATCGTATCGCGGAGAGCAGTATCGCCTGGAAGTGGTATCGCCGAGATAAACCCTTTCTTTAGTCAGACACTTTGAGCCTTTAGGAGAGCTAACCAAGGGGATCTAAGAAGTATAAAGGGAGGCTTAGGTGTGTGGATGAACTTGAGGTCAGGAAGAGTGCTAAGTAGCCGAAGGAGTGTCATCTCTTCTATAGGAAGCACTGCTCAGGTCTGTCACCACTCCGTCTACTCAGAGACTTCTAGTGAATCTGAGGAAGACATACCCATGGCATCAGAAGACATGCAAGGTCCAGCACCACATAGGAATTTCATGTCTACAGTGGAAGGTGAGTACCGTACTGCCTTACAATATGTGTCCACAAATACCCAGGAGATTCCGATCTACCTGGATGGCTTAAACAGGTCTGTTGCCAGAATGGCAACAGTACAAGATGTCACCATCATACCACGACCAGCTGTCAAGTACGAGGGAGGTGCTTACATTGACAAAATGGGTCACATCTATATAGTAACTGAATTTCCGGAGAGGATCAATGAAAGAGGAGAATTCATGGATCCCAACAACTCTGAAGAGTTAGTGACCACCCCTAGAGGCAGATCACAAGTATCTCGGGTCTTGAGAGGAGACTTGATACCTCAAGACGACTACTTGTTGGAAGTCTACATGATTCAAGGAGCAGACTTATTGCTCCAAACTGACGTACCTGTTCAAGGAATAGGAGAGAGCCCCATGACATTCTATGAGTTGAAAGACCCAGAGGACGAAACTAGACTCACTTACCTAGATAAGAATCGAAGAAGATATTGGCCGGTAGGTGTCCTAGACAAGGCTCGGCTGAGATATATGGGTGCGCCTGTATTTCCTCAGAGGGAGCAGGCAACTACCTCGCAGAATCCTTTTGGAGATCAACAAGAGACGGAACACACCACATCAGGACAGACAAGTCAAAGAAGTGTGCCCAACCGTACTCATGTACAGTTTGCAACTCCAGGTGAGCACACTCATAATCAGACTCACACAGGGATGGGGAACCATTTCTGACCACCGGTCAGACCACGACCACCTGTGGGAGGACAGCCAGGAATACCTCCATTACGACCAGCTATCCCGGTTTTCCCTGTAATGCCCAGACCACCTGAACCAATGAGGAGATTGAGACCAATCCAAGTAGCTAAGTTTATGAGAAACCATTATGATGGATCAGGGGAGCCATACGATCATATTGCCGAATTTAAACAAGTTTTAAGAGCGGAGCAAGTGGAGGACTTCTTCGTGCAGTATGAGTCTTTTGGACTCACCCTCACAGGAACGGCTCTAACTTGGTTCCAACCTTTAGATCCCAATCGATTTGGAAACATGGAACAATTCTTTCAAGAGTTCATCGGAGAGTTCACAAAAAGAGGAATTAAGCACAATTCTGCATCATTAATCCATAGCTTTAAGCAAAACCCTAATGAAACTGTGAAGACAGCCGCCCGAAGATTCAACCAATACGTGGATAGATGTCCTACGGCTGAGAGACCAACTCAACAAAAGATGATTTCATTGTTTTTAGATGGACTCTCTAATGGGACCCTAAGAACCCTTGTGTATGTGAAGAGGTTACAAACATTGAGTGAGTGTCTTCAAGAGTGCATCGACTTGGAAGATAACCTTGCTGAGGATCTCAAAGGTACTACCGACCTCACAAAATCAGAAGACTCAAGAAGCACAGTGACGTCCAATTCTAGTAATATGGAAGAACTAGCAGAACTATTAGCAAAGAAACTAGGAGTCCAAGGACAGAGAGCTTACCAATATCCAGCTCAAAGAGTGCCTATGTTGAGGAGGTGTAACTTATGTGGAGGAGAACATCCCACACACTTGTGTACCAGAGGAGGAGCTGGTGCACAACCAATGTATCCACACAACAGACAGCAACAACAAGGGACTTCTTCATACTGTCACATCGAGCAAAAATATACCAACCATACGACTGAGAACTGTCCCTTTAATAGGCAAACACGACCTGTCAATCCACCACAATACCGACCTTATGGATACCCACCTAGAGAGCTTGGTAGGGAGATGCCTAGATACAATCCGTATCCGGTAGGAGCACAGAGACAATACGAGCAAGCACCGTATCCACCACCACAACCAGTGCTGGGACCCCAATTGTCTCAACCTCAACAAGTGGTACCTGTGAAGTATACTCAACCGGAAGAAAACTTGGAGAGAGCCATAATACCAGCTTCAATAGCTACCAATGTAGAATCAACCAACCAAGGGTATGAACCTCCACCAGGAGAGTACTATCCATATGAAGCCAACATGATGGAATATGAACCAGCATATGACATGACCTATTATGGATACGAAGGATTTGATCAGACCTATGGAGCGGAAACTGCAACTTTAATGTATACAATGCCCAAAACACAGCAACCATTGAGACCTCCCATTAGACCACCCGTGCAGAGAGGACCATGTTATAGATGCGGAGGGGATCACTTCATTCGGGAGTGTCCTCGACCATACAACCCTCCACCACCCAGGATTTGGGAAGGATATTGTAGTGACTGTGGGAAAGAACATCTTTTTAGAGATTGCCCTAAGAACCCTACAAAAACTCAAGGTCCTGCACCAATCAATGTAATAGAGGTCATAGAAGAATCTGGAAGTGATAAGGAGTACACTGTACCGTTAAAAGCTATTACTAGAGCTCAAGCAAAACAACAAACAGGAAAACAACCGGAAGAAAAACGAGAGAACAATAAAACAGGAGACGCTAACATTCAGATCGCCGAGGATTCAGAGAACTCATGTGAGAATACCCAAAACACCAAAGTACAAAAATGGAAAGAAAGACGAGAAAAGCTCAAGGAGAAATGGGCAAGAAACAAGAGCCAAAACAGCAAAAAACAAGCGAAGGGTTCTAGAAAACATAACGAACAACAAATGCATAAAGAGACCCCTGAAACACCACCAATTAGCTCAGAGGCAAAGAAGCCAGGATCAATTCTAGCTGACCCAAAACCCGAGGACTTGGACACGTGGCTAAAAGCATACCAAGCTAGAATCAAATTGGGACCAAACCTAGAACAACATGAAAGACTCTATCCTCAAGGGGAATTAGAGAAAGAAAGACTGGCGATATGCAAAAAACTCATAGAAGTCGCACAGGCGACTCTAGAAAAGACTATCCCAATTTTGCCTGAAACAAGGATCGCACAGGAACTATATGAAGAGTGTATACAACCTAGGAATAAGGAACCTAGTCGAGAAGAGGATCGAAATGAACGAATGAAATCTCAAGAAGAACAGGTGTCCTTAATACCCGACCTAGAGGAAGATTGGTCCAAAGACTTGTGGAAAAGAATTAGAGAAGAGCAATGGAAAAAGGATGGAATCAGTCCACCTCCTTTTGAGGAGATAATAGGAGCAAATAGTCACCATAATCATGACCTAGAGGAAGCATATGAGGAAGTGTCAAGGTTTGATAAAGAAAGAGAGGAAACAATGAGCATTTCAACATTGCCTAATTACATGGGAGAATATGAAAGAGAGTCGGTAATAATACGAGCACCCACAGTGCATGGGAAAGAAAAAGGGAACTCAGAAGAGAGTTCACACAATCTAACAGAACTTAAGAAAACAAAGGTGCAATGTAAATTGACGGTGGAAGAGTTGCTTCAACTTAGACCACATCTATGGAAACAGCTAGCAAATCAAATAGAACAGCCGACAGAGCAAGGAGAAATGAAAGGAAAGGAAAAAGAAAACCACTCCAAAATACGTGTTCCAGTTGATAAAGTAGGAGAATTTAGTGAAGGAGATGAAGGTAATACTTGTTTACCTGTCACCTACAATGGGTACATGACCAAGGCCATCTTAGACACTGGAGCCGGAGTAGGAATTGCGACGAAGGAAATTTGGGAAAAGTGGGGTAAACCAGCCTTACGACCCACTCGCATGAAGTTACAATTAGCTGATGGACATGTAGAGAGACCCCTAGGAATATTGGAAGGAATTAGGTTAACCACGTGTGGGGTAGAGTTTGAACACACATTGGCCATCTGTAAGTTTGAAAAGGCAAACAATTATGAAATGATATTAGGACGACCATTCATGCGACAGATGCGAGTAGTACAAGATTGGGGCAGAGATTCATTGTATCTCCAACATCAAGGGAACACTACCAAGATAAACCTGCACACATTCGCTTATAGGGATGTCCCTCCATTACAATGGAATCCAGTCCACAAAGAGGAAGACGACCTATCCATTCACAGTGCGGGATCAAGTGACCAATCTTGGATGCATGAGGATGCCCAGTTGTGGATGTGCAGAGAAGCCAAGAAGGAGGAGTGTAAAAAACAAATGTGGCCAATAGGGCACCCTAATTATCGATCGGTAGAAGACCCTGATTATATGCCTCAAATTTTTTCAGATGAGCTCTTTGAACCACATGGCTGGATGGAAATCCTAGCCACATTAGACGTTTGTGTGAATGAAGAAGTATTGACGATGAACGACTGTATAGACGAGGAAGGATATGATGTGAACCTCTACATGGTTATCCTCCAAGAAGTAGAAGCAGGAGAAATTGTAGAGGAAGAAGAGAAAGAAGAGTACGAAAGCATAGAAATGGAACCAGAGTTCGACTCTGAAGAACAATATTTAGAAACTATGCAAAAAGAATCAAAAGAAAGGCCGACAAAAGTCTTAGCAATTGACACCATCCCAAGATTACACGAGCATAGTGAGGACGCAAGTAAAGTGGAACCTGAACCAGACCTCTTCGAAGTTCCAGAACATTTTAAAAGATACGAAGTGGAAGAAAGGAAAATAGCAACTCAAATGCCTAAACGAGAAGCACGAGACGGAGAAGCCTATGATAACAAAGAACAAACTAAAAAAATGGTTGTAACGATAGAAGACGGAGAAGAGAGGTGCACGTATATTGGGAAAGACGTATCAGACGAGGAAGAAGAGGAACTCATCCGCCTTATCCGAGAATATCGAGATGTGTTTGCATGGACGTACAAAGACCTTAAGGGTGTAGAACCTAGCATATGCGCTCATCGAATCCCTATGACTGCAGATGCGAAACCTTCTAAACAACGCCCTTACACATATAACGAGGTTTATGCAGCCAAAATCAAGGAAGAAATTGACAAACTACTAGCGGCATGATTTATTTATGAGATTGAACACACAGAATGGGTATCGCCACTAGTTGTAGTGCCCAAGAAAAACGGAAAATTAAGGGTGTGTATCAACTTGAAAAAAGTAAATGCTGCAACCATACGCGACAGCTTCCCTCTACCCATCACAGACCATCTTTTGGAAAGAGTTGCCGGCAAGGAGGTCTATAGCTTCTTGGATGGATTCTCTGGTTACAACCAAGTAGCTATTGCAACCGAGGACCAGCATAAAACCGCATTCGCGACTGAATGGGGAATCTATGCATTTAGAGTAATGCCTTTCGGGCTCACTAATGCGCCAGCCACCTTCCAACGATTGATGTGTCATGTTTTTAAAGAATTCCTAAGAAAAAGCATGGAAGTGTACGTAGATGATTTGTGTACATACTCAAATCGACGACCAGACCACATACCGGAACTGCGGAAAATATTCAACAAATGTAGGCAGTATAGAGTTTGCTTGAACCCAGAAAAATGTGTTTTCATGGTAAGACAAGGAAAAATCCTAGGACACATTGTTTCAAAGAATGGAATATCTACAGATGAGGATAAGATTAAAGTCATATTGGACTTACCAAGACCCAAGAATGCAAAAGAAGTACAAGCCTTTATGGGACACTGTGGATATTACCGTAGGTTTATTCACATGTATGCCATAATAGCTAAACCCTTATACGGTTTATTGACTCAGTTCACGTGGACGGACGAGTGTGAGAAGGCCTTCAACGAGCTTAAAAAGAGGCTGAGTACAGCCCCAATTCTAAAATCACCCAACTGGAACAAGCCTTTTCATATCCATGTTGACGCTTCGAACTATGCAATTGGATGTATTCTGGCTCAACCGGCCGATGAAGGAAAGCTTGATCATCCAATCGCTTACGCGAGTAGACAATTAAACCAAGCTGAGAGAAATTACACGACTACTGAAAGAGAGGGCTTAGGAATGGTCTACGCAGTAAAAAAGTTTAGACATTACCTCTTAGCCAACAAGTTCAAATTCTTCATTGACCATCAAGCTTTGCTGTACTTAGTCAATAAGCCATGCAACACAGGGAGATTGGTACGATGGTTCTTGTTACTAATGGAGTTTGACTTTGAGGTAGTGGTCAAAAAAGGAAACACACATGTGAGAGCAGACCACCTTTCTAGATTAAAACACGGAGAACCACCTAGCGGAGTACCCGATGACTTACCTGATACGTATTTGTTCAATCTTGAAGTATGTCCCAAGTGGGCGGAACGATTAATTCACATCCTCACTCATGGCCCTCAGCACCCAATCAACAGGAAGAGCAAAAAAGAGATTCTTCAAACAAGAAATTTACACATTGTTGCGGGAAGTATGTATTATAAGGAACCAAACGGTGTCTTATCAAGATGTGTCGAGGAGGACGAGCAGAAGCAATTAATTCACCAGGCACACATAAACAAGTGGAAAACCCATCAAGGAATGCAGGGAACAATACGAGAATTAAAGAGGTTAGGCGTATATTGGCCTGATATGTCCAAGGACGTTCACGAACATGTGAGTAATTGTGGGGAATGCAAAGAAACTAGCCCTGAGGATCACGTGTCCTTACCATTTTCTACCATAGCGCCTAATTGGAGTAAATCATTAGTGCAATTCCTCAAAACCAAAGAACACGAAATAGGAGCTAGCCTAGCAAGAAAACGATCCCTAGAAGATTTGAGCAAGGATTATGTGATCATAGGGAGACAACTGTTTAGACGAGGGAGAGACAATCAACTTAGATTGTGCGTGCATGAAGGAGAGTATCTTCCCATATTAGAAATGGCACACGCAGGAGCTGCGGGAGGACATTTTTCAGCAGATAGAACGGTCAAGATGATTCTCTTTGCAGGCTTGTGGTGGCCAACTCTACATATGGATGCTGAAACATACGTGAGAAGTTGCGAAATATGCCAGAGAGCGAAATATCCCGTTCGAAGAGACGACATGCCTTTAAGACCCATGGTTTGTGCAAGAGCATTTACCAAGTGGGGAATTGACTTCATAGGACCCATCAATCCACCAGCTAGAGGATCACATGCAGAATACATCATAGTAGCCACCGATTACCTGACTAAATGGGTAGAAGCCAAGGCTACTAGAAAAAATGATGCTCAAACAACTGCAAAATTTCTCTTCGAGCATATATTCACACGTTTTGGATTACCTATTGAGATTGTGAGTGATCGAGGAACACACTTCCTAAATGAGGTAATAGAATCACTTATGAATGAATTCCTAGTAATCCATAAGAAATCTGCCCCATACCATCCCCAAGCCAATGGACAGGCTGAAAGTTCCAACAAAGTACTATGTACGATATTGACAAAGATTGTCAATAATGGAAGGTCAGATTGGGACAAACAATTGCATCATGCAATTTGGGCCTTCCGAGTGGCATATAAAACGGCCATTGGAACTACACCTTTCAACCTAGTGTATGGGCAGAATGCAATCTTGCCAATCGACTTCTTAGTGCCTACATTAAAAATAGCTCAACAATATGAGTGGAACGGTCATGAATTGTCTCAGCAATTAGATCAAATCGAAAAGCTGCATGAGACTAGATTGCAAGCGATAGCAGGCATCTATGCCGCTAAACGGAGACAAAAGGCATACCATGACTCACATATTAAAGATAAGGGACTCAAAGAAGGTGATTTAGTCTTGGTATACACCCTAAAACAGCACGCAAAGAAGCTCCAAAAACGCGGATATGGTCCCCTGATCATAAATCGAATCTCCACTAGTGGTGCAGTCAATCTCGCCACACTAGACGGAGACATTCTTCCAAATTACATCAGTGGATGCCGAGTGAAACGATTTATGGAACCTCTGACCGATGAAATGCTAGCTAGACTGTTGGGAGCTCAAAATAGGAAAAGGGAAGAAGAGCGAATACGAGAAGAAGCGAGACAGGAAGCCCTAGAACGCATCAGGAAACGGAAAGAATGGATGAGGCAACGAGACGAACGCTATCTCCAAGGTGAAGAACCTATCCCTATGGCTAATTATCGAGTCAATAACCCTGATACGAATGGTGTGTACAACGCACAGCCTTACTTAAACTTAGGGATTGGTCAGACGGAGTATAAATTGATAGACGCATTAATCGACTCAGGAGCAGGAATTAGTTGTGTACGAAACAAGGTCATAAAAGATCAGCAGTTGAAGGTGAATCCCACAAGTGCACGTTTGATAGGAGTGGGAGGTCAAACCCTAGAATGTATTGGAACGACAAACATATCTCTACACATAGGAAATTCCTCCATGAAACAGAGAGTGTTAGTCTGCAACGATGAGGACCTGATAGAAGACTTGATTTTAGGACAAGACTGGATTATCGAGAATGAAGTATGTATCCATCTAGCTCAAGGGTATATCTCTGCCAAAATAGGGCACAAAGAAATATTTAGCTTATTAGGAGAGAAGCCACTGTGTCAACCTAAGATTGTGGAAAATTCGGAAAATAGCTTAGGCAAAGAACCACAAAGGGAACCCTGTACCCAGGCCCCTAGAGTCAATATGGAAACAGCAGAGACCTCGAATGCAAGGATGACCGCAGAAAAACCTGAACATTCCCAAACGGTCAAGAAAAGTTCAACCACTACCAAAAACTATCAACAAGCTACCCAACCGACCTATTGGAGAACCTCAAGCACAGGTTCCGGTCAGACACAACACAAATACAAATGGGTGCGCAAGGATCAAATGAGCATTCAAGGACAACCAACACCCAACCCAGAACCAGCAAGAGGAGTAACCAAGTCTATGGAAAAAGTAGTGCAAATTTGGGTTCCGAAACCCTTACTCGAAGCTCAGCGAGGCCGACAACAGATATGGATTCACAAGAAGGCTGCTCGGATTGCAAAGAAAGCTAGGACAACCCAAGAACATATCTCTTTTCAAGAAAGACGAAGCAGCAGACCCAGGAAATCTCAACAGCGAACCCTAGGCACCAATTTTGGTGCTCTGAGTCAGATCAAACCAACACCAGCCAATCAAGGACGCAACAAAAGAACGTGTATCAAAAGGATGACCTCGAGTCAGATATGGAGGCCAAAGAAAGTGCAAAGAAAAACTTCACCATTTGACAATCCCAATTGCACTCATGAAGTACACAATGCACCTAAAGTATGCATAATAGGGCAACCTTACACGGCCACGCATTTGGCACATGATGCTCCAAACAAGATTAGTGGTGCACATTCTCCCAGGGAGATTAGCTCTCAGCTTGAACTCAAATAGGAATGGATCTACAGTGTAAATAAATAAAAGCTTCGGCTATGCTAACAGTTGTTCTCTTTCAGGAAAATGAAAAAGAAACTAAAGAGGTGGTAAGAGATCTCAACTATAGGGTTATGAGAACGGAGTGAAGAACGATGATACTCAGAAATGCACCACACTACTGCATTCTTTGGTATGAAACTAATATACTTCACTTACAAGTGCAGATGGCTTCTGAAGACTCTGAAGCTACGATCCAAGAGGAGGTCCAGGAATTTCCTCCTCAATGTCTTACGAAAGCAAAAGGACATTGGTTCAGAGATGAGCAGCCGGTTGAGGAATATCTCTTCTTGGCCAACATAAAGATCATGGACACAGAGCATCAGTTTCCGATCATGTCCCAGGACTTTAAAGTTTTACATGGACTGCCATCCACGATCGACATCATGAAGAAAGCAGGAATTAATAAATATTTTGAACTACCGATCTATAAACCGGACTTCCAACGTTGTACACAAGTCATGAACACCCTTCGACCAGCACTACATGATCCATTGGCACCAGAAGCCACTGTGATGGACAAGAATGGAGAATGGGTGGTGATTCAGTTTTCCCATGATTTAATCAAAGAAGCATTTGGATGGGAAAAGGATGGTGTCAACACGGTCAAGGAAGAGAGTCGTGGTGCAAAAACAAGAACTTTCGTTGACATTAATAGGGTGGACATTGAAGAAGAAGTCAGATTGATTCACCAACATTTCTGCTTCCCAAGTATGAACAGATACACGGCACCTCAAAAAATCATTGTGCAATTATTGTCTCATGCCATAAAACAGATCGGCAATCAGGTAAACCTTACACCCTATGTGCAAGAAAGATTGTTCGAAGCGAAGAAGAAATGGGAAAATAAGAAATTCCTCAATGGAACGACGGCCCTAACCATCATGATTTATCATGCATTGGGCATGCGAGAGTACTTACAAGAGATGCCATCTTCGATGGAGTTGGCTCAATTTGTTAAAGCAGCCACTGTACCGAAACAGAAGAAAGGTGCAAAGATCGTAGAAGAAGCAGAAACAAGCTCGCAACCCCGAATGAGAGGCATAATGAGAGGCACAAAACGACCTCGAGAAGTCCAACAAGTAGAAGAAGAAGTACCAAAATTAAAGAGAGCCCATGTACTACCGAAGACAACTACCCAAGGGAATAGACAAATTACGAAGGAAGAGCTGACTCAAGCACTGGAGGAGACTCACAAATATACAGAAGGGCAAGTTAATTTGCCAGTGCAAGGGCACCACTATAAGCAATCACAACAAGCAACAGATCAGAAAGCCAAGCTCACAAAAGTTCATAGATATAAAGAAATAGGCTTGGATAATTCTAGTTCGGTCTCGGAGAAACAAGAAGAACCAGACACTTCATTGCTTAATGTCGATATTCAAAGCGAATCAAAAGATGATGGACAGTGGGAGGAATTAAATGAAGTGGACTACGGCGCAACCCAAGACGGACACAAAGAACAGGATCAGACAAAGGAGGTAGACACAAATGCTACTAAACAGCCGGAAGAAGAAGAAAGGCAACAACCTGTTCAATCAAAAGACGCCTCCACTACCCATATCAAAGAAGGTAAATCTGATAATGAGGAACAATTAGTAGAGGATAAGCCTCAAGAAGAAGGACACGACGAAGAACCCTTCACTCCACTTAGGGTTGTGGCAGAACCATCCCCCTTGGACGTTACATTTCAGGGAAGCGCCACGAAATCTAAGGATCAAGGTAAAAACAACGAAGAACCGAATGTACAACTACAAGTCCGACAACCACATAATGAAACTATTCATGTGGACAAAGGGAAAGATGTATACACAGGAGAAACCCCAAGTATACCAAGGACATGGCTAAACGTCGATATAGCTCAGCTCAAGCCTGTGGTGCAGGATATGATTCGAACTGCACTAGACACTCAACAGTTAATGCTTGATGCTGATGAAGATTACGATCAGGCCATGCGTGAAAAGCAGGAGCTTCAAAAAGAAGGTGTGGATCTGGCTAATAGGTTATCAAAAGCAGAAGCTCAAGCCTTAAAGAAACACGAGGAAATAAAGAAGACCAAAACACAATGCCAGATATTAGAAAAGGAAAATGCCCAACTAAAAGAACAAATCTTGGAGCTCACAAAGAAATTAGATATGACAGAAAAAGAGAAGACAAGGATCAACGCTCGTGGTAAAATACTCGAATCACAGCTCAAGGTGAGTATGGAGGAAGCGGAAAGTTTAAGGAACAGGAACAAGGAACTCATGACCGCCCTCCTCAATGATCAACCACCAGCAGAAACTAATCGTTCAACGGAGGACATAAAAGAACTGGAAGAAAAGATTACCAAGATGGCAGATCAGCTCAAACAGGAGCAAGACACCATTGCTGACTGGGAGCAACGGTATATGAACGACACTGCAGCACTACGCAAGAAATGGAAAAAAGCAGAAAATGATTATTTCCGACAGTGCAAAGAAGATACAGATCACATGAATATAGTGGCTCAAGAATTGATCAAGCATCAGGAGACGATTGCCAAGGCTGAAGCAGAATTAAAGAATAAAGATGACATCATTAAACAGCTGCAGGAGCAGATTGAGCAAAAAGAGCAACAAGGGACACCAGTAGTTCCTCCAGAAACCACGGCTACTGTGGAGGAAGAGAATTGAGCAGACCAGAAAGGGCACTACTGGTGTCCCAGCTCACTGCTGAATTTGAAGATCAAATAATTCAGATAATGAAAGAGGCTCAGATTGAGCATAAACAATTGGATCAAATTTTGAAGCCATTCAACGTACCATACGGCCTACTTAAAGAACAGACGCGGCAGTATATAAAATCTGCAACGAATAAGGATCCGGACCACAACCTCCACTTTAAACATGACACGTTCAATTACACTCAAGAGGAGTTCGAGAGAGCAGATCCGATATGGAGACGAAAGCTTTTGGAAAAGAATCCTACATTGCGGGTACAGTGGGAAGCATCTCCATATGCACTTCAAGTCAATCCATCTTTTTGTCCTGTACCCCGCAGAAGACCTTGGACGCAATTTTGGGAAGGACAGCGCCAAGGCAATATTAATAACCAGTGGCTCAATTATCCATTACTACCTAGTCCGCCACATAACTACCTACCGACAGAAGAATATATGGTCAAAACAATGGAATTTTGGATTGCACGATATGCTACCGTTCCGGACTTAGCCGTCAAGATGACCAACAAAATATTCAGCATGCTTATTACAGTTTTGAAGGTGTTCCAGCATGCTAAGTACACATTTTTAAATTTCATCGGCATTACGCAGGGCTCAGAAGCATTAATTTTTGATTTATCTACTATTCCCAGCCGACTAACTATCATGGCATATTATTCTCGTATTATGTTTTTGCCATCGACGTATATGCAGACGTTCGAAGAAGCATTCTTCACAGGCTTCTTTGAAATTGATTCAGAAATTTTTGTGAAGATGACTTCCAATTTAAATGCAAGACTGGTGGCCTATGAAACTAGCTTCTTCGCTGATCACAGACAGGCGCCAGAAGACGGAGTGAAGTCAAAGCAATGGAAGGAATTTATGATATGTCATGCAAATCTGCTGAACCAACGAGAGCAAACAGCCATCCAAACATACACGCGTCGCCTCAGAAAGCCTGTCGAGGACGACAGAGTTCAGGAGGAGGGACGTGTAGAGGGACAATCAAGCAAAAAGAAAAGAAGAAGAAGGTCCAAGTCCAAAAGTGCGCAGTAAAAAGATAAAACATCAAATGATCACGGACCACTCTCTGCAGGAAGCCCCGCAGGGGCGCAACACCCATCTCTGCACAGAGCCCCGCAGGGGCACGCACCAGGCTACAAAGCTAAACCCCAGGGTCCCGAGTAGTGGACTTTTCAAACATCAAAGTAGGACCAAAAGTTAGTAAGGGGTAGAGGCTGAAAAGTTGAAGAGGGTGACTAAGAACAGCACATTCCTAGTCACTGGTGGCGTGCGTGGCAACCCGAGTCAACAGGCAAGACAACTACATCAGGCTCTCGAGTTGTAGAGCTTGAATCAAGAAGGCCATCGAATCTGCATGTCTGTTTAACTGCAGACAACACTGACCAAGGGGAGCGTGCAGTGGAAAAGCTGAAGCGCCTCTAAAACGTAATGCAAGATCAAGAAGCAGACAACACTACCCACAGGACGCGTTCGCGAAGCAAAGTCTGTCAAGGGACGACAGAGACGAAGAGGGGGAGAGTGTTGCAGAGCTAAAGAGCGCAGAAAGCAGAGAAAAAAGACGGGCCCCAAAATTTTTCCGATTTGGACACACAATTTTTGTAACATAACCACCTTTGTACATATTTTCCGTTGTAAATGCACTAGAGGAGTCCTCTAGATGCATCCCCTCAGAAGATTAGTGAATTACCCATGTATATTAGTAGGAAGTTAGCAATTTAGTGAATAAAGTGCCGGTCTCTTGTGTGAAAGGACCAAACTTAGGGCACTAGTATATAAGTCAAAAGTGACTCATTGTAAAGGACTTCTTGTCATTGTGAAGAAGAGCACTTCTGAAATTTCGAGTTTGCCTCTTCCTTGCTGATTTTGATCTTCATTTTGCTCATGTATGTGTGTGTGATGCTTGAAATGCAAGTGTAAGACTGTTGTCTACCTCTTCCCCCTTGTTTTGAGTGGCTGTAGTGCATGCGTAAGCTAGGAGAAGCAAAAACGCGGGTGTTAGGAGTTCCCGTAATTCACTGTTTCTGCCATAACTTGCAGCAGAGTGGTCGGAATTGAGTGAAACCACCACCGTTGGATTCGTCTCGTCAAGAGCTTCGAAACGAGTACCCTATTGCCTATGTTCGGAGTTCTGGGCTGGGAGAAAACCTCAAAAAACCAAAACTGCTGAAAGTAGGTTTGCGGCAGCACTTCCAGTTTATCAGTAGGTGTGGATAGTATTGGTCTTTTCTCTTGCTTGGATAGTTAACTCACTTCATTTTCTATCATGTGTGCAAATGTCTTCATACACTTGGTAAGTCACTCCTTCGGATTGATAATTAAATGTGTGCAAAGGACTCCACTATATGCACTTGTATTGCAATCGAGGTATAGTCTCATTGGTACAAGTCCTTGAGTCATTACGGCTCAAGTACACAACGTACACGTACACGTACACGTACACGTACACGTACACGTACACGTACACGTACACGTACACGTACACGTACACGTACACGTACACGTACACGTACACGTACACGTACACGTACACGTACACGTACACGTACACGTACACGTACACGTACACGTACACGTACACGTACACGTACACGTACACGTACACGTACACGTACACGTACACGTACACGTACACGTACACGTACACGTACACGTACACGTACACACACACATACACATACCCATATGCATATGCATACCCATATGCATACCCATATGCATATGCATACCCATACACATACACATACGCATACACATACGCATACACATACGCATACACATACGCATACACATACGCATACACATATACATACACATACGCATACACACATACACATATACATACACATACGCATACACATACACATACGCATACACATACACATACGCATACACATACACATACGCATACACATACACATACACATACACATACACATACACATACACATACACATACACATACACATACACATACACATACACATACACATACACATACACATACATACACACATAAATGCATGTACACATACACGTACACATACACGTACAGATACACGTACACATTCACATACACGTACACGTACATGTACACATACACGTACATGTACACATACATGTACACATACACATACACCTACACGTACACCTACATGTACACATACATGTACACATACACATACATGTACACATACACACACATACACATACATGCACATACACACACACACACACACATACACACACATTGTCACTCTAGCACAATGGCAAATACCAATGTGAGGAGATCCTCCTCATAATTATCAATTCGTGGAGACATGAGGACTAGTATGACGACTATGAACAAGTGATGGCACAAGTGCGTGAGTGTGAAGCACACAAGCATGCACACACATACACACACACGTGCACACAAGGCAAGAACAAAGAGAGGAAGAATGGAGTCTAAAAGGATTCATTTTTGGAAAAATTGTATGGCCTAATTGCCGAATCTTCTTTGACTACTTGCCTACTTGGTCCTTCTCTCTGCTCTGACTTTTTACATTGGTTCCCATTTCTTGTAATGCCTTGATCGCCTTGACTACTGCGAACACCCCCGTCTCTCATGTCTATCGTCCCTGACAAACCCTTGTTGGTGGGAGTGCCTGATGTAATATTCGACAACATCTGTGGATAGGTGATGTTCTTGAATGCAGAATCCTCGAGCCAAATCTGTCATGAGCTTATCCCAATCTACTAGACCTGGAATGTGTGGATGTGGCAAACATAACTGATTGGCATGAATGTCATGTTCTACCGCAAAGAGATGCAACAAATGTGTTGGTCTGGGAATGAAAATTTTGGAATGAACATTTCTTCAAAGGTATGCTTGTAGCAAGCAGGTAAATACTTTATGCACGCATGCTAGGCATAGATAATGTTGATGGAGGGGTGTGGCTCATGTCATAGACCAAATCTCTGTTACCTTCACAGAAGTCGGGTGCTAAAATATAGGGTGCATGTATCTTGGAGAAGGTCTTAAATATGACCATCATCAGCTCAAAGATTTTCATATATATCGTGGTGGCGATGTCTGATACATTTTTTAAGAGTGTAGACCAATGACGTATGGTAGAGATCATGTATGCTACGGTGGGTGGTGCTCTAGGCAGAGCAAAATATGGATAATTAACCCAATCCGAGCATCCTTTATTATTGCAAACTCTTATGTCAAAAGCTTTCCATGAGCTGCAGCAGACTATAGGACAATAACATGGGTTATATTTAATATACAATGGCATTGTGGTCCATGTGCACATCATTTCTGGATAATCTGTGAGTAGCCAGTCATGCCTGTTGGGTTGAAAAATCGAGCCTGCAAGTGCATCTGCTGGTAGATCATTAGGCTCAAACTAGGTGGCAAATGTAGGCTCTTTTCCTGTATGCCTTTCAATCTCCATGTTATAGTAGAAAATAATACAAAATAAGGCTTATAATACATTTTTGATGTGGTAATCAGGCATTGATGTGAAAGGTTCTGAAAGTAAGCAGACCTGAGAACTATTCTTCTAAATTAGAAAGGGATCTGATTTGCACGGCCACTCTATCATCATGTGTTTGAATGATTTGTTCGACTTTCTTGAGCTAGTTTGGGACTTCAATCTTAAATGTGTCTCGTCCCTCTTCTGTGATACATCCACCAGGTATCGGCATTGGGTCATACGACTCCTCAAAACTCTCTTTGATCGGGATCTCCACCATGGTTTCAGGTTCGGGTTCTTCAATAGGAGAGGGTGGGCTCATATGGTAGGAATCTGGCTTTTAATTCTTTGACTTGCTTTCTTAAGGGCTCTAGTTCTTCAGTGGACTGTTGAGGGATGGTAAGCTCATGTTGAGATGTGCTGATCTTGG
>CM035414.1:167702672-168100172 GCA_020310875.1 Ceratopteris richardii | reverse complement strand
GAACCCATTTTGGAATAGGGTTTGGTACTGTAGAGATCACCTCAGGCCAGTTCTTCTTTGGATGCAGTCCAAACTTTGGTATCCAGTGTGGTTGGCCCCTTGGTTCTGTGGATGTTGCTTGTGCTTTTGGCTTCCAAACCCATATCCTGGGTGAGTGCCTACCTTTTTTTGTAGGAGGGTTGAGTTTAGCTTCTTTTGGTCTTTGTGCTCTGTTCTTACCCTTTGCTTTCCTTGCCTTCTTTGTTGAGGCCTTTCGCATGGCGGGGAGCATAGCTCTTTGTACGTGTAAGAGCTTCTTGGGTACCCACATCTGTAATCGCCCTTGTTGAGCTGTAGCTAATTTTTTAGGCACCCAAATTTGTACCTGATTGTGGTCGGCCTTCATTGATAGCTTCGGTACCCAAATTTGATGGATTCTTTGTGCTTGACCCTGTCGTAGGTGCTTGGTCCTTCTGTTGTCATGGTCGACCTGGTTGGGTGGGAGTCTTTGAGGTAACATCGATGGTGGTACTCCTTTCTTTACCCAGATCTGTGTCATGCCCAACACTTCTTTCCTCTTGAAGGCTCTTTGTCTATTTGATAGACTGGCTGTCTTGCACTGTTTTGCTTGCTTCTGAGGTTGAACTACCGTGGACACTTTACTCTTGGAAAAACAAGAAGAAGGTTCATCTTGCCTTTGCGGCTGTCCTTCCGTGATTGCGTCCGTCTCGATCATAGAGCTTTTGACATCTACGACATCTTGTTCGAGAAGATTAGCCTTAGAGGAACAAAGAGAGTGTGTGGTGTCAGTTTCAGTGGACATGCGATTCTCCAATTCTAATGTAATGCATTGATCATATACCCAAACTTGAAGAAGTTGACTTCTTAGGTTCAAGTTGACAGCATGGTCGTAAATCCAATCTTGACCCAAGACAAGTGGTTCTGTGAGGTCCTCATCATGACACACTAGCATTTTGACTTTTATTGGAACATCTTGAAGGTGGATGGGAAGTTCCACCTCGCCCAAACAGGGTGTTTCCACGCCTCCTAATCCTATGAGATAGGCTTCTATGGGCTTGATGTCCAAATGCAGGTCTTGGCAGTATGAAAGTCTAACTGCACTAGTTGTTGCTCCTGAGTCAACCAATGCTCTCACAGTCCTTACACTCTTTCCTTGTCCTACCTCTATAGTCACAAAGGGCCGTCGATCAATTATTCGAGAAGTAGTTATGCCCGATTTTTGGCACATGTCCATGTGATATTTTGGAGCTTTTGTGTTGACATCTAGGCCTAGCCGCCGTAACTTATTTCTTCTGATGCGCTCTCTAGCCTCTGCTTGTGCTTCTTCTCTAACCCTTAACTCCTCTTCTTTTCGCTTCTTAGCAGTGTTGAGTCTCGTGAGCATTTCCTCTGTAAGAGGTTCTTGATATAACTTGACTCGGCATCCACTAATATAGTTGGGTAGGACATCACCTTCTAAAGTGGCCAATTGAACTGCACCGCTAGTGGAGAGTCTATTAATGATCATGGGTCCATATCCTCGTTTCTCCAATTTGCGGGCATGTTGCTTTAGCGTATAAACCAGCACTAGATCTCCTTCCTTCAATCCTTTATCCTTTACATGGGCATCAAAGTATGCCTTTTGCCTTTTCTTTGCAGCATAAATGCCTGCTGCTGCCCGTAGCCTCGTCTCACCTAAGCGTTCTAGATCAAAGATCCTGGAGGACAACTCATGTCCATTCCATTCATGCTCTTGTGCTACTTTCAAGGCTGGGATTAGGAAGTCTAATGGTAGCACGGCATTCTGTCCAAAGACCATCTGAAATGGGGTAGCATTGAGTACCGTTTTGTAGGCAACTCGGTATGCCCAAACAGCATGATGAAGTTGTTTGTCCCAATCAGAGCGTTTATTATTCACCAGTTTTGTTAATACGTTACATAGGATCTTATTCGTGCTCTCGGCCTGTCCGTTGGCTTGTGGGTGATAAGGGGCAGACTTCTTGTGTATCACCATGAATTCTTGAAGGAGATGTTCAATGACCTCATTCAAGAAGTGCGTACCTCTATCACTAACCAACTCTATTGGTAACCCATATCTAGTGAACACATTTTCGAATAAGAACTTAGCCGTTGTTTGAGCATCATTCTTTGTTGTGGCTTTTACTTCCACCCACTTTGTAAGGTAATCTGTGGCTACAATAATGTATTCTGCATGGGAGTTTCTAGCTGGGGGGTTGATGGGACCTACAAAGTCTATACCCCACTTTGAAAATGCACGTCCTCCCATCATTGGCCTTAAAGGCATTTCATCTTTTCTTATCGGATATTGGGCACGTTGGCATGTGTCACATTTCTTCACATAAGTATGTGCATCCGTATGAAGAGTGGGCCACCAAAGTCCTGAGAATAAAATGGTCTTAATTACTCTGTCAGGCCCAAAGTGTCCACCTGCAGCACCGCTGTGTGCAGTTTCTAAGACTTTCAAATAGTCTGATTCATGAACGCACAGTCTTAGGTAACCATCCTTGCCTCTTCGATATAGGTTGTCTCCTACTAAGGCATAGTCTTGAGCCTCTTGCTCCATGCTCCGTTTTCTTGCAAGACTAGCCTGATGGGGTAATGTTCCCGATCTCATGAACTCAACCAATGGAGCACTCCAATCTGGGATTACTGACACATGATAAAGAGTGGCATGCTCCACTGGGGGTCTCTTCTGGCACACTGGACAATTCTGGATCCACTCCTGTATTTCTTTGTCCATGCTAGGCCAATACACTCCTAAACGTTTTAGATTCTGTAATGTTCGTTGTTTAGAGTAGTGATTTCCTAGCAATCCCTCATGGGCTTGTTGCATCCAACTAGTATGTTCGTCGTCCTCAACACAACAAGCTAATACGCCCTCGGTATCTTGCTTGTACATACTTCCGACCAATATTTGATACTTTTGTGATTTTACAATTTCTTCTTTGCTTGTTTTCACATTTTTATTTGTAGGCCCAAAGGTTAGGACTGGTACCAACTTATTTGCCCATTTAGGAACAACTTCCAAATTGAACAGATAAGCATCGGGCAATTCGTCAGACACTCCTTGCGGTGGCTCTCCTGAAGTGATGCGAGAAAGATGGTCTGCCCTAAGATGGGTTCTACCTTTCCTGACAACAACTTCAAAGTCGTATTCCATTAGTAAGAGGAACCATCTCACTAAGCGGCCTGTATTGCAAGGTTTATTGACCAAATATAGCAAAGCTTGATGATCAGTGAAAAACTTGAACTTATTGGCCAATAAATAGTGTCTAAACTTTTTCACAGCATATACCATGCCTAAGCCTTCTCTCTCCGTTGTGGTATAATTTCGTTCAGCTGCATTTAATTGCCTACTAGCATATGCTATTGGCAAATCTAGGTTTCCTTCACCTGTGGGTTGTGCTAGCACACATCCTATTGCATGATTGGAGGCATCTACATGGACATGAAAGGGTTTGCTCCAATCCGGAGTAGTCAATATTGGTGCTGTGCACAAACGTCTTTTCAGCTCGTTGAAGGAATTCTCGCATTCCTCGTTCCACTCAAAATTTGTTAACAACCCATAAAGAGGTTTAGCTATGATGGCATACATGTGGATAAACCTACGGTAATATCCACAATGGCCCATAAAGGCCTGTACCTCTTTAACATTTCTTGGTCTTGGCAACTCTGCTATCGCTCTTACCTTGTCTTCATCTGTTGAAATTCCATTCTTAGAAACAATGTGACCTAAGATTTTACCTTGTCGTACCATGAACACACACTTCTCTGGGTTCAGACACACTCGATAATTTCTACACTTGTTGAAGGTTTGTCTGAGCTCAGGGATGTGGTAACTTCTCTGTTGGGAATGCGCACATAAATCATCCACATATACTTCTAAGCTCTTCCGCAAGAATTCCTTGAAGACATGACACATGAGCCTTTGGAATGTTGCAGGTGCATTGGTGAGCCCAAATGGCATCACACGAAATGCAAAAATTCCCCATTCTGTGGCAAAGGCCGTTTTGTGTTGATCTTCGGGGGCAATGGCTACTTGGTTGTAACCTGAAAATCCATCAAGGAAGCTATAAACTTCCTTGCCTGCAACACGCTCCAATAGATGTTCGGTGATTGGAAGTGGATAACTATCTCTGATCGTTGCGGCATTAACTTTTTTAAGGTTAATGCACACTCGCAATTTCCCATTCTTCTTGGGCACCACCACAATGGGGGACACCCATTCAGTGTGCTCAATCTCATAGATGAATCCAGCTTCAATCAACCTGTCAATTTCCTCCTTTATTTTGGCTGCATAATTGTCATTATATGTGTAGGGCTTTTGTTTGGTGGGCTTGGCATCAGCGGTCATCGGAATCGTATGAGAGCAAATCTTTGGATCTACTCCTTTCAAGTCTCTATAGTGCCATGCGAACACATCCCTATATTCCCTTAATAGAGCTACAAGCTCTGCTTCTTCTTTTGCACTTAGGTCATCTCCTATGTACGTACATCGTTCTTCGTTCCCTTCAATGGTCACTACAATTTTTTTGGTCTTTTCTTTATTGTCATATGCTTCTCCTATAATGGCCTCTCTCTTAGGCATTCGTACCAAAATTTTTCGGTCTTCCACTTCATATTTCTTGAAATTTTCTGGTACTTCAAACAGTGATTCTTCCTCTTCTTGTTTCACTGCTTTTCTTTTCTTTTTCTTTTGACCTCCTTCACTTCCTTCCTTTGAATTTATCGTTTTAATACTCGTGAGGGGTTCTTCTTCTTTTTGGGTTAACACTCCTATGTCTTCTAAATAGTGTTCCTTTGACTCAAAGTAAATATCCATCACAATGGATTCTAGATCATCGTCATTCTCTTCTTCTTCTATGAACTCACTAGGATCACACTCTTCCAACAGGGGCTGACACATGAACACTGAAATATCATAACCCTCCTCATCACAATGAGGTGTCCATTGTTCTTCATTGACTGCTATGTCCATGGTAGCTAAGATTTTTGCCCAACCATGAGGTTCAAATTCCTCATCTGGAAATATCATCGGTGTATAGGCTGGGTCTTTTATTGGTCTATCTCCTGGGGGAGTTCCTTCTTCTCTCGCTTTTAGGCGCTTGTCCTCTTCCTCTGCGACCTTGCACATCCACAAGTGAGTATCTTCATGCAGCCATGATGGATCAGGTGAACTTCCAGAATGCACGGAGATAGAATCTTCTTTCGCTTTGTGGATAGGATTCCACTGTAGGGGTGGTACATCTCTGAAGGTGTAATCCTTCAGATTGACCTTGGTGGTGACCCCTAAGTGCTGTAAGTACAAGGAGTTGGTTCCCCAATCCTGTACTACTTGCAATTGTCGTAGGAAGGGTCTTCCTAAGATCATCTCGTAGACATTATTTTTCTCAAAGTCACATATAGCAAATGTATGTTCAAACTCTACACCACAAGTGGTTAGAGTTATTCCTTCGAGCAATCCTAGAGGTCTTTCAAAATGACCATCTGCCATTTGAAGCTTCATTCTAGTTGGTCTTAATGTGGGTTTGCCCCATCGCTTCCACAAGGAGGTGGTCGCAATAGCAACACCAGCACCCGAATCTACAATTGCTTTGGTTGTGTAACCTTGATAGGTGATCGGAAGATAAGTGTTACCTTCTTCACCTTCGCTCATGTCTCCTATCTTGTCGAGAGGTATCTCTGGAACTTTTTGCTTAGAGCCTACTTTTGGCATATTGGATTCAAGTTCTGGAACCTGGTCCTTCACATGATTCCAGAGCTCAGGTTTTGCTTTGAGCAGCTCCTCTACAGTGAGATGACATTGAACCTTAGTGTTCTTCACAACATCAGTGTTTCTTGGAATCACTGAGTCTTCATTTCTTACCAATATTGTGGGAGCTCTGATCTGGAGAGATTCAGATTCCCACGGGCCTGTGTAATGAGGCAACTCTTGTAAAGAATTAGATTCAAAATCTAATCTTTCATCTTCTTGTTGCTCTGCTTGGTCTCCATAGATAGACGGAATGTCTTGGGGAAATTGGTCATGAAGATCATCAATCTCAGGAATAGGAGGGGAATTACCCTTCTCCTTGGCCCATTTCTCTTCCTGTATTTCCCGCAAGAACTCTTGAGAGTATTGTTGAATTGAAGGAGGTATTCCAGCATCCGTGGAATTAGGAACATAAGCTCCCATTGGTGGTGAGCTTCCTCTTTCAATAACTGGTTGAGCCTGTGGAGGTAAAGAAACTTGTGGTTTGTTTACCAACTGCTCTATTCTTTCTAGTAAACCTTGGAAATGCAAATCCGGTTTGACAAAGTTTGTCTGATTGAACTTTTGACTAGTCTCAAGTATAGCTTGAGCTTGTTCTACCATTTTCATGCACATTTTCATTCGTTCAATCTCTAAATCTGCTCTAGGGTAACTCTTGTCTAGGTTTGCAGCTGTTGGCCCTTCTTGAAGACGAGCCAGGTAGGCCTTGAACATCATGTCCAAGCCTTCTGGGGTTGGATCTGCAAGAACAGACCCTGGCTGTGGGTTATTTACAATGGGTGGTGGGGTGGAATGAGGCGAAGTGGATGGAGCTTCAGCATGCGAGGGGCTTTGAGATGCAATGTCTTCTATTTTTGTTTTGGTATCCCTTAGACTTTCTTCTAGCTCAGATAACTTTTTGTTCCACTTGCGATTAGCCTTCTCTCTGGTATCCTTCCATGTTCTTGGTTTCCTCTTACTAGGTTCTCCTGCCTCACTTGACTCCGATTGCTCAGATGGTTTTGCTTGTTGTGCAGCCTGTGCCCTAGTAACTGCCTGTACAGGAGCCACATTATTGCTACTTGAACTTGAATCTGCCACTAAGCCTACCACGTTGATGGGTGTGACCTTGGGTGTACTAGAGGGATTCCTGGGACACTCTCTAGGAAGATGTTCCTTGCCGCACTCAGGACAAAAGCCTTGTATTGTGATGTTTTGTCCTAG
This sequence comes from Ceratopteris richardii, assembly GCA_020310875.1. Taxonomy (NCBI): domain Eukaryota; kingdom Viridiplantae; phylum Streptophyta; class Polypodiopsida; order Polypodiales; family Pteridaceae; genus Ceratopteris; species Ceratopteris richardii. Next base: position 168,093,217 of record CM035414.1, on the reverse strand, counting down.
CCCCAGAACTGGTTGGTGGGGACATTCACGAATGAAATGATCGCCCTGACATCTAAAGCATGGTCCTCTAGGGGCTTGTGGTCTTGTTTGTCTCACTGGGGGCCTAGGATTTGGATTCGTATACATGACATTGGAGTATTCTGGCTCCCAATTTTGTTCTATAGGTGGTGTCTCATATTGATACTGAGAAGTCTCACTTTGCTCAGGTGACTCTATATAATAAACCTGTGGACTATCTTCATGGAAGTAGTCTGAACCATGAGCGTGAGAATCACTTTCTGAGACCAATGGGGTTAGTGGCACCAATGCTCTATTATGGTTCTCCTCCGCCATCATATATTTAACTGGGATCACATTGGCAGGAGCTGGCGGTTGGTTTCCTAGGACAGGTTGTGGCCTATATGGTGCTTGATATTGCTGCTGGTATTGCGGTTGATATTGTTGTGGCCTATAATATGGCTGTTGGTACTGATTCTGATACCTACCTTGCTGGTAAGGTTGCTGATAATTTTGTCTAACAGCCTGTCTGTTATAGGGACAATCTTGGGTCGTATGATTTGTGTATTTTCTCTCAATGGTGCAATACAGAGCATTAGGGTTTCCTTGGGGTTGAGTCATCATTGGACAGACATTAGCCATGTGATCTCCTCCACATGTATAACATCGCTTCAGTGAAGTGACCCTTGGCATTTGTCTATTTTGAACTCCTAGCTTTTTGGCCACTTGCTCAGCTATCTCATCTATCTCAGTGGAGGTTCTAGAGGTATGACTTGTAGAACTATCAGAGTCCTTATAGAGTTTGGATAGTCCTAACTCCTCACCCAAGTTGTCTTCTATGTCAATGCATATCCGTATACACTCTTCTATGGACCTAGGCTCTTTCAGGTATACATATGACCTTAATTTTGTGCTCAATAGGCCATCTAAAAACAGTGCCACCTGTTTGGCTGATGTGGGTAATTCTGGTACAGGGCATCTTTCCAAGTACTGTCTAAACCTTCTTCCTGCAAGTCGCACTGTTTCTTGGGGTGTCTGCTTGAAGCTATGGATCAAGGATGATGTGTTATGCCTGATACCACTTTTGGAAAATTCCACAATAAATTCTTCTAGCAGCTGACCTATCTCTCTATAGTTGCGACTGTTTAGAGGTTGAAACCAAGCTAAGGCAGTACCCTTAAGAGTCAACCCAAATGCCTCGAACTGGGTGAATAAGTCTTCAACCTGTTCAGCTCTTAGCACTTGTTTGAACTCTGCCACATGATCATAAGGATCTCCAAATCCATCAAAGTAGTTCTTCATTGTCTTAACCACTTGAGAGGGTCTAAGGGCTCTTGAGTGCTCTCGTGGTCTAGGCAATGGGAAATCATGATCGTCTCTTTGATGCCTATGCACTCTATGTCTCTCCCTTTCAAGTCTTTCCGTTCCATATCCTGATCTGTCTCTGCCTATAGTGTCTGCAAAGCTTACCTCCGGTCTCTCTCTAGTTCTTTCTCTCTGGGTTTCATGAGCCTTGGATGATCCGGCTCCTTGGAGGCCCTGGGAAACATTAGATCTTGGTGGAGGGAAAATTGATTCACCTTGCCAAGTGTAAGCATGTCTGTCATGATCTGATACCAAGAATAATTTCTGAGATGTGTGATCTAGGTAGACAGCTTTCCCTGGTGTCTCTCGGTCCTTGAATTCGTAGATGGTGTTGCAGAGCTAAAGAGCGCACAAAGCAGAGAAAAAAGACGGGCCCCAAAATTTTTCCGATTTGGACTACATATTGTTGTATCATATTCATCCTTGTAATATAATTTCCCTTGTAAATGCACTAGAGGAGTCCTCTAGATGCATCCCCACAGAAGAATAGAAGCTTACCCATGTAAAATAGTAGGAAATTAGCTTTTAGTGAATAAAGTGCCGGTCACTTGTGTGAAAGGACCATTTTTAGGGCACTAGTATATAAGTCAAATGTGACTCTTTGTAAAGAACTTTTTGCCATTGTGAGAAGAGAGAGAGCACAGAAATTCGAATTTGTGTCTTCTTCCCTCTTCATCTTCTTCTTCACGAGCTTGTATGCATGTGTATTGCTTGGAAAGAGTGCTTGTGAGTGTTGTCTATCCTCGAGAGTGTTTCTTTGCTGTAGGAGAGGTGTGTGCGAAGTGTAGGAAGTGCTGAAGTGTAGGAAAGTATTCCCGCGACTCAGTATTTCTGTCATAACTTGAAGTAGGAGCGTCGGAATTGAGTGAAACCACTGCCATTGGATGCGTCTTCTCGAGAGCTTCAAAACGCATATGCTATTCGCTATGTTTGGAGTTCGGAGCTAGGAGAAAAGTCCAAAATACTGACGGCTGCTGCACCAAGTATCGTTTCGCCTTGACCAACAGTTGGAGCTTGTTAGGATAAGTATTTGCCTCATTTTCATTCTTGAGTAGTTCATTTGCATTGACCATTACTTGATTGCATGTCTTCATACACTCGGCTAGGTTAGTATACTCTTTGGATTGATAAGTAAAAGCGTGTATCCCCACTATATGCACTTGTGAGGGGATTGAGGTACAGTCTCTTTCTCCGCAAGTCCCTAAGTTGATGCTTAGGTCAACACACTTTTTGGCGCCGTTGCCGGGGAGTGACGAATCAAACCGAGGCATTCGTGTGATGGTAAGTAGCTTTTTTCTTTGAAGAACTTGGAGGAGCGGAAATCTTCTCTTCTTTGGTAAGTCATTTTCAGCCGCACTTGCTACTTCTCATTCTTGGAGTGTGTGTAGTGAGTTGATAGATTAGGGAAGAGAGTAGAAGGAGTAAAGTAGGAGTGAGTAGGGAGTGGACTAAATCATTAGAGTAGGCTTTAGTTTTGTTCAAAAATTTTCCTTTTTGTAAGCTAGAAACTTCCAAGTATAAAAGCCAAAAAAATTCATTTTTCAAATCACTTGTTGAACAAGTATCGAGAGATCCTGTGTCGAGTATCGTGTGAGCTTGCAGAGATCGTGGCGAGGAAAACAAGCAATAGGGAAGAGTACAGAGCAAGGGAGTGTGACCAAGAGATCCTGAGTGCTACCAAGGTAAACTAAACCACACATTTGACCAAAAATTCTCAGCATTTCAACCTAGGAAAGAAAAAAACGATCTGCGCTGAGTATCGTTTGGGCTCTCAGGGGGCTAAAAGTTGTTTGTTGATTGATACAGTGGGTGAGAGTAAGAGAGAAGAGCTAGGTGAGCAAGGGGGAAGAATCAAATCACAAAAAAACATCTGTAAAAATTGAAATAGGGTCAAGTATCGTCTTTGCTCCCGCGGTCGAGTATCGCGATACTTGTCAAGTATCGTGGAACTCCTGTGGTTGAGTATCGCGATATTTCCCTAATATCGATATCGTCTCGATCAGAGATCGTTTGAGCCCAAAGATCTTGTATCGTTGGCTCAAGTATCGTTTTCTAGAGATCGCGATACTTGCCAAAGATCGTCGATCGTTGAGGTCAAAGATCGGTATCGTTTCGGTCAGATATCGTTTTGGCCAAGTATCGGATATCGTTTTCCGGAGATCGCGATACTTGCCAAAGATCGTCGATCGTTTGGTCGAGTATCGTGTATCAAGTATCGTCTGCGTTAAAGATCGTGTATCGTGGCCTGAAGATCGCGATACTTGTGAAGTATCGTGTATCGTTTGACCAAGTATCGTGTTGACAGAGATCGTGTATCGTCTGGTCCAAGTATCGTATATCGCGTTTCAGAGATCGCGATACTTACCAGCGATCGTGTATCGTTTTGAACGAAGTATCATCGATTGTGTATCGTGTTGACCAAAGATCGTTGAGTCCAGAGATCGTTTGGGGAAGTATCGTGTATCGTTTTCTCCCGAAGATCAAGTATCATCGGCAATCAACTATCGTGTATCGTTTGGACTCAGATATCGTGTATCGTGTCCATCAAGTATCGTCTGGGCAGAGATCGTTTTCCAGCGATCGTTTCGTCCAGGTATCGTGTCAGCCAGCGATCGTTTTGACAGAGGTCGTGTATCGTGGATTTTAGGGGTCAAGTATCGTGACTTGAAATTTTCCTTCAGTCATTTTCCAGCCTAACTTTTTCCTAGACTTCTAAGCCATAACTTAGAATCCTAGAGGCTAGAGGAGGACCAGATTTGATCAGAGCTCTTAAGTGAATGAACCTGAGATCCGGAAGAACCCTAGGAAGCCGAAGAAGTGTAATTTCTTCCGTAGGGAGTGTAGCTGAACCAAGTAGCCGTTCACACTATTCTGAGACCTCCAGTAAGTCAGAAGGAGAAATCCCCATGGCTTCAGAGGATATGCAAAACACTGTACCCATGATTGGCCAGATGTCCATTATTGAGGGTGAATACAGAACTTCCTTAGAGTATGTGAGCACCAACCACAATGAGATCCCTATCTATTTGGATGGTCTAAACAGATCAGTGGCCAGACTGAGGAAGGCTTCAGAGGCCTACATAGTGCCAAGACCAGCAGTTAAGTACATAGGAGGACTGTACATGGACAAACAAGACATTCAATATGTGGTCACAAAATACCCGGAAATCATTAATGAGCGTGGTGAGGAAAATAATGCTTCGAGCTTAAATGGAGGTGGAAACGAAGAACAAGTAACTACACCTAGAGGGAGATCTTCAATTACCAAACTTTGGAGAGGAGACCTAGTTCCCCAGGATGATACTCTGATAGATGTGTATTTGATCAACGGAATGGAGCACCTGCTCAGAGCCCATTCCTCTATATGGGAAGCTGCTCCTAACCCAGTTACCATCTATGAGTTACAAGATCCTGAGTTCCACACCATCATCACATATTTGGATAAAAATCACAGAAGATATTGGCCAATAACAGAATTAGAGAGAGCTGAGTTGAAATATCAGAACATCCCAGTGTTCCCCCCAAGGGACCAAGCCACTACGTCACGGAATCCACATGGAACTTCTCAAAATGATTCAATTCAACAATCGGGACAAACACAACAAACTCAACAAACCCAGACCCCCGTCAGACCACATGTACAATTCGCCATGCCTGCCACTAATCCTAACTACCGGCCACAACTAGCCATTGACCCAAGACATGGAGTTCATGCTCCAGTCAGACCGCAGGTAGTACGAGGACCTGGCATACCAATAGGAAGACCAAATTACCCGGTAATGCCTAGACAACCTGAAGCAGGAAGGAGACTAAGGCCGATCCAAGTGGCCAAGTGCATGAGAAATCATTATGATGGCTCTAGTGAACCCTATAATCACATAGCAAAATTTAAACAAGTAGTTAGAGCCGAGCAGGTAGATGACTTCATGATTCAATATGAGTCTTTTGGCCTTACCTTGTCGGAAACAGCTTTGGCCTGGTTTCAGCCATTGGATCCAAATACCTTTCAGAACATGGATCAGGTATATCAAGAAATGATTGAAGAATTTACCAAATCTGGAATTAAAAACAATTCTTCGTCATTAATCCACAGCTTCAAACAAGTCCCTACCGAGTCAGTAAGATTGGCAGCTAGGAGATTCAAGCAGTATGTGGATAGATGTCCCGTAGAAGAGAGACCAACGCAAAACAAAATGGTATCATTGTTCTTAGAAGGACTGTTGAACGGAACCTTGAGGTCATTAGTGTACGTAAAGAGAGTTCAAACCTTGCAAGAGTGCATGAAGGAATGTATAGACCTAGAAGATAACCTTGCAGAAGACTTGAAAATACCCCAAGGTAGTGCGAAAAGCGAAGAGTCAACAAGTAGCACATCAAACCCCAAAAAGAACGTAGAGGAAATTGCCGACTTGTTAGCAAAAAAACTGAATGTTCAAGGACAGAGGAATTATCCCACCAATCCTATGAGAATGCCTATGCTTAGAAGATGTATGCAGTGCGGAGGAGATCATCCTTCTCATTTGTGTACTAGGGGAGTAGTCCCACCACCGGCCTATGCTCCTCATAGACCCTCTGTCCCCGGACCACTACAATATTGCAGTATAGAGGAGAGATACACAAACCATAGCACCGAGAACTGCCCGTACAATAGGCAAACCAGACCCACCCAGCCTTATGTGAGACCATATGGATATCCGCAGAACCAGCAGGGAGGAGAAGCCTTTAGATATCCCTCATATCAGCCGCAGGCACCAATACCACGACCATACGCATATCAGGGATATACGCAGCCTCAACCAGTGCTAGGACAACAACCGCCCCACCCTCAGAACGTTGTCCCAGTTAAGATAGCGCAACCAGAGGAAAACCTAGAGAGAGCAATAGTACCAGCCACACCTTTGACTAGTAGTGAACCATATGACTCATTTTACGAACCTAGTCAAGGAACGTACCCTGGTTATGAGAGCTCAATAATGGAATATGGGCAACAATATGACCCATATGCTTATGGCATGGAAATATCAGACAGTTCTTACGGTTACGAGCAGGATTATGTGCCCTTAACGTACACAGCTCCTAGAGCAACCATGCCACCTCGACCAATGAATAGACCACCTGTACCCAGAGGACCATGCTACAGATGTGGAGGTGACCACTATATTAGAGAATGTACCTTACCAAACCCACCACCACCACAACGAATTTGGGAAGGCTACTGTAGCGATTGTGGGAAGGAACATCTTTTCAGAGATTGTCCTAAGAATCCCAACAAAGTCACATCTAATGTGCAAATTAACGTGATAGAAGTGATTGAATCATCAGGGAGCGACAAAGAGTACACTATACCTTTAAAGGCCATAACAAGAGCAAAGGCTAGAGAGAACCCTGATAAAACAGACGGAAATAATCAAAGTGACAAAGAGGGAAATACACCCATCCCTCACAGGGTGGAAGACTCCGAAGAACCAGAGAGAAGTGTTGCCAGTAAAAGATCACAAAGATGGAAGAACCGGAGAGACAGGATAAAAGAAAAAAAGTTATTGCAAAAGAAGGAAAATGAAAAGAGTAGACAGAAATCAACAGAAGAATCACAAGTGGAAGAAGAAAATAAAAAGGAGAATAAAAGGGAGGAGGTAGGATTAGTATTAGCAAACCCAATGCCTGAAGAATTAGCCATGTGGATTCAGGCATACAAGGCGAGAATAAAAGCAGGACCTACCATAGAACAACATGAGAGAGAATATCCGAGAGGCGACTTAGAGAAAGAAAGACTGGAAATCTGCAAAAAACTGATAGAAGTTGCCCAACAAACATTAGAAAAACCCGCATCACCTTTACCAAACAACCGAATTTGCGAAGAAAAATTCCAAGAGTGCCTAAACACTCAGGAAAAGCCTAACGTAAATAGACCTCTGAATGATGAAATTGGTATTGAGAGAAAGGAAGGATCCATAGTCCCTGAAACAGAAGGAGATTGGACTAAGGATTTATGGGCACGAGTTCAAGAGGACAAGTGGAAAAAGGTAGAAGGAATGGAACCGCCCTTTGAAGAATTAGAGGCAGAAAACGAAATAGAGGGTTCAATACCTGAACTCAATTCAGAAGAAATTTTTCCAATGGATGCAAGTGACAAAGAAGTGGAAGACGATGTAAAGGAACTACCCAACTACACCGGGGAATACGAGCACAACTCAGAATTGTATCGCATTCCATCAATAACGAAACGAGAAACGAATCCATCAGTTCAAACATCGGAGATCATATAACGTCTTAGAGAGGTGAGAATCCCATGTACCTTAACATTCGAGGAACTGTTAAAGGTAAAACCACATTTAAAAGAGAAATTGATCAATCAATGGGAAGTCAAGGAGGAAAAGAAGGAGGTAGCTGACGAAGTGAAAACAGTGAGAATTCCAGTGGATAAAGTAGGAGACTTTAGCGAAGGAGATGAAGGAAATACATGCCTACCAATCACCTATAGGGGTTACACTACCAAAGCCATACTAGATTCAGGAGCTGGTGTTGGCATTGCTACCAAAGAAATTTGGGAGAAATGGGGAAAACCAGCTTTGAGACCAACGCGCATGAAAATTCAAATGGCAGATGGACATACGGAAAGACCCTTAGGATTGTTGGAACGAGTAGTCTTCACTACATGCGGAGTGGAATTCGAACATACTTTAGCAATATGTCACTTTGAAAGGCCAAGCAATTATGAAATGATCTTGGGATGGCCATTCATGAGACAGCTAAAGGTCGTACAAGATTGGGGAAAAGATGCAGTGTACCTACAACACGCAGGAATTACCACTAGGATCAACCTACATACATACACATATCAAGATGTGCCACCTCTGCAATGGAATCAAATCCATAAAGAGGAAGACGATCAATTGGTTCATAGTGCAGGTTCTAGTGACCAATCCTGGATGAACGAGGACACTCATCTATGGATATGCCAAGCTGCAAAAAAAGAAGAAGAGAGAAGAAAAAGTTGGCAGCAGAAACGAGGAATAGTGAGATCGGTACAAGATCCAGCCTATATGCCACAAGTATTTCCAGACGAAGAATTCGAACCTCACGGTTGGATGGAAATCTTAGCCACCCTCGATGTCTGTGTAAATGAAGAAGTGGTGACCATGAACGAATGTATTGACGAGGAGGGTTATGACATTAGCCTGTATATGGTAGTCCTTCAGGAGGCGGAAGAAGGAGAAGTGATTGAGAAAGACTGGAAGGAGGACTACGAGAGCATTGAAATGGAACCAGAACCCATGGAGCTAGGGATTAGTATCACCAACATGGATATCACTGCCAATGAAAAACATAAGGAACTCACACAAAAAGAAGAATTAGAAGTTGAAAGGGAGTTAGAAGATGAAGAAAACAAACCCCAAGACCAATTTGAGGTACCAGCTCACTTTAAAAAATATGAAGTGGAAGAGAGGAAGATTGCTATTCAAATGCCTAAAAGAGAAGCACAACCTGGAATAGCATATGATAATAAAGAACAAACCAAAAAAATAGTCGTGACTGTGGAAGGAGGTGAAGAACGATGTACCTTCATAGGACAGGATGTCTCATTAGAAGAAGAACAAGAGTTAATTCGACTCATAAGAGAATACCGGGATGTCTTTGCTTGGACTTATAAGGACTTAAAAGGAGTAGATCCATCTATATGTGCGCATAGAATCCCCATGACATCCGAGGCCAAACCTTCGAAACAGAGACCTTATACCTATAATGATGTGTATTCAGCCAAGATAAAGGAGGAAATTGACAAGTTATTGGATGCTGGATTCATCTACGAAATTGAGCACACGGAATGGGTATCGCCCTTGGTGGTTGTACCAAAGAAAAATGGGAAGTTAAGAGTGTGCATCAATTTGAAAAAAGTGAACGCCGCAACCATAAGGGATAGCTATCCCTTACCAATCACTGACCATCTCTTGGAAAGGGTAGCAGGGAAAGAAGTTTATAGTTTTCTGGATGGCTTTTGAGGGTATAATCAGGTAGCTATTGCCCCTGAGGACCAACACAAGACTGCATTTGCAACTGAATGGGGAGTATACGCCTTTAGAGTCATGCCTTTTGGGTTAACGAATGCCCCAGCTACATTCCAAAGACTGATGTGTCATGTGTTCAAATGAACACGTGTACAAAATCATTGGCTCGGAAACCATAGCCAAATGATGTGGTAAGGTGTAGGCAACAATTTAGGCCTTACACACATACAGAGATGAAGATGAAGATCTCGGAAAGTGACTTCATTTTTTGCGACTTTTTGATGATCCCTTTTTATAGAGGTTGAGTCCAAAGTTTGAATTTGAATTCAAATTTTGGCTCTCTATAATCATGCTCCTACATACCAGGAGATATTCTCTCTAATTGATTGATGCTTTACAACTAATAAAGTCCGCGACTCCCTTGGGTAGGTGGTTACACATATTCTCTCAAATCAATGAAGATTTAACTTTTACAAAGAGGTAAAGAGATAAGAATTCTCTAGCTATGGTTCACATGGAATCATTTCTTTGTAACCTTCAAGCCAAAAGGTGTAGGCTTGTAATTTGCACCAACAGTGGGCAGAAGAATGGAATACAAAATGAAAGTCCCTATAGATTGGAGCAATGATGGAACAGAACTCTCATTGTCATAGTTCTTTTGCAACCTGATAATGTCACTTCTTGGGCCCTAGTCATTGTATCTCATGGTTTTTGCACTTTCAAGAACCTTGTAAAAAGTAGGACAATCGATCCATGTTAGATATTGTATATACCTTCTTCTGCAATGGTAATTTCAAAACTTTTGGAATGTCAAAAAGTCTGTTCACTACTTTGAAATGTGGTTGCTCATGTTTTTTTTGTGCATTATTTTGTCATCAGAAACACATTTTTTGAAATTGCACTTCTTTATTCTATACTTTTAAAAGTGGGCCCAATCAGTTTAAAAACTTGAAACTGCTATAAAAATGGGTTCTATGTGCTCATTTCTCACATTCGAACTCTCAAAGAGCTAGAAAGCACAGACAATCCAATAGAATTCTCGCGCGTAAGCAATGGCTGCTAGCACTTCCACTCCCATGAAATCTCCTCGAGATCTATTCCTGGAGTTTTTGGATACTACAGGCTACAATGGTTGTACGGATTTGTATGACCTAGTCTGTAGAGTCCCTAATCTTGAAGGGACAATAGCCATGAACTCTGATGTGATTGATGAGATCACATTTTTATGGAATTTTATATATTAAGATATGTTATAGATAATCCAGCATATGAGTGTAAATGGGTCCCCTATGACCTACTTTTCTACATTCATAAAGGAGATGAGGCGTTTGCAAAGCACTTAAAGCGTTTCATGGTTGTTGTTGAGGATTCAAGGCACTTGTTAGATGACACAGTGCCCTTAATTAAACAATTAAATAAGAAAAGGAAAATGGGAAGAAAATATCTTTCCTACGTAGCAACAACCATCTTTTTTGTCAATGAGGAGCCCGAACCTTCACCCATGGACCTACCCCATCTTGTTACTGGGGGTTTTGTAGATGACAAGAAGGAACCCCAGACAGAAGCTCTCAACTTATTAAAAGAGAGTCAAAAAATTTCCAGAGAATTTACGCAAGGAGTAGTGGAAAAATTAAAGGAAGCCAGTACACAGAATAGTCCACCCTCCAACTTAGAGCCCATGGAACCCACTCTACCAGAGGTAGAGATGGAAATGTTTTCAGTTGTACTTGTCAACGGAGAGGAATTTTTGTTCTTGCATGATATTGAGAAGGCATTCGGTCTACGCCTCGACGAATGCCTTAGTATTTTCTGCTCAACCTCGGATGTTCCCATGGACAACACTTCTGACATTATTGAAAAGGCAACAATTCCACTTGGTGATCCAGTTGCAGACACCATCGCATTTGTGTGTGAAGAGATTTTGAGCCATGCCAACCAAGATGCCACTGAAGAAGATCTGGCCTCAGCAAGGGAAAGAATTTTGGAGAAGAAGATTCCAACATCCCCTGTTGTGGAGCAAAGTGGCATGGCCCACTCATCGATTTCCACTAGATGCAATAGGAAGAGGAGAGGATGAAGATAGGCTTCAAGATGTAAGTCTCTAATGACATTTATGGTTGTGTCATATTCATATAAGATGTATCTATTTAATTTTATGATTGTCTATTTGCACAAAACAATTGAAGTGGATAAATTTGCAGTAAGAAGTGGTGGTGACCATGTTGCCCGTGGCCATGGCTCTTCCTTGGCACATTCCATTGGAAAATTTCCAAAGGAAGATTTTGTCATAATCCACAAGGACTTTTCCCCTCAAGGACACTTCATGACTTGGTGTCTGAAGGCCTTCAGCAAAGTTTTGTGCCTATCTACAATAATGCAAGGGACCAATTGTATATTTCTCGTTAGGAAGTCCCTTGCCCTTACTACCCTAGGAGTTAAATTTAGAGGAAAAATATTAGGTCAAATAGGAATAGCTTTAGGTCTTGGATTGACAGACCCTCAGTTAATATCCCAATCAGTTTTGACTTACCGATTGCCATTGTCTTTTCAGAGAAGAAAGAATGTAGTGGAGAGGCTCAAGGCCAAGAGCCAATTGTAAAAACTTTATAATATCAATTATTGTTTTTCCAATTTCCATGTGCATTGTCTTTATGTTTTTGAGAATGTCTTAATTTTTGCATACTGTAATCAGTCTTTTTCCAATCAATCTTGTTATTTTTGTTGCCAACAATGCATGGGATGGCCTAGGAATGCCAAAAAAAGGCCTACCACAGAAACGCGGGGATGGGCCCTGCAAAAGTTTTGCAGGGCCCATCCCCGCGTTTCTGTGGCAGGCCTTTTTTTGGCATTCCTAGGCCATCCCATGCACTAGGTTCCCTATATTGGAAGTCTATGTCCATCAATTACAACCTTCACTTGGGGAATTGTGGAAGACTCTTCTTATGTGCAATAATTAGAGAAAGTTAAGACTCCTCTTGGTGCATATAAGCATGCAGCAGTAAATAAGCACATGTATGTTCATCAACATTGTTTAGCTATTGGTCAGAGGGTTAGCATGTGGTGCACTCTATCTAAGGCCAATCATATGCCCCAATGTGCATGGCATGCGGTTTCATGGCTTGGAAATGCCAAAAAAAGGCCTGCCACAGAAACGCGGGGATAGGCCCTGCAAAACTTTTGCAGGGCCCATCCCTACGTTTCTGTGGCAGGCCTTTTTTTGGCATTTCCAAGACGTGAAATGCATTATTACTTACAAGAAGTACAGTAAAAAGAATGATTAAACTATGCAAAACACTTCAAAAAGGTACTGGAAAAAGACACCTAGATACATAGGAGAAATAAACTTCAAAACATGTACACTAAGAGATAAACACTTGGGAGAGCAAATATAAGAAGAGAAAGATTATATTCATCATTTGGGATTTACAAAATATTCATCATATGGGATATACAAAAAGTTCTCCAAACAAGGGAGTACAAATTTTTGTTAAGGGTTATTCCCTCTAATTCTTCTCGCTAGCTGCAAATCTTTAGGTTGTATTGTCACTCTCTTTGCATGGATGGCACACAGGTTAGAGTCCTCCAACATTGATATAAGATACGCCTTTGTGGCTTCTTGGAGGGCTTCAATGGCTATCCCTTGGATACAAAGTCCAGCGCAGTAGCATTGGATCTCTTCCTTCACAATCTTGCAAATGACCTTTGTGGAATAAGAAGCTCCATAGACTTTTGATAGTGTCGAATCTCTGCAAAGGCTCTGGTTTGCTCTCTGCACCTTTGTGGTGCTCTTGCATTTGGGGGGATGTTGGGTTGTGGTCGTTGTGGTCTACGACGTGGTTGATAGTTCTTCTTTCTTCTTGGAGCATGCCTAGATGATCTTGCCCCATCATTTACTTCCTCTGCCCGACCTTGCTCTCTTTCTTCATCAGTTGGTCTTTGTGCTTGTCCAAGTCCAGTACATAAGGAAAAACCTAATGTCTGCGAATGCGTGAGCTAGTAGGAAAAAAATGTGCCATCACTCTTAGGATAAATCTAATAAAGCTCAATGAAGTATCCCTGACATATACCATTGTGACCACTATACATATCAGAGAAATGAAAAACTGATATGTGTCACCCTGGTTCATCACATGTTGAGCTTGATATCTCAACAACACATACACATATGCATACACATACCCATATGCATACACATACCCGTACACATATGCATACACAAACACACACACACGTGTACACATACACACACATACACATACACATACACATACACATACACATATACACATACACATACACATATACATACAGACACACATACACATACAGAAACACATACACACAGATACACATACACATGCACATACACATACACATGCACATGCACATACACATAGACATACACATAGACATACACATACATATACACATATACATGAAATTACACATACACATACACATACACATACACATACACATACACATACACATACACATACACAAGCACATACACATACACATACAGATATGTATACACATATGTATACACATATGCATACACATACACATACACATATGTGTATGCATAACATATGCATACACATACACATACACATACACATACACATATAGAGACACATACATAGACACATACACAGACACATACATACACATACACATACACAAACATACACATACACATCCACATCCACATGCACATCCACATCCACATCCACATCCACATCCGCATCCACAAACACTTGCACATACACTTACATGTACACATACACATACACATACACATACACATACACATACACATACACATATGCATACACATACACATACACATATGGAAATGCATACACATACACATACACATACATATACACATACACATACACATACATATACACATACACATAAACATACACTGCACATACACATACCCATATGCATACATATACACACCCATAGACACATACACATACACATACACATACACATACACATATGCATACGCATACACATACGCATACACATACACATACACATACACATACACATACACATACACATACACATACACATACACATACACATACACATACACATATACATACACATACACATACACATACACATACACATACACATACACATGCACATACACATACACAAACACATACACATACATATAAACATACACATACATATACACCACACATACACATACACATATGCATACATATACACACCTATCAGTGGTGAAGATCTAGGTATTATATCAAGAAAATCGATTAGCAAGGCAGATTGGTTGTTAGTGTTTAAATTAACTCGAGTGAAAGGAAAAATGAAAGTGAAACATGTCATGCTAGAGTTCTATGATGCCCTGATGGTGTTGCATAAGAAGGGCTACCAAGAGATATCGATAAACTACAAATTGTCCTCGACTATTACATACACAAGCTGATACAAGTTGCATGAGGATTGCCTCAAGAATGTGAATTGACAACTATCCTTTGTAAAGAACATGTTAAGCATGATAGAGTCACATGACTTGTCACCCTCATTGACATTACCTCCCCCATAGCTACCATCATCCCTCTCACTCAATGTTTCATCCATGTGCATAGCATGTGGTATGAATATTGAGGAGAGGGTGAGTTTTTTGGTGCACCTTGTGCCATGCAACCATTCATATCGTTACATTTGTTTTGCAGCACATTGTCATATGCCAGTAAACTATTTGGATAAATGTGGTACTGAAATATCACAACATGTGTGACAAACGTTCTCTTGATACTTTGATGGTGGATTCAAATTTTCAGAGGTAAGCTTGTCATGTTAATTAATTATAGCTTCTTAAGGCTTTTGAAGTACCAAACATATTAACAATATTGCTTTTTGTCCATGGTTGTGGCTTCTTATCGCTTTTTTAGTTTAAGTTATTTATATCTACAATTTTGTGAATGTCACTAATTAGATAGATAGATAGATAGATAGATAGATAGATAGATAGATAGATAGATAGATAGATAGATAGATAGATAGATAGATAGATAGATAGATAGATAGATAGATAGATAGATAGATAGATAGATAGATAGATAGATAGATAGATAGATAGATAGATAGATGGATAGATGGATGGATGGATGGATGGATGGATGGATGGATAGATAGATAGATAGATAGATAGATAGATAGATAGATAGATAGATAGATAGATAGATAGATAGATAGATAGATAGATAGATAGATAGATAGATAGATAGATAGATAGATAGATAGATAGATAGATAGATAGATAGATAGATAGATAGATAGATAGATAGATAGATAGATAGATAGATAGATAGATAGATAGATAGATAGATAGATAGATAGATAGATAGATAGATAGATAGATAGACAGACAGATAGATAGATAGACATATACATAGATAGATAGATACATAGATAGATAGATACATAGATAGATATATGGATACTAATTAGCTATATATCTATATATCACATTACTAATTATTTATTACTAAGTAGCTAGTACTTGGTTAGTTGTTTGTAATTAGTTATTACTAATTAGCTATTATTAATTAGTTTGTTACCAATTAGTTATTACTAAGTAGGTAGTTCTTGGTTAGTTATTTGTAACTAATTAGCTTGTTACTAGTTAGCTATTACTAAGTTGTTGATTTTTGGTTACTTGTTAGTAATTAGCCATTACTATTTAGCTTGTTATCAATTAGTTATTACTAAGTAGCTAATCCTTGGTTAGTTGTTTGTAATTAGTTATTATTGATTAGCCATTACTAATTAGCTTGTTACCAGTTAGCTATTACTAAGTAGTTGGTTTTTGGTTAGTTGTTTGTAATTAGCTATTACTAATTAGCTTGTTACTAATTAGCTATCATTAAGTAGTTTCTTCTTGCTTAGTTGTTTGTAACTAAGTAGCTTGTTACTAATTAGTTACTTGTTAGTAATTAGCTAGTTACTGGTTAATTACTTGTTACTAGTTGCTGATTATGGATTACTTGTTAGTAATTAGCTATTACTATTTAGCTTATTACCACTTAGTTATTACTAAGTAGCTAGTCCTTGGTTAGTTGTTTGTAATTAATTATTATTGATTAGCTATTACTAATTAGCTTGTTACGAGTTAGCTATTACTAAGTAGCTAGTTCCTAGTTATTCGTTAGTAATTAGCTATTACTAAGTAGCTGGTTCTTGGTTAGTTGTTTGTAACTAATTAGCTTGTTACTAGTTAGCTATTACTAAGTTGTGGATTTTGGGTTACTTGTTAGTAATTATCTATTACTATTTAGCTTGTTACCAGTTAGTTATTACTAAATAGCTAGTCCTTGGTTAATTGTGTGTAATTAGTCATTACTAATTAGCTTGTTATCAGTTAGTTATTACTAAGTAGCTAGTTCTTGTTTAGTTGTTTGTAATTAGCTATTACTAATTAGCTTGTTACTAATAAGCTATTACTAAGTAGCTGCTTCTTGGTTAGTTGTTTGTAACTAATTAGCTTGTTACTAATCAGTTACTTGTTAGTAATTAGCTAGTTACTTGTTACTAGTTGTTGATTCTGGGTTACTTGTTAGTAATTAGCTATTATTATTTAGCTTGTTACCAGTTAGTTATAACTAAGTAGCTAGTCATTGGTTAGTTGTTTGTAATCATTTATTACTAATTAGCTTGTTACCAATTAGCTATTACTAAGTAGTTGGTTCTTGGTTAGTTGTTTGTAACTAGTTATTACTAATTAGCTTGTTACTGATTAGCTATTACTAAGTAGTTGCTTCTTGGTTAATTGTTTGTAACTGATTAGCTTGTTACTAGTTAGCTATTACTAAGTTGCTAATTTTGGGTTACTTGTTAGTAATTAGCTATTAATAATTAGCTTGTTACCAATTACCTATTACTAAGTAGCTAGTCATTAAGTAGCTATTACCAATTAACTATTACTAATTAGCTATTATGAATAGCTATTACAAATAAGCTATTACTAATTAGCTATGATGAATTATCTATTACAAATTACCTATTATTAATTAGCTATTACTAATTAGTTATTACTAATTAGCTATTACTAATTAGCTATTACTAATTAGCTATTACTAATTAGTTATTACTAATTAGCTATTATCGATTAGCTATTATTAAATAGCTATTATGAATTGATTATTACGAATTAGCTATTACTAGTTAGCTATTACCAATTAGCTATTACTAAATAGCTATTATGAATTAGCTATTACAAATTAGCTATTATGAATTAGGTGTTATTAATTAGATGTTATGAATTAGTTCTACAAATTAGCTATTATGAATTAGTTACTACTAATTAGCTATTACTAATTAGCTATTATTAACTAGAAACTACTAATTAGCTATTACTAGATTACTAATTATCTATTAGTAATTAGCTATTACAAACTAGCTATTACTAATTAGTTATTACTAGATAGCTATTACAAATTAGCTATTACTAATTAGTTATTATTAATTAGCTATTATGAATTAGCAATTACCAATTAGCTATTATGAATTAGCTATTACTAATTGCTATTATTAATTAGATATTACTTATTAGCTATTACTAATTAGCTATTACTAATTAGCTATTACTAATTATCTTATTACTAATTAGCTATTACTAAGTAGCTAGTTCTTGGTTAATTGTTAGTAGTTAGTTATTACTAATTATCTTGTTACCAATTAACTATTACAAAGTAGTTGATTCTTTGATAATTGTTAGTAATTATCTTGTTACTAATTAGCTATTACTAAGGAGATAGTTTTTGGTTAGTTGTTTGTAATAAGCTATTCAAGTAATTATCTATACCTATCTAAACTTCAGCCATCCATCAACTATCTATCTCTTTCTTACTCTTTAATCCTCTACCAAAATGCTAATCTGGCTCATTTCATTGTGCTAAGCACTTGCTCATACCTCAATCGGAACAACTACCAACAATGTTGATGCTACATACAATATGGATCTTGGAACAAGTGAGAATGTTAGACATACAACATTTGTTGAAAGTAAGACTTATGCCCAATCTTCAACATCGAAAGAGAGAGACACAATATTCCATCCTTCCTCCAGACCCAGTCTACATTGATGTCAATGTCAATCCTTGTACAGTTGACCACATTCATGATGTGGAGTCCACATGCATTGACTTTGATAGTGATCTAGATCCAATGATGGAGAATGTTCTTGATCAAGTTAGCAGCTCAGATATTCATTTAGCTAGTCACAACTCTATAGTTGATAAAGAGGTTCCTCTTTCTATCCACATGTCTATTGCTTGTCAGTTTGAATCTAGACTAGGGTCTAGCTTTGACCTAGATGGCATCCCCCAACAGGATCTTCCTCCATGTTCTGATCTAGATACTCATCCAAATCAGGTTCTTCCTTCAAATATTGATCTTTCGAAGCAAGTTCCTCTACCAGCTAATGATCATGTTGTTTGTTCAAACAAATATCATCTATAGAATCCCACTTTTGATCCTAATCAAAGTCCAAACAGAGATGTTCTTCAAATGAATGCTGCAAATGAAACCTCCTTGAAGAAAAACTATTGTAAGCGAGCCTCATTTTTTGACATGTGTGGATCCCCAACAAAAGTTGTAGGTGTTGATGTACAAAAAGATGCCGCTTTAGTGCAGTTTATGGAAAATGCAAAAATAAATTTGCAAGCACCTTTGAAACGATAGAATAAGCCAAGCCATTTGCACCCAATTACAAGGAGACAGAGTACTCGATCACACCTGAACAGAGACATTCTACCTGATATAGAGAATCCTTTGAAAGAATATTACTAGTGTTCCCCCCTTACATCAATTTCCTTTGTAATGGGTACTATCCCCACGTGTGCCATCATCCAAATCTATTAGCTATCATCACATTTTGTGATCAGCCTATTTTGTATTTATGTTATTAAAATATTTTGTTGTTTGTGCTTCATATTATATACCCTATACATATTCGATACCTCAAATGTGTCACTGACAATGTTTTGGGTTGGATGAAGAATAAAATTTCATGCAAAACTTCCACAAAAGATAATTCTCCAAATCAATGTTAGGTTGCAATAGAAGTTTAGTTCTAGTGTTCACCTTCTTACAACACCTCTTTGTAATGGTTACTATCCACACATGTGACATTGTCCAAATTGATTAGCTCTCATAGGATTTTGTATTTAGCCTTTTTTGTAATGATGTTATTGAAATATTTTTTCTTCTATGCTTCATATTATAGATCACTGTAAAAGTATCTATAGATTAATAGTGTCATTGATTGTAAGTTGGAAATCCATTCCAAGGGAGTGGCTCATTTTTAGGATAGGAATGTGGAGTACGGGCCTGAGAATACATTAATAATTGATGTTGCTACTTATAGGTTATTTACAACATTAGAAGGTGGTGTCATGCTACCAAAGTTGAGAATCAATGAAAGATGTAACTATCTATCAAGAACTATGTGTTCAACTTTGGAAATGGTTAATAGCCCCAAATCATACCGAGTATGTAGATATTATTTGTAGAGCCATTTCTCTTGATGAAGAGAGCTTAGCTATATATCATGGAATACACAAAGAGCATAGTTAATATCATAGATGAAAACATTGAGTATGCAGATAACAAAACATTGTGTACAATCATTCTTTGATTTTAAAAGATTGTTAGCTATGTTGATCCAATTGTTAGCTATATCATTCAATTGTTAGTTATTTGCATGTTAGCTATTTTAATTCTATGGGTGCATTCAAATTATTCCAGTGGTATATAGATGGTATTTCCTTCCAAACTCATTTTTCCACCCCCCCTTAACTAACACTTGTTCCACTAGAACTCAAATGCTAAATTACTGTGATCATTGGATTTAAAGAAAGAACTTTTATATCCATCGATTTCAACTGTTTCAAGGGTGCGTGTTTTGTTTTGAGGGGGTGAGGTACCACACTTTTTTTTTAGAGAACAAAAAAAAAACTGAATATTAATATAGAAGAGTTACAAATTGTGCTAGGGGCAAGCCCTCACCAAATACAAACAAGCACTCCACCACTTGATTGAACTTCTCAACATAGAAATGGTTACTTAAGAAACTAGTTGATAATTATCTAGTAGTCAATTCGTGTACTACATAGTGCCAGAAAAAAAGTGTCCATCATCACAAGGGTATTATAAATTGCATGGCATACTATTATAAACAGCCTCATAAACATGTTTTTACAATCGTGGACTGGTGACATGGGTATTTTAATGCATCTTACAAGATGGGAATACATATAAGCTAGTGGTCTTGTTTCTAACAACCTGTGGACATTTTCTTCTAGTCTCTCATAAAATAGACCCACCACATAATATGTTCCTAAAGCTATCAGGTTGTTCCAAGCATCCATTACACTCTTTGGAGTGAATTGTTCACCTAAGCACTTTAATAAATAGAAATATGCACCTTCATCATTGTCCTCTTTTGTGTTGATTGCAAAGTTGTAATCCACTGTCAATTCATTTGATAGATAGTTGCCATCACCTTCAAATCTAAAACTGGAAAAGGACGAGTCTTCTACTTCGTTTGATTCACTCATAGGAGTCAAAGTATGGTATGCCCAATTTTTAATGTGGCGTTTGTTGATGCATCTTTTCCACTAACCCTGGATACAATGAAAGCAATAACATGTTAGTTCTCTGACACCAATGCAATATGCATCTAGCCTTGAATAGCCACAAATTGAATGCAAGGATCAAAGTTGAGATATCCCCTTACAATCCCAAGCCTTCTCCTTGTTCACTTTGTCAATCTTCACTTCCCAAAAGACTCGTGTGACATCTCTCCCTTTTGACCCTAAAAAGTGTTCCCTAAGAAATTCCACAACATCTGTAGCACACTTCAGCACTGCACCATTAGGTTTAAGTTGTTTATGGGTTAGCACCCTTTTCACAACTACATGTGCACCATCATGTTCTCCCTTCTCATGCCTTGACTCAAAGAAGTTCCATATCATAGTCATGCATGTTAGCCCTGGATATCTTCCTATGATGTAAAATGAATATTATGTTTAAATTGAGATACTACACTATCTAACCATACCCAATGCTGGCTTAAGTCAAGGTTTAGCTCTCTCAACCATTGCCCATGTAATTGGAAAGAATGTTAGACAAAAAGGGTTTCATGCTTCTTGTCATCAGATATGAAGAAGTGGATTACCTTTTTAGGAATGCCCTCCAAACAAAAATATGTGATATGCATAAAAATAGTTATCTATACAGACCACCAATGCATAGATTGTATTTCATTTTGCTCATGGAATGTATAGTTTTCTGCGAAATCAACCACTCAAACCACAACATTGCTTGGGAATTCAAAGACACACATCTTAAACTATTTTGCTTGCCATAAATAAATGAACTTGTGCTTGATAAATTTCTTTAGAGTTTTCTCAAATAATCGTGTTACAACTTTAGGAGTCCCTCTTTATCAATTTTTTCCTTTTATGAACTTGTCCTTCATACATTGACTCGACATGTTCAAAGATCTTTACAGGAATATGATATTCCTCAATGTTAGTCTCTCTCAAACACCACTTAAAATGTCCTACTCTGCAATCAGATCACTCACCCATCACACATTTGTACTGGTGGAATATGGTATCATTTTGATGTGGACATAGAATACTCTCTGTAATGCCTCTAATTGATTGAAATGTAATTGTTGAAGCATTGCACCATGATGTCTTCCCTACTTGACAACTAGAACAGTCACAGTTACGAAGACATCTATGCATGATAGAGCTTGATTGATGTAGGAGATTGCTTGCATCCTTAAAGTATGACATTTGAATGTGATAAATGTAGCAACATGTGAATCTATCTTTCAATCTCTTAACAAAATATGGCTTCAATGATTCAAACTTTCGAAGCTAGATACTTATCACTGATTGGCAGTGCTTGAAGCATATAAATAGCTCCGTCTACATTACACAAACAAGTGGCCACTAGTAGTCATTAATATGCTTATTACCAGTTGGGTCTTGGATAGTTGTTACAAGGTGTTAGCTTGTTACTCGTTAGCTATTACTAAGTAGTTGGTTCTTAGTTAGTTGTTAGTAAGTAGCTATTACTATTTATCTTGTTAACAATTAGTTATTACTAAGTAGCTATTCCTTGGTTAGTTGTTTGTAATTAGTTATTATAATTAGCTATTAGTAATTAGCTTGTTACCAGATAGCTATTACCAAGTAGCTGGTTCTTAATTAGTTTTTAAAAATTAGCTATTACTAATTAGCTTGTTGCTAATTATCTATTACTAAGTAGCTAGTTCTTGGTTAGCTGTTTGTAATTAGCTATTACTAATTAGTTTGTTACTAGTTAGCTATTATTAAGTAGTTGGTTTTTAGTTGCTTGTTAGTAATTATCTATTACTAATTAGCTTGTTACTAGTTAGTTATTGATTACTTGTTAGTAATTAGCTATTAATAATTATTGTGCTACCAATTAGCTATTAATAATTAACTTGTTACCAATTAGCTATTACTAAGTAGTTGGTTCTTAGTTAGCTTGTTAGTAATTAGCTATTACTAATTAGCTTGTTAATAGTTAGCTATTACTAAGTAGCTATTAATAATTAGCTATTACTAAGTAGCTATTACTAAGTAGCTATTACTAACTAGCTATTACTAATTAGCTATTACTAATTAGCTATTACTAATATTATGAATTATCCATTATGAATTAGCTATTATGAATTAGCTCTTACAAAATTAACTATTATTGATTGGCTATTACTAATTAGCTATTACCAATTAGCTACTAAGAATTAGCTATTATTAATTAGTTATTTATTATTAGTTATTACTAATTAGCTGTTACAAATTATCTATTACTAATTACTTATTATTAACTAACTATTACTAATTAGCTATTACTAAGTAGCTATTACTAATTAGCTATTATTAATTAGCTATTACTAATTAGCTATTACTAATTAGATATTATGAATTAACTACTATGAATTAGCTATTACTAATTAGCTATTTTTTATTAGCTATTATGAATTAGGTGTTACTAATTAGCTATTACTAAATAGTTATTATTAATTAGCTATTATTAATTAGCTATTACTAATTAGCTATTAGTAATTAGCTATTAATAATTATCTATTATGAATTAGCTATTACTAATTAGCTATTACTAATTAGTTATTACTAATTAGCTATTACTAATTAGCTATTACTAATTAGCTATTACTAATTAGCTATTACTAACTAACTATTACTAATTAGCTATTATGAATTAGGTGTTACTAATTAGCCATTACTAATTAGTTATTACTAATTAGTTATTACTAATTAGCTATTTCTACTTAGCTATTCCTAATTAACTATTAATAATTATCTATTACTAACTAGCTTGTTACTAATTAGCTATTACTAAGTTGCTAGTTCTTGTTTAGTTGTCAATAATTAGTTATTATTAATTATCTTGTTACCAATTAGCTATTGCTACGTAGATGGTTCTTGGATAGTTGTTAGTAATTAGCTATTACTAATTAGCTTGTTACTAATTAGCTTTTTACTAGTTAGCTATTACGAAGTAGTTGGTTATTCATTAGCTATTTTGTCATTAGCTATTACTAGATAGTTTGTTACTAGTTATCTACTAAATAGCTATTATTAATTAGCTTGAAGAAGAAGCATAGGTAGAAGCTAGAGAGCGCATTAGGCAAAATAAGTTAAGGTGACAAGGCCTAGATGTCTATCCGAATTCCCCAAGATATCACATGGCTATGTGCACCAAAAAGAGTACACATCCTAGCATCATTGATGGACGACCATTCATCATGGCTGAGCTTGGGTATGACACTGCAAATAAGAGGATCAAAGCTCTCATTGATTCTGGAGTTGCCACTAGTGCAATTAGGTACTCATGTTGTAAAGGATTTGACATGGAAGTTGAGCCATTAGAAGCTTATTTAGTGGGCATAGGAGGTGTGGAAACCCCTTGTATTGGCAAGGCAGACATTCCTATCCTCTTAAAGGATGTCCCTTTGAGAGTAAAGTTGCTAGTTTGCCATGATGAGGACATCACAGAACATATGATATTAGGGCAAGATTGGTTCTACAATCATACAATTGACTTAAACCTACGATGGTGATCGCTTCATGTCTGGGTTAACAAGTAATGCATAGTATTTGATTGGAAGGCAAGGGTCCTTTTGATTCCAGTACCCCGCATGTTGCAATCACTACAGAGTCCAATGTGCATCATTCCTCACCTCTTGATGGGCAAGTCATGCAAGTGCTAGAACCCCCTTCTCTTCCAAAAGTACCAACATCACAATTGGAGCAATCAATTTCATAGAGCAAAGGAGGACAACTACAACCAGATGGTAAGAAGGAGGCCACCTCAGTGACACAAGATACTACACAACCTCATTCCTCATGCACAAGGACAAAGCATGAACCGAATTTCAAGAATAAACAAATATGGTTGATGAAAGGCAAGCAACCACAAGCTTCACCCCAACCATTCCCATCGATGCAAGCCAACCATGCTAAAAGAAGAACTAAGCAACTAGAACAAGCTCAATCACAAGGTATCCAACAAATTTGGGTGCCTAAGGAATTATTCGCAGCTCAACAAGGGTGATTACACAGGTGGGTACCCAAGGAACTCTTACATACACAAAATCCTATGCTCTCCCTCATGAGAAAAGTCTGAACAAAGAAGCTAAGGAGAGGAAAGGGTCAAAACCAAGCATAAAGAACAAAAGAAGATCAACTAACCTCTTCAGCAATAGTAAGAAGACAAGCAACAAGGGTATGGGTTCAGAAGCCAAAAGCACAAGTAGCCCCATAGAGCCAAAGAACCAACCATAGGGGATACAAAATTTACGAAACCATCCAAAAATGAAGAGGCAAAAAGTGATCTGTACATAGTCACACACTATTCTAAAATGGATCCCTATAAGGAGAATGATTAGTTTTCATTCAACCACCAATTCATTACATCATTTTGAGATCCAATGGATACGTCCAAACAAAGATGGGATCAACATTTGCAAGTAACATTAAAAGCCTCGCCATGCAAAAACCATGTGCCCTTTGCATAACCCCATCTTTTGCACCATTCACGTCATGCATTTCCAGAGTATGCATTAATATAGGGCCACATTACAAGGCCGTGCTAGACGCACTTGAGAATCCTTGGCATATGAGATACATTTGACATATGTAAATGTAATAAAGTAAGTCTATGATCCAAGGGTCTGGCCGGTTCAGACAGATCTGAAATCGGACACCGTTTGGTCATCCGTGTGTATGACCAAAGATCTCGAGTTTAGACTTACTAGGAGGTCTTGTGCTCTTGTGAACAAGTGAACCACTTAGCTTAGTGGTTAAGTCTCAAGGATGTGAAGGACGAGGTCTTGGGTTCAATCCCCATGAGGTACATGGGAAGAGTATTTTGCCCAAAGAGCTCTAGAACCTTCTAGAAGCATCCACTGGACACTTGGCGCACATGTAGTTACATGGCTGACACTTGGCTGGTTAGTATCCACCTGCCCAAGAAGGTAGTCCCCTGGAGAGAGCTATATATAGAGGCATTTGGTTGGGAGGAGAGTGATCTCTCTAGCATGTGGTGGTCGTAATCGTTGATTTGTTGCATTGGTATCAGAGCTCAAGGTTGAGCTTCCATGGAGACCTTGATAGGCTCACCATCATCTTGCTCATCATTTTGCTCGTGGATGTCTTGATCTCTTTCGAATCTATCCTCGCAGCTGTCTAGAGATGCGTGCCGCTATCATTCTTATGCTTTAGCTTAGAGCAAAAGATTACTAAAAAGAATGATCATCTCTGTATGCTGCAGGCAGGATTCGAACTCCCGCCCCTCCGTTTGAAGCGTGTTGCTCTAACCATAAGAGCACATCGACCGCGTGGGATTATATCCGCAGTAGAGCGAATTGATCAGAGCCGGCGCTGAAGTAGATCTAAATTTATAGATCTAAAAAGTGATATTCTCTGGTGAAGCAGAGGGGATTTGAACCCCCGCCCCCCCAACTAGAGAATTGCCGCCTATCCATCACGTCGACGGGCGTTCACGCTCAAACATCTGCAGAGATTTATCTTCTCTTGTAACCAAGCGCTGCAGAAGATCTCAAAAAGCTTCATCTAGGCGAATAAAAAAAAAGCTCTGCGAAATCAGTCGCCGGTTTTGAACCCCCGACCTCTTGGGTCCGAGACCTATACGATAACCGGAAGGACGAGCTCTGTTCGTGGCGGGATGTACCTGCAGAGACCTCTAATTTCATTCAGACGTTGCAGAAGGTCGCGGTTAGGAGATAAAAAAGAATATCTACTACTACTGAACAGCGCCGTCCGGGATTCGAACCCAGGTAGCAAGGTTCAGAGCTTCTTGAGATAGCCAAGGCGCTCAAAGCCTTTGTCTGATTGATGTGCGCAGAAAACTTTATCAAACAGTAGTCCACGCCGAAGATTCAAGCAATATAAGTAGCACTCGACTGTTGCAGGCAGAACCCGAGAAGTATTCTTCTTTTAGCCACGAAAACAAGCATCAAAGGTGGCAGTTGATCTTTCAACACTACGGAGCAGATCGAAGCACCACAATTGAGACTTTTGTTTGCTCGTATCTCAACCAAACTTGAGAGTATATCTTTGGTGAGCAAAGGCACAAGGAAGGAGAATGGCTTTTCTAGAGGTCAATGGAAGGACGTAGCTAATTGGAAGATGAGTATTTCCAGTTTCTGCTTGGCCTTAATGCTTGATTTATTTTGTTTTCATTATTCTACACTTAATCCTAGATGCACATTGAAATAGCCAAGCTTTCAATTGATTAAGTCTAGATTAGAATAATGAATTAATCCATTTCTCATTCCAAGCATTAGTTTGCATTAAGGAAAGATTTGATTTCAAAAAGATCCTTGTGCATCAAAGAATGTATTTTGGTAGTTTAAATACATATTTCCTTTCCATTGAGTAAGTTTTCTATTGCACTTCAAGGGTATGTTTTTATATTATAGTGCATTAGGACAAAGGAAAGGATATACATGCATCAGGATTGCATGATATACATTCTTAGTACAAGGAAAAAATCATGCATCAAGCTCATGCATGAATGTTGGGCATGCAAAGAACATGCATGCATACGCATGTGAGCATATGCTTTTGCATGTGGATACATGCATTTGCATGATAGAATGGAATGCTGTTTGCAAGTAGATATGAGAATGTACTCTCTTAGTATTTAGCTTACTTTATAAAGCTCGCAGTTTGACCTTAGGGAAGACCAAGGACTAGTTAGTTGCAAAGACATACTAGTTCTAGTATTGCAACTCAAGTAATTAGTCGATTTCTTCCCAAGTCGATACTCTTCTATCAAAGACAAATACTTAATGACAATTAAGTATGATAGATGTCTTGCTAGGTATAAGTAAGCACTAAGAGAAACTTAAGTAATAAATTTCCTTGATGACCAAGAAAATTTAATTACTTGCAAACTCTTTTGTGATGTATGATGACCCTAAGTCCTGGATGTACTTAGAAAGTCATGCGGATAAGCTTTACTTGATTAGTTACATACTTTATGTAACTTCTCAAGCATCCCAAGGTTGGATGAAAACGTCAACTATATTTCCAAGTTCCTTGAGTACTCTTCTACTTAGAAGATTTCGAAAGTTAAAAAAAAAAAGATTTCTTTGTGGTTTCAAGATTTGTATCTCATGATGAAACCTCAGTAAGTAACTTTTTGGAATTGAGATATGAAATAGTCAAGCCTTCTATTTCATGTGAGATCATTCTCCTACCATGTTTAAGATGAATTTAGTTTTGGGAAGGAAGATGTTCCAAGTAGAGGATCTTAAATGATTCATGAACTCTTCCCAAAAATACACATAAATTCATATTATATGATAGGTCCAAGGAATGATGCAGGCAAAACCTCTTTAGGATATAAATGTTTTGCCAAGATATAAAGGTACCAATCTTTTATAAATTTTCATTTGATTTCATCCTAAGGGGTGATGGAAATCAAAGGTTAAACCTCAACATCAATTGATCCTTGATATCAATAAAAGGATGTTAGGTTCTATAGTTGCATCTCTGGTAAATGATGCAACTAGCTAAGCAGTCTTTAAGAAATAATATAAGTTCCTAAAGACTTGAAGCAAGTGTGAACTTTTTATTTAGGAGTAGAAAGTTCCAAGAAATGGATCTTGAATCCATGAACTTCTCCTAAACAAGATTCAAAGTTGTGTTCACAGTAACATTACTATTGGATCAATCATCAATAGATGCTTGGACTTTAAACATAATTTTGTTTGGTGAAATATGTTTAAAGAACTCTAGTAACATCTGAAGATTGACCAATAATAATGAGTTTTGTATCAAACTCAAGAATAGAAGTCGATATCACATAAATGAAAGTCAACTTAAACTTTCAAACTGGCAAATGTGATATTTCGTCTCTAGTTTGATACTCAGGAAATAAATACAATTGAATCAGTAAATTTTTGGATATCATTTGAAAGAATTTCTTTTAAATGTTCTTTTTGCAAAAGATTCCAAAATGAATCATTTGCTCAAGTTATTTGATTCCCTAGAAGGAATCTCAAGTCTTTGAAGAAATGGCATTCTTTCAAGTATTGAGAATGAAATTCTTCGTACTTTTTAGTCTGTAAGTAGTTCATTAGCAATTCCCAAACCATCAGTATTGGTTAATTAAGTCCAAATAAGTGATATAACCTAACGGTATATCAAAGATTCTTAGCTTTGGAATCTGAGAGGCATAAGTGTATGCTTGGACTTGTGTAAAGGGAAAGATCTCTAAAAATCCTGCAGGTAAGCAAAGAAGCTTAAAGATAGTTTAAGAGATCTTAAAGATAAAGACTAAGTCTTTATTTTTATCGCAAGATCAACCAGACTTGATCAATCTTGGCCATGATTGTCCAAGTAATGTGCGACTAGAACTACTTTGTAGATTGCCCAAGTATTGGCAATAAAATTCCTTTTGGGAATTATTCACTCAAGTTCCATTTATTCGATGGAAAACTGTGAAAAAAAAAAAAAAAAAAAAAAAAAGAAGTAAACTGTTCCAAGTTTGAACAGAGTAAAGAAATTCCAAGAATGTAGTCTGCAACCGTGAAGACGGTACTTAAGTCTGTGGAAGGTAAAACATAAGTGTTTGCCTATCCTTAAAAGGATTTTGGTACAAATCCAGAAAGCATGAGCGGATGCTTAAGACTTAAGCAGTAAAGAGATTCCTAAATAAAGTCCCCGGGGTAGGTACCTAAAGCAACAGTAAAGAAAGGAATCTAAAGACAAGAAGTCAAAAGCTCTTGTCGCTACAAAATTGGTCAAGAATAACCAATTGAACTTGGATTTGAGAAATTCAAGAACTTGGAATTCTGATTGGTTTTCATTTGAAAACCCTAGCAAAAAAAAAGGATTGGAGATATCCTGTTAAAAAGGTTTTCAAGTTTCCAAAGGCAAAGCACATGATTATGAGGTGATCATGCGAAGGAATCAAAACCTAGAAAAATCTAGTTAGAGGTAATGCCTGAAACTTCCAATTCTTGTAAAAGAATTGAAGAAATAAGGTACTCTATCAAGAGATGTTTAGACTTTAGGATAAGAATCACCCACACATTAATGTGAATATAAAATAGGGTGGTATGGGACACCAGATTTTATACTCAGATTGATGTAGGAAAGATGGAATGGGACATCGGACCGTGGGATGATGATTATCTTTTAGTCCTAGTTTGGATTTTGAAGTTAGGTTTCATCCTCAAGGGAATTAAGACTTCAAGGAAAAGTTTAATTCGTAAAGGATGAAAGTAGTATCTTACGATACTTCTAGGTAACTTCAAGATCAAGGAAACTGAAGATATGAAGTAAGTAACTTCCAAGATCTTCTAAGAACACTTCAAGTTTAAGTGTTATTGATCAGAAATATTTGATAAATTTTCTGAAAGAAGTTGGACTTTTACTTTGAGTTGATTTTTTCAACTAAAGATTCAATTGACTAAGTCAAGTATCAAGTTTCTAGTGTAACTTGATAAATTCACTCTTTTGACTTAAAGAAATGCACAAGAATTGCATTCACGATTAGGAGTCAAAAAGATTGAATGTGATCTGAACTTAGTCTCAAGTGAAGCATTATTTGAATACGAAACTCATCGACAGAACCTCAGTGGGTCGACACACTGATGTTGATTACCACACTAGTATCTTGTGGTAGGATGATGTTTTTGATATCCTTTGAATCTTTTTGAGAATCCAGCTTATTTCTCTGAAAGATAAAGACAATGCTTCAATATCTTATTGAAATAGATCGTTGAGAAGTTAAAGTCCTGAGTCAACTAGACTTTGACTCATAGCAAGTTTATGTATGTGCGAAGTTTGAATTGGTTGTACAAAGTCTTAGTTATCTCTTTCCGCTTTCCAAATCTTTTGGAATTGACTCAGATATGGTATCTGATTTCTTTTTGCAAAAGACCAAGGATAGCCGGTTAGAATTAGATAACTAACTTGAACATCCTAGATAGATGTTATGTACAAGAACCTTTTCAATCTTCAAAAGATGATAAGTCTAAGTAGACTTATTCATTTGATTTTGCTTCAAGTTATAGCATAAATGATTTCCTGGAGTCCAGTATACTCTAGAATAGGGAAGTTAGGAATTGCTCATCAGATTGACAATTCCCAAGAACTTTCAGTTAAAAGTCTTTGAAAAAAGTCCTAAGTTGGACAATTTTCATTTTGAATTTGAATTGGTGAAGTTAGTATGGTTGATTCCACCGAAATGGTAAACTTTCTCCTACAGTTTACAAAGGATTTTTAAACTCATAAGGACAAAGTAGTCCTCTAGTCGGGTGAAAAAATCAAGTAACTGTTAGATAAAAGTAAACCATTGTACAGACATCTAAAGTTAGATGTATGGGACAACCACACTTCAAGTTCTCCAAAACAAATTCAAGTGAATCAAGAATTCTCAAAGTCTTGCGAGGGATAAGAATCCCACCTTCATTACTAAGCCCATGCACCAGTTATGCCTAGAAATGGACTAGTAATTTGAATCCACCTAATTCACATGTTTGTGCCTAGATCGCACATCCAGAAACTGTGAATTAGCCAGGGATATGTGTTTAGATCCACCTTTATTATTCATTCACTATTTTGTACTTTGACTAGTTTATCAAAGTGCAAAGCGAGATAGTGTTTAGAATCATTTGGGCAAGGATGCCACCACAGAGATGAGACATGTTCTTCCAGTTCTAGAACATGATCATGTTCTTCCAGTTTTAGAACATGAGGCTCGGGGGTTGCCTACAGTATGTATATAGCTCTATTTTCGAGGACGAAAATATTTTCCAAGGGGGGAAGAATGTAATAAAGTAAGTCTATGATCCAAGGGTCTGGCCGGTTCAGACAGATCTGAAATCGGACACCGTTTGGTCATCCGTGTGTATGACCAAAGATCTCGAGTTTAGACTTACTAGGAGGTCTTGTGCTCTTGTGAACAAGTGAACCACTTAGCTTAGTGGTTAAGTCTCAAGGATGTGAAGGACGAGGTCTTGGGTTCAATCCCCATGAGGTACATGGGAAGAGTATTTTGCCCAAAGAGCTCTAGAACCTTCTAGAAGCATCCACTGGACACTTGGCGCACATGTAGTTACATGGCTGACACTTGGATGGTTAGTATCCACCTGCCCAAGAAGGTAGTCCCCTGGAGAGAGCTATATATAGAGGCATTTGGTTGGGAGGAGAGTGATCTCTCTAGCATGTGGTGGTCGTAATCGTTGATTTGTTGCAGTAAACTATTTTATTGATACTAACCTCTTTCTTCTTGTTTTGTGGCATTGTTCCTTAAGAAAAAAAAGGGACATGTTCAAACGCTCAAAGAATCTCATCAGTGAACCATCAACAAGGACATCCATCAACAACGGAAGACAAGCCAATGGTCAATCAACATGATGGGAGTACAACATGAAGAGATGAACATCGATTGACCTTTCACCATGGTAAGAACCCCCTACTTTGGCAACACTATAACAATGATAGATTAGGCAATCTCTTCATGAGCATACCCTCAATGCATTCCCCAAGTAAGCATGCATAGGGACACATTACAAAGCTCTGCACAAGTCACATATTTTCTTCAACCTATGCATTAACACACTTACCCATCATTCATTATGGGTTATGAGTACTTTGCATGATAATTGTGAAAACCATGTTTGAAAGCTCTAGAGGACATGAAAGTTACAACATCAGTACCTATGAAGTAATTCACAACTGAAAGCTGCTCAAAATCAATGTTGACAACCTCTTTTGAACAACTAGCAATTT
This sequence comes from Ceratopteris richardii, assembly GCA_020310875.1. Classification (NCBI taxonomy): domain Eukaryota; kingdom Viridiplantae; phylum Streptophyta; class Polypodiopsida; order Polypodiales; family Pteridaceae; genus Ceratopteris; species Ceratopteris richardii. The sequence continues at coordinate 168,060,462 of CM035414.1, read as the reverse complement.
TTGAAAGCTCACAAATACACCCATCATGCAGGAATCCATGGAAGACGTACATACAAAGGGATTAAAACTTGAAAAGGCTAGCAGTGACAAAATGAAGAACAAGACAGCCCACCCTACTATAGCTAAAAGAAAATTTGTTCGTGTTGATAAATGATGGACAGTACCTCTCAGAGTACTACATGGAACACCCACTCCAACAAAGGTCTACCAGGGATGATAAAATCGAGAGGGGGGAGTGTTGAAGCTCAAGGTCAAGGACAAAGCATGGAAGCGCATCAAGGAAGTAGACACACAAGAAGAAGGAGCAAATAGGGAGCTCCAAGAAGCACCTGTCAAATTTTCAGAAGAAATCCCTACAAAAATAGTGATTTTTATCACTAAAAACCATTGTAAATACCATTTTCCATTTTTGTAGCTCCATTTTGTTCAAGCCGAGGAGTCCTCGAGCTTGAGGAGTATTAGAACTACCATCCTACCAATTTTCATAATTTTTAGACTCCGTTTGAGCCCCCAAATAAGCCCTGGAACCTATTTTTTAACTAGGCCGGACACTAGGTCTGGACAGGGCCAAAACCACTCAAAAACTATAAAAAGGGCTGGAGAGCTCATTTTTGGGGTTAGCTTGTTGCAGATTTCAGTTTGGTAAGAGAGCTCTTTGGTAATCGAAGCTTTCCATTGTTCCACTCTTTGCTCTTACCTTGTGCGCGTGTGTGTGTATGTGTGTGCATGCTTGTGTGCTTTCACTCACGCACTTGTGCCATCACTTGCTCGCGGTCTTCATACCGGTCCTCACGTCTCCACGGATTGACATTTATGAGGTGTATCTCCTCACGTTGGTACTCACCATTGTGCTAGAGTGACACCAAATTTGGCGCCGTTGCCGGGGAGAGAGCTTGGAGGACGAGCGTGTGACGGTAAGACGTAGAGTAGCGACGTTGGAAGGTAAAAAAATCATCATTTTCAGTTCAGTTTTTGAATTTTCCATCTTCACCATCATCACCATCTCCACCCACCATCATCTTCTCAGTTTTTTCCATTTTTTAGAGTACATTCACCTTGCTTTTTGCTTGAGGTTGTGAACAAGAGGCTTAGAGGGGGGTGCAGAACTGAATCGCTGAAGAAAAACTCGTGAAACACCCTCCAAACACCAAGAATCTGAGCGGCCATTTTCGGAAGTGCTAAAACCTGCGTCAAGTATCGTTTTTGAGAAACAAAGCTTTTGGGAGCTATGCGGAGCAAAATAGGGTGCTAGGAGAGTTGGAAGAGAGTATCAAAGGTAAGCAAACCCACTTCATACTCATGAACTCTCAGGAAATCCAAGTTTTTTCAGAAAAAAAGTCGACCTGCGTCAAGTATCGTTTGGGATTTACAGAGGTTAAATGTTGAGTTTTGGGTGATATTGAGAGTGAAGAAAGGGGAGGAGAGCTAGAACAACAACTGTATTGATTCAAATCTTAAAAAATTTCTTTCAAAATTTGCCCAAGGGTCAAGTATCGTTTTGCTCCCGCGGTCGAGTATCACGATACTTAGCAAGTATCGTGACCTCCTGTGGTTGAGTACCGCGATATTTCCCAGCGATAGCGTATCGTTTGATCCAGAGATCGTTTTAGCTCAAAGATCGGTATCGTTCCCATCAGAGATCGTTTAGAACAAAGATCACCGATCGTTTCAGATCGCGTATCGTTTCGTTTCAAGTATCGAGATCGTTTCGGTCGAAGATCGTTTTTGACCAGCGATCGTTTGGTCTGCGATCGTTTGTGAAAGATCGTCTATCGTTTGGCTCAGCGATCGCGATACCTGACAAGTATCGTGTATCGTTTTGAGTGAGAGATCGTTTGCCAAAGATCGTTTCATCAGCGATCGTTTCGCAAAGATCGTCGATCAAGTATCGTTTCGAGTTAGCGATCGTTTGCCAGCGATCGTTTTGTCAAAGATCGTTTTGTCCAGCGATCGATTTGTGAGAGATCATGGCGCCAGAGATCATGTATCGTTCGGCTTAAAGGTCGTGTATCGCTGGCTCAGAGATCGCTCAATCCAGATATCGTTTGGTCGTGTATCGTGTGGGGCTAGAGATCGTGTATCGTTTAGGGGAAGTATCAAGTATCGTTTTCCTTGAAATATCGTGTATCGAGTTCCTCAAGTAGCAAGTATCGTGTCCTACAAATGTCATGTATCGCCTGATTTGGAGCATTTCCTGAGAGACCCTGTTTCCCTGTTTTAACCCCAAAACCCTGAACTCGCATAACTTTCTCATACGAAATCCGTTCGCTGTGATTTTGGTTTTGTTGGAAAGCTCGTGAGGAGTACAACAAAAACATCGACTGGTTATGTTACTATTAATGTCAGGATTATTAGATAGGGTATTTTGAAGTTGACCCTCAAGGAAACTAGAAAACCAAGGAGTTCCAAAGGATTTTGAGCAATACAAGAGAACTTTGGGACTAGAAGCCAAGGCTTATGAACCTGAGATCTGGCAGACACTTAGGCAAGGATAGACAAAGCATTAGGTCATCCGAGGCTAGTGTCAACCATACATCCAAGTCTTGGGCTCAACAGCTTAGTGGTTATCCTTACACACGAAGTTCACAAAACCAGTGACTCGGAAATGTCTTTTAGCATGGAAAGACCCACACGTAGCTCAGGCATTGCCTATTTACAGACACCAGAAGGTCCCTATAAGACCCAATTGGAGTATATCCGGACCAACCAATTAGGTGCTCGCATCTATGAGGATGGTCTAAGGCGATCAGTGGTTCAACTCAAAAATCCTGACCAACCCTTTGGACTTGAACACCCAGTAGTTAAGTTCGAGGAGGGTGCTTACATTGATAAGGAAGGAACCATGTATGTGGTTACCAACTTACCAGATAGGACAGATGAGTTTGGAAATATCATCCCTGAGAATGAGATAGGAGACCTAGAGCAAGGAGACCTAGGAAGAGAACCCAAGACCCCTAGAGGTGAGTCAGTCTTAACCAGAGTGCTCACTCCAGAATGGATTCCTCAAGATAATAAAAGCATAGAACTATTCGTGAATAGAGAAACGGAGGAAGCCTTTTGGAGATTTAGGCCAGATCAACCCAGCCCAGTAGTCACCATCTGTTGACCTAAGCATCAACTTAGGGACTTGCGGAGAAAGAGACTGTACCTCAATCCCCTCACAAGTGCATATAGTGGGGATACACGCTTTTACTTATCAATCCAAAGAGTATACTAACCTAGCCGAGTGTATGAAGACATGCAATCAAGTAATGGTCAATGCAAATGAACTACTCAAGAATGAAAATGAGGCAAATACTTATCCTAACAAGCTCCAACTGTTGGTCAAGGCGAAACGATACTTGGTGCAGCAGCCGTCAGTATTTTGGACTTTTCTCCTAGCTCCGAACTCCAAACATAGCGAATAGCATATGCGTTTCGAAGCTCTCGAGAAGACGCATCCAATGGCAGTGGTTTCACTCAATTCCGACGCTCCTACTTCAAATTATGACAGAAATACTGAGTCGCGGGAATACTTTCCTACACTTCAGCATTTCCTACACTTCAGCACTTCCTACACTTCGCACACACCTCTCCTACAGCAAAGAAACACTCTCGAGGATAGACAACACTCACAAGCACTCTTTCCAAGCAATACACATGCATACAAGCTCGCGAAGAAGAAGATGAAGAGGGAAGAAGACACAAATTCGAATTTCTGTGCTCTCTCTCTTCTCACAATGGCAAAAAGTTCTTTACAAAGAGTCACATTTGACTTATATACTAGTGCCCTAAAAATGGTCCTTTCACACAAGTGACCGGCACTTTATTCACTAAAAGCTAATTTCCTACTATTTTACATGGGTAAGCTTCTATTCTTCTGTGGGGATGCATCTAGAGGACTCCTCTAGTGCATTTACAAGGGAAATTATATTACAAGGATGAATATGATACAACAATATGTAGTCCAAATCGGAAAAATTTTGGGGCCCGTCTTTTTTCTCTGCTTTGTGCGCTCTTTAGCTCTGCAACACTCTCCCCCTCTTCGTCTCTGTCGTCCCTTGACAGACTTTTCTTCGCGCACGCGCCCTTGACAGACTTTGCTTCGCGCACGCGCCCTGTGGTCAGTATTGTCTGCAGTTAAACAGACATGCAGATTCGATGGCCTTCTTGATTCAAGCTCTACAACTCGAGAGCCTGATGTAGTTGTCTTGCCTGTTGACTTGGGTTGCCACGCACGCCACCAGTGACTAGGAATGTGCTGTTCTTAGTCACCCTCTTCAACTTTTCAGCCTCTACCCCTTTCTAACTTTTGGTCCTACTCTGATGTTTGAAAAGTCCACTACTCGGGACCCCGGGGTTTAGCGTTGTAGCCTGATGCGTGCCCCTGCGGGGCTCTGTGCAGAGATGGGTGTTGCACCCCTGCGGGGCTTCCTGCAGAGATGTATCTTCAAATTTGCCTTTTAGTGAAGCTGTTTCTTTCGTTGTTTTCTTCTTTTCTTCTTTTTACTTGTCTCTCCCTCGACACTGCCCCCCTCCTGAACTCTGTCGTCCCCGACAGGCTTTTTGTGGCGACGTGTGTAGAATTGAATGACATGTTGCTCTCTTTGATTTAGCAGATTAGCATGACATAGCATGAACTCCTTCCATTGTCGAGACTTTACTCCATCCTCTGGTGCCTGTCTATGGTCAGCAAAGAAACTTATCTCGTAGGCCACCAGTCGTGCATTCAAGTTGGAGGTCATTTTAATGAAGATCTCTGAATCCATTTCAAAGAAGCCCGTAAAGAATGCTTCTTCAAATGTCTGCATATATGTCGATGGTAGAAACATGAGGCGAGAAAAATACGCCATAATTGTTAACCGGCTGGGAATAGTAGATAAATCAAAAATTAAAGCCTCCGAGCCCTGCGTAATGCCGATGAAATTCAAAAAAGTATACTGTGCATGTTGGAACACTTTAATTACTGTAAGGAGCATGCTAAATATTTTATTTGTCATTTTTACTGCTAGGTCGGGAACAGTAGCATATCTTGCAAGCCAAAATTCCATGGTTTTAACCATGTATTCCTCTGTCGGTAGGTAGTTGTGTGGTGGACTAGGTAATAGCGGATAATTTAGCCATTGGTTATTAATGCTACCTTGTCGCTGGCCTTCCCAAAATTGCGTCCATGCTCTTCGACGGGGTAGTGGGCAAAATGATGGGTTTACTTGAAGCTCATACGGGGATGCTTCCCACTGTACCCGTAGTGTAGGGTGCTTTTCCAAGAGCTTTCTTCTCCAAATTGGATTTGCTGCCTCGAACTCTACCTGAGTATATTTAAAAGTATCATACCGAAAATGGAGATTTTGATCAGGTTCCTTATTTGTAGTATGTTTTATGTAATGCCTAGTTTGTTCCTTCAAAAGCCCATATGGTACATTGAATGGCCTTAGTATTTGCTCCAATTGCTTGCTGTCGATTTGAGCCTCTTTCATTAAATTGATGATTTGATCTTCAAATTCAGCTGTAAGCTGGGACACCAGTAGTGCCCTTTCTGTCCTGCTCAGCTCTGCAAGTTTTCGTGTGTTAGGTTCTAATGGAACCTCCTTTTCCTCCCTTATTGGTGAATTATACAAGGGGGGAGAGAGAGGGCGTACCTCTTCCTCCACAGTAGCCGAGGTCCCTGGCGGAACTATTGGTGTCCCCTGTTGTGCTTGCTGCTCTAATTGCTCCTGCAGTCGTTTGATTAAATCATCTTTTTGTTTGTTTTCCTCTTCAGCCTTAGCAATAGTTGCTTGATGTTTCATTAATTCCTGGGCCACAATGTTCATGTGCTCTGTGTCTTCCTTACACTGTCGCAGGTAGTTATTTTCTGCTTTTTTCCATTTCGTTCTGAGGGCTGCTGTGTCCTCCATATACCTCTTTTCCCAATCCGTTATGACCTCTTGCTCCTGTCTGAGCTGATCTTGTAATTTAGTGATCTGATCTTCCAGGTCTTTGACATTCCTTTGTGGGTCATCAGCAATTGCCAGTGGCTGATCACTAATGAGAGCTGTCATTAGCTCTTTATTTCTTTGTCGCATGTTGTCAGCTTCCTCCATACTGGCCTTGAGCTGAGACTCTAAGATTTTACTGCGTGTTTGAAGGCGTGTCTTCTCAGTCTCACTCATTTCTAATTTCTTTGTTAGTTCCATGACTTGGTCTTTCAATTTTGTCTGTTCCCGCTCTAGTATGCAGTTTAGTGATTTGACCTCTTGAAGTTCCTTTTCTTTTGTCAGAGCTTGTGCTTGCACCTTGGATAGTTCTTCAGAAAGATGCTTACCTGCTCTTTCCAGTTCCTTCTTGTCTCGCATGGCTTGGTCGTAATCTTCATCAGCATCAAGCATTAATTGTTGTGTATCTAAAGCCGTTCGAATCATATCTTGTACAACAGGCTTGAGCTGAGCGATGTCTACATTGAGCCATGTCTTTGGTATTTCAGGAGTCTCTCCTGTTTGCACATCTTTGCCTTCTGCCACCTGGAGTGTCTCGTTGTGTGGCTGTCTGACTTGCAATTGTATCTTGGGTTCCTCATCATAGCCTCTTGCTTCCTTCTTTTTAGTAGCACTCCCCTGAAACGTGACATCCATGGGGGAAGGTTCTGCTACAACCCTGATAGGCGTGAATGGTTCTTCCGTTTCTATATCCTGATCTTCATTTTCCTTTTTTGAAATCTCCTCATTTGCCTTTGTGCTTGTGGTTTTCTGATTCATTTTTATGTCTTGATCTATCGGTTTGGGGCATTCTGGTTCTTCACCATAATCCACTTCATTGAGTTCGTTCCATTGCCCATCATCTTTTGATTCGCTTCGAATTTCCACATCCAACAATGATGTGTCCTTTTCTTCTTTGTCTTGAATAGATGAGCTGGAGTTGTCTAATCCGATTTCGCGGTATCGGTGGACTTTAGTGAGTCTTCTTTTTGTTTTTGACTCTTGTTGGGACTGTTGATAGTGATGACCTTGCACTGGTAAGTTGACTTGTCCCTCCGTATATTTGTGCGTCTCTTCAAGTGCTTTAGTCAATTCTTCTTCCGTGATTTGTTTCTGTCCTACAAGTGTCACCTTTGGAAGTACATGGACTCTTTTTGTCATAGGTGTTCCTTCTTCCTCTGTCTTGACTTCTCTTAGTCTTTTTGTGCCTCTCATTCTTGGCTGAGAGCTAGTTCCTGCCTCTTCCATTCCTGTAACAATTTTCTTCTTTTTGGGCACTGAGGCGGATTTCACGTATCTAGCTAGCCCTTCTGAGGTTGGCATCTCCCTTAAACAATTCTTCATGTCCAAAGCTTCATATATGAGCAATGTCAAAGCGGAACTCCCATTCAAAAATTTCTTCTGACTCCATTTCTTTTGGGCTTCAAACAATCGTTCTTGTACATAAGCTGTTAGATTCACTTTGTTGCCTATCTGTCTCATGGCATGCGATAGTAGTTGGACGACTATCTTTTGAGGTGCGGTGTATCTGTGCATACTTGGAAAACAGAAGTGTTGATGCACCAGCCGTACAGCATCCTCTATGTCAGTTCTATTGATTTCCAGGAATGATCTCTTCTTCGGATCATGGCATTCTTCCTTCACACTAGTAATCCCTGCTTGATTCCATCCAAACGCTTTATTAATCAATTCATGTGTGAATTGTATAGTCTTCCATGTCCCGACTTTGTCCAATACTTGCGCTTCTGGGACTGAGGATTTTGTTGCAGCAGGCTGCATGGTGTTCATCACCTGTGTACACCTCTGAAAATCTGGTACATATATAGGCATCTTCAAGAATGCTTCAATTCCAGCTTGAGTCCATACGTCCTCGATATGTGGTAACCCTTGTATTATAGTCTTGAAATCTTGGGACATGATAGGGAAGTAATGGTCCGTGTCCATGATTTTGATGGTAGCCATGAAAATTAGCTCTGCCACTGGTTGATCGTCCCTGAACCAGTGACCTCTTGCTTTTGTTACCGATTCCATCGGAAGAAGTTGCACCTCTTCTTGCTGTGTTGCTTCGGAATCAGTGGAAGCCATCTGCACTCAATATGGAGTATGAATTAGTATCCATATGTTTTTTTTCAGAAATCCTCCTCCATATGTTGATTAATAATTCGATGTTGCTCCGAGTGCATGGTGCCGTCCCTTTCCCGTGGGTGTGAGAAAGGTAATACCTGAATTTCTTTCATGTATTTTTATATTTTTTGCTGAAAAGAAAACATAAAAGTTAGTCCATAGCCGAAGCGGTTAGTGATTTTTTTTGGAGTAATATTTTTATGTATGTACAAGTGCTCTCCTATTTCCAAAGGGAAAATGTGCGTGACTATCCGAAAGTAGAAGAAAGACGTGCCGAATGCTTGGCCTTGTAATGTGGCCCTATTATGCATACTTTGGGTTTCGACAACTCCTCATGTGTGCAATTGGAAGTAGTTTCTTGATGTATGCAGCTTGTCTTGTCTTTCGGCACCCAAACTTGCTTCACTTGGATGGAATGTACTGTATTCTCCACCTTTCTGATGAATGTGGTTCTTCTTCGGTAGTACGTCTGCTGATTCTGTTTTGGGAATCTCAAGTTGGTTTGCATCGCATCTGTAGATTCCTTCTTCCTCCAATATGTCCTCTTTCTCGGCTGATGTGCTTGTTGACCATGTTGATGGTGATAGCCCTTCTGAGGATGTTCCTTGTTTGGGATGGTCGTCCTTGGAGTACATGACTTTGGGATCCATATTTTTGTTCGATCAGGTTGTGCAGTTATCAGTTTCTTTGGGATCCATATGCTATTGAGTCGTGGTTGACTGAGGTGTTCGAAATTCTTTGTCTTCTCATTCGATTGGACACGCTGATGTCGAAGACTTTTCTGTTGCTGAAGGTATGCCTTCTTTTGATCCTTTCTTACCCAAGCTAGTGTGGAATGTGGAATAGGGTATACTTTCATAGGTGTAGACTTCAATTCTTGCAGAGGAGTATTCTTTCCTGTGCTTTGTGGTTCACTGGGCTGGATTTCATGTTCAGGTGCACTCTTGTGACTCTCTATACTCAAAGATGGAGTGCACACAGGACTCACGATATTCTCACATGAAGTACTTGACGATGGTGTTTCTATAGTGCTAGTGAACATACACTCATGACTTTGTTCATTAGGATGAACTTCAGGCTCTATATTAGCGACTTTGGGTGGTCGTTCGTCTAGCAAACTAAATACCTCACGAGGTCCTATTCTGGCAGATATGTATCCTAAAGCCAATTGAATGGTTACCTCATATTCATAGATCCAATCTTGTCCTAACACCACATCTTCAAGCAGATCCTGGTCCTGACACACTAAGAGTCTCTGCTCCATAGTGTTGTTCCCCATATGTAAAGGTAAAGTTATCTCACCTACACATTGAGTGATTTTTCCTCCTATTCCAATTAGCTGTGCCTTCGATGGGCGTAACTCCTCTTTAAGTCTCTGTGACAAAGAAAATCTGATGCAGCTTATGGCTGCTCCTGTGTCTATGAGAGCATCCACTAAATGGTACTCTTTTCGTCCTGCTCCCAGATTCAAATAAGGTTGTCTTCTTTGTTGTCCTGAGTTCTCAGTGGCTCTAAAATTAGCCATTGGGATGAGTTCTTCTCCTATTCGATATCTCTCGTCTCTTTCTCTCATCCATTCTTTCCGTTTTCTGATGCGTTCTAAGGCTTCCTGTCTCGCTTCTTCTCGTATTCGTTCTTCTTCCTTTTTCCTACTTTGAGCTCCTAACAATCGCGCTAGCATTTGATCAGTCAAAGGCTCCATGAATCTTTTCACTCTGCATCCACTGATGTAGTTGGGAAGAATGTCTCCGTCTAGTGTGGCGAGATTGACAGCACCACTAGTAGAGATTCGATTTATAATCAGGGGTCCATATCCTCGTTTCTGGAGCTTCTTCGCATGTTGTTTGAGGGTGTATACTAGGACTAAGTCGCCTTCTTTTAGTCCCTTGTCTTTTATGTGTGCATCATAATAAGCCTTTTGTCTCCGTTTAGCGGCATAAATGCCTGCTACCGCTTGCAATCTAGTCTCGTGCAGCTTTTCAATTTGATCTAATTGCTGAGACAACTCATGACCGTTCCACTCATATTGCTGGGCCACTTTCAATGTAGGTACTAAGAAGTCAATTGGCAAAATTGCATTCTGCCCATACACTAGGTTGAAAGGTGTAGTTCCAATGGTCGTTTTATATGCCACACGGAAGGCCCAAATTGCGTGATGCAATTGTTTGTCCCAATCTGACCTTCCATTATTGACAATCTTTATCAATACAGTACATAGTACCTTGTTGGAACTTTCAGCTTGTCCATTGGCTTGAGGGTGGTATGGGGCTGATTTTTTATGAATCACAAGAAAGTCATTCATTAGCGACTCAATGACCTCGTTTAAGAAATGCGTTCCTCGATCACTCACTATCTCAATCGGTAGTCCAAAGCGTGTGAAAATGTGCTCAAAGAGAAATTTTGCTGTGGTTTGAGCATCATTCTTTCTAGTGGCTTTCGCTTCTACCCACTTGGTTAAGTAGTCGGTGGCTACTATGATGTATTCGGCATGTGATCCTTTGGCCGGTGGATTGATAGGTCCTATGAAGTCAATTCCCCACTTGGTAAATGCTCTTGCACAAACCATCGGTCTTAAAGGCATGTCATCTCTTCTAATGGGATATTTCTCTCTCTAGCATGTTTCGCAGCTTCTCACATATGTCTCCGCATCCATATGTAGAGTTGGCCACCACAGGCCTGCAAAGAGAATCATCTTGACCGTTCTGTCTGCTGAGAAATGTCCTCTCGCAGCTCCTGCATGTGCCATTTCTAAGACAGAGAGATATTCATTTTCATGAATGCACATTCTTAGTTGGTTATCCTTCCCACGTTTAAAGAGTTGTTTTCCTATGATGGCGTAATCCTTGCTCTGTTCTTCAAGAGCACGTTTCCTTGCTAGGGTAGCTCCATCAGGGTACTCTCGAGTTTTCAAGAACTTTACCAGAGGCATACTCCATCTTGGTGCTATTGTGGAATAGCATAATGTAGAGTTCTCGTCTGGGATTTGTTCTTGACAGGTTGGACAGGTTGACACATAATTATGTGCATCTCGTTGCATGGTTGGCCAATATATGCCGAATCGCTTGAGTGTTTGCCACGTTCCATTTGCATTCAAATGAGTGTCCCATTGATTTATGTGTGCTTTCTGAAGCCACATTTTTTGTTCCCCTTCTTCCACGCATCTCATCAGCAGTCCGCTTGAATCCTGGTGGTACAAACTTCCAGCAATAATGTGAAGGTTTTTAGTCCTCCAAAGATCTTGCTTTTGGTTTGGCGTGATCCCATCTTTAGGTCCATGTGTCAGTATTGGGATCAATTTTTCAACCCATTGAGGACATACTTCCAGGTTAAAGAGATAGGTATCTGGCAGATCATCAGGAACTCCTATGGGTGGTTCTCCATGGGTCATACGAGATAAGTGGTCTGCCCTTATGTGGGTGTTTCCTTTCTTGACTATTACCTCAAAATCAAATTCCATTAGCAATAAAAACCATCGTACTAGTCGTCCTGTATTGCAAGGCTTGTTGACTAAGTACAATAGGGCTTGATGATCAATGAAGAATTTGAATTTGTTTGCCAGTAAGTAATGTCTGAATTTCTTGACTGCGTAAACCATCCCTAACCTTCTCTCTCCGTAGTAGTATAATTGCGTTCCGCTTGATTTAACTGTCTGCTGGCATAGGCTATCGGGTGGTCTAATTTACCTGTATCAGCTGGTTGAGCTAAGATGCAACCAATGGCAAACTTGGAAGCATCAACATGAATATGAAACGGTTTATTCCAGTTGGGGACTCGAAGAATGGGTGCTGAACTCAATCGATTCTTCAATTCATTAAAAGCTTTTTCGCATTCTTCGGTCCAATTGAATTGAGTTAACAATGCATAAAGAGGTCTAGCAATTATGGCGTACATATGTATGAATCTTCGATAGTAACCGCAATGTCCCATAAATGCTTGAACTTCTTTAGCAGTTTTCGGTCTCGGTAAATCCAAAATGACTTTGATTTTGTCTTCATCCGTGGAAATTCCATTCTTAGAAACAATATGTCCTAAGATTTTCCCTTGTCTCACCATGAAGACACATTTTTCAGGATTGAGGCATACTCGATATTGTCGACATTTGGCAAAAATCCTTTCTAGTTCAGGGATGTGCTCTGATCGTATAGCTGAATATGTACACAGATCATCGACGTATACCTCCATGCTCTTCTCTTTGGAGCTAACAGATGTCTCCTTAGTACATGAAAGCAATGGCTGAATAGCATCTTCCACAAAAACAACATCACGGCTAACCAGAATGCGTTTAGTCTGTGGATGATACAGACGATAGCCTTTACTTTCAGAACTATACCCAACAAAAATACATTTTACTACTTTATCATCCAATTTTTTCCGATGTTGTTCAGGCACTAATGCATATGCCAAACAACCAAAAACACACAGATGAGCAATAGATGGCTTGCGGTCATGCCAAGCCTCATATGGAGTGATAGACTGCAGCGCTTTAGTAGGACACCTATTCAGTACATATGCTGCACACATGACATTCTTCCTATTCTTTGACTTGTCCTTGACCTTAGCTTTATCAGGAATATAAGGCAGAAGTTTGATTACCTCGAGGACTCACCACCTTTGCTAATCTTTTCTTCATGAGTGAAGAGTTGGCCCATGAGTGTGTTGAGGTCAGGTACATGCATATCCATGTATAAATCCATGGCTGTTGTGAATGACTCCCACTTGTCGTCTGCTTTGATTCCATTTATGATTTATTTAATGATTTGCTCCTCTTCAATTACCTCTCCAATGCTTCCAAGTTGGTCGGAAATGTCCATCTTTGTGACATAATCAGTCACATTTTGCTTCGGGCTTTTCTTCATTGTTGTGAAGTCCATCCACAATTGGTTTTTCCTTGCTCGAGTGTTGGAAGAGAAGAAAGAAGCAAGTGCATTCCAGGTCTCTCTTGATGTATTGCAACCCTTGACATGAGGTAAAAGAAAATCAGAGATTGAGTTTAGAATATAGGACCTTGCAACTGCATCCTTCGAACACCAATTCGAAAGTCCTTCCACTTCTTCATGTGATGGTTGCCCTTTGTTCCTCATGGTTGGCATTGCTTCATCTCCGGATATGAATCCATATAGATTCCTCTCTTGAAGGTAAGCCTCCATCCTTAGAGACCATTCCGGGTAGTTTCGATCCAATTTGTCAATTGTTGATGGAAATCCATCTCCCATGTTGCTTGACTATGCTCTTATACCACTGTGAAGAGAGATGGTGGATGCAATCCAAAGATGAGTAGGTGCCGCTACAACCAGCTTCACACTAGCCAACTGAGACTTCAGAGTTGATTAGTAGACCCTTTGAGATTCCAAAATCCTTCAAAATATCAGCCAAGTACTTTGGAACATGTATCCCAAAAGTTTAAGTGAAGACAGACAAGTTGCGAAATGACTAGCTCCCAAAACTTGCTATTTTTGGACATACACCTGCTGGAAAAAATGAACAGTGCTCTCAACCTGGTAGGAATTTGAAAAATTAATTTTGGGCATAGAAAATAGACTTAGCAAGCTTCCCAATTCAAGTTAAAACACTTCAAATGATGGACTGGGCACTGAGAACAAGTTTCATCAATTTCTAGAACATGCCCACCATTCTCGGGGCTCTGTAGAGATAGACCAGTGAGCAGTAAAATGCAGATATCTCCAAAATTATTTATCCAATGAACATGAAAATTTATAGGTAGAAAGTAGACAGTATGAGCTATCCAACGCATATTAAAATACTGAAAAAGGTTGAGTAGAACTCGAGATATGACCTTCTGAAGGTACTGCTCTGAGTGAGTATAGCAGAGAACAAAACAGACAAGTAAATTATGATAAATGTATAGATTCACATATGATTACAACCACATTGGCAATGAATCTTTGCACAATGGGAGTATAATGATTGAGCTATGGATTAAGCTCTTCAATCTCTTCAAAATGACATGAAGTGGTTACGTACAAGGCTTGCTAATCGCCTCTTCCTTCTTGCTCCTTTTATAGCTATTCTTGGAGGGAGTTTTGAATTTGAATTCGAATGGCTCCACCTAAAAGTGATCCCCAAAGTTAGGAGAGATTCCCTCAGCTCAAAAATTCGTGGTTTTAGGTAGTTAGAGCCACAAGTTTGCTTTTACATCATGGATGAGGTAAGCCATCCTTTTCCTTTTTTCTTTTTCCATTTACAAGAGATAAAATGAACTCTTTTACAAGAGGTGTTCACATGACTACACATGTGACTTACAAATGAGGATAATATCAAGCATGTAGGCTTGGGTAAAATGCACCAACAGGAACAACTTCTAGATTGAACAGATAAGCGTCGGACAGTTCATCACACACTCCTTGTAGTGATTCTCCTAAAGTGATGCAAGAAAGGTGATCCACTCTGAGGTGGGTCCTACCTCTCCTAACACCCACTTCAAAGTCGAATTCCATTAGAAAGAGGAACCAGCTTACTAAGCATCCTATATTGCAAGGTTTATTGACCAAATATAATAAAGCTTGACGATCAGTGAAATACTTGAACTTGTTGGCCAATAGATAGTGTTTTAACTTCTTCATCGCGTATACCATGCCTAAGCCTTGTATTTGGATTGTTGTATAGTTTCATTTAGCTATGTTTAGCTGTCTACTAGCATATGCTATAGACAAATCTAGATTTCCATCACCTGTGGGGACTAGCACACATCCTATTTCATAATTGGATGCATCTACATGTACATAGAATGGTTTATTCCAATCAAGAGTGGTAAGTATTGGTGTTGTTCAAAAACATCCCTTCATCTCATTGAAGGAATTTTGCATTTCTTGTTCCACTCAAAATTTGTCAACAGAGCATAAAGAGGTTTAGCTATGACTGCATACATGTGGATAAACCTGCGATAATATCCACAATGTCCCATAAAGGCTTGTACCTCTTTAACATTCCTTGGCCTCGACAACTCTGTTATGGCTCTTACTTTTTCCTCGTCTGTTGATATTTTGTTCTTAGAAACAATATTACCTAAGATCTTACCTTGACATACCATGAACATACACTTTTCTAGGTTCAAACAAACTCAATATTCTCTACGTAAGTTGTGTTTGAGCTTTGGCATGTGGTGTCTTATTTCTTGGGAATGTGCACATAAATTTTCCACATATACTTCTAAGCTCTTTTGCAAGAACTCTTTGAAGGCATGACACATGAGCCTTTGGAATGTTGCAAGTGCATTGGTGAGCCCAAATGGCATCACACAAAATGCAAAGATTCCCTACTATGTAGTGAAGATTGTTGCATAAGTGTCATTATATGCATAGGGCTTCTATTTGTTGGGCTTGTCACCAATCATCATGGCACACTCTTCTAGCAAGGGTTCACACATGAACAAAGAGATATCATAACCCTCCTCATCACAATGAGGCATCCACTGTTCTTCATTGACAAAAATGTACATGGTGGCTAAGATTTATGCCCAACCATGAGGCTCAAATTCCTGATCTAGAAAGATCATCAATGTGTTGGCTGGTTCTATAACAAGTCTGGATCCTTGAAAAGTTCCTTCTTCTCTCACTTTTAGGTGTCTTTCCTCTTCCTTTGCGAGCTTGCACATCTACAAGTGAGTATCTTCATGCATCCAAGATGGATCAAAAGAACTTATAAAATGCACAGAGATGGAATCTTCTTGCACCTTGTGGATAGGGCTCCACTATAGGGGGGGGGTACATCTTTGAAGGTATAATCCCTCAAATTGACCTCGGTTGTGACCCTTAGTGCTGCAAGTACAAGGAGTTGGTTCCCCAATCTTGTAATATTTGCAGTTGCCATAGGAAAGGTCTTCCTAGGATCATTTCATATATGTTATTTTTGCCAAAGTCACATATAGCAAAGGTGTGTTCAAACTCTACACCACAAGTGGTTAGAGTTATCCCTTCTAGCAATCCTTGAGGTCTTTCAATATGACCGTCTACCATTTGAAGCTTCATTCTAGTTGGTCTTAATGTGGGTTTGCCCCATTGATTCCACAATGAGATGGTCGCAATTGCAACACCAACACCAAAATCTAAGATAGCTTTGATTGTGTACCCTTGGTAGATGATTGGAAGATAAGTATTACTTTCTTCACCTTCACTCATGTCTCCTATCTTATCTAGAGGTATCTCTAGGACTTTCTGCTTAGAGCCTACTTTCGACACATTGGAACCAAGTTTTGGAACCTGATTTGTCACATGTTTCTAGAGCTCAGGTTTTACTTTGAGCACCTCTTCTAAGGTGAGGTGACACTACATCTTAGTGTTCTTCATGACTTCAGTTGCCTCTTGCAACCACTGAGTGATCATTTCTTATCAGTATTTTGTGAGCTCGGATCTGAAGAGATTTAGATTCCTATGGGCTTGTGAATTGTGGAAAATATTGAAAAAAATTAGATTCAACTTGTTGCTCTACTTAGGAGGGGGATTACCCTTCTCCTTGGCCCATTTCTCTTCTTGTATTTTGTATAGGAACTCTTGAGAGTATTGTTCAATTGAAAGAGGTGTTCCAGCATCCATGAAATCAGGAACATTTTGTTGGGTGTGAGCTTTCTCTTTCAAAAGCTGTTGAGCCTATGGAGTTAAAGAAACCTGCATCTTGTTTACCAATTGCTCTATTCTTTCTAATAAGCCTTGGAAATCCAAACCCGATTTGATAGAATTTGTCTGACTGAACAATTGATTGACCTCGAGCATAGCTTGAGCTAGTTCTACCACTCTCATGCAACATTTTGTCTGTTCAATATCTAAATCTTCTCTAGGCTAACTCTTGTCTAGGTTTGTAGTTGTTGGCCCTTCTTGAAGTCGAGGTTGGTAGGCCTTGAAAATCATGTCCAAGCTTTCTAGGGTAGGATATGCAAGAACAAACCTTGGTTGTGGTCTATTCACAATGAGTGGTGGGGTGGGATGAAGTGGAGTGGATGAAGTTATGGCATGCAAGGGGTTTTAAGATGCAATGTCCGATATTTTTATTTTTACATCTCTCAAACTTTCTTCTAGTTTGGATAACTTTCTAGCCCACTTATGATTGGACTTCTCTTTGGTATCCTTCTAGGTTCTTGTTTTCCTCTTACTCAACTCTCCTGACTCACTTCATTCTAATTGTTCAGCTAATTTAGGCTTGTGCCCTAGTGATTTCTTGTATAGGAGCCATGTTAATGCTACTTGAACTTGAATCCACCATTAAGTCTGCCACATTAATTGGTGTAACCTTGGGCTCACTAGAGAGGTTCCTTGGACAATCTCTCTAGAGATGTTCCTTGCCGCACTCAGGACAAAAACCTTGTATTGTGATGTTCTATCCTTGTCCCAAAGCCAGTGGGCGAGGACATTCATGAATGAAATAGTGGCATTGACATCTAAAACATGGTCCTCTAGGGGCTTGTCATCTCATTTGTCTCAATTGGGGCTTGGGGTTTAGGATTTTTATACATGACATTAGAGTATTCTCGATTCCAATTTGGTTCCATAGGTAGTGTCTCATATTGATACAGATAAGCATCACTATGATTGGGTGAATCTGTGTAATAAGCTCGTGGACTATCTTCATGGGTGTAGTCAGAAGTCTAAGCATGAGGGTCATTTTCTGAGACGAAAGGGGTCATCGGCACCAATGCTCTATTAGGGTTCTCCTCTACCATTGCATAGTTAACTTGGATCACATTGGCAAGAGGTGGCTGTTTGTTTCCTAGGACCGGTTGTGACCCATATGGTGCTTGGCATTGTTTGTGGTAGTGAGGTTGATATTGTTGTTGCAGCCTATAATACGATTGTTGGTATTGGTTATGATACCTACCCTATTGGTAAGGTTGCTGATAAGTTTGTCTCATAGCCTGCCTATTGTACAGACAATCTTGAGCCATATGGTTTGTGTATTTTCTCTCAATAGTGCTATATGGACTATTAGGGTTTCCTTGGGGTTGACCCATGATCGGGCAAACATTAGCCATGTGATCTCCTCCATAGCTGTAACATCGTTTCACTGAGACCATCCTAGGGTTATGCTTACTTGCAACTCCTAACTTCTGAGCCACTTTCTCTGCCAATTCTTCTATTGATGTAGATGGTTTAGAGGTGAAACTTGTAGCATTATCTAAGTTTTTATAGATCTTAGAAAGCTCTAACTCTTCACCTAAGTTATTTCTATATCTATGCACATCCACACACACTATTCTATAGATCTAGGCTCTTTTAAGTACACATATGATCTTAAATTGGTGCTTAGTAAGCCACCTAAAAACAAGGCCACTTGTTTGGTTGGTGTGGGTAGTTCTGGGATATGACATCTTTCTAGGTATTGTCTAAATCTTCTTCTTGCCACTCTAACCATTTCTTGGGGCGTCTGCTTGAATCTGTGGATCAAGGATGATGTGTTGTACCTGATGCCACTCTTGGAAAATTCTATGACGAATGCTTCTAGCAGTTGACCTATATTTTGGGAGTTAGGACTGTTTATGGGTTGAAACCAAGCTAAGCTAGTAACCTTGAGGGTCAAACCAAATGCCTTGAACTGGTAAGCAAGTTCTCAACCTGTTTAGCTCTTAACACTTGTTTGAAGTCATCCACATAATCATAAGGATCTTCTGACCCATCAAAATAGTTTTTCTTTGTCTTGACCACTTGAGAGCGTCTAAGGGTTCTTGGGTACTCTCGGGGTAAGATCATGAATCAAGTAACCCCCATCAAGTGACAAAAATCTCGAAAGCTATCTAGTGGTAGAGCTTTAGTCAACGCATCTGCAACATTATCTCGAGTATGAGCGTTCTCAAGAATAATGCGCTTAGTGGCTAAGAAATCTCTAGTGAAGTGATAAATCACCTCAATGTGAAAACGAGGTACATGTTGAGGTAGATCCATATCACAAGCAAGAAGAGAAAGTCACAATGCTTCTTTACATTCCTCACTTGCCGCAACACATTGTGCTTCTATGGTGGAAACAATTGTACATTCTTGATGACAAGATCTCCAAGAGATAGCACCTCCAACAAAATGAAAAATGTACCCTGATGTAGAGTTATAATTGTCTACACAACCAGCATAGTCAGAATTTGTTTTACCAATAATGGATGCTTTCCCTCGACCTAAGCATAGACACTTGTCCTTAGTGCCACTCAGATATCTCAAAATCATCTTGACTTCTTCCCGATGTTTCTTGCCAGGATTAGACATATATTTGCTCACAACTCCCACTACAAATGCAATGTGTGGTCTCATAGATATCATAGCATACATGAGACTACCAAAAACACATTGGTAAGGAATTTTGATCATGAATTCCTTTTCCTCATCTGATTTGGGTCAATCATCCTTGATCAATTTCACATATGTGGGTAAAGGTGTACTCAATGCCTTTCTGCACTGCATATTGAACCTGTGAAGTACTTTGTATATGTACTTACTTTGAGACAAATATATGCATCTTTTACTCCTATCATGAGTAATGCACATGCCAAGAATATGTTTGGCATCCCCCAAATCCTTCATATCAAATGTCTGACTCTTCTTTTTGAGAATTGACAAGTCATAAGAGGACTTCCCAAAGATCAACATTTCATCGACATAAAGTATTAAGCATATCAAGCTGCCATTTGAGCATCTCTTTGTGTAGAGACAATGATCCTCATTGCTTCAAGAATAGCCTTGATACTTCATAAAAACATCAAAATTTTGTTACCATTGTATATGGGACTGCTTAAGCCCATACAAGCTCTTCTTGAGCTTACAAGCAGACAATACTTTGGAGAAGCACTATCTAATGTGAATTTCAGCTTATATACCCATTTACATGGTAAAGCTTTCTTGCCCTTTGGCAAAGGTAATGAATCCCAAGTAGCATTCTTATGAATAGAATCCAACTCACTCTTCATGGCATGCTCCCACTTGACATGATGCATTGTCTGCATAGCCTCTTTGTAGCAAGAAGGCTCACCAGCATCTCTTAGCATAACAAAATCCAAACCTAGAACATATCTATAAGGTGGATGTGTGACATGTGTAGAGCATCTCAATGGTTGCTGAATAGGAACATTTGTAGATTGATATGATTGGACATTCTCTTGAACATCATGTGCAACTTTTTTATGCCTGCTAACTGTAGGACTAGTATCCTCAAACACCACTCTTCTCACTTCAACCTCCTTGGGTATTTATACTCATTGAAAATGATGTCAGTACTTCTGATTACTGATCAAGTTTCAGGATCCCATAAGCAATATCCAAATTGTCCTTCTCGACCATACATAAGGAAAATGCATTTCTTTGACTTATGGCCCAACTTTTTTCTAAGATTCTTGGGTATATGAACATATGCTTCACACCCAAAAACTCAAAGATGATCATAACATGGTGGCTTCCCTATCCATAACTCTTGTGCCACTTTTAGACCTTTGACAATACTAGATGAAAGGTTAATCACATGAATTGTAGTCAATAGTGCTACTGCCCAAAAGCCTTGTTAAAGGTTTGCATGATGCACCATAGAACTACTCTATCCTGAATAGTTATATTCATCCTTTCAGCTACACCATTCTATAATGTGGTATAAGGAGTCATACACTCTCTTTGAATTCCTCTAGACTAACAGAAAAGGATGAATTCATGTGAGGTATACTCAACCCCATTATCTGAATGTAAAGCCTTAAGCTTAGTTCCTTTTTTAGTCTCAACTGAAGCAAGCCATTTTCTAAAAGTAGGGAATACCTCATCCTTTGCTTTGATAGGATATACCCAGACTTTTCTAGTAGCATCATCTACGAAAGTGACAAAATAGAGAGAACCCCCTAATGACCTTGTGGGCATAGGACCACACACATCTGTATGAACGAGATCTAATGGCTGAATTGAAGAGTCAATGTGCATTTTGTGCACATTCCTAGTTTGCTTTCCATATTGAAAATGCTTACAAAATGAAAAATCAAAGAAAGATAACACATGTAAGTAGCCAAAATGAGAAAGATTTTCCATTCCACTATGTGATATATGGCCCAAACTGCAATGTCAAATACAAGCCATGGGTTGTTCAATAACAACTAACAAGTGTTCTTTCAGTGATACAAATAAAGGATAAAGTGAGCCAACTTTGCTTCCTTTTGTAATAACCATATTGCCCTTTGATATGCGAAAGGATTGAGCACAAAAGACCACCTTGTAACCAAAGTCATCAAGTTGACCAACTGACATCAAACTACATGATAACTGAGGTACATGTACATTATGCATAGTAAATTTTCAACCATCAATGAACTGCACAACCACATCTCCAATCCCCACAACATCACATTGGTAAGAGTCACCAAGTCTCACGGTACCAAGAAACTTTGCTGGATAGTTAGAGAACCATTCTCTATGTTGTGTCACATGGAAAGAAGCATAAAAAAATCTAGCAACCATTTTTGGTGCATTTTGCCCAAGCCTACATGCTTGATATGATGTTCATTTGTAGTCATATGTGTAGACATATGAACAACTCTTGTAAAAGAGTACATTTTATCTCTTGTAATTGTAAAAGAAAGAATGGCTTAAGTAATCCATGATGTAAAAAGAAAATTCATGGCTCTAACTACCTAAAACCACGAATCCATTAGCTAAGGGAATATTTCCTAATTCCTAGCATCACTTTTAGGTGAAGTCATTTGAATTAAAATTCAAAACTAACTCCAAAAGTAGCTACAAAAGGAGCAAGAAGAAAGTTGCCAAAGTGGTGCTTGATTCATGCCCATTTCATCATTCTACTCCCATTTTGCAAGTATTCATTGCAATTGAGGTTGTAATTATATGTGAATATATACATTCATCATTTACTTCTTCTCTGTATTGTTGTCTGCTATACTCACTCAAAATAGTAAACTTTAGAAGCTCATATCTTGGGATGTATATGTAACCTTTTTCAGAGTTTTAAAGTGCTAGCTCTCTAGTTCTAGTTTATGGATACAAAATTTCATGTTGATTGGAGTTACCATTTGTGAGAAATCTGCATTTTACTGCTCACTGGTCTATCTCTACAGGGCCAAAAAATGGAGGGAGTGTTTTAGATTTTGTTAAAACTTTCTCTCAGTGCTCAATTGATGAATTGAAGTATTTTAACTTGGATTGGGAAGCTTGCTAAGTCTATTTGCTATGTCCAAAAGGAAGTTCTCCAAATTCCACCAGGTTGAGAGCACTATTCATTTTTTCCAGTAGGTGTATGTACAAAAATAACAAGTTTTTGGGAGCTAGTCATTTTGCAACTAGTATCTCTTGACACAAACTTTTGAGATACTTGTTCCAAAGCACTTGGGTGATCTTTTTGTGGATTTAGGAAGCTCAAAGGGTCTACTAACCAACTCTAAAGTCTCATTTGGATGGTGTGAAGCTGGTTGTAGCAACACCAATTCATCTTCAGATTGCATCACCATCTCTCTCCACAGTGGTATCAGAGCATAGTCAATCAACATGGGAGATGGATTTCCATAAAAAATTGACAAATTGGATAGAAACAACTATCAAGCATGGTCTCTAAGGATGGAGGCTTATCTTCAAGGGAGGAATCTATTTGGATACACATCTGAAGATGAAGCTATGCCAACCATGAGGAACAAAGGGCAACCATCACATGAAGAAGAGGAAAAACTTTCAAATTGGTGTTCAAAGGATGGACTTGCAAGGTCCTATATTCTAAACTCAATCTCTGATTTTCTTTCACCTCATGTCAAGGGATGCAAGACATCAAGAGAGACTTGGAATGCACTTGCTTCTTTCTTCTCCTCCAACACTCAAGCAAGGAAGAAACAATTGTGGATGGAGTTCACAACAATGAAGAAAAGCCCCAAGCAAAGTGTGACTGATTATGTGACAAAGATGAAGGAGATTTCAGATCAACTTGGAAGCATTGGAGAGGTAATTGAAGACGAAAAAATCATTAGACAAATCATAAATGGAATCAAAGTAGAGGACAAGTGGGAGTCCTTCACAATAGCCATGGATTTGTATATGGATATGCATGTACCCGACCTCAACACACTCAAGGGCCAACTTTTCACTCATGAAGCAAAGATTAGCAAAGGTGGTGAGTCCTCAAGAGGTAATCAAACTTCTGCCTTATATTTTGATAAAGCTAAGGTCAAGGACAAGTCAAAGAATAAGAAGAATGAAGATGAAGGTAGCTCTTTCCAAGAAAACTTTGGAGGTAGAGGAAGAGCTAGAGGAAGCGGTAGAGGTTGAAAGCAAGGCAGGGGGAGATTCCAATCATCTCAACCTTGCAATATATGTGGATTATCTAATCATACTACTGAAGAATGTTTCAGGAATCCGAGGAACTCAAGAGGAAGAGGATTCAATAGAGGTGGCTATGGATCAAGTAGAGGAAGATACAATGGAGGCTACAACAACAACTACAACAGCAACTATCAAAGTGGCCATATAGGAAGAAGAGATTACAATAAGTATGCAGAGGACCAAAGTCAAGAAGATTCATTATTGATTATGAATCTATCAGTGAAGAAGTTTAAGGATGATGATCACATCTATTACATTGATTCGGGATGCTCAAATCATGTAGCAAGAAATGTGGATTTACTTTCTGATTTGGAAGATCCTCATAACATGAAGTGCAAATTGGAGATGATACAAAGCACTCGATGGAGAAGATAGGTAATGTGAAGACATCATATGGGAATATGAACCTCTTAAGCAAAGTGTAGCTCAGTGATGACTAGCACCTCCTTTAATGTCAATCCGGGAAGACGTGAGGATGGTATGAAGACCTCAAGCAAGTGAAGGCACAAGTACGTGAGTGAGAAGCACACTAACATGCACACACATACATGCACACGCGCACACACGGCAAGACAAAGAGTGAGAAGCAATGGAGTTCTTAGATTACTTTCCAAAAGCTCATACAAGTTCAATTCAATTACAAGCTAACCCCCAAAAATGAGCTCTTTAGCTCTATTTATAGTTTTTGACTAGGTTTTGGCCTTGTCCAGACCTAGTGTCCGGCCTAGTTAAAAATTAGGTTCTCTACCCTATTTGGAGGTTCAAACAAAGTCTAAAAAATGTGAAAACTGACAGGTATATACTTCTAAAGCTCCTCAAGCTCAAGGACTCCTTGGCTTGCACAAAATGGAGCTAAAAAAATGTGAAATGGTATTTACAAGGGTTTTGAGTGATGAAAATCACTATTTTTGTAGGGATTTCTTCTAACATTTTGGCATACATTTCCTGGAGCTCCCTACTTGCTCCTTCTCCTTGTGTGTCCACCTCTCTTATATGCGTAAGTGTCTTGAAAAAATATTGGCCTACTTGCCAGATCGTCGTTGACTGCTTTGTCTGCTTGTACTTTCTCTTCTCTCTGACTCCCTTCGTAAGCTTCCTTGCCTGGTGAGTCCTTCAGTTCCAACACCCCCCCCTCTCTCGCGTCTGTCGTCCCTGACAGACCCTTGTTGGGTGGTTTGTTGGATGTAGTACTCAACAACGTCTTGTGCTAAGTGATGTTCTGCAATCCGCAACCCTTTGGCCAAGTCCATGAGTAGCGTATCCCAATCTACTGGCTCGGGAACCTCTGGATTTGGTATACGTAACTTTTCTGAATGGAGAGCTTGTTCCACTGCAAACAACTGCAATAAATGTGATGGTGTGGGGATGAATATCTCTGAGTGATATTCCCAGAATCCCGTGACAAACATTTCTTCAAACGTCTGTTTGAAGCAGGCTAGTAGATACTTGATACGCGCATGCCATGCATATACAACATTAATAGATGGGGTTGCGCTCATGTCGTAGATGAGGTCCTGATTTGCTTCATTAAAGCCAAGGGCTGACAGATGAGGTTCCTTAACATTCTTGAAAGTCCTAAAGGTGACCAACATGAGCTCAAAAATTTTCAAGCACATTTGGGCCATGACGTCGGGCACATTTTTAAACCTGACCCCCCAATGCCGAATCGTCGAGATCATATATCCTATGGTGGGTTGGCCTTTGGGTGGTGCTAAGTAAACATAATTGAGCCATTTCTCACATCCTTTGTTTGTCAGCATAGTTTTTGTGTATTCCGGCCATGACCTTCTGCGAAATACAAGGCAGTAGCATGGGTTGTATTTGATGTACAGAGGCATGTTATTCCATGTTCTAACCATCTTTGGGTAGGTTTCTAGTAGACGAATCCTCCACGTTGGTTGATGTATATTGCCCTGCTTGGCACTTGCTGGGATGTCGTCCGGTGCGAACTGTGTGGCGGAGGTTGGTTCCTTTGAGGTGTGTTGCTTTATTTCGGCATTGTAGTCCGCCATTAAGACACAGAAGGGAACATACAAATCGTCGGATGTGCCGATCCACCTATGATGGGAGAGGTTCCTAAAATAGTCCGATTTTATGACTACCTCTTCCAAGCGTGACATAGATGCTATCTGGACTGCCACCCTATCATCATGGGTTGTGGCCACTTTCTCCAACCTTTGCATCCATTCAGGAGCCTCTATTTCAATGGTGTCCAAGCCCTCTTCTGTTTGCTTGCCCCCTGGTGCAGGCATGGGAACATACGGGTCTTCGAAAGTTTCCTCTATCTCGATTGGCACTAGATCTTCAGGCTCGGGCTCGACAAGGGGAGAGGGCTGACGTTCGTATTGCATGACTTTACTGCGTAATTCTTCGAGTTCTGCTCTGAGTTTTGTGACTTCTTCGGATGTTTCGTATGTGGCTGTGACTCTGCTTGGTGAGTCCTGCTGAGTTGCCAGTTGCTTAAGTAGATTATCTCTTTCTCGTTCTAACGCTGCATGGGCCTCCAGGAGGTCGGCATGGGTTTCTAACACAATTTGCATATTCTCTGAGGGAATGGCCTTGAATTTTTCGGGTCGATTTCCTGCGGGGAACCCTCCATGGCTGCTTCCAAGTTTTCTTCATTCTGTTTCTGCAGCCGTTTATTCTCTTCGAGTGTTGTAGACATGTGTTTGCGTAGGAGGGCTAGGTTGCGTCTGAGCTTGAGATTCTCCGTTATCTAGGAGTGCAGCAAATCATCCATTTGTTTCTTTTCTTCTACATCTCACTGGGGTGGGTTGGCTACTAACTGTTCGTGTTGTTCCTGTAAGGTGGCATGCTGTTGTTGTAGTAGCCGCTTTTCCCTTTCGAGATCAATGAAGCGTAGTTGAAGTTCCTCATGACTTCGAAAGAGTCACGTATGTTGGTTATCAAGATGTTGGTAGTGCTGTTGTAGTTGCGACATACACTGATACATATTATTAAATACATTATTAATAGGGGTGGATGCGGGAAGGGTGTTGAATGCAGAAGGGAAGGGAAAGGGAAAGGGGAATGGAAGTGTGGATGCGGTGCTGGAAAATGGTGAAGTGGGAGGTGGGGGAATGGGAGATGGTGGGTGTATGGGGGGAGGAAGAGGTGCGGAGGTGGGTGAGATGTCCATAAAATCAACAGTGGATGCAGTAGTGGGAGTGATTGTGAATATTGGAATTGTGGGTGCGGTGATGGTGGTGAAAGTGTACAGTGGTGAGTGCAATTGTGAATATGAACTGCCCGGAAGTGTGATCGGGGGGTTGAGATTTTCTGTGGCAGTGGTTAGAACTACTGTTTCAGTGGCTGTATAGACAAAAGAAGTGGAGATAGGGTGTGTGGGTTGTCTGACGGTCTGTGCTTCGGTATGGGTAGTGGACTCGGAGGTGGTTACAGTAGTGGTTACACTAGTTGTGGGAGGTGAATGTGGTGGAGTTGGAGGCAGGGGTGGCAACGGGGGTGACGGAGGTGCACTTGATACATGGGTTTCCTCAGTATCGTGGACCATGTGTGCGGTGCCCGTGGTTGTGGATGTGCCTTGTGGTTCTGATACTAGTACATTCATTTGCTTTCTTGATCGAGGGGGACGTCTACCGTATCTTCGCTCCGTTCTTCGTGCTTGTGCAAGGGCGGTATGCACCGTCTCAGGTACTCCCAATGCCTCAGAAATCATGTCAAGAGTGGCGCGGTATTGCTCGTCGACGCCTTCCTCCTCAAGGATCTGATTCATGAGGGCCTTGCCTACTGCTAGGGACAGTCTATGTTGCTCTTGAACTCTGTTCATGGTATCATAGAGCTTTTTCAATGCCTTCGTATAAGCTGGGGCACCTTCAAGTACCTGTAAAGCTTCTTGATCATATTCTTGCTCTTCTTCCTCTGATTGTCCATCATGTTCCTCCTCTTGTTCTTCTTCTTCTTCACCCTCCACATTGACAACATCTGGTTGTCTGGGATGGGGTTGGTCTGTCGCAGTTTGTTGTCCACTAGCTTGTTCTGCCGCGACTTCTCCATTAACAGCCTCGATGATTCTGGCTACCTCCTCATCAGTTAGGTCTTCTAAAGTGAATCCGTGAGGAAACTCTAGGTCGGTTGGTACGGGTGGGAACACCAGATTAGGTCCATCAGTGCTGTGTCTTGGTAATCTGATAGTGAAGGGTTGTACCCGCCTTGGAAGTCGTGGAGTGGTCTCTGGAGTCAATGTCGCACCGCAGGCTTGTGCACAGGGCATCTGAACGGCGCCTCTCATTTTCTTGGAGGGTGGCCCTGCGGAGGATAATCTGCGCTGAAACTCCTGTACCTTGGTCCAAATGAGTGCCCTTTGCACTGGTACATCATACGCGAGACATCTATACACAATCCTGGTCAGAGCACAGCATCCGTACAGTACAAACTTTTGTTTTTTATACCACCTTTGATGAGCCAAGTGGATTTGGTCGATAATCTAGTGGGGCATGTTGATTGTCAAATCAAAGGCATCAGCCAAGTATAGACTAAACCATATCTTTTTAGGTGGCATTGTGAACCTCTCTTGAGCGGGAAATGCAAAGTGCTGCATGACCATTCGCAAATGAATGGCGATTGTAGGCGTCATTGCCACCATGTTCTTTAACTTCGTCAGATTCCTGTTCTTCATATTGTCGGGGACCATAGTCTCTTTCTCCATAGGAATGTGCATACCTTTCATGTCTAGAGCTTCCCTTACCAAGTTGATAGTTAATCTGAAAGGCTTGAGCTCATTGCCCCTTGTGAGAGATGGGAGGACGAAGGAGCTATATCCTTTCTTGTCTTTGCTCGGAGTGAGGGTGCTAATCAAATAAGAGCACCGTAGAAAATCGGCCTTTGGCAATTGGAATTTGAAGTACTCGTAGAGTCCTGCCTTTTTCCAAATAGGTTTCAGTCCTTCATTATTCTGCAGTCTCTCAAATTCCCTGGTGAAAAAGTGATATCTGCCCCAGCGAGCATTGAACTCTATCTCGGCTTCCCACATATAAGTGCCTTCACCTAGGGGTCCTGCCACATCACTGAACCAATGTGAGTTTTTGCTGACTGGCATTGTGTGCCCTTGTGGAGGATTCTGAACCGGTATAGCATGTAATGCCCTCAATGCCAGTGGGCATTCCTTCAATTCCTCCTCAACGGGAAGACTTTCAATGTCCACCACTTGGGGGCTGATGCCTGCCTGGGAGCTAGTTCCTGTCGTATCTGCCATGTTACTTCTTGACTCCTGATTCTGCGAGAATATAGAAACATGTATTAACATTGCAAAGGACAAGATAGAACCGTTTTTGTCCTCATTACAACATTAACAGGAGGTTCGGGAGAGATTAGCAGGCTATTAAGTGCTCGATACTTGTGCGTGTAGTTAGGAATTGGGTGGACCTAGAAGCTAAGTGGACTGATGTAGTGAGAGAGTGATGTAGTTAGTAGGTGGACATGGATTTACAATTGGGGTCGGGGGGTTTATTACAAGTTTTAGGTTGCCAAATGCAGTGGATGGGCTTTGATATTGATTTTGTGAAGACTCTGAAGAGTTGGATAGGGGTATCTACTTGAGAATGAGGCTTTTTAGGGACCCATTTAAGAGTGATTCTACTTTTGCGCATGGAAGAATATGTGTCTGTGCGTGATGTGTAAGATTGGGCCTCAGATGTTCGAGTGAGTGAAACATGTTGTACCGGTTGTGGCCTTGGTTTAGCTATTTGAGCCCGCAAGCAAGCCTTAGGCACCCAGATTTGTCGTGATTGTGGGCTGGCCTTCATTGACTTCTTGGGTACTGTTGGAAGCAGCCAGAGGCACAGACGCCACGGAAGCATGTAAAGAAGGAGCAGGGAGCCAGGCGGATCAATTTTTCAAACAAATATATTTCTTATTAATTCTCCAAACATTCAACAGTGATTGTTATCACTAATTGCATATGTATCATAGAAAACCCCATTTTGTAATCCATAGCTCCATTTTGTGCAAGCCGAGGAGTCCTCGAGCTTGAGGAGCTTAGGTAGAATGCTCGTACCAATTTTCGTTATTTTTAGACATCGTTTACCCTTCCAAATAGCCTCTAGGACTTATTTTTTAACTAGGCCGGTCACTAGATGTGAAACCGGTCAAAACTAGTCTAGAAACTATAAAAAGAGCTAGAGAGCTCATTTTGGAGGTTGGTTCATTTTGGTTAGTGTGAGCTTAGAGCTAGTTTGAGCTTGTAAGAGTATTCTTGGGTAATAGAACTAATTTCCCACCTTCCATTGTGTCTTGCTTGTCTCTTCATTGTGTGTGTGTATGTGTGTGTGCATCGTTGTGCTTCTCACCTTCACTCTCACATCATCTCACGTTCACGATCTTCATATCACTCCTACCTCTCCCACGGATTGACATTAAGGAGGTGAAGCTTCTTAACGTGGTACTTACCATTGTGCTAGAGCAACACCAAATTTGGCGCCGTTGCCGGGGATCGAGTCTAAGACGAATGTGTGATGGTAAGAGTATAGCAAGAAGTGGCGTTGGAAGGTAAAAATTTCAGTTTTTTGTTGTTGTTTTTACTTAGTTTTTAGTGTTTTTCACCTTCCCCATACTCCATCTTCATCATCGCATCATCATCTCCATTTCCAAAAAAATCAAAAAATTCACCATATCCACCCATTCACCTCATTTCCCCTCATTTGTGCATGCGAGAGAGCGAGAGAGAGTCTTTGCGCTTGTATGTGCTTGTGTTTTCTTGAGTTTTCTTGCAGGTACAGAGCTTCAGAGCATCAGGAAAGCTTCCAAAAGGTAAAACATGTACTTTCTGTCAGAAATTTCCGAGTGTGGCGGACCATCGCGATGGTCTGCAACTTTCGGATTTTGAGGTAGGCGACCACACCACGAGGTAGGCGATCCTTGCGCACACACGGAACCACAGCTGCATTTTGAAAATTCATTGTTTGGTGGACCATCGCGATTGGCTCGGACCATCGCGATTGGCTCGGACCATCGCGATTGGCTCGGACCATCGCGATTGTGTCACACCATCGCGATAGGCTCACGCCATCGCGACGGCTCGGCCGGACCATCGCGACGGTTCGCTTTTTTGGACCATCGCGACGGTTCACTTGAGCCATCGCGACGGTCCACTTGGACCATCGCGATTGTTCAGCTGACCCCGCACCATCGCGATTGGCTCACGCCATCGCCACGACAGTGCCACGTGTCACGATAGACCATCGCGACGGTTCATTTTTTGGACCATCGCGACAGCCCAAAATCGGACCATCGCGATTGGCTCAAGCCATCGCATCGCGGACCATCGCGACGGTTCACTTCGGACCATCGCGATTGTCCACCTTTGACCGTTGACCCGCGCCATCGCGATTGTCCGCTTGTTCGAGCCATCGCGACGGTTCGACCTTACGCCATCGCGATTGTCCATTTTCGCGCCATCGCGACGGTTCACTTTGGACCATCGCGATTGTTCCCCGTTGACCGTTGACTCGCGCCATCGCGATTGTCCGCTTGTTCGAGCCATCGCGACGGTTCACTTCGGACCATCGCGACAGTCCCAGACCATCGCGATTGTCCACCCCCATCGCAAATTTTGGGCTCCAAATTTTGACCAATTTTGAGGGTATTTTTGAAAAATTTTTGGACCATTAGACTCATAGGAGACCCCTTAGCCTATATTGGAAGAAAAATTGGATTGTCAGTTTTTACCCCCCAGGGCCTGAACGCGTGTAACTTTCTCATCCGAAGTCCGTTTTTTGAGCTTAATAGCTCGTTAGAAAGCTCGTGACGAGTACTACGTGACCTCAACTGTTTTTTTCATAAAGGATACATCTATTTTTGGATATGCTATTTTGAGGTTCACCTAGTTTGGGACTAGAAAGCCAGGGGGCACACATTGAAAATTTGGGCAAAAAGGGAAGGGATTTAAAAGATGTATATGCTCAAGTGTTTAATCATCTTGTGAATTGGTCTAACATTGGAATTTTTTCCAGATCTAGCAAAGGCAATCAAAGGCAAGCAAGCAAGGCAGTGAAGACAGTAGAGCTTGGGAAGCACGGCTTCTTGGGCAACAGGGCATCAGAGCAACCAGAAAAGCCGACTCGAGGTTGGAAGATTACTCAACCCCCTCAGTCAATTCTTAGCTTAGGCTAAACGTTAGCATTGTGGATTAAAGACGATAGGAACGCCTCAAGTTCAAGATACTTAATTCTTTCAAGTTTAAGACTTAAAGTAAAGGTGTGTGTGACGAAAACCTAAAGAAAAGAATATAAGTCTGACGGAACGAAAACTTAAAATCATCACAAAAGTCGAATTCCTGACGCATATATTAAAACAAGAATCCAGAGAAAATTAAAAAAGAATTAAGAAAGTAATAACAAAGAACTATTGACGATCTAAGTGTGTAATTGAGTGAGCAAGGAAGGAAATTAATGAACCTTAGATCGGGCAAACATATAGGTAAGTCGGACAGAAGAAGCCTTAGATCATCAGAGGCTAGTGTGAGAACTACCGCTCGATCTTGGGCTCAGCAATTGAATAGTAGTTATCCCTACGAGTTGAGCTCAGAATCAAGTGATTCAGAAATGGCATTTAGCGCAGACAGACCAGAAGGAGGGTCTCATGTAGCATACCTAGAAAAACCCGAAGGACCCTATAGAACGCAATTAGAGTTTCTCCGAACCAACCGATTAGGTGCTCGCATCTATGAGGATGGTTTGCAAAGGCAAGTGGTGCAACTGCACAACCCTGATCAACCCATTGAATTGGAAAGGCCAGTGGTGAAATTTGAGAGAGACGCTTACATAGACAAAGAAGGAACCATGTACATTCTAAGTACGCAGCCAAACGATACTAATGAGTTTGGCACAATTCAATTAGAAACGGAAGTGAAATTGCAAGGAAAAGAACCATTAGAAGAACCTAGAACACCGAGAGGGAAATCCGTATTAACAAGAGTACTCATCCCAGAGTGGATCCCTCAAGATAACAGGAGCACCGAATTGTTTGTAAATAAAGAGACAGATGAAGCCTTTTGGAGGTACAGAAAGGAACACCCTGGTGAGATAGGCATCATTACAATTTATGAATTCAAGGACCCAGATACGCCTGGAAAGGTTGTATACCTGGATGAGACTTCGGAAAGAGTCTTTGTGGTGCCTGAACGCGCTAAAAACACATACACATGGAGAGGTGAATTGATATTCCCTCCATCCAGAACAAACATGAATGCAAATCAACAAGGGGCAGGAACTTCCTCAGCCCATGGAAATCAAAGAGAAGGAAATAAAGAGAGACCGGAAGTAAGCTTTAATCACCCCATAGGGAGAGATAGAACAACCACGGACACTAATAGAGCGGAGAGACAAAGAGATCATGGAATACCAGGTGGTAGAGACGATTTTCCTCTACCTAGACCACGTGAACACGCAAGAGTATTGAGACCCACACAGTTAGTAAAATCAATGAAGAATTACTTTGATGGGACAGGAGATCCCTATGACCATGTCGCAGAATTCAAGCAAGTACTGAGGGAAGAACAAGTTGAGGACATGTTCACGCAATACAATGCATTTGGAATAACGTTAAAGAATACCGCTTTAACTTGGTTCCAACCGTTGCAACAAAGGCAATTTAGAGACATCCATCACTTTTTAGAGTCATTCATCACTGAATTCTCTAAAAGTGGGATTAGGCATGACACGTCTTCGTTGATTCATAGCTTTAAACAGACCCCTCAGGAAACAGTAAGACTGGCAGGACGTAGGTTTAGACAATATGTCGAACGATGTCCAATGCAAGAGCTACCCTCACAAGCTAAACAGGTATCACTGTTCCTAGATGGCTTGTTGAGCGCAAAACTACGCTCCTATGTGTACCTAAAAGAACCCAGAACGCTAGAGGAGTGTGTAAGAATATGTATAGACATTGAGGACAACCTAGGAGATGAATTAGAACTCTCAAAGGTCTATAAAGACTCAGATTGTTCTTCTCTAGCATCCACAAAATTGTCTAATTCGATAGAGGACCTAGCAGAAAAAGTGGCCCAAAAACTAGGAGTTTCTAGTAAACAGGTGCCCAAGCTACCAACAAATGTACGTTGTTACACTTGTGGTGGAAATCATTTGGCAAACAGGTGCCCCAATGCACCTCAACCTCATGTCAACCCTAGTGGCCAATATTGCACAATTGAGAGAAGATACACGAATCATACGGCTTAGGACTGCCCTTACAACAAACAAACTGAGACAGAACTACCCGCAAGCATACCAGCAGCCAGGTAGGTATCAAGGCCAATACAATGCTCAGCCTTATTACTATAGGCCTCCTCAGAACTACCCATACCAGGCTCAACAGAGACCTCAACCCGTCCTAGTTCAGCAGCCACCCCCACCAGCGAATGTCATCTCAGTCAAATACGCTGCTGCAGAAGAGAACCTAAGTAGGGCCTTAGTGCCTTCTTCACCTTTGATCACAGAAAGTGACCCGAACTCAAACAGTTTTGACTCTACTCATGTAACTAGTCCACCCGCTTATTACACGGAGTCACTAGAACATGTGGAGACATATCATTATGATAGTCCACCAATGGAACCTAGTTGGGAGCCAGACTATGCTAATGTGATGTACGCAAACCCAAACCCACGGCCCCAACTGAGACAACAGAGACCACAGGGCCCTAGAGGACCATGCTTTAGGTGCCAAGGAGATCACTTCATAAAGGATTGTCCACATCCCCCAATAGCAAGGCAATCACCGTACTATAACATACAAGGCTTTTGTGCCGATTGTGGCAAAGAGCACATAATCAAAGATTGTCCTAAGAACCTAGTCAACACTACCAATGTGACACCGATCAACGTGATAGGTATTGTAAACAACGCAGATGGATCCAACCCTACATACGTACCTATCCAAGCTATAACCAAAGCCCAGGCACTCTTACAAAACCAACAGCTTAATCAAGAGAAAATAGCCGAAACTAGTGAAGTTGCAGAATCGAGTAGTAAAAAGACGAAATCTTGGAAAGATTCTAGGGAAAGAATCAAGAGAAAATGGAGTAAAAAGATAAGTGAGTTGGAAGGAAGTTTAAGGGAATCTAGAGCCAAAATACAAGAATTGGCTTCACAAGAATTAGATCAAGAAAACCCAGCTCAGAAATCAGGATCAGTTTTAGCGGAACCCATACCGGAAGATCTAGACATGATGTTTCGTGCATATCAGGCTAGAATAAAAGAGGGACCTCAAGTCACGGAAATGAGTAAAAACTACCCTCGAGCTGATCTAGAAATTGAGAGAACTAAACTGTGCATGAAAATGGTAGAGTTAGCACAAGCCTTGTTCGAAGCCTCTAGATATCTTAATTGGAATAACATGGCAAAACCGGAACTACACTTTCAAGGACTAATGGAGAGGCTAGAGCACTTGATAGAAAGCAAAGAGAAAAAGGATCAGCATAGGAACCCTATTGTCTCAGAGACACAGGAGAGGCATGCACCATCCTTGTCTCAAGTACCTAATACAGAAAGTCAAGACAACCTATCCTCCATACATAGGTACTCACATGAATTTTTGAGGGAGATCCAAGAAGAGAAATGGAGAAAGGAACAAGGAACCCATCCTCCTATTCAAGAAATAGACGACTTGCAGGAACAATTTCCCCAGGACATCCCCTCTATATATGATGATGTAGAGGTGGAGCAACTGAGTGAACCCACGGGATTTGAATCTAATTCTTTACAAGAATTACCTCAGTTCACAGGACCTTGGGAAACCAAGTCTATTAGTATGAGAGCACCCACGATAATAGTGAGGAATGAAGAATCAGTAATCCCTAGGAACACGGAAGTGATCAAGAACACTAGAGTACAGTGTAATCTCACTCTGGAGGAATTGTTAAAGGTAAAACCAGAATTGTGGAAGCATGTTGCAAATCAATTCCCTGAGCTAGCTACCACACCCTCTCAGATAGGATCACGTAAGAAGGTACCAGAGATACCCGTGGAAAAGATTGGAGACATAAGCGAAGGAGAGGAAGGTAACACATATCTTCCAATAACCCATCAGGGCTACACCACGAAAGCCATCTTAGACTCAGGAGCCGGAGTAGCCATCGCTACCACCGCTTTATGGAAACGTTGGGGTAAGCCAGCACTCAGACCCACCAGGATGAAGCTACAAATGGCTGATGGACACATAGAAAAACCATTAGGCTTACTAGAAGGCATATCTCTCACCACTTGTGGTGTAGAATTTGAGCATACCTTTGCCATTTGTGACTTTGCGAAAAATCGTGCTTATGAGATGATATTGGGACGACCATTCATGCGTCAGTTGCAAATTGTACAAGATTGGGGAACTAATTCTTTGTACTTGCAACATTTAGGAGTGACTACCAAAGTCAACCTTAAAGACTATTCACATAGAGATGTACCCCCAATACAATGGAATACCATCCATAAGACTCCAGTGGAGACGGAATCCGTGCACTCATTAGAATCAGACCCTTCTTGGTTGCATGAGGATACCCATTTATGGATGTGTAAAGTAGCCAAACAAGAGGAAGAAAGATTAGAAGCGAGGACCTTAGGTGTAGAACAACATCCACGAACCCTTCAAGATCCAGCCTACGCACCTGTAGTATTCCCAAACGAAGAATTTGAACCCCATGGTTGGGCGGAAATCCTAGCAACCATGGACGTAGCCATCAATGAAGAACAATGGACACCCCACTGTGACGAGGATGGCTATGACATTTCAGTTTTTACGATAGAGCCAATCATGGGCGATGCAATTTTAGAAGAGTGTGAACCAGACACTGATGCATTTGAGGACGCAAGCGATTTTGATCTAGAATCAATTCTCATGGACCCACCCTTTGCATCAGAGGAAGAATATTTCTACGAAGTAGAGACTCACACTCAGAGACATGAGGAAATTACGAACGAGGTAAGATTAGCCACGGGAGTGACTACTAAAAGTGAAGGGAAGAAAAGAAAGAAGAAAGAAACCATGTCAGAAAAAGAAGAATCTTTATTTGAAGTACCTGAGAATTTCAAGAAATATGAAATCGAAGATAGAAGAATCATGGTACGAATGCCCAATAGAAAAGAGAAGGACGGACAAGTATATGATAACCGAGAGAAAACCAAGAAAGTAATAGTTGCCATAGAAGGAGAAGAAGAAAAATGTACCTACATAGGGCATGATTTGACGACTGAAGAAGAAGAAGAGTTAGTTGCCCTATTGCGCGAATATAGAGATGTTTTTGCTTGGAGTTACAAAGATTTGAAAGGAGTAGATCCAGATATATGTTCTCATAGAATCCCTATGACTCCAGATGCAAAACCGACAAAACAGAAACCGTACACGTACAATGATAACTACGCTGCGAAGATTAAAGAGGAGATAGATCGATTGATAGAAGCAGGATTCATTTACGAAATTGAGCATACCGAATGGGTATCCCCCATTGTGGTTGTGCCCAAGAAGAATGGAAAATTGCGTGTGTGTATTAACCTTAAAAAAGTTAATGCCGCCACGATTAGAGATAGTTATCCTCTTCCTATCACGGAACACCTATTGGAGAGAGTTGCGGGCAAGGAAGTTTACAGCTTTCTTGATGGATTCTCAGGCTATAATCAAGTAGCCATTGCTCCAGAAGACCAACACAAGACGGCTTTTGCCACAGAATGGGGCATATTTGCATTTCGTGTAATGCCATTTGGCTTAACAAATGCACCCGCCACTTTCCAGCGACTCATGTGTCATGTTTTCAAGGAATTCTTACGCAAGAGCTTGGAAGTTTATGTTGATGACTTATGTGCTCATTCAAATGTAAGACAGACACATATTCCAGAGTTAAGACAAATATTTGACAAATGTCGAGAATATCAGGTTTGTTTGAACCCAGAAAAATGCGTTTTCATGGTCAGACAAGGCAAAATTCTAGGACACATTGTGTCAAAAAATGGAATCTCTACGGACGAGGAAAAGGTGAAGGTAATTGCAGAATTACCAAGACCAACTAATATGAAAGAGGTACAGGCATTTATGGGCCATTGTGGTTATTATAGGAGATTCATACACATGTATGCAATCATAGCCAAGCCTTTGTACTCTCTTTTGACCAATTTCGAGTGGACAGATGAATGTGAAAATTCATTCAATGAACTTAAACGACGCTTGTGCTCAGCACCTATATTGACTACCCCAGATTGGAGTAAGCCATTCCATGTACATGTGGATGCATCCAATTACGCCATAGGATGTGTGTTGGCACAACCCACGAATGAAGGTAACATAGATCTCCCCATAGCTTACGCGAGCAGACAATTGAACGCAGCAGAAAGAAATTACACCACGACGGAGCGAGAAGGATTAGGGATGATCTACGCTGTAAAGAAGTTTAGGCACTACTTGTTGGCCAACAAATTCAAGTTCTTTACAGATCATCAAGCCCTATAATATTTGGTCAACAAACCATGTAACACAGGACGACTGATACGTTGGTTTCTATTACTCATGGAGTATGATTTTGAAGTAGTAGTCAGGAAAGGAAAGACACATCTTAGAGCTGACCACCTTTCAAGATTAACCTCAGGAGAAGCTCCTCAAGGAGTAGCGGATGAATTACCAGATGCATACTTGTTTAACCTTGAGATAGCACCAGAATGGGCTAAGCCTATAGTCCCTATTCTGACGGACCCAAGAATCCTAGGATAAAGATCAAAGAAGGAGAGATTACCAAGTCTCAGAAATATCAAATAATAGCAGGAAGCATATATAAACAGGATAATCAAAAGATTCTTGCCTGTTGTGTAGATGACTCAGAACATGCGAATTGGTTGCAATTAGCACACATAGGTGCACTAAAGCAACATCATTCAAAACATCGAACATTACAGACTCTGCATAGATTAGGAGTATATTGGCCTACGATGGAAGCAGATGTCTACAAGTTGTGTAAGGAATGCCATGTTTGCTGTGAAAGACCACCGGTAGAGCATGCTACACTATATCACGTGTCTCTCACACCAGTTTGGAGTGAACCTTTAGTGACATACTTGAGGACGAACACATTCCCTCAAGGAATGACTTTAGCTCGACAACGTAGTCTAGAGCAGGAAGCTCACGACTATTCACTTATTGGCGATAATCTATACAAAAGAGGACGAGATGGATATTTAAGACAATGTGTTCATGAGAGCGATTATCTTAGCATACTAGAGACTGCACACCAAGGTGTTGCAGGAGGTCATTTTGGACCAGATAGGATAATCAAAGCCATTCTCTTTGCAGGATTATGGTGGCCCACTCTTCACATGGATGCACATACCTATGTAAAGAGATGTGATGTGTGCCAAAGAACTCAGTTTCCTACTCGCAGAGATGAAATGCCATTGAAACCCATGATGGGCGGACGTGCATTTTCTAAGTGGGGTATAGACTTTGTAGGACCCATCAACCCCCCTGCAAAAGGTACACATGCGGAATACATTATTGTTGCCACAGATTATCTAACCAAATGGGTAGAGGCAAAAGCCACAAAAAAGAATGATGCTCACACGACTGCAAAATTCTTATTTGAAAATGTCTTTACAAGATATGGACTGCCTATAGAGTTAGTGAGCGATCGAGGCACTCACTTTCTAAACCAAGTCATTGAATATTTGTTACAGGATTTTATGGTGATTCACAAGAAATCTGCACCATATCATCCTCAGGCCAATGGTCAGGCCGAAAGCACTAACAAGATACTGTGTACCGTACTGACGAAACTCGTGAACAATAAACGTTCAGATTGGGACAAACAGTTACACCACGCTGTTTGGGCATATCGAGTGGCCTACAAGACCGTACTCAATGCAACTCCCTTTCAGATGGTTTTTGGTCAGAATGCAGTGCTTCCTTTGGACTTCTTGATACCGACACTTAAGGTTACACAAGAACATCAGTGGACCGGCCATGAATTATCAGCAAGAATAATGGACTTGGAACGATTAGGAGAAACCAGGCTAAAGGCAGCAGTAGGAATATACGCAGCGAAGAAGCGACAGAAAGCATATTTTGATGCACATGTGAAAGATAAAGGCCTAAAAGAAGGAGATTTAGTTCTAGTGTATACTCTGAAACAGCACGCACGGAAGTTAGAAAAGCGAGGATATGGACCTATGTTGGCAGTAGCCTTGGTACATCAGGACCTACAAGACGTGAAAGCCAAAGAAGGGAGTCAGAGCGAAGGGACAGCACAAGCAAACAGGGCAGTCAAAGAAGATCTGGCAAGTAGGCCAATATTTTTTCAAGACACTAATGCAAATCAGAGAGATGGACATGCAGGGAAGAAGAGCAAGTAGGGAGCTTGAAGATATGTATGGTAGATCACTAGAAGAAATCCCTACAACAACAGTGATTTTTATCACTAATAATCATTGTAAATCTCATTTCACATTTTTGTAGCTCCATTTTGTGCAAGCCAAGGAGTCCTTGAGCTTGAGGAGCCTTAGAAGTAGTTGCGTACCAATTTTCATAATTTTTAGATCTCGTTTGAGCCCCCAAATAAGCCCTGGAACCTAATTTTTAACTAGGCCGGACACTAGGTCTGGACAGGGCCAAAAGCTAGTCAAAAACTATAAAAGGAGCTAGAGAGCTCATTTTTGAGGTTAGATTGTAATTGAAACGAACTTGTAAGAGCATTTTGAAAGTAATCTAAAAGCTCCATTGATTCTCGCTCTTTGTCTTGCCGTGTGTGCGCGTGTGTGTGTATGTGTGTGCATGCTAGTGTGCTTCTCACTCACGCACTTGTGCCACCACTTGCTCGAGGTCTTCATACCATCCTCACGTCTTCCCGGATTGACATTAAAGGAGGTG
Organism: Ceratopteris richardii; assembly: GCA_020310875.1. NCBI lineage: Eukaryota > Viridiplantae > Streptophyta > Polypodiopsida > Polypodiales > Pteridaceae > Ceratopteris > Ceratopteris richardii. The sequence goes on along the minus strand of CM035414.1, from coordinate 168,020,279 downwards.
CTACTCATCGTTGAGCTACACCAAATTTTGGCGCCGTTGCCGGGGATCGAGCTTTGAGGACGAGCGTGTGATGGTAAGACGTAGAGTTGACGCGTTGGAGTTGTAGGTATTTTCTTCACGCTCATCGATTTTCTTTTACTTTCTTCACCATCTTCATCACCATCATCATCATCACCATCTCCCACGTCCATCTCCATCATCGCAAAAATTTCAGTTTTTGACTATATCCCCATCTCCACCTCATTTCCCTCATTTCACTTGTGAGAGAGAGCGAGAGAGCGAATTTGCATGTGCTGTTTTTTGCATGTTTTGTGAGCATTCTGCAGGTACAGGCCGCATCATCATCCCCAGCACCCTGTGCAGGTACGGAAATCTGAGTAACTGCCTGTGTGTCGCCGAGCTCTGTCAATCGCGACCGACTGAAAACTTGCTCTAATTGCTAAACAAAGTGCATATCCATGACCTACAGGCCTAGAGCTTCCCAAAAATGTGTTTAGTTTTTTGAAATTCCACAGATTTCTGTCAATCGCGATCGCTCTGTCAATCGCGATCGACAAACCACGACGGACAGATCTGTCAATCGCGATCGACACGTCAATCGCGACCGACAGCCCACGACGGCTCTGTCAATCGCGACCGACAGAGTCAACGACCGATTAACCACAACCGACTGACTATACGCGTGACACGTGTCAATCGCGATCGAGTCATCAATCGCGATTGACTCATCAATCGCGACCGACACAGTCAACGACGGTTTGACCACGACGGACAGACCACGACGGCTCTGTCAATCGCGACCGACACGGTCAACGACTGTTTGACCACGATCGACAGACCCTCGCGACCGACCTGTCAATCGCGATCGACTCATCAATCGCGACCGACAGAGTCAACGACGCTTTGACCACGATTGATTGACTTTTCGGCCACGTGTCAATCGCGACTGACCAGTCAATCGCGACTGACAGCCACGACGGACCTGTCAATCGCGATCGACACGTCGATCGCGACTGACCTGTCAATCGCGACCGACAGACTTTGCGAACGCGTTAGAAGGGCAAATTAGGTCAAATTTTCAAGGCAAAGTGATTGGTCTAAATTGTGATTAAGTGTGGGACAAACCCTAGGGTGTAGTATTGCATCGTTAGGCCGTGCCACAAGCTACTCGAGTATTCCTGTTTGACCGTTAGCTTGTATTGAATCTTGATTTAACTCCCTAAACCCTGAACTGTCCTAACTTTTTCATACGAAAAAATCCAATTTTTGAGCTCTTGGGCTTGTTGGAAAGCTCGTGGCATATACTACACGCCCTCAACTGTTTTTTATAAAGATAATGCGTTGATTTTCAGAGAGGGTATTTTGAAGTTGACCATACCCAGGGGGCTCAAAGTCAGGGGTCTTTAGAATTATTTTCCTAAAAAGTCACAATGCAAATATGTGTATATGTTACATGAATGAAGTTGTTGGTTGTGCCCTTGAATCTAAGCATTGAGCTAACCGTGGGACTTTTATAGGTCCATTGAGAGCAACAGAGAGCGTACAAAGCAAGGTTTCTTTGCAAGCTTGAGAACCGGGTTCTTGAGCACCATAAAGCAAGGGATCAACAAGTAAGGTTGGATTATTCTCAACTCCCTCTGTCATTTCCTAGCTCAAGCTAAGAACGAGTAGAGATAGGAGTAAGCCAGGGCGACGATAGGCAGTTATCAAGTTGAAGACTATTAAAAAACTCAAGTACAAGCTAAAAACTTAGTTACGGTACTATCGATAACATAAAGGAAAAGAACATAACGTGGAACGATCAACCTGAAAGTACGAAGAACATTCAAGTGTTCCTGATGACGTGATATCAGACAAGACCATAAACACAATAATTAACTAAAAAGAATCAAGTGACTGGTACCAATTGATTGGCAACGAGGTTGTACTCTGGAATAATTGGGATAATCAGTTAGGCATATGAACCTTCGATCAGGACGACACCTAGCAAGGGAGAGACAAAGCCTTAGGTCTTCAGAGGCTAGCGTCAATCACACTGCAAGGTCCTGGGCCCAGCAGTTGAGCCACCACACATACTACCCTAGCTCTGAGACCAGTGAGTCAGAAATGTCTCAAGGCATGGACAGACCTACGGGAAGTTCAGGAGTGCCTTATTTGTACAGGGTAGAAGGCCCTTACAAAACACAACTGGAATATCTTAGGACCAACCGATTAGGTGCTAGCATCTATGAGGACGGCCTAGGAAGATCCGTGGTCCAGATTAAAAACCCTGACCAATCCATAGGACTAGAACACCCAGCTGTCAAGTTTGAAAATGGTGCATACCTGGACAAAGAAGGAACTATATATGTAGTCACTAGTCACCCTGATAGGACAGATGACTTTGGGAATGTAATCTCAGAAGCGGACTTAGGTGACCTGGAACAAGGGAACATGGGTGCGGAACCTAGAACCCCTCGAGGTAAATCAGTTCTCACTAGGATTATCACACCTGAGTGGGTACCCCAGGACAACAAGAGCATAGAATTGCTCCTCAATCGGGAAACTGATGAAGCCTTTTGGAGGTATAAATCCAATCAGCCAACTGATATAGGAAATATCATGATCTATGAGTTTAAGGATCCGGATAGCCCAGGTAGAGTGACCTACTTAGATCACACTTCGGAAAGGATCTTCGTGGTGACGGAAAATGATAGGCATGCCTACACTTGGAAGGGTGAATTTATTTTTCCCCAACCAAGATCAAATGTATCCTATGGTCACCCTGGAGCTGGAACTTCCCAAGCCCATGGTACGCAAAGAGACAGAAGTAGAGATAGACCGGAAGTAAGTTTTGCCAACCCAGTGGGCAGAGAAAGAACGAGAACAGAGACGAATAGGGCAGAACCTGAGATGCATAGAGCCCACAGGAACCAAAGAAACGTAGATGGATTCCCCCTGCCGAGGCCTAGAGAGCACACAAGAACTTTGAGACCCACCCAGCTAGTTAAGTCCATGAAGAATTACTTTGACGGCACAGGAGATCCCTATGATCATGTGGCAGAGTTCAAGCAAGTCTTGAGAGCGGAACAAGTGGAAGATCTGTTCACGCAGTACAATGCCTTCGGTCTAACCCTTAGGAACACGGCACTTACATGGTTTCAACCATTAGATGAGCGTCAGTTCAGGAGCATAGACCAACTCCTAGAGGCATTCATTGTAGAGTTCTCTAAGAGCGGCATAAGACACAATACCTCCTCATTGATCCACAGCTTCAAACAGACCCCCCAAGAGACTGTCAGATTGGCCGGAAGAAGATTTAGACAATATCTGGAAAGGTGCCCTATTTCGGAGTTACCCACATCGGCTAAACAAGTAGCCTTATTCCTTGATGGATTGCTAAGTACGAAATTGAGATCCTATGTGTATCTGAAGGACCCTAGGACTATAGAAGAGTGTGTACGCATGTGCATTGACATTGAAGATAACCTAGGGGAAGAACTAGAGCTTTCCAAAATCTACAAAGATTCAGATAGTGCATCTAGTCACTCTTCCACGCAGTCCACATCAATTGAGGAACTTGCCGAAAAGGTAGCTCAGAAATTAGGTGTATCGAGCAAACAAATCCCAAGGTTTGCCCCTGTGAAAAGATGCTATACATGCGGTGGTGACCATATGGCGAATGTCTGCCCTATTATGGCTCAACCCCAAGTAAACCCTAGTAGCCAGTACTGCACCATAGAACGGAGATACACCAATCACACCACACAAGATTGCCCATACAACAAGCAGGCAGTTAGGCAACCCTATCCGCAGCCCTACCAACAAGGCCGATACCAAAACCAAAATCCACCACCACAATATGCTAGACCCCAACAAACCTACCAACCACAATATCAGGCCCAACAGAGACCCCAACCGGTGCTAGCTCAACAGCCTCCAAACCCCTCTAACGTGATTCCAGTAAAGTATGCTGTTGCAGAAGAAAACCTGAATAGGGCCATAGTACCAGTAACCCCATTGATCTCGGAAAGTGACCCAAGTGACCATAGCTTTGACTCTACACATGTCGATAGTCCCCAGGCTTACTACATGCAGTCTCCAGAACATGGTGAGTCTTACTATAGTGAGGAACCAAGTGAACCTAGTTGGGAGTCAGATTACACGAACGTCATGTATGCAAACCCCAACCCCAGGCCTCAACCGAGGCAAGTAAGACCCCCATTCCCAAGAGGACCGTGCTACAGATGCCAAGGAGATCATCTCATCCGTGATTGTCCCTTACCCCCATCTACACAACCCCAGTCAGGGACTATCCAAGGTTCTTGCCAAGATTGTGGAAAAGAGCATCTTTTACGAGATTGCCCAAAGAACCCCAATAATATGCCAAAAATCACTCCGATCAATGTGATTGGTTTAGTTGTAGATTCCTCAGGAAGCGTCACTTCCACTGCACCAGTGCAGGTAGTCACTAGAGCTCAGGCATTGCAGCAAAACCAAGAGACAAACCAGGATAAGAACTCAGAGGCTAGTGAATCCGAGAGCATAACAAAGAAAAGGACTAGAGCATGGAAAGATAGTAGGGAAAGAATGAAAAGACAATGGGCTAAAAAGATGAGTGAACTTGAGGAAAGCATAAGAGAAACCAAAGCTAGGATAACTGAAATCACCTCTCAAATCCCCTCTCACAATACCCCGCCGCCACCCCTACCATCTCCATCTGACCCACCACCTTCCCCACCACATCATACAATTCCACCACCTCCTAGGGTAGGATCAGTGTTAGCTGATCCCACTCCCGAAGACATAGACATGATGCTTAAGGCATATCAGGCCAGAATCCAAGAAGGGCCAAACGTCACGGATCATGACAAGTGCTATCCTAGAGCTGACCTAGAGATAGAAAGAACCAAACTGTGCGTGAAAATGGTCGCACTGGCTCAGACTATGTTTGAAGCCAGTCGCCTTTTCAATTACTCGGGTTCAGCCAAAACGCAATTACATTTGGATGGATTCCTAGAGAAGTTAGAGAGGATAATTGCAAGATCTGACAAGGAAGAAAAAAATCAAGAAAAAGATAAAGCAAGCCGAAACATGAAGCATTCCCCGTCAGAAGTGTATGTGGCCAATTCCACTAAACCAGACTCCTTTCCCTCCTTAGAAAGATTAGAGAGGCTAATTGCACAGCCAGAAAAGGAGCCTACCCCTCAAAGAAAGGAAAGGGCAAGAGAATGGATAAGCCAGCCTCTTCAGGAAACCCATGTGCCTCCTCAAGGAGCCTATCTTCCTCCCCAAAGGTCACAGGAGCCTCCCTCGAAAGCTTATGAACCTCCACAGGTAACCCACATTCCTTCCCAGAGAGCGTATGAGCCTGTTCGGAAAAGTAATAGCATAAGTAATCCTCCCCAAGAAGCTTGTGCTTCAGCTATCTATGACAATGAGGAAAGAGTCAACGATAGAATAAGCCCTCCTTTCCAGGTAGCATATGTACCTAATTCTACGGAGCCAGACACTTCTTCTTCTATGAATCGGTTTGCACCAGATTTCCTACGAGAGATTCAAGAAGACAAATGGGATAACGAAAGTGAGGTCGCCCCTCCTTTTGAACTTGTGGATGATGCACATGAACAATTCCCACAAGACATCCCATCCATTTACGGGGAACATGAGAGTACTCAATCTCACGAGAGATTGGACTTTGAGTCCAATTCCATACAGGAGCTACCCCACTTCACAGGCCCATGGGAAGCAAAGTCCACATGTATGAGAACACCCACAGTCATGGTAAGGAACGACGACTCAGTCATCCCAAGGAACACGGAGGTAGTAACGAACACCAAGGTGCAACACGATCTCACTTTGGAAGAGCTGCCTGAGGATAGACCAAACGCGCGGAAATATGTAGCTAGTCAAGTAACTGAAATTGCAAAACCTCGTTCCCGGGTAGGATCCCATAGGACAGTACCGGAAATTCCCTTGGATAAGATAGGAGATATGTGTGAAGGTGAAGAAGGGAACACCTACCTTCCCATCACCTACCAGGACTACACCACGAAGGCAATTTTGGACTCAGGTGCAGGAGTTGCAATTGCCACTACCTCCTTATGGAAGCGCTGGGGCAAGCCAGCACTCAGGCCAACTAGGATGAAATTGCAGATGGCCGATGGTCACATAGAGAGACCCCTAGGATTGCTAGAAGGGATAACCCTCACCACTTGTGGTGTCGAGTTTGAACATAGTTTTGCTATAGGTGACTTCAGCAAAAATCATGCCTATGAGATGATTTTGGGAAGACCATTTATGCGACAATTGCAAGTAGTACAGGATTGGGGAACCAACTCCTTGTATTTGCAACACTTGGGTGTTACGACCAAAGTCAATCTCAAGGATTATTCTCATAGAGATGTCCCTCCTATCCAATGGAACCCCATCCATAGAGCCAAAGATGATACGGAATCGGTGCATTCCATAGGGTCTGGATCCTCATGGATGCATGAAGATACTCACTTATGGATGTGCAAGGTAGCGGTAGAAGAAGAGAAGAGAGAGAAAGCCAGAGAAATAGGTGCAAACGAAACCCATAGACCCATTCAAGACCCAGCCTATGCACCTGTAGTTTTTCCAGACGAGGAATTTGAACCCCATGGCTGGGCAGAAATTTTAGCAACAATGGACGTAGCCATCAATGAAGAACAATGGACACCTCACTGTGATGAGGATGGCTATGATATTTCAGTCTTCTCCATAGAGCCAATCATGGGAGAGGCAGTTCTAGAAGAATGTGAACCTAGCCTTGATGCATTTGAGGATGCAAGTGACTCCGATCTAGAGTCAATCATTATGGACCCTCCATTTGCATCAGATGAAGAATACTTCCATGAAGTAGAATTTCAACCCCAGAGGCATGGAGAGGTTACAAATGATGTAAGATTAGCAACGCATATGACCCCTAAGGAAGAAGGAAAGAAACGAAAGAAGAAAGAAGTCTCACCAGAGGAGGAAGAATCTTTGTTTGAGGTCCCGGAAAATTTTAAGAAATATGAGATTGACGACAGGAGAGTCATGATAAGAATGCCTAAACGAGAGGCACAATCAGGAGAGGCCTATGATAACAAAGAAACCACAAAGAAAATAGTAGTGGCCATAGAAGAAGGAGAGGAGAGATGCACGTATATAGGCCATGACTTGACAGAAGAAGAAGAGCATGAACTGATTGCCTTGCTAAGAGAATACAGAGATGTATTCGCTTGGAGTTACAAGGATTTGAAAGGTGTTGACCCTGACATATGCTCACACACCATCCCCATGACCTCAGATGCCAAACCCTCTAATCAAAAGCCTTATACATATAACGATAACTATGCTGCTAAGATCAAGGAAGAGATAGATAGACTGGTTGAAGCTGGATTTATCTATGAAATTGAGCACACTGAATGGGTATCCCCCATTGTAGTGGTGCCCAAAAAGAATGGCAAACTGCGTGTGTGCATTAACTTGAAAAAGGTTAATGCCGCCACGATTCGAGATAACTATCCGCTTCCCATCACAGAGCATCTCTTAGAAAGAGTGGCAGGCAAGGAAGTGTACAGCTTCCTTGATGGATTTTCGGGCTACAATCAAGTAGCCATAGCTCCAGAGGATCAGCATAAGACAGCCTTTGCCACAGAATGGGGCATTTTTGCTTTTAGAGTAATGCCATTTGGGCTTACCAATGCACCAGCCACCTTCCAGAGGCTGATGTGCCATGTGTTTAAGGAGTTCCTGAGGAAGAGTTTAGAAGTCTATGTTGATGATCTCTGTGCTCATTCCAATGTTAGACAAACCCATATTCCTGAACTCAAACAAATCTTTGACAAATGTAGAGAATATCAAGTCTGCCTGAACCCCGAAAAGTGTGTCTTTATGGTCAGGCAAGGCAAGATCCTAGGACATATAGTGTCAAAGAATGGCATATCTACTGACGAAGAAAAAGTGAGAGCCATAGCGGAGTTACCTAGGCCAAAGAATGTCAAGGAAGTACAAGCTTTCATGGGGCATTGCGGTTATTATCGACGATTTATACACATGTATGCAGTCATTGCAAAGCCCATGTACGGACTCTTGACAAACTTTGAGTGGACGGATGAATGTGAGAATTCCTTCCAAGAACTTAAACGAAGATTATGTTCAGCACCAATCTTGACCACACCAGATTGGAATAAGCCATTCCATGTTCATGTTGATGCATCCAATTACGCTATTGGATGTGTGCTTGCACAACCTACTGGTGAAGGTAATATGGATCTTCCAATTGCCTATGCCAGTAGACAATTGAATGCGGCTGAACGAAATTATACCACTACTGAACGAGAAGGATTAGGCATGGTATATGCAGTTAAAAAGTTTAGACATTATTTGCTTGCAAATAAGTTTAAATTTTTTACGGACCATCAGGCATTGTTGTACTTAGTAAACAAGCCATGCAATACAGGTAGATTAGTAAGATGGTTTCTCTTACTAATGGAATATGACTTTGAGGTTGTGGTAAGAAAAGGTAGGACTCACTTGAGAGCAGATCATCTCTCTAGGCTCACATCTGGAGAAGCCCCACAAGGAGTGTCAGATGACCTTCCTGATGCTTACTTGTTTAATTTGGAGGTGGTGCCGCAGTGGGCTAAGCCATTGGTACCAGTCTTGACATACGGGCCCAACCATCCAGTGGTAAACACACGGAATAGAGAGATCGTAAAAGCCCAAAAGTATCACATCATGGCCGGGAGCATGTACAAGCACACAGATCAAGGGATCTTGGCTTGTTGCGTAGAAGAGGATGAGTACGCTAAATGGTTGCAATTAGCACATGTAGGTGCATTAGAGCAACACCATTCAAAACAACGAACTTTACAGACTCTAAAGAGATTCGGAGTGCACTGGCCCACTATGGAAGCGGATGTCCAAAAGTTGTGCAAGGAATGCCCAATCTGTTGCACTAAACCACCTGTGGAACATGCCACTCTCTATCAAGTATCCATTGTGCCAGATTGGAGCGAACCACTAGTATCATTCCTGAGGACAAACACATTCCCTCCAGACATGACTCTAGCTAGAAAAAGGAGTTTGGAACACGAAGCCCAGGATTATTCACTCGTTGGTGATAGTCTATACAAGCGCGGTAAGGATGGTTACCTGAGACTGTGTGTCCATGAAAGTGAGTATCTTAAGATCTTAGAAACTGCTCACCAAGGCGTAGCAGGAGGACACTTTGGACCAGATCGGGTGATCAAGGCAATACTATTTGCGGGCTTCTGGTGGCCTACCCTTCACATGGATGCACATACCTATGTGAAACGGTGTGATGTCTGTCAGAGGACTCAGTATCCCATACGCAAAGATGAGATGCCACTGAAACCTATGATGGGCGGACGAGCATTCTCTAAGTGGGGAATAGACTTCGTAGGTCCTATTAATCCCCCAGCTAAGGGTTCTCATGCGGAATACATCATTGTTGCAACAGATTATCTCACCAAGTGGGTAGAGGTAAAGGCTACGACAAAGAACGATGCTCAAACAACTGCCAAATTCTTGTTTGAGAATGTATTCACGAGATATGGGCTACCTATAGAGCTTGTAAGTGATAGAGGCACTCATTTCTTGAATGAAGTAATTGAAAATCTACTCCAAGAATTCTTGGTAATACACAAGAAGTCTGCCCCTTATCACCCTCAAGCTAATGGACAAGCTGAGAGCACTAATAAGATTTTATGCAATGTACTGACGAAATTAGTGAACACTAAACGCTCTGATTGGGACAAACAGCTACACCATGCTGTTTGGGCATACCGAGTGGCCTACAAAACGGTACTCCAAGCCACTCCCTTTCAGATGGTATTTGGCCAAAATGCTGTGTTACCCTTGGACTTCCTGATCCCTACATTGAGAGTCGCACAAGAGTATGAATGGACAGGTCATGAGCTCTCCTCTAGGATCTTTGACCTTGAACGATTAGGAGAAACAAGACTGAGAGCCGCTGTAGGAATATATGCAGCCAAGAAGAGACAGAAGGCATATTTCGATGCCCATGTGAAGGATAAAGGCTTGAAAGCAGGAGATCTAGTCCTAGTCTATACACTCAAACAACACGCGAGGAAGCTAGAAAAGAGAGGCTATGGACCTATGATCATCAATAGGATCTCCATAAGCGGAGCAGTACAATTGGCCACATTAGAGGGTGATGTTCTCCCTAACTATATTAGCGGTTGTAGAGTCAAGTTGTATCAGGAACCACTCACGGAGGAAATGCTCAGCCGACTCAACACTGCTAAGAAACGCAAAGAGGAAGAAAAGCGCATTCGAGAAGAGGCTCAAGCAGAGGCTTTAGAACGCATCAGAAGGATGAAATTACGAAGGCAAGGTAGAGATCAGCCTGGAACGAATGACTATGCAGACCAAGGATTTCCCATAGCCATGTGTGAAGTTGCAGGAACAAGCTCGAATAGAATAATTGATAGACGTCCTTTCATAACCATAGACATAGGACAAGGAAAGAGTAGAAGAACCGTAAGAGCATTGATTGACTCAGGAGCTGCCACTAGCGCTGTTAAGTTGTCTTACTGTCAAGAGTTACAGTTAACTGTCCATCCTGTGGAAGCATACCTCATAGGATTGGGAGGCGTGGAAACCCCTTGCATGGGCGAGGTGGAACTTCCCCTCTACATTCACGAGGAGGCAATGAGCGTTAAAGTACTAGTGTGTCAAGATGAGGACCTCACTGAACCTCTCGTCTTGGGTCAAGATTGGATTTATGACCAAGCAGTCAATTTAAACCTAAGAAGTGGACTTCTCCAGGTTTGGGTCAATCATAGTCGAGTTACAGTAGAATTAGACAATCGAGCACTCAAGGAACTAGGAAAGGCACAGACTCCTGGTCCTTCCAGGGGTACACATGAAGATGACCATGCTGTTCTTGTCCAAAACTATGTGTTGCAGAGGAATGATATTCGCAAAAAAGGAGTCAGGAATGCAACGGAACTCCCTTCTTTTCCAAAGGCTAGAAAGAGGCAGCAACCCAAGATGGATCAAAGGCAGAAGAAGCAGAGTGCTACCTATGTCAGAGATCAAAAGTACCTGCGCAGCAGAATGTCCCAGCAAGTGAAACAAGTATGGGTACGGAAAGGCGAACACCCGGTTGCACTCAAGCCAACCACACGAGCAAAGCCTCTTATTAGTAACCAACAACACGACACTAATAAGAAGTCTTTCAGAAATTCTTCTGCTAAAGTAAAATCTATTTGGGTGCCCAAAAAGTCGCTGAAGGCAAGCCCACAATCAAAACAAATTTGGGTGCCTAAGGCTTGCTTGATGGCACAAGTAGCTACGCCGAGGCCACAACCTAAACAGCATAACGCAGCAACGCATACTGCCAGATTTCACTCGTTCTCGACACTCATGTACACACCAAAACCCAAGAGCGAACATGTAATCAATTGTAAATGGGTCCCAAACAGGCCTCGTTTTCAAACCACGACACCGAGAAAGCTCTGTAGAGACTCTCCGAAACCGAAAGCAAAGCCCATTCACTGCATTTGGCAGCCTAGGGCCTGTAATAAACCCCCCGACCCCAATTTGTAAATTCATAACCCACTTACTAACTGCAATAGTTTCCTAGGACAACACAATCACTAACTACACACACTGTCTTCATGCACTTACTAACCACTAACTCACCATCTACCTTATGTTAATGTTGTAACGGGGACAACAACGGATTTATTTTGTCCATTACGATGTTAACACTTGGTTCTATATTCTCACAGAACCAATCAGCAAACAAGGCCATGGCAGAAGCAGGTACCAGCTCTCAAGCCGGATCTGGTCCCCAGATCGTGGACATAGAAACACTTCTCCTTGAGCCACGTCTCACTGCAAGACCGCAAGAGCTTCAACAAGTGCATGTGCTCCCCATCCAGGATCCTCCTCAAGGACACACTTCTCAAGTAGGTAAGCATGCGCATTGGTTCAGTGATGTTGCTGGACCACTGGGCGATGGAACCTACTTCTGGGAAGCAGAATTGGAGTTCAATGGCAAATGGGGTCGATACCACTTTTTCACACGCGAATTTGAAAGCTACCAAAATGCCGAAGTCATGAGATCAGTTTGGGTCAAAGCAGGTGTGGAAAGTTATTTCAGGACTCACTTACCAAAGCTGGATTTTTTACGATGCTCTTATCTGATCAGTACCATCACGCCAAGCAGAGCCAAGGGCGGCGACAGCACCTTTGTGCTGCCATCACTGCTGCCGGGTAATGAGCTCAAAAGATTCAAGTTGACCCTCAATCTGGTAAGAGAAGCGTTGGGTATGTATGGCATGCACATCCCAACAGAAAAGGAAACCATGGTTCCAGGTCGAATGAAGCACAAGGATCTTAATAAGCTCAAGGACATGGTGGCGATGACACCTACCATTGCGCTTCATCTGCGAACCATCATGCAACATTTTGCGTTTCCCGCCCAAGAACGATTCACAATGCCCCCGAAAAAAATATGGTTCAGTTTATATCTAGCAGAAACCGAAAGCCTGCCCATCAATGTGCCACACTGGATCATAGACCAGATCCACCTAGCACATCAAAGGTGGAACAAGAAACAGAAGAATGTGCTCCACGGGTGTTGTGCTCTGACCAGAATAATCTATAGATGCTTGGCTTATGACGTGCCTGTTCAGCGGGCACTCGTATGGTCCCGAGTCCAAGAATTCCAAAGAGGACTATCAGCAGCAGGTCCCCCATCAAAGAAGATGAGGGGGGGAGTCCAACTACCCTGTGCCCAACCAAGGGGAGCTACCGCTACACCAGAAATCACCCCTCCCCAGACACGACGAGTTAGGCCATTCACAATCCGGCTACCAAGACCAAGCACGGAGGGGCCTAATCTGGTGTTTCCACCCATTCCATCCGATTTGGAATTCCCGCAGGGATTTACTCTTGAGGACCTCACGGATGAAGAAATTGCCAGATTAATCTATGACTCTAACCTCGAAGCGGAAGCAGCGCGAGCTCAGGAACCACAACCCAAAACAACATCGGCCCCCACCCAACCCCAAGTTGTAGAAGTCGATGTAGATGAACAAGAGGCAGGAGGAGACGAAGAAGAAGCCGACGAAGAACACCATCAAGAATATGACGAACTCTCCGAGTTAGCAAGTGCCCCAGCATATTCGGCACAAATCAAGAGACTATATCGAACCATACGACTGGTTCAGGAACAGCATAAGATGTCTCTAGAACAGGGCAAAAGACTCATGAACGACTTGCTAGCTGAGGAAGGTGTGGACGAGTTGTTCATTGAGTCCATGAACCTTCATGCCGATGCCGTAGGACTGGATGAGGCCATTCATGAGGCAGTGGCCTACATCCACAGGTTTGAAAAAAGAGTTCCCGTTCGTCCCAGGAGGTCCGGGAAGCAAATTCACATCAATACATCAGCACCAGGCGAGTCAGCGCAAGCAGAAGCATATCACGAAGCATCGTTGTCACCACCATCCCCACCTCACACTACACAATTCACTCCACCACAGGACACTAGCACCACCACATCCACTACCACTACCATTGTCATGGGCATCCCACTCTCTCCGGGAATCCATTACGGGGGAGTCACCATGCCCACCTTCACCACCCTATTCACCGATGTCACATCCACTCCACCCACGATTCCCATCTACACCGTCACTCAAACAGTTGACACGATGGAAACCTCACCTGCCACAGCACCACTTCCTCCCCCCATGACACCTTCCTCACCTATACCCCCTCCACCCACATCTCCGCCTACATCCACATCATTCACCTCTCCCATTCCCGCCCCCATTCCCCCTGCATCTTCACCCTTCCCATCATTATTTAATGTAAATAACATATTTTTAGCATTAAACCAATGTGTATACCAGCTCCAGCATGAGTACAAAGCTCTGGACAACCGATATCAGCAACTGGAAACGCACCATCAAAACTTACAAAGACAGTTTCACATTCTACACACAGAAAATGCAGAACTGAATCAACGTTACACGACGCTTGAGCAAGCTCACCAAACATTATTGGCGGCACCCCAACCATCGACAGAATCAGGTGCCAAACAACTAGAAGCTTTGCTCGAGGTATACCAAGCCGATAATCTCAAAGTCCGGCGTAACCTGGCACTTCTCAGAAAACACATGGCGGCCGCCCTTGAGGAAAACAAGAGATTGCAGCAGCAAAATGAAGCAAATCTAGAAGCTGCAATGGAAGGCTCTCCACACGAAATTGATCCAGAGCAGTTTAAAGCTGTGCCCTCAGAGACAATGAAGACCATCTTGGACAGCTATGCAGATCTATTAGAAGCTCATGATGACTTGGAAAGGGAACGGGATGCGCTGCGCAATCAACTCCAAGAGCAACAGACAGCACCCAAAGTCACAGAAACGACCACGACTTCAGAGGAAGTCAAGGCATTGAAAGAGCAGGTGGCCGAATTACAGGCAAGATTACTCACACATGAAAGGCAACCCTCTCCAGTTGTCGAACCAGAACCCGAGGATTTGGTACCCATCGAGGTAGATGAGACGTATGAGGAACCTTACGTTCCTATGCCAATGCCAGGTGGTGAACAAACCGCAGAAGGAATGGATACGCTAGAAATCGAAGTACCTGAGTGGCTCCAAACACTAGAGAAAACGGCATCAACTCATGAAGATCGAGTGGCAGTTCAAATCCAATCTATGGCAAAGATAGAGGACACTATTATTAAATCAGAATACTTCCGCAGCATGTCCCACCATAGATGGATCGGAACCAATGATGATCAATACGTGCCCTATTGTATACTCCTGGCGGACTACAATGCAGAAATCCAACATAGATGTGGCAAACCTCCAACGTTTGCTACACAATTTGGGCCAGATGATATCCCAGAGAGCGCCAAAAAAGGATCCATTCATCAACCCACTTGGAGGATCCGACTCCTCGAAACCTACCCGGAGATGGTTCGCACCTGGACGAATATGCCTCTTTTTATTAAATATAACCCTTGTTATGTTCCTGTACTCCGCAGACGCACATGGCCAGAGTTTACCATTGCAGTCAAGACTATCAAGGGATGCGCCAAATGGTTAAACTACGTCTATCTAGCACCCCCTCAAGGGCCTCCCACCGTCAATTACATGATTTCCACTATACGGCACTGGAGCATCCGATTAAGGAATACCCCTGATGTAATGGCCCAGATGTGCATGAAAATTTTTGAGTTAATGCTTATTACATTCAGGACATTCAAGAATATCAAGGACCCACACTTCTCAGGCGTCGGATTCCTTACAGGAAACCAAGATTTAGTTTATGACATGAGCACCACTCCTTCCATAGAGGTGATATACGCTTGGCACGCCAGAATAAAATACCTCCCAGCCTGCTTTAAACAAACATTCGAAGAGATGTTCATAACAGGGTTCTGGGAATACCACTCAGAAATATTTGTACCCAGACCCTCACATCTCCTCCATTTATTTGCTGTGGAGCGAACCATTCACTCAGAGCAGTTACGGGTGCCACATCCAGATGTCCCAGGGCCAGTCAATTGGGATGCATTGCTGACAGATCTAGCAAGGGGACTCAGGTTAGAAGAACACCACCTCGCCGCCGATGTTGTACAATACTACGTCCAAAAAGCAGCTAGACAAGGGTCTGTCAGGGGCGACAGACGCGAGAGTGGGGGGGGTGTTGGCAGTAGCCTTGGTACATCAGGACCTACAAGACGTGAAAGCCAAAGAAGGGAGTCAGAGCGAAGGGACAGCACAAGCAAACAGGGCAGTCAAAGAAGATCTGGCAAGTAGGCCAATATTTTTTCAAGACACTAATGCAAATCAGAGAGATGGACATGCAGGGAAGAAGAGCAAGTAGGGAGCTTGAAGATATGTATGGCAGATCACTAGAAGAAATCCCTACAACAACAGTGATTTTTATCACTAATAATCATTGTAAATCTCATTTCACATTTTTGTAGCTCCATTTTGTGCAAGCCAAGGAGTCCTTGAGCTTGAGGAGCCTTAGAAGTAGTTGCGTACCAATTTTCATAATTTTTAGATCTCGTTTGAGCCCCCAAATAAGCCCTGGAACCTAATTTTTAACTAGGCCGGACACTAGGTCTGGACAGGGCCAAAAGCTAGTCAAAAACTATAAAAGGAGCTAGAGAGCTCATTTTTGAGGTTAGATTGTAATTGAAACGAACTTGTAAGAGCATTTTGAAAGTAATCTAAAAGCTCCATTGATTCTCGCTCTTTGTCTTGCCGTGTGTGCACGTGTGTGTGTATGTGTGTGCATGCTAGTGTGCTTCTCACTCACGCACTTGTGCCACCACTTGCTCGAGGTCTTCATACCATCCTCACGTCTTCCCGGATTGACATTAAAGGAGGTGCTACTCATCGTTGAGCTACAACCTATGATCATTAACAGACTTTCGACTAGTGGAGCAGTACAGTTAGCCACCTTAGAAGGAGATATAATGCCTAATTACATTAGTGGCTGTAGAGTCAAGCTATATCAGGAACCTCTTACTGAAGATATGCTTAGACGACTCACGTTGGCAAAGAAGCGTAAGGAGGAAGAAAATAGAATACGAGCGGAGGCTCACGCAGAAGCCATAGAACGCATTAGGCGCATGAAGCTAAGAAGACAAGGACTAGGGAGAGAACATTATAACCATCTGGAAACATCACCCAGATATCCCATGGCCATGTGTCAAGTAAAGTCAACCACTCATCCTAGCATAGTGGACAGAAGGCCATTCGTTACAGTTAGGCTAGAACACGGTAACCATAGCCAAGAGGCTTTAATTGACTCAGGTGTTGCGACTAGTGCGATTAGATGGTCCCACTATAAGGATTCAGGAATAGAAATGCGGCCAATGGAGGCATACCTCATAGGCTTAGGAGGCATGGAAACCCCTTGCATGGGTGAGGTGGACCTTCCTATCCTCATAAAGGATGTGACCATAACGGCGAAGCTACTAGTGTGCCATGATGACGACCTGATAGAACCCCTAATCCTTGGCCAAGATTGGCTATATGATCACTCAGTGGACCTAAATCTTAGACAAGGCTCCTTACAGATTGGAACCTTAGAGCAGAAGCGAGTGATACCGCTTGACTTCCCTAACGGCATTCCGCTTGACGGTTGTGACCCTAGACCCTATGAAACACATGCAACGGAAGACCGGAAGATCTTTGATCAGCTCAGTCACGCTACGTCTACACCAACCCACTCGGGCTTGGCAATAGACAGTTGTCAATCAGAAGGACGACAGGAGATCTTCCCTGGGACTTCCTGCAAACTAGTAGAGACAGTTACCCAACTGCAAGGGCAGATGGACATAATCAGTGGTCAGGTGGGTTGCATCAGCGGACAAATGAGCACGACACCCTGCGGTGCTCATCCTTCCAAACTTGTTGCGGACTGGCCTAGATTAAAGTTAAATAAGGCATCACTTCCTAATGGGCAGGTCACGCAAGTGTTGGATCTCCCTTCTTTTCCAAAGCAGAGTGTCCATCCGACCTCTCAACCTCAACAACAACAGAGTCAACCACGATGAAGGAACCCAGACCGACGGCAGTATCAGAGGAAACAACAAGGAAAGCAGTTTAGGCCACCCAAAGGAAGCGGCACCAGACAAATATGGGTGCCAAAAGGGCAAAGAGCACTGAAGAACTCCAACCAAATAGAAATCGACAAGAAAAAGGCAGTGCAGAAACAGAATCGATATCCACCATCCCCTCGACCTCCTTCTACAGGTCCGAGCATCCGACAAATGTGGATCGCCAAGAAGTACCTTACCCATAGACCCACGCCCACGCAGATTTGGGTACCCAAACCATGTATCATAGCTCAACCCATAAGCCATGTAATATATAACCCCCACAACTCATTTCATCCCTCGATACCACCACACCCGACACCACCCTTTGCCCCTCAGCAGAAACCCACCACCCACTCCAAGATCCTTAGGAAATGGATACCGAAGCGTGTCCAACCGTCTTCCCCTAACCCCATGTCTGACATAACTACCCCCCCCGACGAACATACAACCTTGTACTAAATCATTAACCTTTAAACCTTGTATAAATTCATCCACCATCATCACACATCACTCGTAATCTCACCTCAGCAAGAAATGTATGCATGATCTGAAACATGTAGGTGTCTAGAGACCTGCACTAGTGCTGCAAAAAGCATTGCATCCATCACATCACAGCATGTGGCTACACGGGTTACGCATCAGTTATGGAAAGGGATTGCGGTCTCACTTTAATGGGATCATAATTAATTTCCATGCTAATGTGTTAATCTTTTGTAGCAGATCTTTCTCATTAGCGCATCAGTCACCATGCAAACCGACGAAGGAACATCAGGAGCAGGCCCCAGTGTAGCGGCAGTACCACTCAACGTGCTACGAGCAGAATCCCACCCGACTGCTCCACCGCCGGAATTTCAGGGGTTTCCAGGACCCATGCCTATCGATAACCCTCCTATGGGCTACACCGAAAAGATACACAGAAAATCTCATTGGTTTCAGGGCCTTGCAGGACCCCTTGCGGACGCGGACTTTATATTTGAATCCTCTCTGACATTTGATGACCGCACGTGGGGAAAATACCAGTTTTTCTCCAGAGAGTTCGAAGCCCTACAGAGCACCCAAGATTTAACTCACGTTTGGGCCAGAGCAGGCTTCACAGAGTATTTCAGTGATCCTCTGCCCAAACCGGATTTTTACAGGTGCTATTACTTAATCACCACTTTGCTGGCATCAGAGAATAAGGACATCCCAGGAACCTTCATATTGCCTACTCTAGTGGATGATCCACCTTACAAGAGATTTTACCTATCTAAGGATTTAATCAGAGCAGCCATCAAGATTCATGACACCCACACACCCACAGATCGAGAGAGATTAATTCCAGAACCGATGAAACGTGGGGATGTCACGAAGTGGGAGGAGATTTCGGCAATCACACCTGAGCTGTCAAAGCCACTAAGGATATGCATGCAACATTTCGCATTCCCAGCTCAGGACAGATTTACCATGCCCCATAAACGAATCTGGTTCGGATTGTATTTGGCATGCACGGGACCTCAAACTGTTGATCTGGCAAGCTGGATCATAGACCAAATGTATTTGGCACAGCACAGATGGGAACGCAAAAAAGTGCTTAACGGATGTTGTGCACTCACTAGAATTGTGTATATGTGTTTGGCTTATGACTTGCCGATCGAGCGTGCATTAATAGGAGAAGAACTGAAGGCATTCAAAGGAACGACGAAGAAAGCCAGGAAGCCCAGTCGAACACGGGCAGGCAAGCGCATGCGAGGCACCATCCCTTGCCTTCAAGTGCCAGAGTCACCATCACCACAACCTTCTCCGGAGCGACCACAGACAGAAGCTGCTCCCATAGTACAACCTATTCGCATCAGGTTGTCCAGACCAGTGGTTACGGAAGGCACCACTAGTACCGCCGCACCTCAGGCAGCTGCCACCACAGAACCCACCACCACAACAGCAGAAGCTCCCACCACTATTGGTGCGGAGGCTTTTTCTTTTCCAATACCACATATGGAGGCAGACCCTATAAACACAACATTTGATTTTGAGATGCCTGATGCATTCTCAAACGAATTCCAGTATTCAGAAGCACAGCTGTTCTCACAGGAATATGAACGCCCGAGCTACCCTACCACACCGCGAGATCTCCCACAGGGACAAGCTGTGTCGAGCTCGGGAGAAGAAAGAACCGAAACAGACGACGACGAAGGCGACGATGAAGCCAGCCAGGGCTCACATGACGGACAGACAGAGGGCCAAGGCCAACAAACTGACGCACACGGCGACACCAGCACATATGAAGATGAGACTTTCGAAGCCGCAGCATACACGCTGGCCATAAAAAAATTATATCGTACCATGGAGAAAGTCTGGGCACGGAAGAAGTTAACTGAAGAGGAGAGCCAGGCATTAATTGAACAGGAACTCATCTCCGGAGGATTCGAAGACGCATACATCAAAGGGTTCAGAGAGTTAGTCAAATCAGTAGGATCCAATGAAGCACTCAGGTACTTACAAAGAAAGCAACTACCACAGTTTGACCCCCGCCGAGTGCGACTACTTTCAAAGCCCGGAGAGTATATTCGCGTACCAACAGGAGCTCAATCTTCAGCACAAGCCAGGGAGGCACGCCTCGTCCCCGAAAGTTCATTGACCGCAGAACCCATCCTTGTAGATTCCCCACCACGTCCCACTGTTGTACATACCACCACTATCCTCGAAATAACATCCACCCCTTCTACTCCTCTCTCACCTCATCTTTCACCAACCCATCTCGTATCCCCCGCACACCCACCTGCTTCCCCCACATCCACACCTGTACAAGGCAACATAGCCACAACCTTTGCCCTGCCCATTCAGACCACCATGCCCACACCCAACCCTTTGTACCTACATGTTAACCCCTTCACCCCTTCATCTTTCCCCGCGTTTCCCCCACCTCTAAGACCCCCATTCCCCTTTCTAACCCCACTAACCTTCTCACCAGTCTCACCTCCCCAACCTACCATAACCCCTATTTCCCCGTTTCACCAAGCTGCTCCAACCATCCCCCCTGTAAACTACTCTACATTTGTAAATCCCGTATTCACACCTACACAACCACCCACAATCACACCACTTTTCACAGTCACAACACTAAACACGTCCAGTGACATGGACATCTCACCACCCACGGCACCACCACTCACTTCACTCCCGGCACAAACATTTTTAGACACATCACAATTTTCCACGATCACCACTGCATCCACCGTCCCAACCCCATTTCCCATTCCCGCTGCATCTACTCCCACTGCATCCTCATTTAGCACTTCACTACTACTATCGCCCACCATAGACACCGCCTTTCAACACATGTTCACGTGAATGACACAAGTCCGCGATGAGTTTGCATCACTTGGCACCAACTATCAACAGCTGCAGAGAACGACGAATGAACTACAAACGCAGCTTAATTCATTATCAATTGAGAATGCCTCACTCAACAGCCGATACCAAGATTTACGAGAGGCCTACCACAAATTAGAACTAGAAAGTGAGGAGAAAACAAGGGAAGCCACGACGGATTTGGACAACCTGCTTCGAGCCCAGACCGTCCGCAATGCTACGCTCACTAGAAATATGGGCTTACTAAGAAGACACTTAGCCGCAGCAAAAGAGGAGAACCAGAGACTCCAAGAGCAGAATACAGAGAACTTGGAAGCGGCATTGGACCACCCAGAACATCCCCTAAGTCCGAGCAGATTCAAGGCAATCCCATCCGAATCAATGCGGATGTTGCTAGATGATCATGTGCGATTGCTCGAGGACTATGATCGTATGAACGAAGAACATCAAAAGTTAAAGGAAGATCATAAGCTACTACAGCTCAGAGAACCGGCAACACAACAAGTACACGTAGCAGCAGAACTACCAGCACCTGCGGACCCTGCCCGTGAAATTTTAGAGGAACTCAACGCACTCCGGGCCCAGGTAACAAATCTTGAATCTAGAATTGCAGTCTATGAAGCACCACCAAGGCCAGACTCCCCACCTGAGCTACCAGCTGAGGAAGAAACCGTCACTATCCCGGTGGAGGAGACATTCGAAGAGGCATATGAACCGATACCCATCCCAGGCGGATGTGTCACGGCCGAAGGCCAGATGACCTACGAATTACCTACCCCCGCGTGGATGAAGACAGTTGAAGAACTCGGAACGACACACTCGGCCAGAGTAGAGGCACAGCTACATGCCATGGCCATAATTGAAGAGAAAATTTTACAGTCACCATTCTTTGCTCAATTGGCCCCGCGACGATACATATCTGGGCATGAGCTCCAATATAAACCGTACTTCATGTTAATGGCCGAATACCAGTTAGCCATAGAGAAAGAAACAGGTATGAAACCAACGCATGCCACTCAATTCGAGCCAGAGGACTTGCCACCAAGGGCGCAGAGAGGTGAAATCCTTCAACCAGACTGGCGTAAAGATTTATTGCAAAATTATCCAGAGATGATGAACACGTGGGTAAAAGCGCCGCTGCACTTAAAATTTAATCCGTGCTGGGGACCAGTAGCACGACGCCGCTCTTGGACTGCATTCGCTATTAAGGTACAAAACAATAAGCAGTGCCAAGACTGGTTGAACTATCCCTACTTCAAGCCACCAATCGAGTTACCCACAGTAGGCTACATGATGGCGACGATCCGCCACTGGCTCCCTAGGTTAAAGCATATGGATGATATTGCCGCGCACATGACTGTCAAAATCTTTGACATGATGCAGATGATCTTTAAAGTCTTCCGACGCATCAAGGCTCCCCATGTAAACACCCCGGGCTTCGAGCATGGCAACTTTGATTTAGTCTATGATATGAGCACAACGCCATCGCTACGGGTGTGTTATGCCTGGCACTGCAGGATCAAATACCTACCGGCATGCTACAAGCAGACATTCGAAGAAATGTTCACCACCGGCTTTTGGGAGTACCATTCAGAGGTATTTATAAGCAGGCCCACACACTTATTGCAATTATTCGCCTATGAACGAATGGTGTACTCCACACATTATCAGCTCCCACCACCAGACGAGCCACAACCTATCGACTGGGAGAAACTCGAGGCTGATCTAGCCCGAGGCATTCGTATATCAGAGCACACCCTCGCTCAAGACCTCCTACAGAACTACATCCGGCAGACCTCACAACAAGGTTCTGTCAGGGACGACAGAAGCGAGAGGGAGGGGGGTGTTGGAAGCAGCCAGAGGCACAGACGCCACGGAAGCATGTAAAGAAGGAGCAGGGAGCCAGGCGGATCAATTTTTCAAACAAATATATTTCTTATTAATTCTCCAAACATTCAACAGTGATTGTTATCACTAATTGTAACATATGTATCATAGAAAACCCCATTTTGTAATCCATAGCTCCATTTTGTGCAAGCCGAGGAGTCCTCGAGCTTGAGGAGCTTAGGTAGAATGCTCGTACCAATTTTCGTTATTTTAAGACATCGTTTACCCTTCCAAATAGCCTCTAGGACTTATTTTTTAACTAGGCCAGTCTAGAAACTATAAAAAGAGCTAGAGAGCTCATTTTGGAGGTTGGTTCATTTTGGTTAGTGTGAGCTTAGAGCTAGTTTCAGCTTGTAAGAGTATTCTTGGGTAATAGAACTAATTTCCCACCTTCCATTGTGTCTTGCTTGTCTCTTCATTGTGTGTGTGTATGTGTGTGTGCATCGTTGTGCTTCTCACCTTCACTCTCACATCATCTCACGTTCACGATCTTCATATCACTCCTACCTCTCCCACGGATTGACATTAAGGAGGTGAAGCTTCTTAACGTGGTACTTACCATTGTGCTAGAGCAACAGGTACCCAAATAGACTTCACTTTCGCAGAAGAAATAATGAAGGACTTCTTATTAGTGTCATGTTGTTGACTACTAATAAGAGGTTTTGGCCGTGGGGTTGGCCTGGTCGGAACAGGGTGTTTGCCTTTTCGCCTCCATACTTGTTTCCACAGCTGAAACAATCTGCTTTGCTCCTCTTTTTGGCATCCAGTATAGGTAGTGCTCTGCTTCTTCTGTATTTGATCTGTCGTTGGTTGTTGCAACCTTCTAGCCTTTGGAAAAGAAGGGAGTTCCGTCCTCTCCCTGACTCCGTTGTTGAGACAAGCCTCTTTCTGCATCATACAGTTTTGGACAAGAATAGCATTGTCAACTTCATGTGCGCCCCTGGAAGGACTAGGAGTTTGTGCTTTGCCTATTTCCTTGAGTGCCTCATTTTCCAATTCAACTGTAATTCGGCTATGATCTACCCATACCTGAAGAAGTCCACTTCTTAGGTTTAGGTTGACTGCATGATCATAGATCCAGTCCTGACCCAAGACAAGAGGCTCAGTGAGGTCCTCATCTTGACACACTAGTACTTTGACTGTCATCACTTCGTCTTGAATGGAGATGGGAAGATCCACCTCGCCCATGCAAGGGGTCTCTACACCTCCCAATCCTATGAGATATGCTTCTATAGGATTGAAAGTTAATTTCAATTCTTGACAGTATGACAATTTAACAGCACTAGTGGTTGCACCTGAGTCAATCAAGGCTCTTACAGTCTTTGCACCCTTTCCTTGTCCTACTACGGTTATAAAAGGACGTCGATCAATTATCCTATGGGAGCTGATACCTAAAGCTTCACACATAGCCATGTGATATCCTTGATCTGCATATGCATCTGGCCTAGGTTGCTCTCTGCCTTGTCTTCTTAATTTCATTCGCCGTATGCGCTCTAAAGCTTCTGCTTGGGCTTCTTCTCGAATTCGCTTTTCTTATTCTTTGCATTTCTTAGCAGTATTGAGTTGACTTAACATTTCCTCTGTGAGAGGTTCCTGATACAACTTGATCCTGCATCCGCTTATGTAGCTTGGGAGAACATCGCCTTCTAGTGTGGCTAGTTGCACTGCTCCACTTGTTGAGATTCTATTAATGATCCTGGGTCCGTAGCCTCTTTTCTCCAGTTTCCTCGCATGTTGTTTCAAAGTGTAGACTAGTACTAGGTCGCCTGCCTTCAATCCTTTATCCTTAACATGGGCATCAAAGTATGCCTTCTGTCGTTTCTTAGCTGCATATATCCCTGCAACCGCTCTCAGTCTTGTTTCTCCTAATCGTTCAAGGTCAAAAAGTCTAGAGGAGAGTTCATGACTCGTCCATTCATGCTCTTGTGCTACTTTCAATGTAGGTATTAAGAAGTCCAAGGGTAGCACTGCATTTTGGCCAAATACCATCTGAAAGGGGGTGGCTTGGAGTACCGTTTTGTAGGCGACTCGGTATGCCCAAACATCATGGTGTAGCTGTTTGTCCCAATCAGAGCGTTTATTATTCACTAATTTGGTCAACACATTGCACAGAATCTTGTTTGTGCTTTCGGCTTGCCCATTAGCTTGTGGGTGGTAGGGGGCAGACTTCTTATGAACTACCAAGAATTCTTGGAGCAGATTTTCAATCACTTCATTCAAGAAGTGAGTGCCCCTATCACTTACTAGCTCTATAGGTAGCCCGTATCTTGTGAATACATTCTCAAACAAGAATTTAGCAGTTGTCTGAGCATCGTTCTTTGTCGTAGCTTTTACCTCTACCCACTTTGTTAGATAGTCTGTGGCAACAATGATGTATTCAGCATGTGAACCCTTGGCTGGGGGATTAATAGGACCTACAAAGTCTATTCCCCACTTAGAGAATGCACGTCCACCCATCCCTTGGCTGGGGGATTAATAGGACCTACAAAGTCTATTCCCCACTTAGAGAATGCACGTCCATGTGAAGGGTTGGCCACCAGAAGCCTGCGAATAGTATTGCCTTGATCACCCAGTCTGGTCCAAAGTGTCCTCCTGCTACACCTTGGTGAGCAGTTTCCAAGATCTTGAGATATTCACTCTCATGGACACATAGTCTCAAGTAACCATCCTTACCACGCTTGTAGAGATTATCACCAATGAGTGAGTACTCTAGGGCTTCTTGTTTTAGACTTCTTTGTCTCGTCAAGGTCATGCCTTGAGGGAATGTTTTCGTCCTCAGGAAGGATACTAGTGGTTCACTCCAATCTGGCACTATGGATGCTTGATAAAGAGTGGCATGTTCCACAGGTGGTTTAGTGAAGCAGATTGAGCATTCCTTGCACAACTTTTGGATATCAGCTTCCATAGTCGGCCAATGCACTCCGAGTCTTCTTAGTGTCTGCAGGGTTCGTTGCTTTGAGTAGTGTTGCTCTAACGCTGTCAGAGAGATTTCTCTCTCCCCATTCAAATGATGAAGAAGACATTACACGCATAGTGGATCGAATATGCAGATTCAGATGGTGATGGAAGGAATGGATGATCTTTTGACCAACGGCAAGGTTCATTAATTGTGGTCACATTACACATGTAAATAGTAGAACATGTGGAAATAGATGATTAAATATTGGAGAATTAGCCATTGAAAATTGTTTTGTTTTGGTTATCACTACTTTAACCATTAAAGTGAACGCTTCACGTTAGAAAGGGTGACGCATGGAGAGAAAAGAAAGGCATGTGTAAAGAGACTAAAGGATGGCAGAGAGGAAAAAGAGCGGGATCCGACAAGCAACGAAGAGTTCGATGATGTTGGCTGCAGTGCTTCAATAGTTCGCTTCTTCAAGTCTTGCTTCATCCAATTCGCGTTCATCATCCAGTTTTAGATTCAAGATTGGGTTGTGGGGATTGTCCCACCATTGGTAGAAGCAGAGCGCCTGTTGTTCGAGCAGATGAATCACATGAGTTCTTCTGAATTTTATACCAGAGTGTGCTCCATTGCAGTCGCATACACATGCAATGTAATTTAGTGTTACCTGATTCCTCTCTCCGACATTGATCTACTCTCCGTATCCAAGCGAAAGAATTCCAGTAGAATGTGGCGAACCCAAGGCGCTTGGTGACTTGTATTGGCATGCGAGCGTATGGTCTGCATCACGTTCAGTGGTAATTTAGGAAACACATCTTTGCAGCTTCCCCTCAAATTCTCTTTGTGTTTCTGTGCGCGCTTGCTCGTGTCCTTGTCCAGTCTCTTTCAAGCGTTGATTTGACAAGCATTTTAGAATCTTCTGTAGTCTGAAGGGTCGTACAACACCGATTCTGAAGATGGGAGCGCTATTTTTGGAGGAGGAGCGCTGGAATTCATATATCTGTTGGAAAGATTGAAAGGTGTTCACTGTTCGAATGGGTCATAGGCTTTACATTTGTTAAATTGCTGCTATTAGTTTTATTTGATATGACAAGTTTATTATCCTTTTGGTTGCTTATGCACTCTCGATCCCAAGTTACTTTGGCTGCGGAGTTTTTTTTTATAAAATAGATATTGAGAAGACTGGTCAGACAACATCGGAAGCGCAGTCAAATTATAGCTTTGTAACCACCAAATTTAGTCTATGAAATGCAGGAAATGCAGAGAAGGCTTTGATCGGGATCTCAAGAAAACCCCTACAAATATGTATAGCTTATCATCTGGAGCCCTCAGTCATTTGGAGCTGCGTAATCTCTGACATATAGGTCAATGTGCCATTGAGCACTATTTCAGTGATGTTGAGATGGAGCCGCCAGCCAAAGCGCCATCTGACCAACCATTATTGTTAACATCTTCATCAAACGAGAAGGTGATTATTATTGCAGTTTTATCTACAACCGTCCTAACCACTCTGTATACCGCAGTGTTCTTGCAAATTATTCTATAAAACAAAGCATTATACTTTAGTGTTGTGCTGCTCTGTTTTGGTATGGATGGTTATCTGTTAGTATGTGCTCAACTATATCCTTGGAATGCTTTCTAATATATTTAGAAACAATATTTGATCTTATATAAATTCTTTAAAACAATCTTGCTCCATTTATCGTAAAGATATGTTTAAACGTGATATATATTTCTGATTTAAATATAAAATCTATTCAAAATATGGTTGTTTTAAGAATAGCTTTTTTATGATCAATAACTAAAGACGTATTATTCATCATATCCTTTTCATTGTAATGATTAGATACATGGATACTCTTTGATTGGATACATCTAGGAGAACGAAGAAAATTATTGTGAAATCACGATATACCACGTATTTTCTAGTATGAAAAGATATGTTTTTTTTTTTACAACATTGTGAAGAACAATTCCAAAGATCATATTGGGTGAAAACAAATTTATGAGAAAGTTCTATTTTTTTTTCTCTCTTTGAGTATTATCTTACCTGAGATTGCTCCAAGCACCCCGCGTGCGCCGTTATTGTTTGGCGGTCGCCCTGATCCACCGACCGTTGCCTTTCGCGCCGACATTTGGTGAACTCGACGTGAAACAAGCGGCATTGCGACTCAGGTGCATCCGACGGAAAACAAATTCCAGGTATTTAGATTTGAAATTTTCTGGCTTGCATATAGTTAAAAACAAACATGAATTCGAATGTTGAAAACCTTCTGCATGAAATGGAAGCACGATTAGTTTCATCTATAGAATTAAAGCTTAATTCCAAGTTTGAGTCGTTAAACTCGTTTATTTCAATTTTAACTACAGTAGTATCTGATTTTAATGCGAATCTTAAGTCAATAGATACTCAATTTGATCAGGAGTTTAGGAATTTAGAAGGAGTTCTTCATTATGAACTATCAAATTTAAATGAACAGATGGAAACATTAGCAAATCATGTAAAAGAAATCTCTTCATTCAAAACTATTGGTCAAGACATTGCAAGTTTAAAAGAGAACATTGACAGGTTAAACAATGAAATACATGATAATGCTACATGGGAATGCAAAGATAGCTATCAAGTACGAGTTCAAAGTAGATCTATGTCTTCTATTGACCAAAACCCTTTACCCGATTATAGAAGAGTTGATCCTAGGGCATTATATCAAAGACCAAAGAGAACTGTAAGATGCTTCTGGTGTGACCAACTAGGTCATACTTATAGGAATTGTCTGGCCTATGAGAAAGCATGTAGGCAACACTTGGTATTAGAAAATGAACACAAAATCTGTGATTATCATACGAAGGATCCTTTACACTTGAACCTAGGTAGAGGTGGGATGGTAAAATATTTTGAACAAAAACAAGTAAGATCAAGATCAAACAAACAAGTGAAAAAACACTGGGGAGTAAAACGTGAAAATACCACAAAATCTAATGATCAAGACAATAATATGATGGATAACCCACAAGTTGAACTGATGATGCAAGATACTAAGCCAAATGATAAGCAAGAACATTGGAGATCAACTTATGAGAAAATAGGAAAATATGAAAAAATTTACATAATATTTCAATTGATTCTGATGATCAATCGCTTGAAGATGGGAAAATTGAAAAGATGGAAGAACAAGTGAATCTTGAAACTGGCAATCAATCTAATACTAAAGGGAAAATTGAGAAAACTAAACAACTAAGTAATGCAAATGAGAATGCAAACAATGAGACAAATTTTAATGAGAAAGAACAAGAAATTTTGGCAAAAATTATCAATCAAGTTACACAAAACATGACGAAGTCAACAAAAACCATTAAAAGGAAGAATGAGTTATGTATGCAAGAAATTTTTGATGTTTTGTGTTAAAATTATTGTTTCTTACTAATGCGTTTTGACAAGTTATTTTGACAAAACTGGTACAAGAAGCCAAATTGATAAGAGATATGTTATGATCAAGTTTATGATTGTTTATTGAATGTTTTTTATCCATGACTGATATTTATATGGGAGTTGTATCTCTCCCTCATCAAAAGATAATTATGAATGGGAGTTACAACCTACTTCCTCAACAAAAAGGTATTTATATGGGAGTTGTATCTCTCCCTCATCAAAAGATAATTATGAATGGGAGTTACAACCTACTTCCTCAACAAAAAGGTATTTATATGGGAGTTGTATCTCTCCCTCATCAAAAGATAATTATGAATAGGAGTTACAACCTACTTCCTCAACAAAAAGGTATTTATATGGGAGTTGTATCTCTCCCTCATCAGAAGATAATTATGAATGGGAGTTATAACCTACTTCCTTATCAAAAAGGTATTTATATCGGAATTGTTTTACAAAATTAAAATTATGAATTTCATTAATGATTTAAATATTTCTTTTCTAATCAATGTTTTTGAGTGGTTTAATGCAGGTCAAGCAAGAAAAGATAAATTGATGGAAGCTACAAAATTTGGCTTAATGTTACTTTGGGGGGTTTACAGATGAATTATCTAGATGTTTTGAATTGAAAAATTTGGTTTAAATATGCTAATACTTATGTTTTTTTTCACGAGTTTGTTTTCAAGATATTTTTCAGGTTCAAGATGAAGAATGGGAATTTATGGACACCCAAGATTTTCTTCAAGAGTAGAATATGAAAACCTTTTACTTCCAGTTTTGCACCATTTTATTTAAGCGTGCATTTCAAGTATGCATTAAATTATGTATGAACACATATTGAGTTTTGCCCTTAGGTGCACGTTCATTTGCACCATTATCAAATTGTAAAATGCATTATGAAATCTGTGAGAAAGTTCTAAGTATAGGAGAAAGAAAACCTCTTCATCAAAAGCTTTTACCTCTTATGCACCATAATTTTGAAAATGCACATAAAGTATGCATGTATTAGGGTCACACTACATGACCATGCATCAAGGCACGACCTGATCTATACCCATGCACATACGAGTGACTGTAAGGATGAATGTATAATCACATTGCTATGTATGAGAGCGAGTGCACCAACCTCGTCATCAAAAGCTATTTTTCTTATTGATTGCACCATTAATTTTATACATGCATTTTCAAGTATGCATTGATAGGGCTAATTACACAGCCGTGCATAAGGCACTTCAATTTTTTTAACCCATGCACATGCTATGAAGTTGATCATCAATATGCAGGTCTTATTTGGTGCATCCGGAGGAAGCACAGGTTTGGTGGGGGCGAATGTCGGAGAGATTTCTCTCTCCCCATTCAAATGATGAAGAAGACATTACACGCATAGTGGATTGAATATGCAGATTCAGATGGTGATGGAAGGAATGGATGATCTTTTGACCAACGGCAAGGTTCATTAATTGTGGTCACATTACACATGTAAATAGTAGAACATGTGGAAATAGATGATTAAATATTGGAGAATTAGCCATTGAAAATTGTTTTGTTTTGGTTATCACTACTTTAACCATTAAAGTGAAGGCTTCACGTTAGAAAGGGCGACGCATGGAGAGAAAAGAAAGGCATGTGTAAAGAGACTAAAGGATGGCAGAGAGGAAAAAGAGGGGGATCCGACAAGCAACGAAGAGTTCGATGATGTTGGCCGCAGTGCTTCAATAGGTCGCTTCTTCAAGTCTTGCTTCATCCAATTCGCGTTCATCATCCAGTTTTAGATTCAAGATTGGGTTGTGGGGATTGTCCCACCATTGGTAGAAGCAGAGCGCCTGTTGTTCGAGCAGATGAATCACATGAGTTCTTCTAAATTTTATACCAGAGTGTGCTCCACTGCAGTCGCATACACATGCAATGTAATTTAGTGTTACCTGATTCCTCTCTCCGACATTGATCTACTCTCCGTATCCAAGCGAAAGAATTCCAGTAGAATGTGGCGAACCCAAGGCGCTTGGTGACTTGTATTGGCATGCGAGCGTATGGTCTGCATCACGTTCAGTGGTAATTTAGGAAACACATCTTTGCAGCTTCCCCTCAAATTCTCTTTGTGTTTCTGTGCGCGCTTGCTCGTGTCCTTGTCCAGTCTCTTTCAAGTGTTGATTTGACAAGCATTTTAGAATCTTCTGTAGTCTGAAGGGTCGTACAACACCGATTCTGAAGATGGGAGCGCTATTTTTGGAGGAGGAGCGCTGGAATTCATATATCTGTTGGAAAGATTGAAAGGTGTTCGCTATTCGAATGGGTCATAGGCTTTACATTTGTTAAATTTCTGCTATTAGTTTTATTTGATATGACAAGTTTATTATCCTTTTGGTTGCTTATGCACTCTCGATCTCAAGTTACTTTGGCTGCGGAGTTTTTTTTTATAAAATAGATATTGAGAAGACTGGTCAGACAACATCGGAAGCGCAGTCAAATTATAGCTTTGTAACCACCAAATTTAGTCTATGAAATGCAGGAAATGCAGAGAAGGCTTTGATCGGGATCTCAAGAAAACCCCTACAGATATGTATAGCTTATCATCTGGAGCCCTCAGTCATTTGGAGCTGTGTAATCTCTGACATATAGGTCAATGTGCCATTGAGCACTATTTCAGTGATGTTGAGATGGAGCCGCCAGCCAAAGTGCCATCTGACCAACCATTATTGTTAACATCTTCATCAAACGAGAAGGTGATTATTATTGCAGTTTTATCTACAACCGTCCTAACCACTCTGTATACCGCAGTGTTCTTGCAAATTATTCTATAAAACAAAGCATTATACTTTAGTGTTGTGCTGCTCTGTTTTGGTATGGATGGTTATCTGTTAGTATGTGCTCAACTATATCCTTGGAATGCTTTCTAATATATTTAGAAACAATATTTGATCTTATATAAATTCTTTAAAACAATCTTGCTCCATTTATCGTAAAGATATGTTTAAACGTGATATATATTTCTGATTTAAATATAAAATCTATTCAAAATATGGTTGCCTTTCGCGCCGACAACGCACCTACATGTGCTAATTGCAACCATTTAGAGTACTCATCCTCTTCCACACAGCAAGCCAAGATCCCTTGATCTGTGTGCTTGTACATACTTCCTGCCATGATGTGATACTTTTGTGCTTTTACTACCTCTCTATCCTGTGTGTTTATTATTGGATGGTTAGGCCCGTATGTCAATACTGGAACTAATGGCTTAGCCCACTTCGGCACCACTTCCAATTTAAACAAGTAAGCATCAGGAAGGTCATTTGACACTCCTTGTGGGGCGTCTCCAGATGTGAGTTTAGAGAGATGATCTGCTCTTAAGTGAGTCTTCCCTTTCCTCACCACTACCTCAAAGTCGTATTCCATTAGTAAGAGAAACCATCTTACTAATCTACCTGTGTTGCAAGGTTTGTTTACCAAGTACAACAATGCCTGATGATCAATAAAAAATTTAAACCTATTTGCGAGAAAATAATGTCTAAACTTTTTAACTGCATATACCATGCCTAATCCCTCTCGTTCGGTGGTTGTATAGTTCCGTTCAACAGCATTCAACTGTCTACTGGCATAGGCAATTGGAAGATCCATATTACCTTCACCGGTAGGTTGCGCGAGTACACACCCAATAGCATAATTGGATGCATCCAGGGGGACATGGAATGGCTTATTCCAATCCGGTGTGGTCAAGATTGGTGATGAACACAATCTTCGTTTAAGCTCGTTGAAGGAATTCTCACATTCGTCAGTCCATTCAAAGTTAGTCAACAGTCCATACAGAGGCTTTGCGATGATGGCATACATGTGTATAAACCGTCGATAATAATCACAATGCCCCATGAAAGCTTGCACTTCCTTGACGTTCTTTGGCCTAGGTAACTCGGCTATGGCTCTCACTTTCTCTTCATCAGTGGATATGCCATTCTTTAACACTATGTGTCCTAGAATCTTGCCTTGCCTGACCATAAAAACGCATTTTTCTAGGTTTAGGCAGACTTGATATTCTCTACATTTGTGAGAGATTTGTCTGAGTTCAGGTATATGGGTCTGTCTAAGGTTGGAATGAGCGTAGAGATCATCAACATAGACCTCTAAATTCTTCCTCAAGAACTCTTTAAACACATGGCACATCAATCTCTAAAACATAGCGGGTGCATTGGTAAGCCCAAACGGCATTACTCTAAAGGCAAAAATGCCCCATTCAGTGGTAAAAGCCGTCTTATACTGATCTTCTGGAGCTATGGCTACTTGATTGTAGCCCGAAAACCCATCAAGGAAGTTGTACACTTCCTTGCCTGCTACTCTTTCTAAGAGATGTTCTGTGATAGGAAGCGGATAGTTATCTCGAATTGTGGCTGCATTGACCTTCTTCAAGTTAATGCATACACGCAACTTTCCATTTTTCTTGGGCACCACTACGATGGGGGATACCCACTCAGTGTGCTCAATTTCATAGATGAATCCAGCTTCAACCAGTCTATCTATCTCCTCTTTGATCTTGGCAGCATAATTATCATTATATGTATATGGCTTTTGCTTAGAGGGTTTGGCATCTGAGGTCATGGGGATAGTGTGTGAGCATATGTCAGGGTCCACTCCTTTCAAATCCCTGTAACTCCAAGCGAATACATCTTTGTACTCTCTTAGCAAGGCTATCAATTCGTGCTCTTCGTCTTCCGTCAGGTCATGGCCTATGTACGTGCATCTCTCTTCTCCTTCTTCGATGGCTACAACTACTTTCTTCGTGGTTTCTTTGTTATCATAGGCCTCCCCTGATTGTGCCTCTCGTTTAGGCATTTTGATCATGACTCTCCTGTCATCTATCTCATACTTATTAAAATTTTCCGGGACTTCAAACAAAGATTCTTCCTCCTCTGGTGTGACTTCTCTCTTCTTTCTTTTCTTTCCTTCTTCCTTAGGGGTCACATGTGTGGCTAGCCTTACATCATTTGTAAGCTCTCCATGCCTCTGGGGTTGGAATTCTACTTCATAGAATTATTCTTCATCTGATGCAAAAGGTGGGTCCATAATGATTGACTCTAGATCGGAGTCACTTGCATCCTCAAATGCATCAGGGTTAGGTTCGCATTCTTCTAACACTGCCTCTCCCATGATCGTCTCTATGGAGAAGACTGAAATGTCATAGCCATCTTCATCACAGTGAGGTGTCCATTGTTCCTCATTGATGGCTACATCCATTATTGCTAAGATTTCTGCCCAGCCGTGGGGTTAAAATTCTTCGTCAGGAAAGACTACAGGTGCATAGGCTGGGTCTTGAATTGATCTATGTGTTTCTTTTGCACCTATTTCTCTGGTCTTTTCTCTTTTCTCCTCTTCTACTGCCACATCCATAAGTGGGTGTCTTCATGCATCCATGAGGATCCTGACCCTATGGAATGCACCGATTATGTATCATCTTTGGCTCTATGGATGGGATTCCATTGGATAGGAGGGACATCTCTATGAGAGTAATCTTTGAGGTTCACTTTGGTCGTAACACCTAAGTGTTGCAGGTACAAGGAATTGGTTCCCCAATCCTGTACCACTTGCAACTGTCGCATAAATGGTCTTCCCAAGATCATTTCATAGGCATGATTTTGCTAAAATCACATATAGCAAATGTATGCTCGAACTCGACACCACAAGTGGTGAGAGTTACTCCTTCTAACAACCCTAAGGGTCTCTCTAGATGACCATCGGCCATTTGCAATTTATCCTCGTGGGCCTGAGTGCTGGCTTGCCCCAACGCTTCCACAAGGAAGTGGTAGCAATTGCAACACCTGCGCCTGAGTCTAGAATGGCCTTGGTCGTGTATCCCTGATGGGTGATAGGAAGATATGTGTTTCCCTCTTCGCCCTCACTCATGTCTCCTATCTTGTCCAATGGTATTTCTGGCACTGTTCTCTGGGATCCTACCTGGGAACGAGGTTTGGCTATTTCTGGCACTTGTTTGGCTACATGTTTCCATAGCTCTGGCCTTACTTTGAGTAGCTCTTCTAAGGTGAGGTTGCACTGTACTTTAGTGTTTTTCACTACCTCTGTGTTCCTAGGTATGACTGAATCTTCGTTTCTTACCATGACCGTGGGTGCTCTCATACACGTGGACTTAGCTTCCCAAGGGCCTGTGAAGTGGGGTAATTCTTGTAGAGAGTTAGATTCAAAGTCTAATCTGTTGGAAAAACAATGTCCCACTAGTGCACTATTTGTCCAGATTTTACAGCATGTATATTCTTTAAAATCAATACTTGTACAACTAAATGGTTGGGCACCGTGGTTACAATGTCATCCTCCCATCGTGTCCACCCGGGATCAATACCCGGCGGCAGCAGCGACGCAGATCGCTTATATTTTTCCATATGCTTTTCATAAAGCAACGGACAGCGAAGACAAACGTCAACGGGCAGTTTTAGCGAACGGAATTGTTTTTGCTTTATTCACATAGCGATCACGGAAGCGTTTACCGATGAGTGCTTTATCATGTGCTTTTCAAGGTATAAGAAACACTATATAACAAGTGCTTGGGCTCACTTCTATTCATCCTTCACCTAGGATCAACACAAGATTTCTAGAGCTTGGACCTCAGTAGAGGTGGTGTTTCTTCTAGCACATGGGGCAGCCATGGTGCTAACTTGAAGCATGTTGAGGAGCAGCTATGGAGTTCTTCTTGGTGATTCTTCTTGGAGAAGATGAAGGGTGTGCTCACACTCTAGCTCATGGAGAGGATGTCATCTCTTGTTCATGGCAAGAAGACTTGGTCATTAGCAGCTTGAAGGTGAGGATCGCCTATCTACATGATGTATTTGAAGATTGTCTTCTACAGGAAGATATTAGGTTGAAGATTATCTTCTACAAGAAGATGTCTCGCTACTTCAAAGACATTGGATGGGACCATCTACATGGCGTATTTGAAGATCATCTTCTACAAGAAGATGTTAGGTTGAAGATTGTCTTCTATAAGAAGATATCTCGCTACTTCAAAGACATTAGATGGAGTTTAACATAAGATTCACATCTTATGTTAAAGTATTCAGGTACATGTTCTCTTTATGCACACAGGTACTACTTGAAGTTTATGGAGGCTGTGGCGTTCATATCAGAAGGAGTCCTATTCGGCATAGGTACAAGAGAATTAGTACTTATATGCTTTATGCATATTTGATGAGGTGTTTGAGAAGGTGTGTTCACATGAGTTTGAGGATTTCCGTTCATACTGATCCTTCCTCTTTCAGTCACTCATATTCACTCTTCTATAACCTATAAGGTCACACATCTCATATATATTCAGATTACTGCCCATACATCTGAATATGTTTGTTACATTGTACATTCACTCATTCATCTATTTCTCATCACATAGAATGGTTGAGAATTTTGCTCCCACATTGTACATTGAACATTGGTATATATGATACTATGAGTAAGCGATGACTTACGTAACACCTTACACATGTCGTCTATTCTTTCTCTATCTTTATCTCATCATCTGTATGATTAAGTTGTGGTATGTTCATGTTTTGTCAATATGGAAGATTGCTAAATTAATGTTGTATATACTGGACCTATGGAACCATGGACCTGTGACATGAGCCTAAGGGCCTACCTCACTTCCAACATTTGGTATCAGAGCACTAAGGTTTTGGTTTCAGAACTTTAGATCTTTGGCATCAAATTCATTAAGGCTCATTCATATCTCAGGTTCCCAAAATTCCAGATTTACAACATATGATTTGAAAGCATCTTCTAATATTTGACATCTGACATACACACTTAATCTAGATGAGTAGAGATTTGAGAATTAGACAATTCAGTTACATGTGTATTCATCAGTGTGGAGTATGAAGTTGATGATCTGTTAGCAGCCGAATATTTTTGGAAGAGTATGCAAATACTTTACAAAAGTATTGTTTGAAGACCCAGACTTGATGAAGAGAAGACTACTTCAAATTCAAGGAAGAACAATGGTTTAGAGAAGATGAAGGAATCAGATCGACATCAAATCACAGGTATCAGTTTCTACTATCAAATTATCATTTGCAGGTCATGTCTTAGAAGAGCAGTTATGAAGAGATTTGAAGATTTCAAGGAGTTCTTTTATACGCTTTCATCATTTGAAAGTTAAAGGCTACATCAAAACAGGTATCTAGAGGTTTTTCTAGAGAGTTTTGAGAAGATCTCTTTCATGGCAAGAAAGTTCATCTAAGAAGACAAGTGCAGAGATGAGATGAGTTTTGTTTTCAGCCAATTTTCTGTTGTAAGTTGGTTGGATATCAAAGTACAAATGTATCTAGAGAAGGTAACTCTAGAAGGGCAATTCATCATTCAGACAAAAGATTGGTGAATTTAGTCATTTCAGACATTTGAAACAACATTTTGATTCAGAGATATGAGGAGATGATAAAACATGTTTCTATATTCAACTTCCATTTATATACCATGTTTGTTTTATCTCTTACTCTTAGCATTAGAGAAAGAGAAAAATTCAGTTGAAGAAGTCAAGAGTGTTTGCTACTTCAAGATGAAGAGAACAAAAGGTATGGAAGAGAAGTTTGAAAATGTTGACATCATCAGGTGGAAGAAAGATGCAGAAAAAAAAGTCCATCATTTCCAAAAGAAAAGTAAGGCTTCCTTTTCTCATATATTTTCCATATACTTTTCCTATTTTATCCTCTACACCCAAAGACAAGTCTACGAGAACATCTTGTTTAAAGAAGAAGCAGTTTCTTGTTTTGCATTACACTTGGTCATGATTTAGTAGATTTGACAAAGAATTGCATTGAGAGAAACAAAAGCACTCATATGTGTATGAGTTATGTTGAAGCTTTTGAGCAGGTAGCTTATATGTTCCCTCAAAGAATTCTTGGAGTGTCAATACAGAGCTACTTGGTATATGACAAGTTGCAAAGAAGTATATTTCTTCTTTATCTAACTCTTGAGGTAAAAGAGTTTTTTGTAGCAGATGTTGAAGACTTGGGTTGAGGTTTTATGTTTGGAAAAGGTTACCTCATATTCAGTACTTTTAGAAAACTTCAGAAAATTCAGACTTGTTGATGTACCAGTCAGTTGAAGAATCTACTTTCTATGATTGTCTTGATTTTTTGGATACATGCTTGTATTCAAAAAGGTGTTCCATTAGATCCTATCACTTGATTGAAAAGTGGAGTTAGCCAAAAGAAAATCAAGCAGGTACTATCACATTTCACCCGGGTAAAATATGAAAGTTATGAAGTATCAACTTGTAGCTTTTGGAGTTCTCAAGGTGAGAAGTTTGTCCACTTATGTTTCAAGTAGGAATTGCAGATTCCTTGAAGGATTTGTTTGAAGAAAAGTTTTACAACTTTTTGAGAAGCATGGACACTTGGAGACATTCAGGAAGTAAATCAAACATTCAGTCATGAAGGTTTGATGACAGCAGATTCTACACAGGAGAGATCATTGATCTCGTATGATCTTATATGATCTTGAGTATTTATGATTCAGTTGTCTATCCTTTGTTTGTGAAGATTCTTAACATTGGAAGAAGTAAGTCAAAGATTCAGGTTCTATCAGATTTGTCTTGCAGAGAGATAGAAGAAGATACTTGTTATGTTACAGAAGGTTATGAATCCTAAAAAGCTTTCAGCAAGGTTTTATCAGCTAACTTTATTCTATAATATGGGAAGTTGAAGACTTACAGTAAAAAGCTATTAGCAACTGCAGTGCTAATAAAAAAAAGGGTTCAGAGATTTTGTTTCAGATACAGGTATTGATCACTGAACATCAAATTTATTGAAAGAAGGAAGACGTTCCACATTTCATAAAGTCTGATATATTTGAAGAATTTTGGATACTAGTGTTAAGTCATCCAGGGGGTGATGAAACATGAAGACTTGTTTTCAGCCATATGTAAAAGAATGTAGAGTCATACCTACAGGTATTCCTATTTCATGTATTCCTATATTTCCTTTGTCAGGTTCTCTTTATGTTCCAGCTTTGAAAGAAGAAGGAAGAAGGAGAATGTTTGGAGAAAGTTCCTGTTAGGATAATCTTGTTCAGGAGAAGGTTCCAGAGTTCTATTGAGGAGAAACTTGATATTTCAGAAAGGTGTATTTCAGAAGTGCGCACATATATGTTTATACCAACTTCTGAAGGAAAGAGGTATGAAGGATTTAAAGGATGAAGACATGATGACATCATAGATTTTTTGACTCATATTGACTTGAGTACAGTCAGAGATGAACCAGCAGTGTTCATAATACACTACGTTGTGAGTTGACAGTCACAGGTTCCAGGATTCAGTTCTTGATTTTTAGTGTATTTACATGACACAACATAAGTACGTTGAGAAATCCTTTTGGAAGGTAAATGCAAATATGTGGATCCCAGTGTATGTTTTCAGGTTTTTGAAGACAGGAGATAGCAGGTTCAGAGATAGTTCATGCTATATTTGTTGTCAAGCAGTGATTACTTGATGTGTACACTATTGGATATCTAGTTTGCATATTTTCTCAAGTATTATGGTTCATATTCAGCAAGTTCACGTTTCTTGAAGGAAAGTCAAATTCAGTTTTGAAGAAGACTTTTGAAGAACAAGTTTTGAAGTGCTGGAGTACAAGCTTGAAGCTTGTGACAAGCTATTTGAAGCTTGTAATAATTTGCAGCTTCTGATAGATTGCAGATTCAGTCCAGGTTGTACCATTGTGACATTGCAGGGGGGATTGTTGGAAAAACAATGTCCCACTAGTGCACTATTTGTCCAGATTTTACAGCATGTATATTCTTTAAAATCAATACTTGTACAACTAAATGGTTGGGCGCCGTGGTTACAATGTCATCCTCCCATCGTGCCCACCCGGGTTCAATACCCGGCGGCAGCAGCGATGCAAATCGCTTATATTTTTCCATATGCTTTTCATAAAGCAACGGACAACGAAGACAAACGTCGACGGACAGGTTTAGCGAACGGAATTGTTTTTGCTTTATTCACATAGCGATCACGGAAGCGTTTACCGATGAGTGCTTTATCATGTGCTTTTCAAGGTATAAGAAACACTATATAACAAGTGCTTGGGCTCACTTCTATTCATCCTTCACCTAGGATCAACACAAGCTTTCTAGAGCTTGGACCTCAGTAGAGGTGGTGTTTCTTCTAGCACATGGGGCAGCCATGGTGCTAACTTGAAGCATGTTGAGGAGCAGCTATGGAGTTCTTCTTAGTGATTCTTCTTGGAGAAGATGAAGGGTGTGCTCACACTCTAGCTCATGGAGAGGAGGTCATCTCTTGTTCATGGCAAGAAGACTTGGTCATTAGCAGCTTGAAGGTGAGGATCGCCTATCTACATGATGTATTTGAAGATTGTCTTCTACAGGAAGATATTAGGTTGAAGATTATCTTCTACAAGAAGATGTCTCGCTACTTCAAAGACATTGGATGGGACCATCTACATGGCATATTTGAAGATCATCTTCTACAAGAAGATGTTAGGTTGAAGATTGTCTTCTATAAGAAGATATCTGGCTACTTCAAAGACATTAGATGGAGTTTAACATAAGATTCACATCTTATGTTAAAGTATTCAGGTACATGTTCTCTTTATGCACACAGGTACTACTTGAAGTTTATGGAGGCTGTGGCGTTCATATCAGAAGGAGTCCTATTCGGCATAGGTACAAGAGAATTAGTACTTATATGCTTTATGCATATTTGATGAGGTGTTTGAGAAGGTGTGTTCACATGAGTTTGAGGATTTCCGTTCATACTGATCCTTCCTCTTTCAGTCACTCATATTCACTCTTCTATAACCTATAAGGTCACACATCTCATATATATTCGGATTACTGCTCATACATCTGAATATGTTTGTTACATTGTACATTCACTCATTCATCTATTTCTCATCACATAGAATGGTTGAGAATTTTGCTCCCACATTGTACATTGAACATTGGTATATATGATACTATGAGTAAGCGATGACTTACGTAACACCTTACACATGTCGTCTATTCTTTCTCTATCTTTATCTCATCATCTGTATGATTAAGTTGTGGTATGTTCATGTTTTGTCAATATGGAAGATTGCTAAATTAATGTTGTATATACTGGACCTATGGAACCATGGACCTGTGACATGAGCCTAAGGGCCTACCTCACTTCCAACATAATCTTTCCTGGGATTGGGTACTCCCTTGCTCCTCATAAATGGAAGGGATGTCTTGTGTCCTTAGCCCATTTGTCTTCTTGAATCTCTTGTAGGAATTCCGGTGTGAACCGGTTCATGGAGGATGATGTGTCTGGCTCCGTAGAGTTAGGCACATGGGCTTCCTGGGGAGGTAGGCTCACTCTCTTACTTGCCTTGTCCTTTGGTTGAGAGGAGGGTTCCTTTTCTGATTGTGCAATCAGCTTCTCTATTCTTTCTAGCAGTCCATCAAAGTGTAGCTGTGTCTTCGCTGAACTAGAGATGTTAAATAGGCGACTGGCTTCAAACATGGTCTGAGCCAATTCCACCATCTTAGCACAAATTTTGGTTCGTTCTAGCTCTAGTTCTGCTCTAGGGTAACACTTTTCATGATCAGTTACGTTTGGCCCTTCTTGGATTCTGGCCTAATAGGCTTTAAGCATCATATTAAGGTCCTCGGGAGTGGGATCTGCTAGGACTGATCCTACTCTAGGGGTGGTGGGATTAAGTGAGGCGGGTTGGACGGTGGCAGGTCGGATGGAGATGGGAATGGTGGAGGTGATGGAGGTGGGGTAGTGTGAGAGGGAGTTTGAGCTGTGAGTTCGGTTATCCTGGCTTTGGTTTCTCTTAGGCTTTCCTCAAGTTCACTCATTTTCTTTGCCCATTGTCTTTTCATTCTTTCACGACTATCTCTCCAGGCTCTAGTCCTTTTCTTTGTCATGCTCTCTGTTTCACTAACATCTCGGCTCTTTTCTTGGCCTACCCCTTGGATTTGCTGCAATGCCTGAGCTCTAGTGACTACCTGTATTGGTGCAGTGGAAGTGACACTCCCTGTGGAATCTACAACTAACCCAACAACATTGATAGGAGTGATTTTTGGCATATTATTAGGATTCTTTGGGCAGTCTCATAAGAGATGCTCCTTTCCACACTCCTGGCAATAGCCCTGGATCATCACTAACTGGGGTTGTGTAGGTGGAGGTAAGGGGCAATCACAAATGAGGTGATCTCCCTAACATCTGTAGCATGGTCCTCTAGGGAATGGGGGTCTTACCTGCCTAGGTTGGGATCTAGGGTTGGGGTTTGCGTCTGCAGCTGCATACTTTACAGGGATCACATTAGTAGGAGCAGGTGGTTGTTGTGATAGCACTGGCTGGGGTCTCAGTTGGGCCGGATATTGCGGTTGGTAATTTTGCTGAGGCCTAGTATACTGTTGTGGTGGGTATGGACTCTGGTATCTGCCTTGTTGAGGGTATGGCTGAGGGTAGGTTTGCCTAACTGCTTGCTTGTTGTATGGGCAGTCTTGTGCTGTGTGATTTGTGTATCTTCGTTCTATGGTGCAGTACTGGCTACTTGGATTAACTTGGGGTTGAGCCATAATGGGACATGCATTTGCCATATGATCACCTCCACAAGTATAGCATCTTTTCACAGGGGCAAACCTTGTGATTTGTTTTC
The DNA here is from genome assembly GCA_020310875.1 of Ceratopteris richardii. Taxonomy (NCBI): domain Eukaryota; kingdom Viridiplantae; phylum Streptophyta; class Polypodiopsida; order Polypodiales; family Pteridaceae; genus Ceratopteris; species Ceratopteris richardii. The sequence goes on along the minus strand of CM035414.1, from coordinate 167,977,455 downwards.
TAGAGACACCTAGTTTTTGTGCCACTTTCTCAGCGAGTTCCTCAATTGATGTGGATTGCGTGGAAGAGAGGCTAGAGGCACTATCTAGATCTTTGTATATCTTGGAAAGCTCTAACTCCTCCCCTATGTTATCCTTGATGTCAATGCACATGCGTACACACTCTTCTATGGTCCTAGGGTCCTTCAAGTACACATAAGATCTCAATTTGGTACTTAGCAATCCATCCAAGAATAAAGCCACTTGCTTAGCTGGTGTGGGGAGCTCCGAAACAGGGCATCTTTCAAGATATTGCCTAAATCTTCTTCCTGCAAGTCTCACGGTCTCATGAGGGGTTTGCTTGAAGCTGTGAATCAATGAGGAGGTATTATGTCTGATGCCACTCTTAGAGAATTCAATAATGAAAGCCTCTAGGAGTTGTTCTATGCTCCTGATGTCTCTCATTCAATGGTTGGAACCACGTAAGGGTTGTGTTCCTAAGGGTTAGACCAAAGGCATTGTACTGCGTGAATAGATCCTCCACTTGCTCAGCTCTCAAGACTTGCCTGAACTCGGCCACATGATCGTATGGGTCTCCAGTGCCATCAAAGTAATTTTTCATGGACTTAACTAGCTGATTCGGTCTCAAATTCCTAGTATTTTCCCTAGGCCCTTGGCAGAGGGAAGTCTTCCACATTCCTTTGATTCCTTGGGGCTCTAATTCCTTCACGTTCCACCCTATTTGTTTCGGTTCTCGTTCTGTCTCTTCCCACTAGGTTGGCAAAGCTTACCTCCGGTCTATCTCTACTTCTGTCTCTTTGAATTCCATGAGCTTGAGACGTTCCCGCTCCATGGTGACCGTAGGACATAGTCGATCTTGGTTGGGGGAAGATAAATTCACCTTTCCAAGTGTAAGCATGCCTATCATTTTTAGTCACCACAAAGATCCTCTCTGAAGCGTGATCTAAGTAGGTCACTCTTCCTGGAATATCAGGATCTTTGAACTCATAGATCATGATTGTTCCTATATCAATTGGCCGATCGGATTTATACCTCCAAAAGGCTTCGTCAATTTCTCGGTTCAGAAGCAGATCTATGCTCTTGTTGTCCTGGGGAATCCACTCTGGTGTGATAATCCTAGTGAGAACAGATTTGCCTCGGGGGGTCCTCGGTTCTACACCCATGTTTCCCTGCTCTAGGTCACCTAAGTCCGTTTTTGGGACTACATTCCCAAATTCATCAGTCCTTTCTGGTTGACTGGTGACTACATATATTGTCCCTTCCTTGTCTAAGTATGCTCCATTTTCGAACTTGACAGCTGGACGCTCTAGTCCAATAGATTGGTCAGGATTCTTAATCTGCACTACAGATCTTCCTAGAACGTCCTCATAGATGCTAGCACCTACTCGGTTGGTCCTAAGGTATTCCAGCTGCGTTTTGTAAGGGCCTTCTACCCTATGCAAGTATGGCACTCCTGAACTTCCCGTAGGTCTGTCCATGCCTTGAGACATCTCTGATTCACTAGTCTCAGAGCTAGGGTAGTATGAGTGGTGGCTCAACTGCTGGGCCCAAGACCTAGCAATGTGGTTGACACTAGCCTCTGAAGACCTAAGACTTTGTCTATCTCTCCCTAGATGTCGCCCTGATCTAAGGTTCATAAGCCTAATCGAATAGCCCAATTTTGCCCAAGTACAACCTCGTTGCTGAGTTCTTTTGTACCACTTACTTGATTCCTTCTTATGTTGATTATCGTGTTTATACTCTTGTCTGATATCACGTCGTCAGGTATACTTGAGTGTATTTCCGCACTTGAAGTTGATCGTTCCACGTTAAGTTCTTTTCCTTTACAGTTCTCGACAGTACAAAGATTATGTCCTTAGCTTGAACTTGAAAGTTTAGGTATTCTTCAACTTGATAAATGCCTATCGTCACCGTAGCCTACTCCTATCACTAGTCGTTCTTAGCCTAAGCTGGAAATTGACAGAGGGCGTTGAGGATTTTCCAACCTTGAGTTTCTTTCCTTGTGTTGTTGACCTGGTGTGCCCAGGACGCGTGTTCCCAAGCTTGCACTTACTCTTGCTTAGAATGCCCTCAAGTGCTCTTACTGGACCTGTAGAAGTCCCACAGTTAGCTCAAGACTTAGATTCAAATGACACAATAGACCACTTTCATGCATGTAACTCATAGACCAAATTATCCTTTGCCTTTATGGAAAACAATCCCAAGGATCCCTCAGTTTTCCTACCTCGGGGTATGGTCAACTTCAAATACCCTATCTAATAATCCTGATATTAATTTTCACATAACCAATGGAAGTTTTGGTTGTACTCCCCACGAGCTTTCCAACAAAACAAGAATCACAGCAAACGGATTTCGTATGAGAAAGTTATGTCAATTTAGGGTTTTGGAGTTAAAACAGGGTTCAAATAGGTTGACAGATAACAGGATTTTTTTCTCAAAAACACATGTGTAGGGACCTCACAAATCACTAATGGCTTGCTAATTATGCCCAAAATTACCCCAAAAAGATGCAAGAAAATCCCTAGAAATTTGGCCAAAAAAGCTTGTCAATCACGATCGACAGGTCTGTCAATCGCGATTGACAGAGGTGTCCGTCGGGGCCTACCGATTGCGATTGACACATCAGTCGCGATTGACAGTGTCAATGGCGATTGACAGAGTCGGTCGTGAGTCCTGTCAATCGCGATCGATGGTGTTGATCGCGATCGACACTTTTTTCGGGTTTTTCGCCGTGAATTCAGTCGATCAGGGTTGTGTCCGTCGCGATGGACACGTGGCTACGCAAAAAGTCAATCAATCGTTGAAATTCAGTCGATCGCGATCGACAGTGTCAATCGCGACTGACAGAGGTGTCGGTCGTGGCTGTCGGTTGTGATCGACGGTGTCAATCGCGACTGACAGGGTCCTACGTGGCAGTCTATCGGTCGTGGGGTCTGTCGGTCGCGATCGACACGTCTGTCGGTCGCGATTGACAGGGTCTGTCAGTCGCGATTGACAGATGTTGTCGATCGTGGCTGTCGATTGCGATCGATAGTGTCGGTCGCGATTGATAGAGAAACACGAAATTTTTCAATTTTGTTTAGTGATTTGGAATGTGCTCTTTGTGCTTGTCTTAGTGGTGCACTTAGTTTTACCAAATGGGCGTTTTTTTTGTCGATCGCGATCGACAGAGGTCAGCGACACACAGACAGTTTCTGAGTTTTCCGTACCTGCGTAGCGTGCTGGGGATGATGATACAGCTAGATCTTGCAAGAAAGCTCAAGAAACATGCAAAAACAACGCACACAATATCGCTCTCTCGGTCTCTCTCACAAGTGGAATGAGGGAAATGAGGTGGAGAAGGTGATATGATCAAAACTGAAAATTTTTGCGATGATGGAGATGGTGATGATGATGATGGTGATGATGGTGGTGAGGTAAGAAGGAGAAAAATAAGAAAAGTAAAGAAATTACCTACAACGCCAACGTCTCACATCTACGTCTTACCATCACACGCTCGTCCTCAAAGCTCGATCCCCGGCAACGGCGCCAAAATTTGGTGTAGCTCAGTGATGAGTAGCACCTCCTTTAATGTCAATCCGGGAAGACGTGAGGATGGTATGAAGACCTCGAGCAAGTGAAGGCACAAGTGCATGAGTGAGAAGCACACTAACATGCACACACATACACACACACGCGCACACACGGCAAGACAAAGAGTGAGAAGCAATGGAGTTCTTAGATTACTTTCCAAAAGCTCATACAAGTTCAATTCAATTACAAGCTAACCCCCAAAAATGAGCTCTCTAGCTCTATTTATAGTTTTTGACTAGGTTTTGGCCTTGTCCAGACCTAGTGTCCGGCCTAGTTAAAAATTAGGTTCTCTACCCTATTTGGAGGTTCAAACGAAGTCTAAAAAATGTGAAAACTGACAGGTAGATACTTCTAAAGCTCCTCAAGCTCAAGGACTCCTTGGCTTGCACAAAATGGAGCTACAAAAATGTGAAATGGTATTTACAAGGGTTTTGAGTGATGAAAATCACTATTTTTGTAGGGATTTCTTCTAACATTTTGGCATACATTTCCTGGAGCTCCCTACTTGCTCCTTCTCCTTGTGTGTCCACCTCTCTTATATGCGTAAGTGTCTTGAAAAAATAAGGCCTACTTGCCAGATCGTCGTTGACTGCTCTGTCTGCTTGTACTTTCTCTTCTCTCTGACTCCCTTCGTAAGCTTCCTTGCCTGGTGAGTCCTTCAGTTCCAACACAAAGTCTTGTATGTCCCTACAATTACCAATAAGTGTTGGGTAGATTGTTGAAAAAGGATTGCAAGTTAGATTCAACTGATTTCAAGCATATGTTGAAGACCCAAGGCAAGGCTTTAGAAGGATTGCCCAAGGAGAAAAGACAGGAAGACTTTTCACTTTTGAAGTGGAAGATACAAAGAACATAGCCTTATTTAGCTATGGATCTCAAACTCTAACAGAGTTGGAGATATTGCACAAAAGGATTGCTAACATTGGTGAGAGGAAACTCAAAAAATTTGCAGGAACCAAAGTGTACTTGGCTTGCCTAATATCACAAGGCAACACATGATTTATAAGTGTGAAGCTTGTCAACTCGGCAAGGCACATAGACAACCTTTCAATACGAAGGGATATGTGTATCAAAATCTTTTGGATCTAGTGCACACGGATGTGTGGGGTCCAAGTAAGGAGCCATCTATATCAGGAACAAGATATTATGTCTCTTTCATTGATGATTGCAGTAGGTGGACCATTCTGTTTTTCATGAAGCACAAGGATGAAGTTTTTAATTTCTTTAAGAACTATGTTGCTCTTGTTGAAAACCAAACAGGTAGGACTTTGAAAAGACTCAGATCAGATGGTGGAGAAGATTACTTCTCTTTTGAATTTGATGCCTACTTGAATGAAAGAGGCATTAAAAGGGAAGTCACTACAAGATATACACCCGAACTCAATGGTGTAGTAGAGAGGAGAAATAGAGCTATTGTTGAAGTTGCAAGGTCCATGCTCAATAAAAAGGGATTGCCAAACTACCTACGGGCAGAGGTTGTGTCTACAGCCACATATCTCATAAATAGACTTCCATCTAAGTCACTAGATGGAACCACTCCATATGAAGTGTGGAATGGAAGAGGACCTAGTCTAGAGCATTGTAAAATCTTTGGATGCTTAGCCTATGTTCACATTCCTTGTCAAGTAAGAGGGAAATTGGATCACAAGGTAGAGAAGTGCATATTTATTGGTTATGACCAAAACCAAAAAGGATATAGATTGTACAACCCAACCAATAAAGGATTTTTTGTGAGTAGAGATGTAATTTTTTATGAGAGCAAATCATGGTTTAATGATGATAGGAAAGTGAAGCTGACTTATGACTTGGATGAAGATTTTCATCACTTCAACCACAGGAGCCAAAACAAATTGAAGAAAGTGATTCAGAGATTGACCTAGAAGACTTGGAAAGACTAAAGCTATGGAAGAGCAAAGGTAAAGCAAATATGCAAGATGCTATATATGAACCCAAGAGCTCACATCAATCACTTAGAAGGTCTTCAAGGTAGAAGAAGAAACCAGAGAGGTATGGTTATGATACTTCTTTGGTCACAAGCAGTCAATCTACATTGCAAAGGATTCAACCAATGAAGAACCTACCACATTTGAATAAGCACATAGCAAGAAAGCTTGGAGAGATGCAAGGGATGAAGAAATGGAAGCCTTGAAGGAGAATGACACTTGGGAGCTTGTACCTAACAAGCCATCTATGAAGGTAATTGGATCTTGATGGATATACAAAATCAAGAGGAATCCAAATGGAAGTATAAATAGACATAAAGCAAGGTTAGTTGCTAAAGGGTTTGCTCAAACCCATGGTATTGATTATGAGGATACTTTCTCTCCGTTGCAAAAATGCCTACAATTAGGGTTCTCATTAGTCCTGCTGCATGTAGAAATTAGAAGCTCTATCAACTTGATGTAAAGAATGCTTTCTTAAATGGATGGATTTTTGAGGAAGTGTATATGGCACAACCTCCTAGATATGAGGATGCACAGCATCCTAACTATGTATGCAAATTAAAGAAATTTTGTATGGATTGAAGCAAGCTCCAAGAGCTTGGAATTTCAAATTGGTGACTTACTTGCAGGACCAAGGATTCAATGCTAGCAAGGCGGATACCTCTTTGTTCATAAAGAGGAATGGATTTGAAGTGATCTATCTATGTGTGTATGTTGATGATATCATTATCATAGGGAATGATCTTGAAGGAATCAAACAATTAAAGAGTCAAATGAAGGAGGAGTTCAAAAGAAGTGATCTTGGACCACTCACTTATTTTCTTGGGTTGGAGTTCATCTACACAGGTTCATGTATATACATCACACAAAGGAAGTATGTGCATGACATGCTCATCAAGTTCAAGATGGAAAGCATCAAGTGTGCAGGTACACCTATGGAGAAAAATCATAAGCCTAGTGCTTATGAAGGAGAGCCAATTGAAGAAATCACAAGCTATCAAAGCTTGGTTGAAAGTTTGAACTATGCAACACTCACAAGGGTGGATATATGCTATAGTGTTAGCATATTGAGTCAGTTTATGCATAAGACAAGAAGACCACATATGGAAGGAGCCAAGAGAGTCGTCAAGTACCTAAAGGGGACCATGAATGAAGGTTTTTTTAATCCATTTACTTCAGATATTGAGCCAAAGGCCTTCTCATATGCAGATTGGGATAGAAGAAGCATATCTGGGTATGTATCATTTTCATGTTCAAAAATCATTTCTTGGCCATCCAAGAAGCAACCAACCATGGCATTATCTTCTATTCAAGCCGAATATAGAGGTTTGGCTAATGCAACTCAAGAAATCATGTGGTTAAAATCTTTGTATACAGATCTTGGAATTCATTTGTCAACACCTCACATTTTTGGTGACAACAAAAGCTCAGTACATCTTGCAGTTAATCCGGTATACCATGCTAGAACCAAGCATATTGAAGTCCACTACCATTATGTAAGGGAGAAGCTAATGAGCAAGGATATTCAACTATCCTATGTCTCTACAAATATGCAATGTGCAGACATGTTGACTAAAGAGCTTGATGGTATTAAATTGAGTAGATTCAAGTTGATGATTGGCTTGCAGGAAATCAAGGACAATTGAAGACTTATTTGGAGGCCAAACATGTTAGGCTTGAGGGTGAGTTGTTGGTGCATTTTGCCCAAGCCTACATGCTTGATATGATGTTCATTTGTAGTCTTACTAGTAGACATGAAAACCTCTTATAAAAGAGTACATTTTATCTCTTGTAATTGTAAAAGAAAGAATGGCTTAAGTCATCCATGATGTAAAAATAAAATTCCTGGCTCTAACTACCTAAACCACAAATCCATTAGCTGAGGGAATATTTTCTAATTCCTAGCATCACTTTTAGGTGAAGTCATTTGAATTTAAATTCAAAACTACCTCCAAGAGTAGCTATAAAAGGAGCAAGAAGGAAGTCACCAAAGTAGTGCTTGATTCGTGCCCATTTCATGCTCATTTGTAGAGATTGAAGATCTTACTCCATAACTATATCATTCTACTCCCATTGTGAAAGTATTCATTGCCAACGAAGTTGTAATTCTATGTGAATCTATACATTCATCATTTACTTCTTCTCTGATTTGTTCTCTGTTATACTCACTCAAAATAGTAAACTTCAGAAGCTCATATATCGGGCTATACATAACGTTTTTCAGAGTTTTAAAGTTCATTGAATAGTTCTATAAGTCTAGTTTATGATCATTATATTTCATTGTCATTGATTTTACCATTTGTGAGAAATCTGCATTTTACTGATCACTGGTCTATCTTTACAAAGCCCGAATATGGCGGGAGTGTTCTAGATTTTTCTAAAACGTTTCCTCAGTGCTTGGTTGATGAATTTAAGTGTTTTAACTTGTATTTGGAAGTTTTCTAATTCTATTTGCTATGTTCAAAAGGAATTTTTCTAATTCCTACCAGGTTGAGAGCACTGTTCATTTTTTTCAGCACGTGTATGTACAAAATAAGCAAGTTTTTGGGAGCTAGTCATTTTGCAACTAGTTTGTCTTGACACAAACTTTTGAGATACTTGTTCCAAAGCACTTGGGTGATTTTTTTGTGGATTTATAAAGCTCAAAGGGTCTAATAATGAACTATGAAGTCTTAATTGGATGGTGTGAAGCTGGTTGTAGCAGCACCAATTCATCTTTGGATTGCATCACCATCTCTCTCCACAACCATGTGTGGGAAAGAGAATCAACCAAGTTTCAACACATCAACATCATCAAAAATAGCATTAATTTCTTCAATCTTCACTGTTGAAGTAGATGGTGCATCTAGTTGTTTAACATGCCCATGAACATACTATCCTTTACCTTTAGCATTTTTTAATGCATAAAAGTCTTTCTTCACATTTCCTTTCTTATGAAAATAATGGCATTCGATATCCCTCTTCCTTGATTTACTTCTGCTCCTACTCCGTTGGCCATTCTTTTCCTTGTTCTTGCTCTTGCCACATTGCTGATTCTTTCCTTGGTAAGAATCACAAAAATTATATGCATCTCCACTTTGAGTGCCAACCATAGATTTTCTACGAATCTCTTCACTCAAAAGCACTCCACATATGTCAACATAGAGCAGTTTACCACCAGGTGCACTATTGCTAATAACTATGCAAAACATATCCCATGATGATGGCAAGGTGCATAACAACAAGACTGCTTTCATTTCATTATCCATATCCACTTTTTGAGCCTATAACTGGGAGAATATAGCGTCAAAAACTCATTTAGATGAGCAGCAACACTATATGTGTCCTTCATGAGAAGGTCATATAACTTTCTCATCAGATAAACTTTATTTGATGTTGTCTCTTTTTCATATGTATTGCATAACTTCTTCCAAAGCTCCTTTGCGCTTTCTTAGTCTAATACTATAAAGCAAACATTATCTACCAGGTGCAATCAAATGGTAGACCTAGCCATTTCATCTAACTCATCCTAATCATCTTCATCCATGTGACTAGGCTTCTTTGAGATTCCATTTACTAGCTTCCATTGCATCCTCTAAATCAACACATCTTTAATCTGATTCTTCCATAGAGCAAAGTTTGTGCCTCAAATTTTTGTATCTCAAAATGGTCTTTACCTTGCAACCTATAGCTCCTCCTTAGAACACTGGCACTAGAACATGATCCATCAGATGCGTTGAGACCTTTGATGCCATGATGGTAGAGAAATCAATAGAATGATAATGAAGCTAGAAGATTCCAAACCCCACTAAGGCTCAAAGAAGGATGACCAAGTGTCAGATTCTCAGAGAGAATTCAACAATCTTCCTAGAAAAATGAATTAATGAACAATAATGACCAACCAAAAGGAATATGTGAGAATAAATGTGCTCACACCAATAAGTGTATGAAGGAGTAAATCGACCATTGTATTGTTGAAAAACCCAAGAATCTAGAAAGATTTTGCCACAGTATCCTCTGCAAAATGAGCATATGACCAGTGTCAAAATCTCATAAAATTGCTACTAACATGTTTACTTGCATACTGACTCCACTGCATATAATCAGTTACCAAAAAGAAGCCAACTAGGTTTGTCGAGCATCTATGAACAACTATCATATATCTCCTATGGCGAGGCTAGATAAGTCTTCTACCTGCATCATTGAAGAGACCCCTACATCTGGGTGTCTCCTAGTTAAGAAAACCTCACCACAACCCTCTTTATCAAATGTAAAAGGCTTTATGCAAAAACATAACTGCTATATCAATGAGCACATGGACATACATAAGTGGCATCCACAAAAGCATGCATAGTATGTATGTGCTCAATATATGTAGTAAAATGGCACTAAAAGGCTAAATTCACTGCTCAAACACTAGCCAAAGACACGTGCAATTGTCTGTCAACTCTGTTCTTTAGGCTCAAAAACCCACATAGACTTGCGGTGGCTGTTCCCACCACAACTAAAACCTTTCAAGAAACCTGTAGATTAACTAACGTGGTTGAAAACATAGCCCCAAAAGGTGAACATGCATTTTTTTCTAGATTAGGTTCTCTGTTGAGAGCAGTATGGGCACCCAAGGATTGACTAGACAAGGAAGCCAGCGGAGAGAGTCAGAGCGAGGTGAAGGAGTAAGTAGACAAAGCAGTCGACGCAAATCTGGCAGATAGGCCCTTCAAATTTTTCCAAATCAACATCTTTATAACAGTGATTCTTATCACTAACAATCATTGTAAATACCATTTCATATTTTTGTAGCTCCATTTTGTGCAAGCCAAGGAGTCCTTGAGCTTGAGGAGCCTTAGAAGCACCTACATATCAATTTTCGTATTTTTTAGACTCCGTTTAAGCCCTCAAATTGGCCCTAGAACCTAATTTTTAACTAGGCCGGACACTAGGTCTGGACAGGGCCAAAACCTAGTCAAAAACTATAAAAAGAGCTAGAGAGCTCATTTTTGGGGTTAGCTTGTAATTGAAATGAACTTGTAAGAGCTTTTTGAAAGTAATCTAAGAACTCCATTGCTTCTCTCTTTGTCTTGCCGTGTGTGCGCGTGTGTGTGTATGTGTGTGCATGTTTGTGTGCTTCTCACTCACGCACTTGTGCTTCCACTTGCTCGAGGTCTTCATACCATCCTCACGTCTTCCCGGATTGACATTAAAGGAGGTGCTACTCATCACTGAGCTACACCAAATTTTGGCGCCGTTGCCGGGGATCGAGCTTTGAGGACGAGCGTGTGATGGTAAGACGTAGATTGGAAACGTTGGCGTTGTAGGTAATTTCTTTACTTTTCCTATTTTTCTCTTTCTTACCTTACCACCATCATCACCATCATCATCATCACCATCTTCCACCTCCACTTCCATCATCGCAAAAATTTCAGTTTTTTTATTATATCACCTTCTCCACCTCATTTCCCTCATTTCACTTGTGAGAGAGAGCGAGAGAGCGAACTGTTGTGTGCTATTTTCTGCATGCTTTTGGAGTTTCTTGCAGGTTTCAGCATCATCATCCCCTCCAGCACGTCGCGCAGGTACGGAAATGTGCAGAACTGTCTCGTAGTCGCCGACTCCTGTCGATCACGATTGACAGAAATTTTCACCTTTTGGTAAATCTGAGTGCACCACAGTGGACTAGAGACCCTGCACACCACATTTCCATAAAAATTTTTGAAAATTTTGCAAAATTTCAGTCCATCGCGATTGACAGCTCTGTCCATTGCGATTGACAGCTCTGTCCATCGCGACTGACTGCCTGTCCATCGCGATTGATTGCCTGTTCATCGCAATTGATTGCCTGTCCATCGCGATTGACTGACCCCTGTCCATCGCGATTGATTGCCTGTCCATCGCGATTGACTGACCCCTGTCCATCGCGATTGATTGCCTGTCCATCGCGATTGACTGACCCCTGTCCATCGCGATTGATTGCCTGTCCATCGCGATTGACTGACCCCTGTCCATCGCGATTGACTAACTGCCTGTCCATCGCGATTGATACTCTGTCCATCGCGATTGACAGCCCTGTCCATCGCGATTGACAGCCCTGTCGATCGCGATTGACAGCCAATTTTAGCCAAATTTTTTAGGGTTTTTAAATTGAAGAGTTGGGCTAATTTTGGGCATAAACATTTTACTCTAGAGCACATGAGGAGGCCTTAGGAAAACAACTTGGGGAAAACATGTTGCACAGTGATCCTGTTTGGACCCTGTCTTAACCCTAGAACCCTGAACGGGCATGACTTTTTCATACGAAATCCATTTTTTGAGCTCTAGGGCTTGTTGGAAAGCTCGTGGCATATACTACACGTTCTCAACTGTTTTTTATAAAGATAATGCATTGATTTTTAGCTAGGGTATTTTGAAGTTGACCATACCCAGGGGGATCAAAGTCAGGGGTCTTAAGAATTGTTTTCCTAAAAATCACTATGCAAATTAGTATTTGGGCTACAGGAATGAGAATCATTGGTGCTGTCTTTGGAATTTAAATATTAAAGCTAACTTTGGAACTCTACAGATCTATTGAGAGCATCGAAAGGCATTCGAAGCAAGTGTAAGTGCAAGCTTGGGAACACACTTCCTGGGCATTCAAGGGCAACCAAGCAGGAAACAAAAGGTTGGAAACTTTCAACCCCCTCTGTCAATTCCTAGTTTAGGCTAAGAACGACTAGAGGTAGGAGTAAGTCAGGGCGACGATAGGCAATTATCAAGTTGAAGTAGACCTAAACTCTCAAGTTCAAGCTAAGGACATAATCTTTGTACTATCGAGAACTTTAAAGGAAAACAACTTAACGTGGAACGAGCAACTTTAAGTGCAGAACTACACTCAAATATACCTTACGACGTGATATCAGACAAGAATTTTAACACGGGAATCAACTAAAAAGAATCAAGTAACTGATACAAAAGGACTCTGCAACGAGGTTGTACTTGGGCAAAATTGGGCTATTCAACTAGGCTTATGAACCTTAGATCAGGGCGACATCTAGTAAGGGATAGACAAAGCCTTAGGTCTTCAGAGGCTAGTGTCAACCACACTGCTAGGTCGTGGGCCCAGCAGTTGAGCCACCACTCATACTACCCAAGTTCTGAGACTAGTGAATCCGAGATGTCTCAAGGTATGGAGAGACCTACAGGCAGTTCAGGAGTGCCATACCTGCACAGGGTAGAAGGCCCTTACAAAACGCAGTTGGAATACCTTAGGACCAACCGATTAGGTGCTAGCATCTATGAGGATGGCCTAGGAAGATCTGTGGTACAGATTAAGAATCCTGATCAATCCATTGGATTAGAGCACCCAGCTGTCAAGTTTGAAAATGGAGCATACTTGGACAAAGAAGGAACCATATACGTAGTCACCAGTCACCCAGATAGGACGGACGAATTTGGAAATGTGATCCCTGAAGCAGACTTAGGTGACCTGGAGCAAGGAAACATGGGTGCAAAACCTAGAACCCCTCGAGGTAAATCGGTTCTCACTAGGATTATCACACCGGAGTGGATTCCCCAGGATAATAAGAGCATAGATTTGCTCCTCAATCGAGAGACTGACAAAGCCTTTTGGAGGTACAAACCTGATCGGCCAATTGATATAGGAACAATCATGATCTATGAGTTTAAGGATCCTGATAGCCCAGGTAGAGTGACCTACTTAGATCACGCTTCGGAGAGGATCTTTGTGGTGACAGAAAATGATAGGCATGCTTACACTTGGAAGGGTGAATTCATTTTCCCCCAACCAAGATCGAATGTATCCTATGGTCACCCTGGAGCTGGAACATCCCAAGCTCATGGAATGCAAAGAGACACAAGTAGAGATAGACCAGAAGTAAGCTTTGCCAACCCAGTGGGCAGAGAAAGAACGAGGACGGAAACAAATAGAGTAGAACCTGAGATACTTAGAGCTCACAGGAATCAAAGAAATGCGGATGAGTTCCCTCTACCACGACCTAGAGAGCACACAAGGACTTTGAGACCGACTCAGCTAGTTAAGTCCATGAAGAACTACTTCGATGGCACTAGAGATCCGTACGATCATGTGGCTGAGTTTAGACAAGTCTTGAGAGCTGAACAAGTGGAGGATCTATTCACGCAGTACAATGCCTTTGGTCTGACCCTTAGGAACACTGCCCTGACATGGTTTCAGCCACTAAATGAGAGGCAGTTCAGGAGCATAGACCAACTCCTAGAGGCTTTCATTATTGAATTCTCTAAGAGTGGCATAAGGCATAATACCTCCTCGCTGATTCACAGCTTCAAGCAAACCCCTCAAGAAACCGTGAGACTTGCAGGAAGAAGATTTAGGCAATACTTATAAAGATGCCCTGTTCCGGAGCTACCCACACCAGCTAAGCAAGTGGCTTTGTTCTTGGATGGATTGCTAAGTACCAAATTGAGATCTTATGTGTACTTGAAGGACCCTAGGACCATAGAAGAGTGTGTGCGCATGTGCATTGACATCGAGGATAACCTAGGGGAGGAGTTAGAGCTTTCCAAGATATACAAAGATTCAGATAGTGCCTCTAACCTCTCTTCCACGCAATCCACATCAATTGAGGAACTTGCAGAGAAAGTAGCTCAGAAATTAGGTGTCACTAACAAACAAATCCCAAGGTTTGCCCCTGTGAAAAGGTGCTATACTTGTGGTGGCGACCACATGGCGAATGTATGTCCCATTATGGCTCAACCCCAAGTTAATCCTAGTAGCCAGTACTACACTATAGAACGAAGGTACACCAATCACACCGCGCAAGATTGCCCCTACAATAGGCAAACCGTTAGGAAGATGTACCCACAGCCATACCCTCAACAAGGAAGATACCAGAACCAGTACCCACCTTAGCAGTATGCTAGGCCTCAACAAACCTACCAACCCTACCAAAACCAACAAAGGCCTCAGCCTGTGCTAGCACAACAACCCCCAGCTCCAGCTAATGTGATCCCTGTAAAGTATGCCACTGCAGAAGAAAACCTGAATAGAGCTATAGTTCCCGTAACACCATTGCTTTCAGAAAGTGATCCCAGTGACCATAGCTTTGACTCTACACCTGTCGATAGTCCCCATGCTTACTACATGCAATCTCCTGAACATGGTGAGTCTTACTATAGTGAAGAGCCAAATGAACCTAGTTGGGAGTCAGAATACACAAACGTCATGTATGCAAACCCCAACCTTAGACCTCAACCTAGGCAGGTAAGACCCCCTTTCCCTAGAGGACCATGCTACAGATGTCAGGGGGATCACCTCATTTGTGATTGTCCCTTGCCTCCACCTACACAACCCCAGTCAGTGACGATTCAGGGTTTTTGCCAAGAGTGTGGAAAGGATCATCTCTTACGAGACTGCCCCAAGAATCCTAATAATATGCCAAAAATTACTCCTATTAACGTTATTGGGTTAGTGGTAGATTCCACAGGAAGTGTCACTTCCATTACACCCGTGCAAGTGATCACTAGAGCTCAAGCATTGCAACAAAACCCAGGGGTAAACCAGGAGAAGAGCCCAGATGTTAGTGAAACAGAGAGCATGACAAAAAAGAGGACTAGAGCTTGGAGAGATAGCCGTGACAGAATGAAACGGCAATGGGCAAAAAAGATAAGTGAACTCGAGGAAAGCCTCAGAGAAACAAAGGCCAGGATAACTGAACTCACATCTCAAACTCCCTCTCACATTACCCCACTTCCACCATTCCCAACTCCATCCGACCCGCCAACTCCCAACCCACCTCAACTAATTCCACCACCCCCTAGAGTAGGATAGGTCCTAGCAGATCCCACTCCCGAAGACCTTAATATGATGCTTAAAGCATATCAGGCCAGAATCCAAGAAGGGCCAAACGTAACTGATCATGAAAAGTGTTACCCAAGAGCAGAACTAGAGTTAGAACGAACCAAAATTTGTGCTAAGATGGTGGAATTGGCTCAGACCATGTTTGAGGCCAGTCGCCTATTTAACATCTCTAGTTCAGCGAAGACACAATTGCACTTTGATGGACTGTTAGAAAGAATAGAGAAGCTGATTGCACAATCAGAAAAGGAACCCGCCTCTCAACACAAGGACAAGGCAAGTGAAAGATTAAGCATTCTTGCTCAGGAAGCCTATGTGCCTGAAGCCTATGTGCCTAACTCTACGGAGCCAGACACATCATCTTCTATGAGTCGGTTCACACCAGAATTCCTACGCGAGATTCAAGAAGGCAAATGGGCTAAAGAGAGTGAAGTCCCTCCTCCTATTGAACTCGTGGATGATGCACGTGACCAATTCCCACAAGACATCCCATCCATTTATGAGGAGCAGGAGAGTACCCACTCTCAGGACAGACTAGACTTTGAGTCTAACTCTCTACAAGAATTACCCCACTTCACAGGCCCATGGGAAGCTAAGTCTACTTGTATGAGAGCACCTACGGTCATGGTATGAAATGAGGACTCAGTCTTACCTAGGAACACAGAGGTAGTGAAAAACACTAAAGTGCAGTGCAATCTCAAGTTAGAAGAGCTACTCAAGGTTAGACCTGAATTATGGAAACATGTCGCCAAACAAGTACCAGAGATAGCAAAACCTCGTTCCCAGGTAGGATCCCAAAGGATAGTGCCAGAAATACCCTTGGATAAGATAGGAGATATGTGTGAAGGTGAAGAAGGGAACACCTATCTTCCCATTACCTACCAGGAGTACACCACCAAGGTGATTTTGGACTCAGGTGCAGGAGTTGCAATTGCCACTACTTCCCTATGGAAGCGTTGGGGCAAGCCAGCACTCAGGCCAACGAGAATGAAATTGCAGATGGCCGATGGGCATATTGAAAGGCCCTTAGGATTGCTAGAAGGAATAACTCTCACCACCTGTGGTGTCGAGTTCGAGCATACCTTTGCTATATGTGATTTTAGCAAGAACCATGCCTATGAAATGATTTTGGGAAGACCATTTATGCGGCAGTTGCAAGTGGTACAGGATTGGGGAACCAATGCTTTGTACCTGCAGCACTTAGGTGTTACAACCAAAGTCAATCTTAAGGATTACTCTCATAGAGATGTACCACCTATTCAATGGAATCCCATCCATAGAGCCAAAGATGAGACTGAGTCTGTGCATTCCATAGAATCCGGATCCTCGTGGATGCATGAAGACACCCACGTATGGATGTGTAAGGTAGCAGTAGAAGAAGAGAAGAGAGAGAAAGCCAGAGAGGTAGGTGCAAAAGAAAACCATAGATCAATTCAAGACCCAGCCTATGCACCTGTAGTCTTTCCTAATGAAGAATTTGAACCCCATGGTTGGGCAGAAATCCTAGCAACAATGGATGTAGCCATCAATGAAGAACAATGGACACCTCACTGTGATGAGGATGGCTATGACATTTCAGTCTTCTCCATAGAACCAATCATGGGAGAGGCTGTTCTAGAAGAATGCGAACCTAGCCCTGATGCATTTGAGGATGCGAGTGACTCCGATCTAGAGTCAATCATTATGGACCCACCTTTTGCATCAGATGAAGAATACTTCCATGAAGTAGAATTTCAACCCCAGAGGCATGGAGAGCTTACAAATGATGTAAGATTAGCCACACATGTGACCCCGAAGGAAGAAGGAAAGAAACGAAAGAAGAGACAAGTCTCCCCAGAAGAGGAAGAATCTTTGTTTGAGGTCCCGGAAAATTTTAAGAAGTATGAGATAGACGACAGGAGAGTCATGATAAGAATGCCTAAACGAGAGGCACAATCAGGAGAGGCCTATGATAACAAAGAAACCACCAAGAAAATAGTAGTGGCCCTAGAAGAAGGAGAGGAGAGATGCACGTACATAGGCCATGACCTAACAGAGGAAGAAGAGCATGCGTTAATAGCGTTGCTAAGAGAATACAGAGATGTATTCGCTTGGAGTTACAAGGATTTGAAAGGTGTTGACCCTGACATATGTTCACACACTATCCCCATGACCTCAGATGCTAAACCCTCTAAGCAAAAGCCCTATACATATAAGGATAATTACGCTGCCAAGATTAAAGAGGAGATAGATAGACTCGTTGAAGCTGGATTTATCTATGAAATTAAGCACACTGAGTGGGTATCCCCCATCGTAGTGGTGCCCAAGAAGAATGGCAAGCTGCGTGTATGCATTAACTTGAAGAAGGTTAATGCAGCCACAATTTGAGATAACTATCCGCTTCCTATCACAGAGCATCTCTTAGAAAGAGTAGCAGGCAAGGAAGTGTACAGCTTCCTTGATGGATTTTCGGGCTACAATCAAGTAGCCATAGCTCCTGAAGATCAGCATAAGACGGCTTTTGCCACGGAATGGGGCATATTTGCCTTTCGGGTAATGCCATTTGGGCTTACCAATGCACCAGCTACCTTCCAGAGACTAATGTGCCATGTATTTAAGGAGTTCCTGAGGAAGAATTTAGAAGTCTATATTGATGATCTTTGTGCTCATTCCAACATTAGACAAACCCATATTCCTGAACTCAGACAAATCTTTGACAAATGTAGAGAATATCAAGTGTGCCTAAACCCAGAAAAGTGCGTTTTCATGGTCAGGCAAGGCAAGATTCTAGGGCACATAGTGTCAAAGAATGGCATATCTACTGACGAAGAGAAAGTGAGAGCCATAGCAGAGCTACCTAGGCCAAGGAATGTCAAGGAAGTACAAGCTTTCATGGGACATTGTGGTTACTACCGCCGGTTCATTCACATGTATGCTGTCATTGCAAAGCCCATGTACGGACTTCTGACTAACTTTGAGTGGACTGATGAATGTGAGAACTCCTTCCAGGAGCTTAAACGAAGATTATGTTCAGCACCAATCTTGACCACACCAGATTGGAACAAGCTATTCCATGTTCACGTGGATGCATCCAATTATGCTATTGGATGTGTACTCGCACAACCTACGGGTGAAGGTAATATGGATCTTCCAATTGCCTACGCTAGTAGACAATTGAATGCAGCTGAACGAAATTATACCACTACTGAGAGAGAAGGCTTAGGCATGGTGTATGCGGTTAAAAAGTTTAGACACTATTTACTTGCAAATAAGTTTAAATTTTTTACTGACCACCAAGCATTGTTATATCTCGTGAACAAGCCATGCAATACAGGAAGATTAGTAAGATGGTTTCCTCTTGCTAATGGAATATGATTTTGAAGTCGTGGTAAGGAAAGGTAAGACTCATTTGAGAGCAGATCATCTCTCTAGGCTCACATCTGGAGAAGCCCCACAAGGAGTATCAGATGATCTTCCTGATGCTTACTTGTTTAATTTGGAAGTTGTACCGCAGTGGGCTAAGCCATTGGTACCAGTATTGACATACGGGCCTAACCATCCAGTAGTAAATACACAGAATAGAGAGGTTGTGAAAGCCCAAAAGTACCACATCATGGCAGGAAGCATGTACAAGCACACGGATCAAGGAATCTTGGCTTGTTGTGTGGAAGAGGACGAGTACAATAAATGGTTGCATTTAGCACATGTAGGTGCATTAGAGCAACACTACTCAAAGCAACGAACCTTACAAACACTAAGGAGACTCGGAGTACATTGGCCAACTATGGAAGCTGATGTCCAAAAGTTGTGCAAGGAATGCCCAATCTGTTGCACTAAACCACCTGTGGAACATGCCACTCTTTATCAAGTTTCTATAGTGCGAGATTGGAGTGAACCACTAGTATCCTTTCTGAGGACGAAAACATTCCCTCAAGACATGACGCTTGCTAGGAAAAGGAGTTTAGAACAAGAAGCCCAAGATTACTCACTCATTGGTGATAATCTCTACAAGCGTGGTAAGGATGGTTACCTGAGACTGTGTGTCCATGAGAGTGAATATCTCAAGATCTTGGAAACTGCTCACCAAGGTGTAGCAGGAGGACACTTTGGACCAGATCGGGTGATCAAGGCAATACTGTTTGCGGGCTTCTGGTGGCCGACCCTTCACTTGGATGCACATACCTATGTGAAACGGTGTGACGTTTGCCAGAGAACTCAGTATCCTATACGTAAAGATGAGATGCCACTGAAACCCATGATGGGTGGACGTGCATTCTCTAAGTGGGGAATAGACTTTGTAGGTCCTATTAATCCCCCAGCTAAGGGTTCTCATGCAGAATATATCATTGTTGCAACAGACTATCTAACTAAGTGGGTAGAGGTAAAAGCCACAACGAAGAACGATGCTCAAACAACAGCTAAGTTTTTATTTGAGAATGTATTCACTAGATATGAGCTACCTATAGAGCTAGTAAGTGATAGAGGCACTCACTTCTTGAACAAAGTGATTGAAAATCTACTCCAGGAATTCTTGGTAGTTCATAAGAAGTCTGCCCCCTATCACCCTCAAGCTAATGGACAAGCCGAAAGCACCAACAAGATCTTATGCAATGTATTGACAAAATTAGTGAACACTAAACGCTCTGATTGGGACAAACAGCTACACCATGCTGTTTGGGCATACCGAGTCGCCTACAAGACGGTACTCCAAGCCACCCCCTTTCAGATGGTATTTGGTCAAAACGCGGTGCTACCCTTGGACTTCTTGATACCTACATTGAAAGTAGCACAAGAGCACGAATGGACGGGTCATGAACTCTCCTCTAGACTTTTTGACCTTGAACGATTAGGAGAAACAAGACTGAGAGCAGCTGCAGGGATATATGCAACTAAGAAGAGACAGAAGGCATACTTTGATGCCCATGTGAAGGATAAGGGCTTGAAAGCAGGAGATCTAGTTTTAGTCTACACATTGAAACAACACGCAAGGAAGCTAGAAAAGAGAGGCTACGGACCTATGATAATCAATAGGATCTCCACGAGTGGAGCAGTACAACTAGCCACTTTAGAGGGTGATGTTCTCCCAAACTATATTAGCGGATGCAGAGTCAAGTTGTATCAGGAACCCCTCACGGAGGAAATGCTAAGTCGACTCAATACTGCTAAGCAACGTAAAGAGGAGGAAAAACGAATTCGAGAAGAAGCTCAAGCAGAAGCCCTAGAGCGCATACGGAGAATGAAATTAAGAAGACAAGGTAGAGAGCAACCTGTGCCAAATGCATATGCAGATCCAAGATATCCCGTGGCTATGTGTGAAGTTTCAGGTGTTAGCTCACATAGGATAACTGATCGACGTCCTTTCATAACCTTAGATATAGGACAAGGAAAGAGTGCAAGGACTGTAAGAGCCTTGATTGACTCAGGTGCAGCCACTAGTGCTGTTAAATTGTCTTACTGTCAAGAGTTGCAATTAACTGTCAATCCTATGGAAGCATATCTCATAGGATTGGGAGGCGTGGAAACCCCTTGCATGGGCGAGGTGGAACTTCCCCTCTATATTCATGATGAGTTAATGACAGTTAAAGTACTAGTGTGTCAAGATGAGGACCTCACTAAACCCCTTGTCTTGGGTCAAGACTGGATCTATGACCAAGCAGTCAACTTAAACCCAAGAAGTGGACTTCTTCAGGTATGGGTGAATCAGACTAGAATTACAATTGAGTTAAATAATGGAGCACTCAAGGAACTAGAAAAGACACGGACTCCTGGTCCCTCCAGGGGTGCACATGAAGTTGACCATGTTGTTCTTGTCCAAGGCTATGTGATGCAGAAGAATGAAGATCTCAAAGAAGGAGTCAGAACCACAATGGAACTCCCTTCTTTTCCAAAGGCCAGAAGGAGGCAGCAACTAAGGGCAGATCAATCACTGAAGACTCTTGTGTACTTGAGCAAAGAAGACTCAAGGACTTGTGCCAATGAGACTATACCTCAATTGCCACACAAGTGCATATAGTGGGATCTTTAACACACATTTAAATGTCAATCCTAAGGAACGACTTACCAAATGTATGAAGACGTGTGCACACGTGATGGAAAATGAAGTGGTTTAGCTAATCATGCATGAGAAAAGACTACTACCTCTCACACCTACTGAAATACTGAAAGTGTTGCCGCAAGCCTCTTTTCAGCAGTTTTGGTACTTTGAAGTTTTCTCCCAGTCAAGAACTCCGAACATAGGCAATAGGGTACTCGTTTCGAAGCTCTCGACGAGACGCATCCAATGGTGGTGGTTTCATTCAATTCTGACCACTCTGCTTCAAGTTATGGCAGAAACAGTGAATGACGGGAATCACAAATACCCGCGTCACAGCTTCTCCTAGCTTACACACGCACTACAGCAGCTCAAAACAAAGGGGAAGGGGTAGACAACAGTCCTACACATGCATTTCAAGCATCACACACACATACAAGAGCAAAATGAAGATCAAAATCAGCAAGAAAGAGGCAAACTCGAAAATTCTGAAGAGCTCCTTGTTCACAATGGCCAGAGTTTTTTACAAAGAGTCACTTTTGACTTATATACTAGTGCCCTAAGTTTGGTCCTTTCACACAAGAGACCGGCACTTTATTCACTAAAAGACTAATTTCCTACTATTGTACATGGGTAAATCACTAATCTTCTGTGGGGATGCATCTAGAGGACTCCTCTAGTGCATTTACAACGGAAAATATATACAAGAGTGGTTATGATACAAAAGTTGTGTGTCCAAATCGGAAAAATTTTGGGGCCCTTCATTTTCTTCGCCTTGTGCTCTTCTTTGCTCTGCAACACTCTCCCCCTCTTCGTCTCTGTCGTCCCTTGACAGGCTTTAGCTTTTCGTCGGCTGTTTGCTTCGTTTCACCACGCGCACCCCTTGGTCAGTATTGCCTGTATTTAAACAGACATGCAGATTTGATGGCCTGTTCTTGATTCAAGCTCTACTACACTAGAGCCTACTGCGTTCGTCTGGCCTGTTGATTTGGGTTGCCACGCACGCCACCAATGACTAGGAATGTGATGTTCTTAGTCACCCTCTTAAACTTTTCAGCCTCTCCCCTTTCTAGCTTTTGGTCCTCTGATTTGTCCTGGTTGCACACATCTGACCCTGTTGTATTGCTTTAAGCCTGTTTGCTTTCTTTCGCCGCGTAGGACGTGGCTGATTCGCGTTGTTGCCTGATGCGTGCCCCTGCGGGGCTTTGTCCATAGATGGGTGTTGCGCCCCTGCGGGGCTTCCTGCAGAGACATATTCTTTTTCTTTTTATCTTTAATGAGTCGTTCTGGGCTTTGATTTTCTTCTTCTTTTCTTTTTGCTTGATTGTCCCACTACACGTCCCTCCTCCTGAACTCTGTCGTCCTCGACAGGCTTTCTGTGGCGACGTGTGTATGTTTGAATGGCGGTTTGCTCTCGTTGGTTCAGCAGATTTGCTTGACATAACATGAATTCCTTCCATTGCTTTGACTTTACTCCGTCTTCTGGCGCCTGTCTATGATCAGCAAAGAAACTTGTTTCGTAGGCCACCAGTCTTGCATTCAAGTTGGAAGTCATTTTAACAAAAAATTCTGAATCAATCTCAAAGAAGCCTGTAAAGAATGCTTCTTCGAAAGTTTGCATATATGTCGATGGCAAAAACATGAGACGAGAGTAATAGGCCATGAGGGTGAGGCGGCTCGGAATGGTCGATAAATCAAAAATAAGAACCTCAGACCCTTGCGTAATGCCGATGAAATTCAAGAATGTATATTTAGCATGCTGGAACACCTTCAACACTGTAATGAGCATGCTGAATATTTTGTTGGTCATCTTGACGGCTAAGTCCGGAACTGTAGCATATCTTGCAATCCAAAATTCCATTGTTTTTACCATATATTCTTCTGTAGGTAGGTAATTATGTGGCAGACTAGGTAGTAACGGATAGTTAAGCCACTGATTATTGATATTGCCTTGACGATGTCCTTCCCAAAATTGCGTCCAAGAGCGTCTGCGGGGTACAGGACAAAAAGATGGATTTACTTGAAGTGCATATGGTGATGCTTCCCACTGTACCCGCAATGTCGGATTCTTCTCCAAAATTTTTCGCCTTCATATTGGATCCGCCTTCTCAAATTCCTCTTGAGTATAATTGAAAGTGTCATGCTGGAATTGAAGGTTGTGGTCCGGATCTTTGTTCGTTGCAGACTTTATATACATCCGCGTCTGTTCTTTAAGTAGACCGTATGGTACATTGAATGGCTTCAAAATTTGATCTAATTGTTTGTTTTCTATCTGAGCTTCTTTCATTATCTGGATAATTTGATCTTCAAAATCAGCTGTGAGCTGGGACACCAGTAGTGCCCTTTCTGGTCGGCTTAATTCTGCAATGTCCCGATTATTATAATCAATGTGGACCTCCTGAGCCTGCCTTATCGGTGAATGGTATGAGGGGGGAGAGAGAGGACGTACCTCAGTCTCCACAGCAGCCTCCGCAGCATGTGGAACTACTGGTGTCCCCTGCTTTCCTTTTAGCTCTATCTGCTCCTGAAGCCGTTTGATGATTTCATCCTTATTCTTAAGTTCTTCTTCAGCCTTTGTAATCTTTTCCTGATGTTTGATTAATTCCTGTGCAACTATGTTCATGTGATCTGTGTCTTCTTTGCACTGTTGGAAATAATCATTCTCTGCTTTTTTCCATTTCTTGCGTAGAGCTGCAGTGTCATTCATATACCTTTGTTCCCAATAAGCAATGATTTCTTGCTCCTGTTTGAGCTGATCTGCCATCTTGGTTATCTTTTCTTCCATTTCTTTTATATCCTCGTTTGATTTATCAGTATCTGCCGGTGGTTGATCACTGAGGAGAGCTGTCATGAGCTCCTTGTTCCTGTCCCTTAAGTGGTCTGCTTCTTCCATACTCACCTTGAGCTGTGATTCGAGTACCTTACTACGAGCATGGATCCTTGTTTTCTCTTTTTCGGTCATGTCTAGTTTCTTCGTGAGCTCCAAAACTTGCTCTTTTAGTTGGGCATTTTTCGTTTCTAATATTCTGTATTGTGTTTTGGTCGTTTTTATTTCCTCGTGTTTCTTTAAAACTTGAGCTTCTGCTTCTGATAATTTTTTAGCCAGATTCATACCTTCTTTTTGAAGCTCCTGCTTTTCGAGCATGGCTTGGTCGTAATCTTCATCAGCATCAAGCATCAATTGTTGAGTGTCTAGTGCAGTTCGAATCATATCCTGCACCACAGGCTTGAGCTGAGCTATATCAACATTCAGCCATGTCTTTGGTACATTTGGGGTTTCTCCTGTATGTACATCTTGTCCCTTTTCGACGTGGATCGTTTGATTATGTGGTTGTCGGACCTGTAGTTGTACTTGTGGTTCGTCTGCTTTTTCATTTAATACGGTAGTTTTAGTGGCACTTCCCTGAAAAGTTACATCCATGGGGGATGGTTCTGCCACAACCCTTAGTGGAGTGAAGGGTTCTTCGTCTTCTTGTCCTTCTTCCTGAGGCTTATCCTCTGATATCATTAAATGTTCCTCATCATCAGATTTGCCCTCCTTGGTGTGGGTAGTGGAGGCATCTTTTGGTTGAATGGGGTGCTGTTTTTCTTCTCGTGCCTTCTTGTTGGTTGTATTTTGGTCTACCAGTGGTGATTGAGCTTTTTCCTTGTGGCCTTCTTGGTCTTCGCCATAGTCTACTTCATTTAATTCGGCCCACTGGCCATCATCCTTCGATTCACTACGAATATCTATATTTAATAACGAAGTGTCTGGTTCTTCTTTGGCGTCTGAGGATGAACTAGTATTATCCAAACCGATTTCCCGATATCTGTGGACTTTTGTGAGCTTGCTTCTCGGGTCTGTAGCTTGTCATGACTGTTGATAGTGATGACCCTGCACTGGCAGATTAATTTGTCCTTCTGTATATTTGTGAGTCTCCTCCAGTGCTTGAGTTAATTCTTCTTCCGTGATCTTTTTAGTCCCTTGAGTGGTGGTTGTAGGAAGTACATGTACTCTCTTTGTTTTTGATACTTCCTCTTCTACTTGTTGGACTTCTCGAGGTCGTTTTGTGCCTCTCATTGTGCCTCTCATTCGGGGTTGAGAGCTTGTTTCTGCTTCTTCTACTTGTTTGCTTCCTTTCTTCTGTTTCGGTACAGTAGCTGCTTTGACAAATTGAGCCAACTCCATTGAAGATGGCATCTCCTGTAAGTACTCGCGCATGCCCAATGCGTGGTAAATCATAATTGTTAGGGCAGTAGTTCCGTTGAGGAACTTCTTATTATCCCATTTCTTCTTTGCCTCAAATAATCTTTCTTGCACATAGGGTGTGAGGTTAACCTGATTGCCTATCTGTTTTATGGCATGAGACAATAATTGCACAATGATTTTTTGACGGGCCGTGTATCTATTCATGCTCGGGAAGCAGAAGTGTTGGTGAATCAATCTGACTTCTTCTTCGATGTCCACCCTATTGATGTCAACGAAAGTTCTTGTTTTTGCTCCACGACTCTCTTCCTTGACCGTGTTGACACCATCCTTTTCCCATCCAAATGCTTCTTTGATTAAGTCGTGGGAAAATTGAATGACCACCCATTCTCCATTCTTATCCATCACATTGGCTTCTGGTGCCAATGGATCATGTAGTGCTGGTCGTAGGGTGTTCATGACTTGTGTACAGCGTTGGAAATCCGGTTTATAGATAGGTAGTTCAAAATACTTATGAATTCCTGCTTTCTTCATGATGTCGATTGTGGATGGCAGTTCGTGTAAAACTTTGAAGTCCTGGGACATGATCAGAAACTGATGCTCTGTGTCCATGATCTTTATGTTGGCCAAGAAGAGATATTCCTCAACTGGCTGCTCATCTCTGAACCAATGCCCTTTTGCTTTCGTAAGACATTGGGGAGGAAATTCCTGGACCTCTTCTTGGATTGTAGCTTCAGAGTCTTCAGAAGCCATCTGCACTTACAAGGAAAAGTGCATTAACTCGAAAGGCCTTTATGAGACCATGCAGTGTATTGTTGTGATTATGGTCGCTCGTCACTCCGTTCCCCATTATTGCATGAGTGAGATCTCTTACCGCCTCTTTTTATATTTTTTCCTGAAAGAAGACAATCATTAGTGTAGTTGAAGCACAGTTTATGTACATAGTATGTCCATTCCTATCAGGTTAAAGCTAAGATCTAGTCTCACTTGGAGATCGTGCACCACTAGTTTGATAATGTACATCCTGTGCCGAATGCTTGGCCCTGTATTGCGGCCCTATCATGCTTACTTGAGGTGCATCAGATACTACATGAGTGCAATCGGATGCTTTATCTCCTCGATCATCCGCTCCTCGTGGTAGCTTTGGTTTCCAGATCCATTTTGAGAACACTGAGAGAGGTCGCTTGGTTTTCTCGATTCGTACAGCTGCTCGTGTTCCATTTGCTTTATCCATTGCCCGAGTGAATTTGGCATTGCTCTTCGATTTTCTCTGATGACTCTTATGTGTTGTTGACTTTTGCCTTGTCTGATGTGGTATTTCCTCCTTTGTCCTTACAGCCTATTTAGCTGCTTGTATGACCTTTTTGGGAATCCATATCTGATGTCGCGATCTTTGAGCTTCAAGCAAGGGCTTGGGAATCCATACTTGCAATGATCCTTGTGGTATGTACTTCTGTGAAGCTGGCTTGGTGCTTCCCGTCTCCTTCGTAAGAATGGTTGCTGTCATTTGTTGATTCTTCATTCGATCTTTACGTACCCATTTGTATTTAGTTTGTCCCGGATATGTATGCTGGTTTGTTGTTTTCCAATATGGCAATCTTTTGGCTTGCTGTGTACGTCCTTGAGAGTCCAAATTTAGAAGGACGGCCTTCTCCACGACTGACGGTGATGATACTGGCATCGTTGAACTTGAAGGATTTTCCTCTTCTAGCTTGGTTTCTGGGCTGTGAATGTTGGGCTTTCTCTCTCTCGTAGTCTGTTGACTGTTATCCGAATTTTTAACTACGTGTGGTATGAGCAAAGGCTTCTCCCCTAATAAACTGAAAACTTCCTTATGTCCTATGATTGCCGAAATATAACCTTGAGCTAGATGGATACACGCCTCTGTCTCAATGATCCAGTCGTGTCCTAGAATGAAGTCTTCTATCAAATCTTCATCCTCACACACTAGGACTCTTCGTTCCATGGAGGAATTTCCTAGGTGGAGGGATACATTCGTGGTTCCAATACATTCTATGGTGTGACCTCCAATTCCTATTAATTGGGCTTTTGTGGGATTCAATTCTAATTGCAGCTCCTCTGCTATTCTCCTTCGCATGAAGCTAAGTCCTGCTCCTGAGTCTATCAATGCATCGATTAATTTATACTCTGTCTTGCCAATCCCTAGGTTTAGGTAAGGTTGCGTTTTACACATACCCGTTGTATCATGATTTTGGACCTGATAGTTTGCCATAGGGATGGGCTCTTCTCCTTGGAGATAGCGTTCATCTCTTTGCCTGATCCACTCTTTCCGTTTCCTAATGCGTTCTAGTGCTTCCTGTCGAGCTTCCTCTCTAATTCGCTCTTCTTCCTTTTTCCTATTTTGAGCACCTACCAGTCGCGCTAGCATTTGATCAGTCAAGGGCTCCATGAATCGTCTTACTCTGCATCCACTGATGTAGTTGGGGAGAATGTCTCCGTCTAGTGTGGCGAGATTGACTGCACCACTAGTAGAGATTCGATTTATAATCAAGGGTCCATATCCGCGTTTTTGTAGCTTCTTTGCATGTTGTTTTAGGGTGTATACTAGGACTAAGTCGCCTTCTTTAAGTCCCTTGTCTTTTATATGTGCATCATAATATGCCTTCTGTCTCCGTTTAGCAGCATAAATGCCTGCTATAGCTTGCAATCTAGTCTCATGTAACTTCTCAATTTGATCTAGTTGTTGGGATAATTCATGACCGTTCCACTCATATTGCTGGGCCACTTTCAATGTAGGTACTAAGAAGTCAATTGGCAAAATTGCATTTTGCCCATACACTAAATTGAAAGGTGTGGTTCCAATGGCCGTTTTATATGCAACTCGGAATGCCCAAATTGCATGATGCAATTGTTTGTCCCAATCTGACCTTCCATTATTGACAATCTTTGTCAATACAGTACATAGTACCTTGTTGGAACTTTCAGCTTGTCCATTAGCTTGAGGATGGTATGGGGCTGATTTTTTATGAATCACTAAAAAGTCATTCATTAGCGACTCAATGACTTCGTTTAGGAAATGCGTTCCTCGATCACTCACAATCTCGATCGGTAGTCCAAAGCGTGTGAAAATATGCTCAAAGAGAAATTTTGCTGTAGTTTGAGCATCATTCTTTCTAGTGGCTTTTGCTTCTACCCACTTGGTTAAGTAGTCGGTGGCTACTATGATGTACTCCGCATGTGATCCTTTTGCCGGTGGATTGATAGGTCCTATGAAATCAATACCCCACTTGGTAAATGCTCTTGCACAAACCATGGGTCTTAAAGGCATGTCGTCTCTTCGAATGGGATATTTCGCTCTCTAGCATGTTTCGCAGCTTCTCACATATGTCTCCGCATCCATATGTAGAGTTGGCCACCACAAGCCTGCAAAGAGAATCATCTTGACAGTTCTGTCTGCTGAAAAATGTCCTCCAACAGCTCCTGCGTGTGCCATCTCTAATATGGGAAGATATTCTCCTTCATGCACACACAATCTGAGTTGATTGTCTTTTCCTCTTCTAAACAATTGTTTTCCCATTATCACATAATCCTTGCTCATTTCTTCTAGGGATCGCTTTCTTGCTAAACTAGCTCCTATTTCGTGCTCTTTCGTTTTGAGGAATTGTACTAATGTTTTACTCCAATTAGGCGCTATGGTCGAAAAAGGTAAGGACATGTGATCCTCCGGGATAGTCTCTTTGCATTCTGCACAATTAATTACATAATGGTGAACGTCTTTTGGCATGTCAGGCCAATATACACCTAACCTTTTTAATTCTCGAATTGTTCCATGCATCCCTTGATGGGTTCTCCACTTGTTTACGTGTGCTTGCTGAATTAGTTGTTTATGTTCGTCCTCCTCGACACATCTTAATAAGACACCGTTGGGTTCCTTATAATACATGCTTCCAGCAACAATGTGTAAATTTCTTGTTTGAAGAATCTCTTTTTTGCTATCCTTATTTATTGAGTGTTGAGGGCCATGGGTGAGTATAGGAATTAGTCGTTCCGCCCACTTTGGACATACTTCAAGATTAAACAAATACGTATCTGGTAAATCATCCGGTACTCCGCTAGGTGGTTCTCCATGCGTTAGCCTTGAAAGGTGATCTGCTCTTACATGTGTGTTTCCTTTTTTGACTATTACCTCAAAGTCGAACTCCATTAATAGTAAGAACCATCGTACCAACCTTCCCGTGTTGCAAGGCTTATTGACTAAATACAACAAAGCCTGATGGTCTATGAAGAACTTGAATTTGTTGGCTAAGAGGTAGTGTCTAAACTTCTTCACTGCATAAACCATTCCTAAGCCTTCTCTTTCAGTAGTCGTATAATTTCTTTCTGCTTGGTTTAATTGTCTACTCGCATAAGCGATTGGATGGTCAAGCTTCCCTTCGTCAGCCGGTTGAGCTAGGATACATCCAATGGCATAGTTCGAAGCATCAACATGAATATGAAAAGGCTTGCTCCAGTTGGGTGATTTCAGAATTGGGGCTGTACTCAGCCTCTTAAGCTCGTTGAAGGCCTTCTCACACTCGTCTGTCCAAGTGAACTGAGTCAATAGACCATATAAAGGCTTAGCTATTATGGCATACATGTGAATAAACCTACGGTAATATCCACAGTGTCCCATAAAGGCTTGTACTTCCTTTGCATTCTTGGGTCTTGGTAGCTCTAAGATAACTTTAATCTTTTCTTCGTCCGTGGATATTCCATTCCTTGAAACGATGTGTCCTAGGATTTTTCCTTGTCGCACCATGAAGACACATTTCTCAGGGTTCAGGCAAACTCTGTACTGTCTACATTTATTGAATATTTTTCTCAGTTCCGGTATATGGTCTGGTCGTTGATTTGAGTATGTACAAAGGTCATCTACGTATACTTCCATACTTTTTCTCAGAAATTCTTTGAATACATGACACATCAGTCGTTGGAAGGTGGCTGGCGCATTAGTGAGCCCAAAAGGCATTACTCTAAATGCATAGACTCCCCATTCAGTCGCGAATGCGGTTTTATGCTGGTCCTCAGTTGCAATAGCTACTTGGTTGTAACCAGAGAATCCATCCAAGAAGCTATAGACCTCCTTGCCGGCAACTCTTTCCAAAAGATGGTCTGTGATGGGTAATGGGAAACTATCACGTATAGTTGTTGCATTTACCTTTTTCAAGTTGATACACACCCTTAGTTTTCCGTTTTTCTTAGGCACTACTACTAGTGGCGATAGCCATTCTGTGTGTTCAATCTCATAAATGAATCCTGCCGCTAGTAGTTTGTCAATTTCTTCCTTTATTTTTGCTGCGTAAACTTCATTATACGTATAAGGGCGTTGTTTAGAAGGTTTTGCATCTGCTGTCATAGGGATTCGATGAGCGCATATGCTGGGTTCTACACCCTTGAGGTCTTTGTACGTCCAGGCAAACACGTCTCGATATTCTCGGATGAGTCGTATGAGATCCTCTTCTTCCTCTTCCGATACATCTTTCCCAATATATGTGCACCTCTCTTCTCCGTCTTCTATCGTTACAACAATTTTCTTGGTTTGTTCCTTGTTGTCATAGGCTTCTCCATCCCGGGCCTCTCGTTTAGGCATTTGAGTGGCTATTTTTCTTTCTTCCACTTCGTATCTTTTAAAATGTTCTGGAACTTCGAAACGGTCTGGTTCCGGTTCCACTTTACTCGTGTCCTCTCTATGCTCATGTATTATTGGGATGGTTTTGATTGCTAAGACTTTTGTTGGTCTTTCTTTTGATTCTTTTTGCATAGTTTTTAAATATTGTTCCTCAGAATCAAACTCTGGTTCCATTTCTATGCTTTCGTACTCTTCTTTCCACTCTTTCTCTACAATTTCCCCTTCTTCTACTTCTTGGAGGACAACCATGTAGAGGTTCACGTCATGTCCTTCCTCGTCTATACAATCGTTCATCGTCAATACTTCCTCATTCACACACACATCTAATGTGGCTAGAATTTCCATCCAACCATGTGGTTCGAAGAGTTCACCTGAAAGAATTTGAGGCATGTAATCGGGGTCTTCTATCGATCGATAGTTAGGGTGTCCTATTGGCCACATTTGTTTTTTACACTCCTCCTTCTTTGCTTCTTTACACATCCACAACTGGGCATCCTCGTGCATCCAAGATTGATCACTTGATCCAGCACTGTGAATGGATAGGTCATCTTCTTCTTTGTGGACTGGATTCCATTGTAATGGAGGGACATCCCGATAAGCGAATGTGTGCAAATTTATCTTGGTGGTGTTTCCTTGATGTTGTAGATATAATGAATCTCTACCCCAATCCTGTACTACCCGCATTTGTCTCATGAAGGGTCGTCCTAATATCATCTCATAGTTGTTTGCTTTCTCGAATTTACATATGGCTAGTGTGTGTTCAAATTCCACTCCACATGTTGTTAACTTAATTCCTTCCAATATTCCTAGGGGTCTCTCCACATGACCGTCTGCTAATTGGAGTTTCATGCGAGTGGGTCGTAAGGCTGGTTTTCCCCACTTTTCCCAAATCTCCTTTGTTGCAATTCCTACCCCTGCTCCTGTGTCTAAGATAGCTTTGGTCATGTACCCATTGTAGATGACAGGTAAACAGGTATTCCCTTCATCCCCTTCACTGAACTCTCCTACTTTATCGACTGGAACTTGTATTGTGGACTTATTTTCCATTTCCTTTTCTTTTGATCCTCCATTCTTTGGTCGTGTTTTTAATTGGTCTGCCATTTGCTTCCATAACTGGGGTTTAAGTCGAAGCAATTCTTCCACCGTCAATTGGCATTGCACTTTGGTTTTCTTTAGTTCCGTTAGGTTATGCGAACTCTCTTTTCCCTTTCCTTTTCCTTTTCCATGCACCGTGGGTGCTCGTATTATTACTGACTCTCTTTCTTTCTCTCCCATATAATTAGGCAATGTTGAAATGCTTATGGTCTCCTCTCTACCTCTATCGAGTCTTGAGACCTCCTCGTAGACTTCCTCGAGGTTAGGATGGGGTTAACAGTCTTCCACATCTATTTCATCAAATGGTGGTGGATCGACACCATTCTTCTTCCATTGCTCTTCTCTGATTCTATCCCACAAGTCCTTGGGCCAATCTGCTTCTAAGTCTGGTATGGCTGATACAGGGTCATCTTGTGCTGTCTCTTGTTCACCTTGGGAATCTTCTTTTCTAAGTTCTTTATCCTTTGGTTTGATGCATTCTTCATAAGGTTCCTGTGCAATCCTTGTCTCTGGTAGGGTTGGGATAGTCTTTTCTAGGGTTGCTTGTGCTACTTCTATGAGTTTTCTGCATATGGTCAATCTTTCTTTTTCCAATTCCCCTTGAGGATAGATTTTTTCATGTTGCTCTATGTTCGGTCCCATTTTGATTCTAGCTTGGTACGCTTTTAACCACATATCCAAGTCGTCCGGTTTTGGGTCCGCTAAGATCGATCCTGGCTTTTCTCGTTCAGTATGGATTCGTTGTGATTCGGGGGTCTCTTTAGGTTTCCTTTGTTCTTTGTGTTCCTCCCGTTCCTTTGTTTGCTTCCTTCTGTCCTGACTCTTATTTTTTGCCCATTTTTCTTTGAGTTTTTCCCGTCTTTCTTTCCATTTTTGTACTCTGAGATGTTGTGAGTTTTCCCGTGGGATCTCAGAATCCTCGACTACCTGAGTCTCAGAGTCTAGCATTTTATTGTTCTTCTCTTCCTCTTCTGATGGTTTTCCCTTTTGTAGTTTTGCTTGGGCTCTAGTGATAGCTTTTAGTGGCACTGTGTACTCCTTATCACTTCCAGATCCTTCTATGACCTCTATTACATTGATTGGTGCAGAATCTTGGTTTTTTACAGGGTTCTTAGGGCAATCCCTAAAAAGATGTTCCTTTCCGCAATCACTGCAATATCCTTCCCAGATTCTAGGTGGTGGAGGGTTGTATGGTTGAGGGCATTCTCTAATGAAATGGTCTCCTCCACATCTATAGCATGGTCCTCTCTGTACTGGTGGTCTACTGGGTGGTCTCATGGGTTGTTGTGCCTTAGGAGCTGTGTACATTAGAGTGGAAGTCTCTGCTCCATAAGTCTGATCATAGCCTTCATACCCATAGTATGTAGTCTCATATGCCGGTTCGTATTCCATCATGTAGGCTTCATACGGATAGAACTCACTTGGTAGGGTTTCGTATCCAAGGTTTGTTGATTCTATCTGGGTCATTGTCGTGGCTGGTACTATAGCTCTTTCTAGATTTTCTTCTCGTTGCGCATACTTTACTGATACTACTTGTTGAGGTTGCGACGGTTGGGGTCCTAGCACTGGTTGTGGTGGTGGGTATGGTATCTGTTCAATTGGTCTAGGTACTCCTGTCTGTGTTGGATAAGGGTTGTATCTTGGGATCTCTCTGTTCGGGTCTCTAGGTGGATATCCATACGGTCGATACTGAGGTGGTTGGAAAGGGCGTGTTTGCCTATTAAATGGACAGTTCTCAATAGTGTGATTAGTGTATTTCTATTCTATGTGACAGTACTAAGAAGTCCCTTGTTGTTGCTGCCTGTTGTATGGATAAGCTGGTTGTGCACTGCCCCCTTGTAGCTCTATGATGAGTAGCACCTCCTTTAATGTCACTCCGGGAAGACGTGAGGATGGTATGAAGACCTCGAGGAAGTGGCTGCACAAGTGCGTGAGTGAGAAGCACACTAGCATGCACACACATACACACACACGCGCACACAAGGCAAGACAAAGAGTGAGAGTCAATAGAGCTTTTAGATTACTTTCAAAATGTTCTTACAAGTTCGTTTCAATTACAATCTAACCCAAAAATGAGCTCTCTAGCTCTTTTTATAGTTTTTGACTAGGTTTTGGCCCTGTCCAGACCTAGTGTCCGGCCTAGTTAAAAATTAGGTTCCAGGGCCAATTTGAGGGCTTAAACGGAGTCTAAAAAATACGAAAATTGATATGTAGGTACTTCTAAGGCTCCTCAAGCTCAAGGACTCCTTGGCTTGCACAAAATGGAGCTACAAAAATATGAAATGGTATTTACAATGATTGTTAGTGATAAGAATCACTGTTAAAAGATGTAGATTTGGGAAAAATTGAAGGCCTATCTGCCGGATTTGCGTCGACTGCTTTGTCTACTTACTCCTTCACCTTGTTCTGACTCTCTCCACTGGCTTCCTTGTCTAGTCGGTCCTTGGGTGCCCATACTGCTCTCAACACCCCCCCTCTCTCGCGTCTGTCGTCCTTGACAGACCCTTGTTGCTGGGAGTGTTGGATGTAATATTCCACAACCTGAGTGGCAAGCTGATGTTCTTGTATGCGTAGTCCTCTGGCCAAATCTGTCATCATACGATCCCAATCGATTGGTCCTGGAATGTCCGGATGTGGCAGACGTAACTGATCTGCATGGATCGCTTGTTCTACTGCGAATAGATGTAGCAAATGTGTGGGTCTGGGAATGAAAATTTCGGAATGGTATTCCCAGAATCCCGTAGAGAACATTTCCTCAAATGTCTGCTTGAAGCATGCGGGCAAGTACTTTATTCGTGCATGCCAAGCAAAGATGATAGTGACCGAGGGGGTTTGGCTCATGTCGTAGACTAGATCCTTGTTGCCTTGAGAAAATCCAGGGGCAGAGATGTATGGGGCTTGGACATTCCGAAAGGTTTTGAAGACAATGGTCATGAGCTCGAATATCTTCATACACATCTTCGCTGCTATGTCGGGTACATTATTTAGGCGTGTGGACCAGTGCCGAATTGTTGATATCATGTAAGCTACGGTTGGGGTCCCTCGAGGTGGAGCGAAATATGGGTAGTTAACCCAAGCCGAGCACTCATTATTGTTGCGTACCTTGATTGCAAATGCTTGCCAGGATCTGCGACGTACCACTGGACAATAGCATGGATTATACTTGATATATAGTGGCATGGTTGCCCAAGTACTCATCATCTCTGGGTAATCGGTGAGTAGACGTGCACGCCAATTAGGTTGGAAGATCGAGCCAGCACGTGCATCTGTCGGTAAATCCCCTATCTCAAATTGAGTGGCGAATGTGGGCTCCTTCCCTGTATGTCTTTTGACTTCTGCATTATAATCATGTAGTAAGACAAAATAAGGCATGTATTGTGATTCTGATGTTGTGATTAACCGTTGATGGGATAAATTTTGAAAGTAGGAAGACCGAAGGACAGTTTCTTCCAGATTTGTGAGAGATTGCATTTGCACGGCCACACGATCATCATGTGTCTTACCCACTTTCTCTACCCTTTTGACCCAATCTGGAACTTGAATTTCTAACGTGTCTTGTCCTTCTTCCGTAGTTCGACCACCAGGCGTCGGCATAGGCTCGTATGGCTCTTCATAGCTGTCATCGACGGGGATTTCCACTACTGTTTCAGGTTCTGGTTCTTCAATGGGCGAGGGTGGTCGTTCGTATGGGAGGAGGCGTGCTTGGAGTTCTGCCACCTGTTTCCGGAGGGTCTCCATTTCCTCTGTAGAGTGCTGCAAGATTACCGGCTCCTGTTGAGTTGTGGGCACACTGGCAATCTGTTTCTTGAGATCTGCACATTCAGTCTCTAGCTTTTCATATGACTCCAAGAAATTTGCATGCTCCTCAAGTAAGATGCGAATGTCTTCCGATGGGACTGCTCTATATCTGGTAGGGCTAATGGTGGCTCCTACGGTTCCTTCCATAGCCGCTTCAAAGTTGTCTTGGTTTTGTTGTTGGAGTCGTTTGTTCTCTTCTAGTGCTGCGGCCATATGCTTCCTTAATAGCCCAATGTTGCGTCTGAGTGTAGCGTTAGAGATCATTTGCGCTTGAAGCACTGTTTCTAGTTCCTTGACTGCTTGGGCATCTACAGTTGATGTCTTTGATTCCAATTCGGAGTGAGCCTGTTGTAGTGTGGTATGCTCGGTTAGGAGCGTCTGGTAGTCAGCTTCAAGAGTGGTGACTCTAGCTTGCAGACGTTGAGATTCTGCCTGGAGGGCAGCAGTGCGTTCTTCCAATTGTTGGTAGTCTTGTTGTAGCTGATGTGCACACTGAAGTAATGTGTTGAACGTGCTATTTACATTATGAGATGCAAGGGGAAAAGTTTGAAATGCAGGGGAGGTGGGATTGGGTAGGGGGGTAGTGAATGCTGTGTGTGCCAATGATGTGAGTGGTGAGGTCGGGGGCAAGGGGGGGGAAGATGGTGGAATTGTGGGGAGAGGTGCTGTGGTAGGTGAAATGTCCATTGGGTCAGACAAGGTGGTGTGTACAGGGGCTACCATGTAAGTGGGTATGGTAGGTGAAGTGAGTGTGGTGTTCGTGTAAATTGATGTCGTTGCGAACATCGGAGAAATGTGCCTCGGAAACATTGGAGAGCGGGTGAACTGCTCCACAACGGACGGGTATTGGGGTGGCTCGGTCAGGTTGAAAGAGGTGTAGGGGCCAGATGGGACGTGGGGGTCATGGAATGGAGGTACCCGTATTCGGGGATAGGTCGGGAAACACAGGGTGCCTTCTGTGGGTGCTGGGTTTCCAACTACACTTGGGATTATGGGATGGCCAGTCATGGGTTCAGAGGATAGACGGGGCGAAGTGTACAAGGGATTGGTTACGAAGGAGAAGAGGGTGTCTCGTGAGGTGGGTTGTCGAAATGAGAATGATTTGAATAAGGATGGGTTATAAGTGAAGGTAGAGGTGATGACTGTCGTTTCTTCCAAGGTGCGAGGTGGTGGTGGGGGTGGAGAAGGTGGTGATGGAGGATGCTGGGGTGAGATGGGTGATGTCTGAACGAAGGTTTCGGCGGAGATGTCAGTGGTGGTTGTGGGGGTGGCTGTTGTCTCAATGGGTACTTCTTGTTCTGTGACGGGTATCCTGATAGTCTTACCTGCTCGTGGTAACGTGTCCACTCTGCGTTTGTCGTACCTTACGGACTGGCGAACTGCGGTGTGGACAGCCTCCGGAACTCCTAAAGAGTCTGACACCAATTTGAGGGTGTCAATGAAGTGTTGGTCCACCCCTTCATCTGATAGCATTTCTTGCATCAAAGCTTGACCTGATACCAGAGAGAGCTGATGCCTTTCTTGTACTGCTTTGATAGTGTCGTATAGCCTTCGTAGTTGAGCTGTATATGCTGGTGCACCTACAAGTTCTGGCACTTCTTGTTGCTCTTCTTGGTGCTCTTGATCATAATCCTCCTCATCATCCTCCTGTTCTTCATCTCTGTCATCTTCTGCATCCACTTCAACAGGTGTGACAGGTGCTTGGGAGGTTGTGGCCTGCGTTTGTACGTTTTCCGCTTGTTGTGCCTCTTCTGCCTCCAGCTCTACATCTTGTAATAGTTGTTCGAAGTATTCATTAGTGAGTTCTTCCAAAGGTGCACCACTAGGAAATTCGAGATCGGTTGGGATGGGAGGGAATATCAAGGTGGAACCATCGGTGCTGCGTCTTGGAAGTCGGAGTGTGAATGGTCGGACTCTTCGGGGTGGCGGGGGTGACGTCTGGTGTTAGGGTGGCTCCACGTGGTTGAGCACATGGGACTTGGACAGTTCCTCTCATCTTCTTAGAAGGGGGTCCAGTGGACGTCCTGCCTCTAAACTGCTCTACCCGATTCCACATTAAGGCCCGTTGGATTGGAATGTCATAAGCCAAACACCTATAAATGATTCTTGTCAGAGCACAGCAACCATATAAAACCTGTTTCCGCGGCCAGCGTTTGTGAGCTAGGTGTATCTGATCAATTATCCAGTGGGGTAGGTTGATGGTGAGGCTCTGTGTCTCTGCCAGATACAGGCTAAACCAAATCTTTTTGGGCGGCATGGTGAATCGATCTTGTGCCGGGAAAGCAAAGTGTTGCATGCACATGCGAAGGTGTATTGCAATATTAGGCGTCATGGATACCATGTCCTTGAGTTTGGTGAGACTTCGATTCTTCATGTAATCCGATACTAGGGTTTCCTTTTCTGTAGGAATATGCATTCCGCGCATATCTAGAGCCTCTCTCACCAAATTGTTTGATAGCCTGAACCTCTTGAGCTCATTCCCCTTTGTCAGAGATGGAATCACAAATGAGCTTGCTCCTTTTGGGTTCTGATTTGGAGTCAAGGTGTTGATGAGATAGTAGCATCGCATGAAGTCAGGTTTTGGGAGTCGGGCACTGAAATAGGCACTCAATCCTGCTTTTTCCCATATCGGACGTAGACCTTCCGCATTTTGTAACTTCTCAAATTCTCTTGTAAAGAAATGGTATCTGCCTTGCTTTCCATTGAAGTCCAACTCTGATTCCCATAGGTACGTTCCTTCACCCAAGGGTCCTGCCACCTCGGTAAACCAATGGGAAGTCTTTCCCATGGGCATGGTGTGGCCACGCGGAGGGTCCGCAATGGGTATGATTTTGACGGCCTGCAAATCTTCTGGTCTTTCAATTGTCTCCGGCAAAACGAGTAAACTGTCCAAGTCCACCACTTGCGGGCTTGTTTCTGTGTGAGAGCTAGTTCCTGCTGCCTCCGCCATGTTGAAAATGTCGCAGCTGATTCGGGAGTGGTTAGGGGTTATTAAGTGCTCGGTGCTGGTGTGTGTAGTTAGAAGTTAGGTAGACCTAAGGGCTAAGCGAAATGATGTGATGTGAGAGTGAAGCGGTTAGTAGGTGGTCATGGATTTACAATCGGGGTCCGGGGGTTTGTTACAAGTCTTGGGCTGCCAAATGCAGTGGATGGGTTTTGCTCGTGGTTCCGTAGAGATTCTCGAGAGCTTTATAGGTGTGTCAGCTTGAACATGAGGCCTTTTAGGTACCCATTTACAACTGATTCTGTTCGTGCTCATGTGCCTTGGTGTTGAAAATGAGTGGATATAGGCTGTGCGAGTGAATGGATCATGCTGTGTAGGGTGTGTTCTTGGTGTAGCTATTTGAGCCCGCAAACAAGCCTTAGGCACCCAAATTTGTCTTGATTGTGGGCTAGCCTTC
Source organism: Ceratopteris richardii (assembly GCA_020310875.1). NCBI lineage: Eukaryota > Viridiplantae > Streptophyta > Polypodiopsida > Polypodiales > Pteridaceae > Ceratopteris > Ceratopteris richardii. Next base: position 167,938,017 of record CM035414.1, on the reverse strand, counting down.
ATCGACTTTTTGGGCAGCCAAATAGATTTCACGTTAGCAGAAGAATTTCCGAAAGACTTCTTATTAGTGTCGTGTTGTCGGTTACTAATAAGAGGCTTTGCCCGTGTGGTTGGCTTGAGTGCAACCGGGTGTTCGCCTTTCCGCACCCACACTTGTTTCACTTGCTGGGACATTTTGCTGCGTAGGTACTTTGGATCCTCGACATAGGTAGTACTCTGCTTCTTCTGCCTTTGATCCACCTTTGGTTGTTGCCTCCTTCTGGCCTTTGGAAAAGAAGGGAGTTCCTTTGCATCCCTGACTCCTTTTTTGCGAATATCATTCCTCTGCAACACATAGTTTTGGACAAGAACAGCATGGTCAACTTCATGTGCACCCCTGGAGGGACCAGGAGTCTGTGCCTTTCCTAGTTCCTTGAGTGCTCCATTGTCTAATTCTACTGTAACTCGACTATGATTGACCCAAACCTGGAGAAGTCCACTTCTTAGGTTTAAGTTAATTGCTTGGTCATAGATCCAATCTTGGCCCAAGACTAGAGGTTCAGTGAGATCCTCATCTTGACACACCAGTACTTTAACTGTCATTGCCTCATCATGAATGTAGAGGGGAAGTTCCACCTCGCCCATGCAAGGGGTTTCCACGCCTCCCAATCCTATGAGATATGCTTCCACAGGATTGACAATTAACTGTAACTCTTGACAGTAAGACACTCTAACAGCACTAGTGGCTGCACCTGAGTCAATCAAGGCTCTTACGGTCCTTGCACTCTTTCCTTGTCCTATATCTAGGGTTACGAAAGGACGTCGATCAGTTATCCTAGGTGAGCTGGTTCCTGCGACTTCACACATTGCCATATGATATCCTTGATCTGCATAGTCATTTGTCCTAGGCTGCTCTCTACCTTGCCTTCGTAATTTCATCCTTCTGATGCGTTCTAAAGCTTCTGCTTGAGCTGCTTCTCTAATTCTCTTTTCTTCCTCTTTGCGTTTCTTAGCAGTGTTGAGTCGGCTCAGCATTTCCTCCGTGAGGGGTTCCTGATACAACTTGACTCTGCATCCGCTAATATAGTTAGGGAGAACATCACCCTCTAACGTGGCTAATTGTACTGCTCCACTCGTGGAGATCCTATTGATAATCATAGGTCCGTAGCCCCTCTTTTCTAGCTTCCTCGCGTGTTGTTTCAGTGTATAGACTAAGACTAGATCTCCTGCTTTCAAGCCTTTATCCTTCACATGGGCATCGAAATATGCCTTCTGTCTCTTCTTGGCTGCATATATTCCTGCCGCTGCTCTCAGTCTTGTTTCTCCTAATCGTTCAAGGTCAAAAATTCTAGAGGAGAGCTCATGACCTGTCCATTCGTGTTCTTGTGCTACTCTCAATGTAGGGATCAAGAAGTCCAAGGGTAACACAGCGTTTTGACCGAATACCATCTGAAAGGGGGTGGCTTGGAGTACCGTTTTGTAGGCAACTCGGTATGCCCAAACAGCATGATGTAACTGTTTGTCCCAATCAGAGCGTTTAGTGTTCACTAATTTCGTCAGTACATTGCATAAAATCTTATTAGTGCTCTCAGCTTGTCCATTAGCTTGAGGGTGATAGGGGGCAGACTTCTTGTGTATTACCAAGAATTCTTGGAGTAGATTTTCAATCACTTCATTTAAGAAGTGAGTGCCTCTATCACTTACAAGCTCTATAGGTAGCCCGTATCTTGTGAATACATTCTCAAACAAGAATTTGGCAGTTGTTTGAGCATCGTTCTTTGTCGCAGCCTTTACCTCTACCCACTTGGTGAGATAATCTGTTGCAACAATGATGTATTCCACATGGGAACCCTTAGCTGGGGGATTAATAGGACCTACGAAGTCTATTCCCCACTTAGAGAATGCACGTCCACCCATCATAGGTTTCAGTGGCATCTCATCTTTGCGTATAGGATACTGAGTCCTCTGACAGACATCACACCGTTTCACATAGGTATGTGCATCCATGTGAAGGGTAGGCCACCAGAAACCCGCAAATAGTATTGCCTTGATCACCCGATCCGGTCCAAAGTGTCCTCCTGCTACACCTTGGTGAGCAGTTTCTAAGATCTTAAGATATTCACTTTCAGGGACACATAGCCTCAGGTAACCATCTTTACCACGTTTGTATAGATTATCACCAATGAGTGAGTACTCCAGGGCTTCTTGTTCTAAACTCCTTTTCCTAGTTAGAGTCATGTCTGGAGGGAATGTGTTTGTCCGCAAGAATGATACTAGAGGTTCACTCCAATCTGGCACAATGGATACTTGATAGAGAGTGGCATGTTCCACAGGTGGTTTAGTGCAACAGATTGGGCATTCCTTGCACAACTTTTGGACATCAGCTTCCATAGTTGGCCAATGTACTCCGAGTCTCTTTAGGGTCTGTAAAGTTCGTTGCTTTGAATGGTGTTGCTCTAGTGCACCTACATGTGCTAATTGCAACCATTTAGCGTACTCATCCTCTTCTACGCAACAAGCCAAGATCCCTTGATCTGTGTGCTTGTACATGCTTCCTGCCATGATGTGGTACTTTTGGGCTTTTACAATCTCTCTATTCCGTGTGTTTACCACTGGATGGTTAGGCCCGTACGTCAATACTGGTACCAATGGCTTAGCCCACTGTGGTACAACTTCCAAATTAAACAAGTAAGCATCAGGAAGGTCATCTGACACTCCTTGTGGGGCTTCTCCCGATGTGAGCCTAGAGAGATGATCAGCTCTCAAATGAGTCCTACATTTCCTTACCACCACTTCAAAGTCATATTCCATGAGCAAGAGAAACCATCTTACTAATCTTCCTGTATTGCATGGCTTATTTACGAGGTATAGCAATGCCTGATGATCAGTAAAAAATTTAAACTTATTTGCAAGCAAATAGTGTCTGAATTTCTTAACTGCATATACCATGCCTAAGCCTTCTCTCTCCGTAGTGGTGTAATTCCGTTCAGCCGCATTCAATTGTCTACTGGCATAGGCAATTGGAAGATCCATATTACCTTCACCAGTAGGTTGTGCAAGCACACATCCAATAGCATAATTGGATGCGTCCACGTGGACATTGAATGGCTTATTCCAATCTGGTGTAGTCAAGATTGGTGCGGAACATAATCTTTGTTTAAGCTCCTGGAAGGAATTCTCACATTCATCCGTCCACTCAAAGTTTGTCAGAAGTCCGTACATGGGCTTTGCAATGACAGCATACATGTGTATAAATCGTCGGTAATAACCACAATGCCCCATGAAAGCTTGGACTTCCTTGACATTCTTTGGCCTAGGTAGCTCTGCTATGGCTCTCACTTTTTCTTCGTCGGTAGATATGCCATTCTTTGACACTATGTGTCCCAGAATCTTGCCTTGCCTGACCATAAAAACACACTTTTCTGGGTTCAGGCAGACTTGATATTCTCTACATTTGTCAAAGATTTGTCTGAGTTCAGGGATATGGGTTTGTCTAACGTTGGAATGAGCACAAAGATCATCAACATAGACTTCTAAACTCTTCCTCAGGAACTCCTTAAACACATGGCACATCAGCCTCTGGAAGGTCGCGAGTGCATTGGTAAGCCCAAATGGCATTACTCTAAAAGCAAAAATGCCCCATTCTGTGGCAAAGGCTGTCTTATGCTGATCCTCTGGGGCTATGGCTACTTGATTGTAACCCGAAAATCCATCAAGGAAGCTGTACACTTCCTTGCCTGCCACTCTTTCTAAGAGATGTTCTGTGATGGGAAGCGGATAGTTATCTCGAATTGTGGCTGCATTAACCTTTTTCAAGTTAATGCACACACGCAGCTTGCCATTCTTCTTGGGCACCACTACGATGGGGGATACTCATTCAGTGTGCTCAATTTCATAGATAAATCCAGCTTCAACCAATCTATCTATCTCTTCTTTGATCTTAGCAGCGTAATTATCGTTATAAGTATAGGGCTTTTGCTTAGAGGGTTTAGCATCTGAGGTCATGGGGATAGTGTGTGAGCATATATCGGGGTCAACGCCTTTCAAATCCTTATAACTCCAAGCGAATACATCTCTGTATTCTCTTAGCAAGGCAATCAATTCGTACTCTTCTTCTTCTGTCAGGTCATGGCCTATATACGTGCATCTCTCCTCTCCTTCTTCTATGGCCACTACTATTTTCTTGGTGGTTTCTTTATTATCATAGGCCTCTCCTACCTGTGCCTCTCGTTTAGGCATTCTTATCATGACTCTCCTGTCATCTATCTCATACTTCTTAAAATTTTCTGGGACCTCAAACAAAGATTCTTCCTCTTCTGGTGAGGCTTCTCTCTTCTTTCGTTTCTTTCCTTCTTCCTTCGGGGTCACTTGTGTTGCTAATCTTACATCATTTGTAAGCTCTCCATGCCTCTGGGGTTGAAATTCTACTTCATGGAAGTATTCTTCATCTGATGCAAATGGTGGGTCCATAATGATAGACTCGAGATCGGAGTCACTTGCATCCTCAAATGCATCAGGGCTAGGTTCGCATTCTTCTAAAACTGCCTCTCCCATGATTGGCTCTATGGAGAAGACTGAAATGTCATAGCCATCCTCATCACAGTGAGGTGTCCATTGTTCTTCATTGATGGCTACGTCCATGGTTGCTAAAATTTCTGCCCAGCCATGGGGTTCAAATTCCTGGTCAGGAAAGACTACAGGTGCATAGGCTGGGTCTTGAATGGGTCTATGAGTTTCGTTTGCACCTATTTCCCTGGCTTTCTCTCTCTTCTCTTCTTCTACTGCTACCCTGCACATCCATAAGTGAGTGTCTTCATGCATCCATGAGGATCCTGACCCTATGGAATGCACCGATTCCGTATCATCTTTGGCTCTATGGATGGGATTCCACTGGATAGGAGGTACATCTCTATGAGAGTAATCTTTGAGATTGACTTTGGTCGTGACACCTAAGTGTTGCAGGTACAAAGAATTGGTCCCCCAATCCTGCACCACTTGCAACTGTCGCATAAATGGTCTTCCCAAAATCATCTCATAGGCATGATTTTTGCTGAAGTCACATATGGCAAAGGTATGCTCAAACTCGACACCACAAGTGGTGAGAGTTATTCCTTCTAGCAATCCTAAGGGCCTCTCTATGTGGCCATCGGCCATTTGCAATTTCATCCTCGTTGGCCTGAGTGCCGGCTTGCCCCAACGCTTCCAAAGGGAAGTCGTGGCAATTGCAACGCCTGCACCTGAGTCCAAAATTGCCTTGGTTGTGTACTCCTGGTAGGTGATGGGAAGATAGGTGTTCCCTTCTTCGCCTTCACACATATCTCCTATCTTATCCAAGGGAATTTCGGGCACCGTCCTATGGGATCCTATCTGGGAACGAGTTTTTGCAACTTCAGCTACTTGACTGGCTACATATTTCCGCGCTGTTGGTCTATCCTTGGGCAGTTCTTCCAAAGTGAGATCGCACTTCACCTTGGTGTTCTTTACTATCTCCGTGTTCCTAGGTATGACTGAGTCGTCGTTCCTTACCATGACTGTGGGTGCTCTCATACATGTGGACTTTGCTTGCCATGGGCCTGTGAAGTGGGGTAGCTCCTGTATGGAATTAGACTCAAAGTCCAATCTCTCATGAGACTGAGTACTCTCATGTTCCCCGTAAATGGATGGGATGTCTTGTGGGAATTGGTCGTGTGCATCGTCCACAAGTTCAAATGGAGGGGCGACCTCACTTTCGTTATCCCATTTGTCTTCTTGAATCTCTCGTATGAAGTCTGGTGCAAACCGATTCATAGAAGAAGAAGTGTCTGGCTCCGTAGAATTAGGCGCATAAGCAACCTGGGAAGGAGGGCTTATTCTATCGTTGGCTCTCTCCTCGTTCCCATAGATGGCTGGAGCACAAGCTTCCTGGGGAGGGTTACTTATTCTATTACTTTTCCGAACAGGCTCATACGCTCCCTGAGAAGGAATGTAGGCAACCTGTGGAGGTACGCAAGCTTTCGAGGGAGGCTCATGTGCCTTTTGGGGGGGAAGATAAGCTTCTCGAGGAGGCACATGAGCTTCCTGAAGAGGCTGGCTTATCCGTTCCCTTGCCCTTTCCTTTCTTTGAGGGGTAGGTTCCTTTTCTGATTGTGCAATTAGCCCCTCTATTCTTTCTAGCAATCCATCAAAATGTAATTGCGTCTTAGCTGAGCTAGAGATGTTAAAGAGGCGGCTAGCTTCGAACATGGCTTGAGCCAATTCCACCATCTTAGCACAAATTTTTGTTCGTTCAAGCTCTAGCTCGGCTCTAGGGTAGCATTTTTCATGATCGGTTATGGTTGGCCCTTCTTGGATTCTGGCCTGATATGCTTTCAGCATCATGTTTAGGTCTTCGGGAGTGGGATCTGCTAGGACTGATCCTACTCTAGGGGGTGGTGGGATTTGATGAGGCGGTGGGGGAGGTGGTGGGTCGGATGGAGATGGGAGTGGTGGTGGTGGAGTAGTGTGAGAGGGAGTTTGAGTTGTGAGTTCGGTTATTCTGGCTCTTGTTTCCCTTACGCTTTCCTCGAGTTCACTCATCTTTTTAGCCCATTGTCTTTTCATTCTTTCTCGACTATCTTTCCACGCTCTAGTCCTTTTCTTTGTCACGCTCTCGGTTTCACTAGCCTCTGGGCCCTTTTCCTGGCTTGCCTCTTGGTTTTGCTGCAATGCCTGAGCTCTAGTGACTACCTGTACTGGTGCAGTGGAAGTGACACTTCCTGAGGAATCCACAACCAAACCAATCACATTGATAGGAGTGATTTTTGGCATATTATTGGGGTTCTTTGGGCAGTCTCGTAAAAGATGCTCTTTTCCACAATCTTGGCAAAAGCCTTGGATCGTCACGGACTGATTTTGTGTAGGTGGAGGTAAGGGACAATCACGAATGAAGTGATCTCCCTGACATCGGTAGCATGGTCCTCTAGGAAATGGTGGTCGTGCCTGCCTAGGTTGAGGCCTAGGGTTGGGGTTTGTATACATGACGTTTGTGTAGTCTGACTCCCAACTAGGTTCACTCGGTTCTTCACTATAGTAGGACTCACCATGTTCCGGAGACTGCATGTAGTAAGCCTGGGGACTATCGACCTGTGTAGAATCAAAGCTATGGTCACTGAGGTCATTTTCAGAAAGCAAGGATGTTACTGGGACTAAGGCTCTATTCAGGTTCTCCTCTGCAGCTGTGTACTTTACCGGAATCACATTAGCTGGAGCTGGGGGTTGTTGTGCTAGCACAGGCTGAGGTCTTTGTTGGTTTTGATATGGTTGCTGATAGGGTTGCTGTGGCCTGCTATATGGCTGTGGGGGGTACTGGTTCTGGTATCTTCCCTATTGAGGGTATGACTGAGGATAGGGTTGCCTAACCGCCTGCCTGTTGTATGGGCAATCTTGCGCAGTGTGGTTGGTGTACTTCCGTTCTATGGTGCAGTACTGGCTACTAGGATTAACTTGGGGTTGAGCCATAATGGGACAGACGTTCGCCATGTGGTCGCCACCACACGTATAGCATCTTTTCACAGGGGCAAACCTTGGGATTTGTTTGCTAGTCACTCCTAATTTCTGAGCTACTTTCTCTGCAAGTTCCTCAATTGATGTGGACTGCGTGGAAGAGTGACTAGATGCACTATCTGAATCTTTGTAGATTTTGGAAAGCTCTAGTTCTTCCCCTAGGTTATCTTCAATGTCAATGCACATGCGTACACACTCTTCTATAGTCCTAGGGTCCTTCAGATACACATAGGATCTCAATTTCGTACTCAGCAATCCATCAAGGAATAAGGCTACTTGTTTAGCAGATGTGGGTAGCTCCGAAACAGGGCACCTTTCAAGGTATTGTCTAAATCTTCTTCCTGCCAGTCTTACAGTCTCTTGGGGATTCTGTTTAAAGCTGTGAATCAATGAGGAGGTATTGTGTCTTATGCCGCTCTTAGAGAACTCTACAATGAAAGCCTCTAGGAGTTGGTCTATGCTCTTGAACTGTCGCTCATCCAATGGCTGAAACCATGTAAGTGCTGTGTTCCTAAGGGTTAGACCGAAGGCATTGTACTGTGTGAATAAATCCTCCACTTGTTCAGCTCTCAAGACTTGCTTGAATTCCGCCACATGATCATAGGGGTCTCCTGTGCCATCAAAGTAATTCTTCATGGACTTAACTAGCTGGGTAGGTCTCAAAGTTCTTGTGTGCTCTCTAGGCCTCGGCAGCGGGAATCCATCCACATTTCTTTGATTCCTGTGAGCTCTAAGCATCTCAGGTTCTACCCTATTCGTCTCTGTCCTCGTTCTTTCTCTGCCCCCTGGGTTGGCAAAACTTACTTCTGGTCTATCTCTACTTCTGTCTCTTTGCATTCCATGAGCTTGGGATGTTCCAGCCCCAGGGTGACCATAGGATACATTTGATCTTGGTTGGGGGAAAATAAATTCACCCTTCCAAGTGTAAGCATGCCTATCATTTTCCGTAACCGCAAAGATCCGTTCTGAAGTGTGATCTAAGTAGGTCACTTTACCTGGGCTATCGGGATCCTTAAACTCATAGATCATGATATTTCCTATATCAGTTGGCTGATTAGATTTATACCTCTAGAAGGCTTCGTCGGTTTCTCGATTGAGGAGCAACTCTATGCTCTTGTTGTCTTGGGGTACCCACTCAGGTGTGATAATCCTAGTGAGAACTGATTTACCTCGAGGGGTTCTAGGTTCCGCACCCATGTTCCCTTGTTCCAAGTCACCTAAGTCCGCTTCTGAGATTACATTCCCAAATTCATCTGTCCTATCCGGGTGACTAGTGACTACATATATAGTTCCTTCTTTGTCCAGGTATGCACCATTTTCAAACTTGACGGCTGGGTGTTCTAGTCCAATGGATTGATCAGGATTCTTAATCTGTATCACAGACCTTCCTAAGCCATCCTCATAGATGCTGGCACCTAATCGGTTGGTCCTAAGGTACTCCAACTGTGTTTTGTAAGGGCCTTCTACCCTGTACAAGTAAGGCACACCTGAACTTCCCGTAGGTCTGTCCATGCCTTGAGACATCTCTGACTCACTGGTCTCAGAGCTAGGGTAGTATGAGTGGTGGCTCAACTGCTGGGCCCAAGACCTAGCAGTGTGGTTAACACTAGCCTCTGAAGATCTAAGGCTTTGTCTCTCCCTTACTAGATGTCGTCCTGATCTAAGGTTCATATGCCTATCTAGGTAGCCCAATTCTTTGCCCAGAGTACAACCTCGTTGCCGATCACTTGGTATCAGTCACTTGATTCTTTTTAGTTATTTCTCGTGTTTAAGGTCTTGTCTGATATTTCGTCGTCAGGAATACTTGAATGTTCTTCGTACTTTCAGTTTGATCGTTCCACGTTAGGTCCTTTTCCTTTATGTTATCGACAGTACAGAGATCAGGTTTTTAGCTTGCACTTGAGTTTTAGGTAGTCTTCAACTTGATACCTGCCTATCGTCGCTCTGACTTACTCCTACCTCTCGTCGTCTTAGCTTAGACTATGAATTGACAGAGGGGGTTAAAAGTGTCCAACCTTTTTTTTCCTGCTCGGTTGCCCTTGATTGCCCAGGAAATGTGTTCCCAAGCTCGCACTTACACTTGCTTAGAACGCCTTTCGATGCTCTGTAAGAGTTTCAAAGTTAGCTTTGAAATTTAAATTCCAAAGACAGAACCAATTATTTTCATTCCTGTAGCACAAACACAAACTTGCATAGTGATTTTCAAGAAAACAATCCTAAGGACCCCTGACTTTGATCCCCCTGGGTATGGTCAACTTCAAAATACCCTATCTGAAAATCAATGCATTATCTTTATGAAAAACAGTTGAGGGCGTGTAGTATATGCCACGAGCTTTCCCACAAGCCCTAGAGCTCAAAAAATGGATTTCGTATGAAAAAGTTGTAACCGTTCAGGGTTCTAGGGTTACGACAGGGTTCAAACAGGATCACTGTGCAACAGGTTTTCCCCAAGTTGCTTTCCTAAGGCTTCCTCATGTGCTCAAGAGTACAATATTTGTGCCCAAAATTAGCCCAACTCTTCAATTAACAATCCCTAAAAAATTTGGCTAAAATTGGCTGTCAATCGCGATGGACAGGGCTGTCAATCGCGATGGACACTCAGTCAATCGCGATGGACACCCAGTCAATCGCGATGGACAGAGGGTTCAGTCAATCACGATGGACACCCAGTCAATCGCGATGGACAGAGGGTTCAATCAATCGCGATGGACAGGCAATCAATCGCGATGGACAGAGGGTTCAGTCAATCGCGATGGACAGGCAATCAATCGCGATGGACAGAGGGTTCAGTCAATCGCGATGGACAGGCAGTCGGTCGCGATGGACAGGGGGTTCAGTCGATCGCGATGGACAGGCAGTCGGTCGCGATGGACAGAGGGTTCAGTCAATCGCGATGGACAGGCAGTCGGTCGCGATGGACAGGGGGTTTAGTCAATCGCGATGGACAGGCAGTCGGTCGCGATGGACTGGTAGTCAATCGCGATGGACAGAGCTGTCAATTGCGATGGACAGGGCTGTCAATCGCGATGGACTGAAATTTTGCAAGATTTTCAAAAATTTTGGTGGAAAGGTGGTGTGCAGGGTCTCTAGTCCACTGTGGTGCACTCAGATTTACCAAAAGGTGAGAATTTCTGTCAATCGCGATCGACAGAAGTCGGCGACTGCGAGACAGTTTCGTCGATTTTCGTACCTGCGCAGGAAGCTGGGGATGGTGATGTGACCTGTACCTGCAAGATAGCTCAAGAAACATGCAAAAACAGCACACGCAATTTCGCTCTCTCGCTCTCTCTCACAAGTGAAATGAGGGAAATGAGGTGGAGATGGGGATATAGTCAAAAAACTGAAATTTTCGTGATGATGGAGATGGAGGTGGAAGATGGTGAGGATGATGATGATGATGATGGTGGTGAGGTAAGAAAGAGAAAAATAGGAAAAATAAGGAAATTACCTACAACTCCAACGCGTCAACTCTACGTCTTACCATCACACGCTCGTCCTCAAAGCTCGATCCCCGGCAACGGCGCCAAAATTTGGTGTAGCTCTATGATGAGTAGCACCTCCTTTAATGTCAATCCGGGAAGACGTGAGGATGGTATGAAGACCTCGAGCAAGTGGCTGCACAAGTGCGTGAGTGAGAAGCACACTAGCATGCACACACATACACACACACGCGCACACAAGGCAAGACAAAGAGTGAGAGTCAATAGAGCTTTTAGATTACTTTCAAAATGTTCTTACAAGTTCGTTTCAATTACAATCTAACCCAAAAATGAGCTCTCTAGCTCTTTTTATAGTTTTTGACTAGGTTTTGGCCCTGTCCAGACCTAGTGTCCGGCCTAGTTAAAAATTAGGTTCCAGGGCCAATTTGAGGGCTTAAACGGAGTCTAAAAAATACGAAAATTGATATGTAGGTACTTCTAAGGCTCCTCAAGCTCAAGGACTCCTTGGCTTGCACAAAATGGAGCTACAAAAATATGAAATGGTATTTACAATGATTGTTAGTGATAAGAATCACTGTTAAAAGATGTAGATTTGGGAAAAATTGAAGGCCTATCTACCGGATTTGCGTCGACTGCTTTGTCTACTTACTCCTTCACCTTGTTCTGACTCTCTCCGCTGGCTTCCTTGTCTAGTCGGTCCTTGGGTGCCCATACTGCTCTCAACACCCCTCCTCGAACACACAAGTGAGTGAGGTGATCTCCTCCACATAAGCTACATCTCCGTAGCATAGGCAATCTTTGAGCTGGGTGTTGATAAGCTCTTTGCCCCTGAGCCCCTAATTTCTTGGCTAATAGCTGTGCTAATTCTTCCACATGACTGGAGTTGGAAGAGATGGTACTCCTTGAATCGTCCGATTTAGTGTGGCTGGACCTGCTATTGAGGTCCTCGGCCAAGTTATCTTCCAAATCAATACACTCCTGAAGACACTCACTCAAAGTTTGTAGTCTTTTCACGTACACTAGTGTTCTTAAGGTTCTGTTAGTGAGCCCATCCAAAAATAATGAAATCATTTTTTGTTGAGTCGGTCTCTCTATCACTGGGCATCTATCCACGTACTGGTTGAACCTTCTGGCAGCAGTCTTCACCGTTTCATTAGGATTTTGTTTGAAGCTGTGAATTAACGAAGCTGAATTGTGTTTGATTCCTCTCTTAGTGAATTCTCCTATAAATTCTTGAAAAAATTGTTCCATGTTTCCAAATTGATTGGGATCTAAGGGTTGGAACCAGGTCAGAGCTGTTCCTATGAGGGTGAGTCCAAACGCCTCATACTGTACAAAGAAGTCGTCCACTTGTTCCGCTCTTAGGACTTGTTTGAATTCTGCAATGTGATCATAGGGTTCTCTTGATCCATCATAAGGGTTTCGTACACACTTTGCCACTTGAATAGGCCTCAGCCTTCTAATCGGTTCAGGTGGTCTGGGCATCACAGGAAGAAAGGGACAGCTGGTCGTATTGGTGGCATTCCAGGCTGCCCCCCTACGTGTGGTCGTGGTCTTACCGGTGGTCTGTACTGATTTCCTATCCCTGGTTGGGTCTGATAATGTGCTTGTATTCCTGGCGTGGCAAATTGTACGTGAGCATGATTAGGTACACTCTATGGCTGGTCTGTCCTGATGCAGTATTTTCTGTTTCTTCTTGATTTCCAAATGGATTTTGTGAGGTTGTTGCCTGCTCTCTCTGAGGAAACACAGGTGTACCCATATATCTTAATCGAGACCTGTCTAAGACACTCACAGGCCAATACCTCCTTTGATCTTTATCCAGGTATGTGAGTCTAGTCTCGTCATCCGGGTCTTTCAGCTCATAGAATGTCATGGGGTTTTCTTCTCTCCCTGGAACAGGTGAATCGGTTTGCAACAATAAGTTTGATCCGTGAATCATATAGACTTCTAACAAATAGTCGTCTTGAGGTATCAAGTCACCTCTCAAGACACGTGACACTCGGGATCTGCCTCTAGGGGTGGTCACAAACTCTTCTGGTTGTGTCCTTCCTAGGTTTTCAGGGTCTAAGAGTTCCCCTCTTTCATTGATCCTTTCCGGGAATTCGGTTACAATGTAGATTTGGCCAACTTTGTCAACATATGCACCTCCTTCGTATTTGACAGCTGGTCGGGGTACAATTGTGGCATTCTGGGAAGTTACCATCCTGGCCACAAACCTATTTAAGCCATCCAGGTAGATTGGAATCTCCTGGGCATTGGTGGACACATACTGCAAGGAAGTACGGTAGTCCCCCTCCACAGTAGTCATGAAGCTTCTCGTTGGTGTGGGACCTTGCATGTCTTCCGAAGCCATGGGTACTTCTTCCTCAGACTCACTAGAGGTCTCAACGTAGGTAGAGTGATGGCTAGCTTGGGCTGCACTTCCCACTGAAGATATGACACTCCTTCGACTACTTAGAACTCTTCCTGACCTCAAGTTCATTCACTCTCCTAAGCCTCTCTTTATGCTTCTTAGATTCCCCTTGGGTAGCTCTCCCAATGACTCAATTTGTCTGCCAAAAGAAGGGGTTAATCTGGGCGATACCACTTCCTGATGATACTGCTCTCGGCGATACTGCACTGACCGCGATACGATACCCGAGGTCTATGCGATACGATACCAGACACCCAGACGATACGATATCAATCTGGTGTCGCGATACTATCCCGGAAAACAAACGATACGACACCTCAGCTATGCACGATACGATACCTGAAAATCTCGGCGATACGATACTAATGACAGTGTCGCGATACTGTCCTGATGAACAGACGATACGATACCACAGTGGTGTCGCGATATCAGAATTCTCAAGACACGATACGATCTCACAAGGGACACGATACGATCTCAAAAAGACCGACGATACGATACCAGAGACCACAGGCGATACGATCTCACCGCGATAAGCGCGATCGCGATACCAACCTTGGCGACACGATACCACTACGGTGTCACGATACCAAGATAAGTAACCAACATACGATACTTGGGGAGGGTACGATCGTGATACCAAAGTAGTGTCGCGATACCAATGTATCAAGCGATACGATACCACCCGGTAAAGTGAGGTCGCGATACTAAAAACTTAGGCGATACGACACCACAATGGTGTCGCGATACCAAGTTTTAGTACCAGACGATACGATACCAGGGACCGGATACGATCGCGATACCAACTCAGTGTCGCGATACCGAAATAGTGTCGCGATACCAAGGCTGGTATCCAACGATACGACACCTCTGGCGAGTGTCGCGATACAAGGGAATTTTGGTATCGCGATACCAAAACTCAACCGATCGTGATACTCAAGCCAAAAGGTCTCCAAACTTGAAAATTTTTATAACCCCTTGCACCTCTCACCCTTCTCCTCACTCCTAGGCCTCTGTCTCTCACAAAAAATGCAAACCTTCAAAAATTTTCCCCCTTGCGATACTGCGCATACCTTTTAATCATTTGTTTGTGCATGTTCGATGAGTTTTAGCTATTAAATCTTAATGGGGACTCACCTTGGGTCTATCTAGTTTACTTCTTGAACTTCTGCCCAAGCTTTGAGGCTCTATTTTGCACGATACCAACCCGACGATACCAGTCGTTGCTCGCCACGATACTGAAACACAGAGAAGTGTCGTTTGAACTAAAAATTTTTTGGTTTTTATAGTTTTTGGACTGAACTTGAAATTTTGCTAAATTTCGGTGAATTTTTTGGGGATTTTGGTCTACTCCTACTCCTCTTCTCCTCACTTCTCCTCTCCTTCTAACCTAACCCTAAATCCTCCTTCTCTTCCCTCCTCCTAAACCTAAACCTAAAACTTATCACACACACCTCGAAGATGAGAAGTGACAAGTGTTGAACTGATGGACTACTTGCCAAAGGATGAATTTGCGTCTACAAGTACGATTCGATCACACTCGGTCTATAACCATCACGAAGGCACCTCGGTTGAGTGACTCCCCGGCAACGGCGCCAAAAACGTGTGTACTTGAGTCAAGAAGACTCAAGGACTTGTGCCAATGAGACTATACCTCAATTGCCACACAAGTGCATATAGTGGGATCTTTAACACACATTTAAATGTCAATCCTAAGGAACGACTTACCAAGTGTATGAAGACATGTGCACACGTGATGGAAAATGAAGTGGTTTAGCTAATCATGCATGAGAAAAGACTACTACCTCTCACACCTACTGAAATACTGAAAGTGTTGCCGCAAGCCTCTTTTCAGCAGTTTTGGTATTTTGAGGTTTTCTCCCAGCCCAGAACTCCGAACATAGGCAATAGGGTACTCGTTTCGAAGCTCTCAACGAGACGCATACAATGGTGGTAGTTTCACTCAATTCTGACCACTCTGCTTCAAGTTATGGCAGAAACAGTGAATGACGGGAATCACAAATACCCGCGCCACAGCTTCTCCTAGCTTACACACGCACTACAGCAGCTCAAAACAAAGGGGAAGGGGTAGAAAATAGTCCTACACATGCATTTCAAACATCACACACACATACAAGAGCAAAATGAAGATCAAAATCAGCAAGAAAGAGGCAAACTCGAAAATTCTGAAGAGCTCCTTGTTCACAATGGCCAGAGTTTTTTACAAAGAGTCACTTTTGACTTATATACTAGTGCCATAAGTTTGGTCCTTTCACACAAGAGACCGGCACTTTATTCACTAAAAGACTAATTTCCTACTATTGTACATGGGTAAATCACTAATCTTCTGTGGGGATGCATCTAGAGGACTCCTCTAGTGCATTTACAACGGAAAATATATACAAGAGTGGTTATGATACAAAAGTTGTGTGTCCAAATCGGAAAAATTTTGGGGCCCTTCATTTTCTTCGCCTTGTGCTCTTCTTTGCTCTGCAACAACTCTCCAGGCGAGAGACCAAAAGAACGCGCGAAGCAGAACAACTCAGCCGATGAAACAAATGTGGGTGCGGAAAGACGAGCTGCCGACCGTAACTAAGTCGCAACAACGGTCTCAACTTCCTATTAGTAATCAACGACTTGATGCTAATAAGAGGACTCCTAAAACCTCTGTGGAGAAAGTGAAATCCATTTGGGTACCCAAGAAGTCGATGAAGGCTGACCCACAATCAAGACAAATTTGGGTGCCTAAGGCTTGCTTGCGGGCTCAAATAACCCCACACAATTCACATCATACACAACAGGGTTCACTCGCTCAAGCAGCCGCCACCCACTCTTGTGTGATACACTCGAACACACTACCACCTAGAAGCACGCACAGACTCACTCGTAGATGGGTTCCTAAACAGCCCCCTTTTTCAAGTAAATACCCTATCACACTCTCTAGAGCCTCCACAAAGTCAAACTCAAAACCTATCCGTTGCATTTGGCAACCTAAAACTTGTAATAAACCCCCGGACCCCAATTGTAAATCCATGCCCACCTACTAACTACTTCACTCTCACATCACATCATTCCGCTTAGCTCGTAGGTCTACCCAATTTCTAACTACACACACTAGCACCGAGCACTTATTAACCCCTAACCTCTCCCAAACTTTAGGTTAATGTTGTAACAGGGGACACCGTGTCATTTTTGTGTCCATTGCAATGTTAACATTTATTCATATATTCTCACAGAACCAGCTACGAAGTTTTCAACATGGCTGAGGGAGCAGGAACTAGCTCTCACACAGAAATAAGCCCGCAAGTGGTGGACTTAGACAGTTTACCCGTTTTGCCTGAGATAAATGAAAGACCAGAAGAATTGCGGGCAATCAAAATCATACCTATTACGGACCCTCCGCGTGGCCACACCATGCCCGTAGGAAAGACTTCCCACTGGTTTACTGAAGTGGCAGGACCCTTGGGTGAGGGAACGTACCTATGGGAATCAGAGTTGGACTTCAATGGGAAGCAAGGCAGATATCATTTCTTTACAAGAGAATTCGAGAAGTTACAAAATGCAGAAGGTCTACGTTCGATATGGGCAAAGGCAGGATTGGATGCATATTTCAATGCACGGCTCCCAAAGCCTGACTTCATGCGATGCTACTATCTCATCAACACCTTGACTCCAAACCAGAACCCAAAAGGTGCAAGCTCATTTGTGATTCCATCTCTGACAAAGGGGAATGAGCTCAAGAGATTCAGGTTATCAAACAACTTGGTGAGAGAGGCTCTAGATATGCGCGGAATGCATATTCCTACAGAAAAGGAAACCCTAGTACCGGATTACATGAAGAATCGAAGCCTCACCAAACTCAAGGACATGGTGTCCATGACGCCTAATATTGCAATACACCTTCGCATGTGCATGCAACACTTTGCTTTTCCTGCACAAGATAGATTCACCATGCCGCCCAAAAAGATTTGGTTTAGTTTGTATCTGGCAGAGACACAGAGCCTCACCATCAACTTACCCCACTGGATAATTGATCAGATACACCTAGCTCACAAACGATGGCCGCGGAAATAGGTTTTATATGGTTGCTGTGCTCTGACTAGAATCATTTATAGGTGTTTGGCTTATGACATTCCTATTCAACGGGCCCTAATGTGGAATCGTGTAGAGCAGTTTAGAGGCAGGACATCCACTGGACCCCCTTCTAAGAAGATGAGAGGCACTGTCCAAGTCCCATGTGCTCAACCACGTAGAGCCACCCTAACACCAGACGTCACCCCTCCACCCCGAAGAGTCCGACCATTCACACTCCGACTTCCAAGACGTAGCACCGATGGTTCCACCTTGATATTCCCTCCTATCCCAACCGATCTTGAATTTCCCAGTGGTGCACCTTTGGAAGAACTCACTAACGAAGATTTCGAACAATTATTACAAGATGTAGAGCTGGAGGCAGAAGAGGCACAACAAGTAGAGAACGTGCAAACGTAGGCCACAACCTCCCAAGCACCTGTCACCACAGTTGAAGTGGATGAAGAGGATGATGGAGATGAAGAACAAGAGGAAGATGAGGAGGATTATGATCAAGAGCATCAAGAGGAGCAACAAGAAGTGTCAGAACTTGTAGGTGCACCAGCATATACAGCTCAACTACAAAGGTTATACGACACAATCAAAGCAGTACAAGAAAGGCATCAACTCTCTCTTGTATCAGGTCAAGCTTTGATGCAAGAAATGCTATCAGATGAGGGGGTGGACCAACATTTCATTGACACTCTCAAATTAGTGTCAGAATCTTTAGGAGTTCCGGAGGCTGTCCACACTGCAGTCCGCCTGTCCGTGAGGTATGACAAACGCAGAGTTGACACATTACCACGAGCAGGTAAGACTATCAAGATACCAGTCACAGAACAAGAAGCACCCATTGAAACCACAGCTACCCCCACAACCACCACTGACCTCTCTGCTGAAACCTTCGTTCAGACATCACCCATCTCACCCCAGCATCCTCCATCACCACCTTCTCCACCCCCACCACCACCTCCCACCATGGAAGAAACGACAGTCATCACCTCTACCTTCACTTATAACCCATCCTCATTCACATCATTCTCATTTCGAGAACCCACCTCACAAGAAACCCTCTTCTCATTCGTCACCAATCCCTTGTACACTTCAACCCTTCTATCCTCCGAACCCATAACTGGCCATCCCATAATTCCAAATGTGGTTGGAAACCCGACACCCACCGAAGGCACCCTGTGTTTCCCAGCCTACTCCCCACTACGGGTACCTTCATTCCATGACCCTCACTTCCCATCTGGCCCCTACACCTCTTTCAACCTGACCTCACCACCCCAATACCTATCCTTTGTGGAGCAGTTCATCCGCTCTCCAATGTTTCAGAGGCACATTTCTCCGATGTTCGCAACGACATCAATTTACACAAACACCACACTCACTTCACCTACCATACCCACCTACATGGTAGCCCCTGTACACACCACTTTGTCTGACCCAATGGACATTTCACCAACCACAGCACCTCTCCCCACGATTCCACCATCTCCCCCTCCCTTACCCCCCACCTCACCACTCACATCATTGGCACACACAACATTCACTATCCCCCTACCCAATCCCACCTCCCCTGCATTTCAAACTTTCCCCCTTGCATCTCATAATGTAAATAGCACGTTCAACACATTACTTTAGTGTGCACATCAACTACAACAAGAATACCATCAATTGGAAGAACGCACTGCTGCCCTCCAGGCAGAATCTCAACGTCTGCAAGCTAGAGTCACCACTCTTGAAGCTGATTACCAAACACTCCTAACCGAGCATACCACCTTACAGCAGGCTCACTCCGAATTGGAATCAAAGACATCAACAGTAGATGACCACGCAGTCAAGGAATTAGAAACAGTGCTCCAAGCGCAAATGATATCTAATGCTACACTCAGACGCAACCTTGGGCTATTAAGGAAGCATATGGCAGCAGCACTAGAAGAGAACAAGAGGCTTCAACAACAAAACCAAGACAATTTTGAAGCGGCTATGGAAGGAACTGTAGGAGCAACCATTAGCCCTACCAGATATAGAGCAGTCCCATCGGAAGACATTCGCATCTTACTTGAGGAGCATGCAAATTTCTTGGAGTCATATGAAAAGTTAGAGACTGAATGTGCAGACCTAAAGAAACAGATAGCCAGTGCCCCCACAGCTCAATAGGAGCCGGTAATCTTGCAACACTCTACAGAAGAAGTAGAGACCCTCCGGAAACAGGTGGCAGAACTCCAAGCACGCCTCTTACCATATGAAAGGCCACCCTCGCCCATTGAAGAACCAGAACCTGAAACAGTAGTGGAAATCCCCGTCGATGACAGCTATGAAGAGCCATATGAGCCGATGCTGACACCCGGTGGTCGAACTACAGAGGAGGGGCAAGACACTTTAGAAATTCAAGTTCCAGATTGGGTCAAAAGGGTTGAGAAAGTGGGTAAGACACATGATGATCGTGTGGCCGTGCAAATGCAATCTCTCACAAATCTGGAAGAAACTGTCCTTCGGTCTTCCTACTTTCAAAACCTATCCCATCAACGGTTAATCACAACATCAGAGTCGCAATACATGCCTTATTTTGTCTTACTACATGATTATAATGCAGAAGTCAAAAGACATACAGGGAAGGAGCCCACATTCTCCACTCAACTTGAGCTAGGGGATTTACCGACAGATGCACGTGCTGGCTCGATCTTCCAACCTAATTGGCGTGCACGTCTACTAACCGATTACCCAGAGATGATGAGCACCTGGGCAACCATGCCACTATATATCAAGTATAATCCATGCTATTGCCCAGTGGTACGTCGCAGATCCGGGCAAGCATTTGCAATCAAGGTACGCAACAATAAAGAATGCTCGGCTTGGGTTAACTATCCATATTTTGCTCCACCTCGAGGGACCCCAACCGTAGCCTACATGATATCAACAATTCGGCACTGGTCTACATGTCTCAATAATGTACCCGACATAGCAGCGAAAATGTGTATGAAGATATTCGAGCTCATGACCATTGTCTTCAAAACCTTTCGGAATGTACAAGCTCCATACATCTCTGCCCCTGGATTCTCTCAAGGTCACAAGGATTTAGTCTACGATAGACTCCCTCGGTTACTATAATCTTTGCTTGGCATGCACGAATAAAGTACTTACCCGCATGTTTCAAGCAGACATTTGAGGAAATGTTCTCTACGGGATTCTAGGAATATCATTCGGAAATTTTCATTCCCAGACCCACACATTTGCTACACCTATTCGCAGTAGAACAAGCGATCCATGCAGATCAGTTACGTCTGCCACATCCGGACATTCCAGGACCAATTGATTGGGATCGTATGATGACAGACTTGGCCAGAGGACTACGCCTACAAGAACATCAGCTTGCCACTCAGGTTGTGGAATATTACATCCAACACTCCCAGCAACAAGGGTCTGTCAGGGACGACAGACGCGAGAGAGGGGGGGGTGTTGAGAGCAGTATGGGCACCCAAGGACTGACTAGACACGGAAGCCAGCGGAGAGAGTCAGAGCGAGGTGAAGGAGTAAGTAGACAAAGCAGTCGACGCAAATCTGGCAGATAGGCCCTTCAAATTTTTCCAAATCAACATCTTTATAACAGTGATTCTTATCACTAAAAATCATTGTAAATACCATTTCATATTTTTGTAGCTCCATTTTGTGCAAGCCAAGGAGTCCTTGAGCTTGAGGAGCCTTAGAAGCACCTACATATCAATTTTCGTATTTTTTAGACTCCGTTTAAGCCCTCAAATTGGCCCTGGAACCTAATTTTTAACAAGGCCGGACACTAGGTCTGGATAGGGCCAAAACCTAGTCAAAAACTATAAAAAGAGCTAGAGAGCTCATTTTTGGGGTTAGCTTGTAATTGAAATGAACTTGTAAGAGCTTTTTGAAAGTAATCTAAGAACTCCATTGCTTCTCACTCTTTGTCTTGCCGTGTGTGCGCGTGTGTGTGTATGTGTGTGCATGTTTGTGTGCTTCTCACTCACGCACTTGTGCCTCCACTTGCTCGAGGTCTTCATACCATCCTCACGTCTTCCCGGATTGACATTAAAGGAGGTGCTACTCATCACTGAGCTACATTCTCCCATATCAGATTCTGGTATGATTGATCCAAACTCATCTATCCTATGTGGTAAGCTAGTGACCGTGTACATGGTTCCTTGCTTGTCAATATAAGAACCCTCTTCAAACTTAACCACTAGGTGCTCAAGTCTCAAGGGTTGATTTGGGTTTTTAAGTTGGACGAGTGATCTTTGCAGCCCATCCTCATAGATGTGAGCACCTAATTAGTAGGTCATGATATATTCCAATTGCGTTTTATAGGGACCTTGTGGTGTCTGTAAATAGGTAGTGCCCATAATTAGCTAGTCCTAATGTGACCATAATTAATCAATATGACTCATCTCACTTTGCTTATACTAGAAATTGACTGAGGGGGTTGAGAATTCTTCGAATCTTGAGTCTGGTGCTCTGAAAAGCACTTTGATCTCTATAATCATGCTCCCCAAACCTTGCTTTGTTCTACACTCTACCTTGCTCTAGACACCCTTGAATGACTCGCAATGGACTTGTAAAAGTCCCAAGTTTAGATCAAGCATTAACTTTAATTTATTTGACAAAAAAAGTTTTGATTCAGGCATTTTTAAAGACCCATTTCCCCCCTTGTATTGTTGAAAATTTGTCTAAAGCCCCCTTGGCTTCCTAATCCCACTTGAAGGTCAACTTCAAATTCATCTATCTAAAAATCAACACATTATTTTTAAGAAAAATAGTGAGCTCACGTGGGATTCTAAATGAGATTTCCAATGCACTCCAGAGCTCAAAAAAGAGATTTTGGATGAGAACGTTATGTCAATTCAGGCTCCTCAGGATCAAACAAACAAATAGAACAAATAATCCTGTTTTTTTGAGAGACAGAGAACTAGAAAATCACGACATTATGTGATGCTCAGAGAATCGCGATTTTATGAGACCACTAGAAAGTTACAATGTTGTGTGAGCCAAAAAATCGCGATATTGTGTGAGCTAAAAGATCGCAGTGTTGAGAGAGTCAAAAAGTCACAATGTTGTGAGAGCCAAAAAGTCGTGATGTTGTGAAAGCCTAAAAGTCACAATGTTGTGAGAGTCAAAAATTCATGACATTGTGAAAGCCAAAAAGTCACGATGTTGTGAAAGCAAAAAAATTGCAATGTTGTGACAATCAGACAGTACCGATTTTTTGATAGTCATAGAACCAAAAAAGTGTGTTTTTTTCTAAGTGATTTTCGGTGGGAGCTATTGGAACCTCAAGCTTGCACTATGCTTGAGGTGCATTTCATCTACATCAAAAAGATATCCTTCAGATTATGTGAAAATACCATTGAAGCGTTCTTCTACTTATGCTCATTTATTGTATTTTTTAAAAATATTTATTATGGATTATTTACCATTATAAAAGCCTAGAGATTTATAGATACAATTACACATATGCATACACATATGTGCATACAGATACACATACACATACACATTGACATTCCCATACACATACACATACACACACACATACACATACACATACACATACACATACACATACGCATACGCATACACATACACATACACATAAACATGCACATACACATAAACATACACATACACATCCACATACACATGCACATACACATACACATACACATACACATACACATACACATACACATACACATACACATACACATACACATACACATACACATACACATACACATACACATACACATACACATACACATACACATACACATACACATACACATACACATACACATACACATACACATACACATACACATACACATACACTTACACTTACACATACACATACACATACACATACGCATACACATACACATACACATACACATACACATACACATACACATACACATACACATACACATACACATACACATACACATACACATACACATACACATACACATACACATACACATACACATACACATACACATACACATACACATACACATACACATACACATACACATACGCATACACATACACATACACATACACATACGCATACACATACACATACACATACACATACATATACACATACACGTACCCAGACACATACCTAGACACATACCCTTATAGACACATACACATACACTACACATATGCATACACACACATACACATACACTACACATACACATAGCCATATGTATACCCATATACATACACATACACATACACACACATATATGTGCACATACACATACACATATACACATACACAAACACATCCACATATACATACACATCCACATACACATACACATACACATACACATACACATACACATACACATACACATACACATACACATACACATACACATACACATACACATACACATACACATACACATACACATACACATACACATACACATACACATACACATACACATACACATACACATACACATACACATACACATACACATACACATACACACACACATACACATACACATACACATACACGTACACGTACACGTACACGCACACGTACACGTACACGCACACGTATAGGTACATTTACACCTACAGGTACACGTACACGTACACCTACACGTACACGTACACCTACACCTACACATACACGTACACGTACACCTACACATACACGTCCACGTACACCTACACATACACGTACACATACACCAACACCTACACGTACACGTACACCTACACGTACACGTACACCTACACCTACATGTACACGTACATGTACATCTACACCTACACGTATATGTACACCTATATGTACACCTACACATACAGCTACACGTGCACGTACACCTACATGTACACGTACACGTACATGTACACCTCCACGTACACGTACACGCACACCTACATGTACACGTACATGTACACCTACACCTACACCTACACGTACACATACACGTACACATACATATACACATACACCTGCACGTACACGTACACGTACACCTACACGTACACCTAGATGTACTCGTACACGTACACCTACACATACACATACACCTACACCTACACGTACACATACAGATACACGTACAGATACACGTACAAATACACGTACAGATACACGTACACGTACACGTACACGTACACGTACATGTACACGTACAAGTACACGTACACGTACACGTACACGTACATGTACACATACACGTACACGTACATGTACACCTACACGTACACGTACACCTACACGTACACGTACACCTACACCTACACATACACGTACACTTACACCTACACGTACACAAACACGTACAGCTATACATACATGTACACATACACGTACACCT
This sequence comes from Ceratopteris richardii, assembly GCA_020310875.1. NCBI lineage: Eukaryota > Viridiplantae > Streptophyta > Polypodiopsida > Polypodiales > Pteridaceae > Ceratopteris > Ceratopteris richardii. The sequence continues at coordinate 167,913,200 of CM035414.1, read as the reverse complement.
ACACGTACACCTACACGTACACGTACACGTACACCTACACGTACACCTACATGTACATGTACACGTACATCTACACCTACATGTACACGTACACCTAAATGTACACCTACACATATAGCTACACGTACACGTACACCTACACATACACGTACACCTCCACGTACACGTACACGTACACACACACCTACATGTACACGTACACGTACACCTACACGTACACGTACACGTACACATACACGTACACATACACGTGCACGTACACCTGCACGTACACGTACACGTACACCTACACGTACACCTAGACGTACTCGTACACGTACACCTACACATACACATACACCTACACGTACACGTACACATACAGATACACGTACAGATACACGTACACGTACACGTACATGTACACGTACACATACACGTACACGTACACGTACACGTACACGTACACATACACGTACACGTACACGTACACGTACACGTACACGTACAGATACACGTACACGTACACGTACACGTACACGTACAGGTACACGTACACGTACAGGTACACGTACACGTACACATAAACGTACACGTACACGTACACGTACACGTACACGTACACGTACACGTACACGTACACGTACACGTACACGTACACGTACACGTACACGTACACGTACATATACACATACACGTACAGGTACACCTACACGTACACGTTGACCTACACGTACACGTTGACCTACACATACACGTTGACCTACACATACACATACACATACACGTTGACCTACACATACACATACACATACACATACACATACACATACACATACACATACACATACACATACACATACACATACACATACACATACACATACACATACACATACACATACACATACACATACACATACACATACACATACACTTACACTTACACTTACACATACACATACACATACACATACACATACACATACACATACACATACACATACACATACACATACACATACACATACACATACACATACACATACACATACACAAACATACACATACACATACACATACACATACTCATACACATACACATACACATACACATATACACATACACATACACATACACATACACATACACATACACATACGCATACAGATACACATACACATACATATACACATACACATACCCAGACACATACGTAGCCACATACCCTTACACATACCCTCATAGACACATACACATACACTACACATATGCATACACACATACACATACACTACACATACACATAGCCATATGTATACCCATACACATATATTACACATATGCATACACACACATACACATACACTACACATACACATAGCCATATGTATACCCATACACATACACACACATATATGTGCACATACACATACACATATACACATACACAAACACATCCACATATACATACACATCCACATACACATACACATACACATACACATACACATACACATACACATACACATACACATACACATACACATACACATACACATACACATACACATACACATACACATACACATACACATACACATACACATACACATACACACACACATACACATACACATACGCGTACACGTACACGTACACGTATATGTACATGTACACCTACAGGTACACGTACATGTACACCTACACGTACACGTACACGTACACCTACACATACACGTACACGTACACCTACATGTACACCTACACATACACGTACACATACACCTACACGTACACGTACACGTGCACCTACACGTACACGTACACGTGCACCTACACGTACACGTACACGTACACCTACACGTACACGTACATGTACATATACACCTACACCTATATGTACACCTTGATGTACACCTTCACGTACAGCTACACGTGCACCTACACCTACACGTACACGTACACGTACACCTCCACGTACATGTACAGGCACACCTACACGTACACATACACATACACATACACGTACACATACACGTACACGTACACCTGCACGTACACGTACGTGTACACGTACACCTGCACGTACACGTACGCGTACACCTACACGTACACGTACACCTAGACGTACTCGTACACGTACACCTACACATACACATACACCTACACGTACACGTACACATATAGATACACGTACACGTACACGTACACGTACATGTAAACGTACACGTACACGTACACGTACACGTACACGTACACGTACACGTACACGTACACGTACACGTACACGTACACGTACACGTACACGTACACGTACACGTTGACCTACACATACACGTTGACGTACACGTACACGTACATGTACACCTACACATACACCTACACCTACACATACACATGCACATACACATACACATACGCATACACATACACATATGCATACACATACGCATACACATACACATACACATACACATACACATGCACATACACATACACATACACATACACATACACATACACATACACATACACATACACCTACACCTACACCTACACCTACACATACACATGCACATGCACATATACATACACATACACATACACATACACATACACATACACATACACATACACATACACATACACATACACATACACATACATGTAGGCATACACATACGCATACACATACACATACACATATAGATACACATACACATACATATACACATACACATACCTAGACACATACCTAGACACATACCCTTACACATACCCTCATAGACACATACACATACACTACATATATGCATACACACACATAAACATACACTACACATACACATAGCCATATGTATAACCATACACATACACATACACACACATATATGTGCACATACACATACACATATAACATACACATACACATACACATACACATACACATACACATACACATACACATACACATACACATACACATACACATACACATACACATACACATACACATACACATACACATACACGTACACCTACATGTACACGTACACATATACGTACATGTACACCTACACGTACACGTACATGTACACCTACACGTACACGTACACGTACACCTACACATACACGTACACTTACACCTACACGTACACGAACACGTATAGCTATACATACACGTACACATACACGTACACGTACATGTACACGTACACCTACACGTACACCTACACGTACACCTACACATACACCTACACGTACACCTACACGTACACGTACACGTACATCTACACCTACATTTACACGTACACCTAAATGTACACCTACACGTACAGCTACAGGTACACGTACACGTACAAGTACAAGTACACCTCCACGTACACATACACGTACACACACACCTACATGTACACGTACACGTACACCTACACGTACACGTACACGTACACATACACGTACACGTACACCTACACGTACACGTACACGTACACCTGCACGTACACGTACACGTACACCTGTATGTACACGTACACGTACACCTACATGTACACCTACACGTACTCGTACACGTACACCTACACATACACATACACCTACACGTACACGTACACATACACATACACGTACAGATACACGTACACGTACATGTACACGTACACGTACACGTACACGTACATGTACATGTACATGTACACGTACATGTACATGTACACGTACACGTACACATACACGTACACGTACACGTACACGTACACGTACACGTACACATATAGGTACACGTACACGTACGTACATGTACACGTAGAGTTATAGGTACACGTACACGTACACGTACACGTACACATACACATACACGTACACGTACACGTACACGTACATATACACATACACGTTTACCTACACCTACAGGTACATGTTGACCTACACGTACACGTACACCTACACGTACACCTACACATACACATACACCTTCACATACACATACACATACACATACACATACACATACACATACACATACACATACACATACACATACACATACACATACACATACACATACACATACACATACACATACACATACACATACACATACACATACACATACACATACACATACACATACACATACACATACACATACACATACACATACACATACACATACACATACCCATACACATACACATACACATACACATACACATACACATACACATACACATACACATACACATACACATACACATACACATACACACACATACACATACACACACATACACATACACATACATATACACATACCCATACACATAGATATACACATAGACATACACATACACATACCCATACACATAAACATACACACATGCACATACACATACTCTTGGCAGTAGTCAGGGCATCACAAGACAAGGGATCCGACATAAAGAACCAAAGCAAAGAGAAGGGCCAAGCAGGCAAAGTAGTCAATGAAGATCTGGCAATTAGGCTATGCATTTTTTCCAAGATAAATCCCTTTTAATAGTGATTTTCATCACTACATGAACATTGTAAATACCATTTTTGCTAGATTAGACTCCATTTTCTTTAAGTCAAGGGGTCCTAGAGCTTTAGGAGTATTAGAAGTATTTATGTACCAATTTTCTTAATTGTTAAAGGTCATTTGAGCCTGCAAAATAGCATAGGAAGCTAATTTTTAACAAGGCCAGACACTAGGTCTGGACAGGGCTACCACCTAGTGAAAAACCATAAAAGGAGCTAGAGAGCTCATTTTTGAGGAGAACAAATTGTAGTTTGAACTAAGAAGAGCTCTTGTAATTGTCTTTTGATCTTAATCAAAGCTTCCATTCTCTTTGTTCTTACATTTATGCGCACGTGTGTGTTTGTGTGTGCATGCTTGTGTGCTTCTCCATCACCACTTGTGCCCATCACTTGCTTGAGGTCTTCATACCATTGTTATGTCTTCTCGGATTGACATTAAAGGAGGTACTACTCACCAGTGAGCTACACCAAATTTTGGCACCGCTGCCGGGGATCGAGCTTTGAGGATGAGAGTGTGCTGGTAAGACGTAGAGTAGAAACATTGGAAGAGTAGGTAAGCATTTTCTTTTACTTGGTTTTACCTTCCTCTTCACTTCTATACACCATATCCATTCATCATCATCTTCACAACCACGACCATATACCTACATCTCCATTCATTTCCTCATTTTCACTTGAGAGCAAGAGCGAGAGAGAGAGCTTGTATGCGCACTTCTTTTCTATGTTTTTCTGAGTGTTCTTGAAGGTACTAGTTTCCATTGCAATTGTAGCAGCTCCAACGGGTGAGAAAACTGTCTGTGCAGGTTCTGAGGCATTGCCCTTTGTCGATCGCGATCGACAAAAAAGTTCGGCTTTTGGTAAAACAAAGTGCACAACCACAAAGTACACAATTAGCGCATTCTAGATCACTAATTACAATAAAAAAGTTCCTTAATTTTCTATCAATCACGATTGACATTGTCGACCCTGACCAACAACCACGACCGAAACATCTGTCAATCGCGACTGACACCGTCGATCGCGATCACCAGCTACGATCAACAAAAACGATCGACAACCACGAGAAACTGCCACATCAGACTCTGTCAGTCATGATTGACATCATCAATCACGACCGAATAAAATTTCACAATTCACAACATAATTCCCGTGCCCATGTCCATCATGGACACACCCTTGATTGATTGAAATCACACTAGAATTTGCGAAAAAAGTGTCAATCACAATTGATACGTTGATCGCGATTGATAGCCCTCACGATTGACCCCATCAATCACGAATGATCCATCGATCGCGATTGACCCGTCGATCATGATTGACCCGTTTGTCACGATTGATATTGTCAATCGCGAGTGACAAAATTTTCAACACTTTTTAGGGTTTGAATTTTAAGCATATTTTGTGCAAATTTTAAGGGGTAATTGAGCATAAGGAAACTTTAGAAAACACTATGGGATAGCCTTGAGTGCCTGAATTCCCTATTTTGACCCCTAAGTGCGTGACTGATCATAACTTCTTCATGCGAACTCCATTTGCTACAATTTTGGTCTTCAGTTGGGATTAGGTTTTTCGAAGAGTTTTCGGGAAAGAGTGAAAAAAAAGGGAGTTCTATACCTTTTAGTGGATGTTTAAAGGTTGTGTTGTCTCTTTGTTCATCTTTGATCTAGCTCAATGCTAATTTGTAAACCTTCACATGTCTTTGATGCGCAAGCAAGGGGCTTCAAGCAGACTCAGCGAGGTGAGCATCGGGCTTGGGCGAGTGTGTCTTGGGCTCACTTAGCAGTCTGAAAGGCAAGAGGCTCGAGATTGGGAATTCTCTTAATCCTCTCTGTCAATTCCTAGCTTAGGCTAAGTGTGAGTCGTGCTAAAAGTAAATCAGGGTGACGACAGGCATCTATCAAGTTGAAGACTACTTAAACACTCAAGTTCAAGTAGAAATATAATCTCTTTGTGATCGATAACTTTAACAGTTCAAGTAGAAATATAATCTCTTTGTGATCGATAACTTTAATGGAAAGAATTTAGCACGATGGGATCAATTTAAAGTGCAAAAATTCACTCAAGTATTCTTAACGACATGTTATCAAACAAGAGCATAAGCACGATAACCAACTAAAAAAGAACCAAGTGGCTGATACAAATTGATATGCAACGAGGTTGTACTTGGGGTAAAATTGGGATTGTTCAATCATGCATATGAACCTTAGATCAAGATGACATCTAGGGAGAGATAGAAAAAGCCTTAGGTCTTCAGAGGCTAGTGTCAATCACACTGCTAGGTCTTGGGCCCAGTAGTTGAGCGAATATCCGTACTATCCTAGCTCTAAAACTAGCGAATCAGAGATGTCTTATGGTATGGAGAGACCCACTGGAAGTTTAGGTGTGGCTTACTTAGAGAAACCCAAAGGCCCTTACAAAACTCAACTTGAATACATTAGGACCAAACGATTAGGTGCTCACATCTATGAGGACGGTCTAAGAAGATTTGTTGTCCAAATTAAAAACCCAGATCAACCCATTGGACTAGAACATCTAGTTGTAAAATTTGAGAATGGTGCATACATAGATAAAAAGGGGACAATGTATTTAGTCACCACTGAACCAGATAGGACGGATGAATTTGTCAATATAATCTCAGAATTTGAAACAAGTGACATAGAGCAAGAGGAACTTAGGAAAAGAGCCAAAAACTCCTAGAGGCAAATCAGTCTTGACTAGAATAATCACCCCAGAATGGATTCCTCAGGACAATAAGAGCATATATTTGCTCTTAAAATGAGATACAAATGAGGCCTTCTAGAGGTATAAACCTAACTAGCCTAATGAAGTGGGAATTCTTACAATCTATGAATTCAAAGATCTAGATACCCTAGGACAAGTAACCTACTTAGACAATACTTTAGAACGTAACCTACTTAGACAAGGTCCTAGTGTGTCTAAGTAACCTACTTAGACACACTAGGACCTTGCAGCCTACACAATTGGTTAAGTCCATGAAGAATTGATTTGATGGCACAAGGGACCTATATGATCATGTGGCAGAATTTAGGCAAGTCTTGAGAGCTGAGCAAGTTGATGACCTATTCACAGAGTACAATGCATTTGGTCTAACACTTAAGGACACAGCCCTTATGTTGTTTCAACCACTACAATAGAGGCAATTTAGAAACATAGACCAACTACTAGAAGCCTTCATCACGGAATTTTCAAAGAGTGGCATAAGACACAACACTTCCTTGCTGATCCATAGCTTCAAACAAACACCTCAAGAGATAGTCAGACTTGTAGGAAGAAGATTTAGGCAATACCTAGAGAGATGCCCATTGCCAGAGTTACCCTCTCGAGCCAAACAAGTGGCTTTATTCTTAGATGGATTGCTAAGTACCAAATTGAGATCTTATGTGTACTTGAAGGACCCTATAACCATAGAAGAGTGTGTACGCATGTGCATCAACATTGAGGATAACATAGGGGAGGAATTAGAGCTTTCAAAAATCTACAAAGTTCTACTAGCCTCAATTCAAGTCCATCCATGTAGCTCAAGCGTAAGCACCACCTCCTTTACTTGTCAATCCGCGGAGACGTGAGGACTGGTATGAAGACCACGAGCAAATGAAGGCACAAGTGCGTGAGTGAAAGCACACAAGCATGCACACACATACACACACGCGCACAAAGTAAGACCAAAGAGAGGAACAATGGAAAGCTTCGATTGCAAAAGAGTTCTCTTACAAAAGCTCTATTCTCTAACAAGCTAACCTAAAAAATGAGCTCTCTAGTTCTTTTTATAGTTTTTTGAGTAGTTTTGGCCCTGTCCAGACCTAGTGTCCGGCCTAGTTAAAAATTAGGTTCTTGGGCTTATTTGAGGGCTCAAACGAAGTCTAAAAATTATGAAAATTGATAGGATGATACTTCTAATACTCCTCAAGCTCGAGGACTCCTCGGCTTGAACAAAATGGAGTTACAAAAATAGAAAACGGTATTTACAATGGTTTTTAGTGATGGAAATCACTATTTTTGTAGGGGATTCTTCTAAAAATTTGGCATGTACTTCTTGGAGCTCCCTACTTGCTCCTTCTTCTTGTGTGTGTCCACCTTTCTGATGTGCTTCCATGCTTGTGCTTGACCTTGAGTTCCAACACTCCCCCCCTCTCGAGTCTGTCGTCCTTGACAGACCCTTGTTGTAGTGGTTGTTCCAAGTAGTGCTTTGAGAGGGAGTGTCCCTTCTGTATGAACAAAAGTCATCTGGCTTCTACATGTGGCAGGGTTGGTTGTCCGGTTCTTCATCTGTCACTACAAGCCTTTGCAAGTTGTAGTGCCTTGGTATGTACTTCTTTGTTGGATTCCAGCCAGTATACATACAAAGATTTGCAGGGTACCAGAACTACCCCTTGTAGATATCTCCCTGGATGCTCTCGTACATGCGGTAGTGAATCCTCACTCAAGTTGCGGACCTTCCAGCTCTTCACTCCTACCATGGTAAGAGGAAACCATAATTTTGGATGCCATTTCATGCCAAGTTCTTGACATCTACCAGATAAGGCAATAATTATATCATCTGCTAGCTGAGACACGCTTCTATCAAAACTGATAACTGCCCAATAATCAATGGTTCCACCTTCAACTAAGTATGACTCATTCACTTTCCATGAACCAAACCTGGGAACAAACTCTCTCTCTCTCTCTCTCTCTCTCTCTTTCTTCTCTCTCCCCTTTTATTTTTTTGGAGGAACAATGTCACCAAACAAGACGACAAATGTTAGTATCAAAAAAAATAATTGACATATGTCAATGTGCTCTTGTGCATGGGACTCTCAAATGTGTCTATGCACGGCCGTGTAATGTGGCCTTATATTAATGCATACTTTGGAAATGCATAACCTGAATGGTGCAAAAGACAGGGTTGTGCAAGGAGCACATGGTTGTCGCTCGTCGAGGCTTTCGATGTTACTTGTAGATGTTGACGCCGGCTTTGGTGGAGGTATCCATTGGATCGTGAAATGATGTAATCCTCCTTATTGGGGTCCATCTTAGAACAACATTTGACACTGTAGAGATCACTTCAGTCGTCTTCATCTTTGGATGCTTTTTGAACTGTGGTATCCAGTGTGGTTGGCGCTTTGGTTCAATGGAGGCTACATGTACTTTTGGCTTCCAAACCCATACCCTTTTTGCATGTCTTCCTACTATGGTTGAAGAGGTGATGTGATCTTCTTTCGGTCTCTGTACGCGATTCTTACCCTTTCCTCTTTGTGGATTCTTTGTTGAGACCTTTCGCATGTGGGTGAACATAGGTTGCTGTGGATGTAAGAGCTTCTTAGGTACCCACATCTGTAATAGCTCTTGTTGAGCTGCAACTAATTTCTTAAGCACCCAAACTTGTTGGATACCTTGTGGTTGAGCTTGTCCAAGCTTCTTCCTGCGTCTTCTGGCCTGGTTGGCTTGCTTGGATGGGATTTGTGGGGGCAAGGCTGGTGGTTGCTCTCCTTTGCGTACCCATATCTGCTTCATGCCCGACACTATTTTCCTCTCGAAATCCCATTGTCTATTTGATATAGCAGTTGTCCTGTTCTATTGTGATTGCCTTGTTGGTTGAGTTGTAGTGGCGGCATTAGTCCTTGCACCAAAGGAGGAATCCGCTTGTCTTTGAACCTGTTCTTCCATGACTGAGTTCTCCTACAACATAGAGCTTTTGATGCATACATCTTTTTTGCTAAGATTAGTCCTAAGAGAACTACAAGATATGACATCTGGATTTGTGAGCATGCCATTTTCTAGTTCTAATGTAAAGCATTGTCCTTGGACCCAAACTTGAAGAAGTTGACTTCTTAGGTTCAAGTTGACTGCATTGTCATAAATCCAATCTTGTCCTAAGACAAGAGGTTCTGTAAGGTTCTCATCTTGACACACTAGCACTTTGACTTTCATTGGAACATCTTGAAGGTAGATGGGAAGTTCCACCTCGCCCAAACAAGGGGTTTCCACACCTCCCAATCCTATGAGATAAGCTTCTATGGGATTGATGTTCAACTACAAAGTCTTGGTAGTAGGAAAGTCTAACTGCACTACTTGCTATGCCTGAGTCAATCAATGCTTTCACAGTCCTTGCACCCTTTCCTTGTCCTGTCTCTATGGTCACAAAGGGACATCGGTCAATGACTTGAGAAGTCGCTATGCCTAATTTTTGGCACATATCCATGTGATATTTTGGGGCTTTTGAGTTGACATCTAGGCCTAGTCGCCTTAACTTATTTCGCCTAATACGCTCTCTGGCTTCTGCCTGTGCTTCTTCTCTCACACTTAACTCTTCTTCTTTTTGCTTCTTAGCAGTGTTGAGTCTCATTAGCATATCCTCTGTAAGAGGTTCTTGATATAGCTTGACTCGACATCCACTAATATAGCTTGGCAGGAGGTCTCCTTCTAGAGTGGCTAATTGAACTGCACCGCTAGTGGAAATTCTATTAATGATCATGGTTCCGTATCCTCTTTTTTCCAACTTATGGGCATCTTGCTTCAGCGTATAAACCAGCACTAGGTCTCCCTCTTTCAATCCTTTATCTTTGATGTGTGCATCAAAGTATGCCTTTTGTCTTTTCTTTGCAGCATAAATGCCTGCTGCCGTGCGTAGCCTTGTCTCACCTAAACGTTCTAGATCAAAGATCCTAGAGGACAATTCATGTCCATTCCACTCATGCTCTTGTGCTACTTTTAAGGCTGGGATGAGGAAGTCCAATGGTAGCACAACATTCTGTCCGAAGACCATATGAAATGGGGTGGCGTTGAGTACTGTTTTGTAGGCAACTCGATAAGCCCAAACAACATGATGAAGTTGTTTGTCCCAATGAGAGCATTTATTATTTACCAGTTTTGTCAATACGTTACAGAGGATCTTATTGGTTCTCTCGGCTTGTCCGTTAGCTTGTGGGTGATAGGGGGCAGACTTCTTATGTATCACCAAGAATTCTTGGAGAAGATTTTCAATGACTTCATTCAAGAAGTGTGTGCCTCTATCGCTCACTAACTCTGTTGGTAGCCCATATCTCATGAACACATTCTCAAATAAGAACCTAGCCATAGTCTGAGCATCATTCTTTGTTGTGGCTTTCACTTCTACCCACTTTGTAAGGTAATCTATGGCTACGATAATGTACTCTGCATGGGAGTTTCTAGCTGGGGGGTTAATAGGACCTATGAAGTCTATGCCCCACTTCGAAAATGCACGCCCTCCCATCATTGGCCTCAAAGGCATCTCGTCTTTTCTAACTGGATATTGTGCACATTGGCATGTGTCACATTTCTTCACATAGGTATGAGCATCCATATGAAGAGTGGGCCACCAAAGTCCTGAGAATAGAATGGTCTTGATTACTCGATCAGGACCGAAGTGTCCACCTGCAACACCACTGTGTGCAGTCTCTAAGACCTTTAAATAGTCTGATTCATGAACGCACAGTCTTAAGTAACCATCTTTGCCTCTTCGGTATAGGTTGTCTCGTACTAAGGCATAGTGTTGGCATACAAAGCAACAAAGGAGTCATGCACAATACGGCAACAAGGCCAGATCATTTTTTCCCATAGATTATGTACAACTCAAGTGATTTAATCACTACACAAACCTTGTAAATCCCGTTTTTGGTAGAATAGACTCCATTTTGTGCAAGCCGAGGAGTCCTCGAGCTTGAGGAGTATTAGAAGTACCATCGTACCAGTTTTCATAATTTTTAGACTTCGTTTGAGCCCTCAAATAAGCCCTGGAACCTAATTTTTAACTAGGCCGGACACTAGGTCTGGACAGGGCCAAAACTAGTCAAAAAACTATAAAAGGAGCTAGAGAGCTCATTTTTGGGGTTAGATTGTAATTGAAACAAACTTGTAAGAGCTTTTGAAAGTAATCTAAAGAACTCCATTGATTCTCCCTCTTTGTCTTGCCGTGTGTGCGCGTGTCTGTGTATGTGTGTGCATGCTTGTGTGCTTCTCACTCACGCACTTGTGCCGCCACTTGCTCGAGGTCTTCATACCATCCTCACGTCTTCCCGGATTGACATTAAAGGAGGTGCTACTCATCACTGAGCTACACCAAATTTTGGCGCCGTTGCCGGGGATCGAGCTTTGAGGACGAGCGTGTGATGGTAAGACGTAGAGTTGACGCGTTGGAGTTGTAGGTATTTTCTTCACTCTCATCGATTTTCTTTTACTTTCCTCACCATCTTTATCACCATCATCATCATCACCACCTCCCACCTCCATCTCCATCATCGCGAAAAATTTCAGTTTTTTGACTATATTCCCATCTCCACCTCATATCCCTCATTTCGCTTGTGAGAGAGAGCGAGAGAGCAAAATTGCGTGTGCTGTTTTTTCTTGTTTCTTGAGTTATTTTGCAGGTCTTTGCTGTACCATCATCCCCAGCAGTGTGCGCAGGTACGACAGGCTCTGCACGGGTCCCGAGACGACAACCTCTATCTGTCGCGACAGACAGAAAATCTTAAAATTTTGTGAATGCATGATTAGCACTGTAATCTACACCTTGAGGGCACTCTAGATCACTAGAAGTTTTTCAAAAATTTGCGTTTTTTCTATCTATCGCGACAGACACCGTCTATCGCGACAGACAAAATTTCACGATAGATAGCGTCTATCGCGACAGACACCGTCTATCGCGACAGACAGAATTTCACGACAGACACCGTCTATCGCGACAGACAGAATTTCACGACAGATAGCGTCTATCGCGACAGACACCGTCTATCGTGACAGACAGAATTTCACGACAGACACCGTCTATCGCGACAGACAGAATTTCACGACAGATAGCGTCTATCGCGACAGACAGAATTTCACGACAGACACCGTCTATCGTGACAGACACCGTCTATCGCGACAGACAGAATTTCACGACAGATAGCGTCTATCGCGACAGACAGAATTTCACGATAGATAGCGTCTATCGTGACAGACACCGTCTATCGCGACAGACAGAATTTCACGACAGATAGCGTCTATCGCGACAGACACCGTCTATCGCGACAGACAGAAATCCGCGACAGACACTGTCTATCGCGACAGACACTATCTATCGCGACAGACAGCCCCCACGATAGTTTGTGTCTATCGCGACAGACACCGTCTATCGCGATAGACAGACATTTTCGGCAAAAAATTAAGGGATAAATTTTTGAGAGTTTAGGCTAAATTTTGGGCATATTTGCACTCTCAAATACTCATACACTTACAAGGGTCATTAAAAAAGTGTCTGAATTAAATTGTTGTCAATTGAAAGGTCAACTTGGAGCTAATCTTGGGACTTATGCAGGTCTATTGAGAAGCAATTGAGAGCATCCAAGCAAGGGTGTTGCGCAAGCTTGAGAATCAACTTCTCGAGCATTAAAGAGCAAGGTTCAGCAAGAAAGGTCGGAATATTCTCAACTCCTCTTCGTCAATTCCTAGCTTAGGCTAAGAACGATTAGAAGTAGGAATAAGTCAGAGCAACGATAGGCAGGTATCAAGTTGAAGACTACCTAAAAACTCAAGTTCAAGCTAAAAACCTGATCTCTGTACTGTCGATAACATAAAGTAAAAGAACTTAACGTGGAACGATCAACTGTGAGTGCGAAACAACATTCAAATATTCGTGACAACGTGATATCAGACAAGAACTCAAACACGATAAAATACCTAAAAAGAACCAAGCGACTAATATAAAGTAACCAGCAACGAGGTTGTACTCTGGGCAAAGAATTGGGCTACTTAGATAGGCATATGAACCTTAGATCAGGACGACATCTAGTAAGGGAGAGACAAAGCCTTAGATCTTCAGAGGCTAGCGTCAATCACACTGCAAGGTCTTGGGCCCAGCAGTTGAGTCATCACTCTCATTACCCTAGCTCTGATACCAGTGAATCAGAGATGTCTCAAGGTATGGACAGACCTACGGGAAGTTCAGGTGTGCCTTACCTGTACAGGGTAGAAGGCCCGTACAAAACACAGTTGGAATACCTTAGGACCAACCGATTAGGTGCTAGCATCTATGAGGACGGCCTAGGAAGATCCGTGGTCCAGATTAAAAACCCTGACCAATCCATAGGACTGGAGCACCCAGCTGTCAAGTTTGAAAACGGTGCATACCTGGACAAGGAAGGAACCATATACGTAGTCACTAGTCAACCGGAGAGGACAGACGAATTTGGGAATGTAATCTCAGAAGCGGACTTAGGTGACTTGGAACAAGGGAACTTGGGTGCGGAACCTAGAACCCCCCGAGGCAAATCAGTTCTCACGAGGATTATCACGCCTGAGTGGGTTCCCCAAGACAACAAGAGCATAGAGTTGCTCCTCAATAGAGAAATTGATGAAGCCTTTTGGAGGTATAAATCTAATCAGCCAACGGATATAGGGAATATCATGATCTATGAGTTTAAGGATCCGGATAGCCCAGGTAGAGTGACCTACCTAGATCACACTTCAGAGCGGATCTTTGTGGTGACAGAGAATGATAGGCATGCTTACACTTGGAAGGGTGAATTCATTTTCCCCCAACCAAGATCAAATGTATCCTATGGTCACCCTGGGGCTGGAACATCCCAAGCTCATGGTACGCAAAGAGACAGAAGTAGAGATAGACCAGAAGTAAGTTTTGCCCACACAGTAGGCAGAGAAAGAACGAGGACAGAGACGAATAGGGTAGAACCTGAGGTGCTTAGAGCTCACAGGAACCAAAGAAATGGGGATGGATTCCCTCTGCCGAGACCTAGAGAGCACACAAGAACTCTAAGACCGACCCAGCTAGTTAAGTCCATGAAGAATTACTTTGATGGCACAGGAGATCCCTATGATCACGTGGCAGAATTCAAGCAAGTCTTGAGAGCTGAACAAGTGGAGGATCTATTCACGCAGTACAATGCCTTCGGTCTAACCCTTAGGAACACAGCACTTACATGGTTTCAGCCATTGGATGAGCGTCAGTTCAGGAGCATAGACCAACTCCTAGAGGCATTCATTGTAGAGTTCTCTAAGAGCGGCATAAGACACAACACCACCTCATTAATTCACAGCTTTAAACAGACTCCTCAAGAGACTGTGAGACTTGCAGGAAGAAGATTTAGGCAATACCTCGAAAGGTGCCCAATTTCGGAGCTACCCACATCTGCTAAACAAGTAGCCTTATTCCTTGATGGATTGCTGAGTACGAAATTGAGATCCTATGTGTATCTGAAAGACCCTAGGACTATAGAAGAGTGTGTACGAATGTGCATTGACATTGAAGATAACCTAGGAGATGAACTAGAGCTCTCCAAAATCTACAAAGATTCAGATAGTGCATCTAGTCACTCTTCCACGCAGTCCACATCGATTGAGGAACTTGCCGAAAAAGTAGCTCAGAAATTAGGTGTAACTAGCAAACAAATCCCAAGGTTTGCCCCAGCGAAGAGGTGCTATACATGCGGTGGCGACCACATGGCCAACGTATGTCCCATTATGGCTCAACCCCAGGTTAATCCAAATAGCCAATATTGCACCATAGAACGAAGATACACCAATCACACCGCACAAGATTGCCCATACAACAAGCAGGCAGTTAGGCAACCCTACCCTCAGCCATACCCGCAGCAAGGAAGATACCAGAACCCGTACCCTCCACAACCATATGGCAGGCCACAACAAAATTACCAACCACAATACCAAAACCAACAAAGACCTCAACCTGTGCTAGCACAACAACCCCCAGCCCCAGCTAATGTGATTCCAGTAAAGTATACTGTTGCAGAAGAGAACCTGAATAGAGCAATAGTACCAGTAACCCCATTGATCTCAGAAAGTGACCCGAGTGACCATAGCTTTGATTCTACACATGTCGACAGTCCCCAGGCTTACTACATGCAGTCTCCAGAACATGGTGAGTCCTACTATAGTGAAGAACCGAGTGAACCTAGTTGGGAGTCAGATTACACGAACGTCATGTATGCAAACCCCAATCCTAGGCCTCAATCTAGGCAAGTAAGACCTCCGTTCCCAAGAGGACCGTGCTACAGATGCCAAGGAGACCACCTCATTCGTGATTGTCCCTTGCCTCCACCTACACAACCCCAGTCAGTAATGATCCAAGGTTTTTGCCAAGATTGTGGAAAAGAACATCTCTTACGTGATTGCCCAAAGAACCCCAATAATATGCCAAAAGTCACGCCTATCAACGTTATTGGGTTAGTAGTAGATCCCACAGGAAGTGTCACTGCCACTGCTCCCGTACAGGTAGTCACCCGAGCTCAAGCATTGCAGCAAAACCAAGGGGTAGGCCAGGAAAAGAGCCCAGATGCTAGCGATACTGAGAGCCAAAATAAAAAGAGAACAAGAGCTTGGAGAGATAGCCGCGAACGCATGAAAAGGCAATGGGCAAAGAAGATGAGTGAACTTGAGGAAAGTCTACGAGAAACCAAGGCTAAAATCATAGAGATCACATCTCAACCGCACTCTCACGCATTCACACCGCTACCATCCCTATCACCCACCATCCCTCCAACCTCTGAGACACCCCACGTAACCCATCCACCACCCCAAACAGGATCAGTATTAGCTGATCCCACTCCTCAAGACATAGACATGATGCTTAAAGCATATCAGGCCAGAATCCAAGAAGGGCCAAACGTCACGGATCATGACAAGTGCTATCCTAGAGCTGACCTAGAGATAGAAAGAACCAAACTGTGCGCGAAAATGGTCGCATTGGCTCAGACTATGTTTGAAGCCAGTCGCCTTTTCAATTACTCAGGCTCAACCAAAACGCAATTACACCTGATGGATTCCTAGAGAAGTTAGAGGAAATAATTGCAAGATCTACAAAGGAAGAAAAAAATCAAGAAAAAGATAAAGCAAGCAAAAACAGGAATCATTCCCCATCGGAAGTGTATGTGGCCAATTCCACTAAACCAGACAACTTCCCCTCTTTAGAAAGAATAGAGAGGCTAATTGCACAATCAGAAAAGGAACCTACCCCTCAAAGAAAGGAAAGGGCTAGAGAACGGATAAGCCAGCCTCTTCAGGAAGCCCATGTGCCTCCTCAAGAAGCTTATCTTCCCCCCCAAAAGGCAGATGCGCTTCCCTCGAAAGCTCACTTACCTCCACAGGTTGCCTACATTCCTTCTCAGGGAGCGTATGAGCCTTCTCGGAAGAGTAATAGAATAAGTAATCCTCCCCAAGAAGCCTGTGCTCCAGCCATTTACGAGAGCAAGGAGAGAGCCAACGAGAGAACAAGCCCTCCTTCCCAGGTTGCTTATGTGCCCAGTTCTACGGAGCCAGACACGTCTTCTTCTATGAATCGGTTTGCACCAGACTTCCTACGAGAGATTCAAGAAGACAAATGGGATAATGAAAGCGAGGTCGCCCCTCCTTTTGAACTTGTGGACGATGCACACGACCAATTCCCACAAGACATCCCATCTATTTACGGAGAACATGAGAGTACTCAGTCTCATGAGAGATTGGACTTTGAGTCTAATTCCATACAGGAGCTACCCCACTTCACAGGCCCATGGGAAGCAAAGTCCACATGTATGAGAGCACCCACAGTCATGGTAAGGAACGACAACTCAGTCATACCTAGGAACACAGAGGTAGTGAAGAACACTAACGTGCAGTGTAATCTCAAGTTAGAAGAGCTACTCAAGGTTAGGCCTGAATTATGGAAACATGTAGCCAAACAAGTACCAGAGATAGCAAAACCTCGTTCCCAGGTAGGATCCCATAGGACAGTGCCAGAAATTCCCTTGGATAAGATAGGAGAAATGTGTGAAGGTGAAGAAGGGAACACCTATCTTCCCATTACCTACCAGGAGTACACCACCAAGGCGATTCTGGACTCAGGTGCAGGAGTTGCAATTGCCACCACCTCCTTATGGAAGCGTTGGGGCAAGCCAGCACTCAGGCCAACGAGGATGAAATTGCAAATGGCCGATGGTCATATTGAGAGACCCTTAGGATTGCTGGAAGGAATAACTCTCACCACTTGTGGTGTTGAGTTTGAGCATAGCTTTGCTATATGTGACTTCAGCAAAAATCATGCCTATGAGATGATTTTGGGAAGACCATTCATGCGACAGTTGCAAGTGGTACAGGATTGGGGGACCAATTCTTTGTACCTGCAGCACTTAGGTGTTACGACCAAAGTCAATCTCAAAGATTACTCTCATAGGGATGTACCTCCTATCCAATGGAATCCCATCCATAGAGCCAAAGATGATACAGAATCGGTGCATTCCATAGGGTCTGGATCCTCATGGATGCATGAAGACACCCACTTATGGATGTGTAAAGTAGCAGTAGAAGAAGAGAAGAGAGAGAAAGCCAGAGAGGTACGTGCGAAAGAAACTCATAGACCCATTCAAGACCCAGCCTATGCACCTGTAGTTTTTCCTGATGAGGAATTTGAACCCCATGGCTGGGCAGAAATTTTAGCAACAATGGACGTAGCCATCAATGAAGAACAATGGACACCTCACTGTGATGAGGATGGCTATGACATTTCAGTCTTCTCCATAGAGCCGATCATGGGAGAGGCAGTTTTAGAAGAATGCGAACCTAGCCCTGATGCATTTGAGGATGCAAGTGACTCCGATCTAGAGTCTATCATTATGGACCCACCATTTGCATCAGATGAAGAATACTTCCATGAAGTAGAATTTCAACCCCAGAGGCATGGAGAAGTTACGAACGATGTAAGATTAGCAACACATGTGACCCCGAAGGAAGAAGGAAAGAAACGAAAGAAGAAAGAAGTCTCAACAGAGGAGGAAGAATCTTTGTTTGAGGTCCCAGAAAATTTTAAGAAGTATGAGATAGATGACAGGAGAGTCATGATAAGAATGCCTAAACGAGAGGCACTATCAGGAGAGGCCTATGATAACAAAGAAACCACCAAGAAAATAGTTGTGGCCATAGAAGAAGGAGAGGAGAGATGCACGTATATAGGCCATGACCTGAGAGAAGAAGAAGAGCACGAATTAATTGCCTTGCTAAGAGAATACAGAGATGTATTCGCTTGGAGTTACAAGGATTTGAAAGGTGTTGACCCTGATATATGCTCGCACACCATTCCCATGACTTCAGATGCCAAACCCTCTAAGCAGAACCCTTATACATATAACGATAATTATGCTGCTAAGATAAAGGAAGAGATAGATAGATTGGTCGAAGCTGGATTTATTTATGAAATTGAGCACACTGAGTGGGTATCCCCCATTGTAGTGGTGCCCAAGAAAAATGGCAAGCTGCGTGTGTGCATTAATTTGAAAAAGGTTAATGCTGCCACGATTCGAGATAACTATCCGCTTCCCATCACAGAACATCTTTTAGAAAGAGTGGCAGGCAAGGAAGTGTACAGCTTCCTTGATGGATTTTCGGGCTACAATCAAGTAGCCATAGCTCCAGAGGATCAGCATAAGACAGCCTTTGCCACAGAATGGGGCATCTTTGCTTTTAGAGTAATGCCATTTGGGCTTACCAATGCACCAGCTACCTTCCAGAGGCTGATGTGCCATGTGTTTAAGGAGTTCCTGAGGAAGAGTTTAGAAGTCTATGTTGATGATCTTTGTGCTCATTCCAACGTTAGACAAACCCATATTCCTGAACTCAGACAAATCTTTGACAAATGTAGAGAATATCAAGTCTGCCTGAACCCAGAAAAGTGCGTTTTTATGGTCAGGCAAGGCAAGATTCTAGGACACATAGTGTCAAAGAATGGCATATCTACCGACGAAGAAAAGGTGAGAGCCATAGCAGAGCTACCTAGGCCAAAGAATGTCAAGGAAGTACAAGCTTTCATGGGGCATTGTGGTTATTATCGACGATTTATACACATGTATGCTGTCATTGCAAAGCCCATGTACGGACTTCTGACAAACTTTGAGTGGACGGATGAATGTGAGAATTCCTTCCAGGAACTTAAACGAAGATTGTGTTCAGCACCAATCTTGACCACACCAGATTGGAATAAGCCATTCCATGTTCATGTTGATGCATCCAATTATGCTATTGGATGTGTGCTTGCACAACCTACTGGTGAAGGTAATATGGATCTTCCAATTGCCTATGCCAGTAGACAACTGAATGCGGCTGAACGGAATTACACCACTACAGAGCGAGAAGGATTAGGCATGGTATATGCGGTTAAGAAATTTAGACACTATTTGCTTGCAAATAAGTTTAAATTTTTTACTGATCATCAGGCATTGTTATATCTTGTAAACAAGCCATGCAATACAGGAAGATTAGTGAGATGGTTTCTCTTGCTAATGGAATATGAATTTGAGGTCGTGGTAAGGAAAGGTCGGACTCATTTGAGAGCTGATCATCTCTCTAGGCTCACATCGGGAGAGGCCCCACAAGGAGTATCGGATGACCTTCCTGATGCTTACTTGTTTAATTTGGAAGTGGTGCCGCAGTGGGCTAAGCCATTGATACCAGTGTTGACATACGGGCCTAACCATCCAGTGGTAAACACACGAAATAGAGAGGTTGTAAAAGCCCAAAAGTACCACATCATGGCCGGAAGTATGTACAAGCACACAGATCAAGGGATCTTGGCTTGTTGCGTAGAAGAGGATGAGTACGCTAAATGGTTGCAATTAGCACATGTAGGTGCGTTAGAGCAACACCATTCAAAGCAACGAACTTTACAAACTCTAAAGAGATTCGGAGTGCATTGGACAACTATGGAAGCGGATGTCCAAAAGTTGTGCAAGGAATGCCCAATCTGTTGCACTAAACCACCAGTGGAACATGCCACTCTTTATCAAGTATCCATTGTGCCAGATTGGAGTGAACCTCTAGTATCATTCTTGAGGACAAACACATTCCCTCCAGACATGACTCTGGCTAGGAAAAGGAGTTTAGAACAAGAAGCCTTGGATTACTCACTCATTGGTGATAATCTATACAAACGTGGTAAGGATGGTTACCTGAGACTGTGTGTCCATGAGAGTGAATATCTTAAGATCTTGGAAACTGCTCACCAAGGTGTAGAAGGAGGACACTTTGGACCAGATAGGGTGATCAGAGCGATACTATTTGCGGGCTTCTGGTGGCCTACCCTTCACATGGATGCACATACCTATGTGAAACGGTGTGATGTTTGTCAGAGGACTCAGTATCCTATACGCAAAGATGAGATGCCACTGAAACCTATGATGGGTGGACGTGCATTCTCTAAGTGGGGAATAGACTTCGTAGGTCCTATTAATCCCCCAGCTAAGGGTTCTCATGCCGAATACATCATTGTTGCAACAGATTATCTCACCAAGTGGGTAGAGGTAAAGGCTACGACCAAGAACGATGCTCAAACAACTGCTAAGTTCTTGTTTGAGAATGTATTCACGAGATATGGGCTACCTATAGAGCTTGTAAGTGATAGAGGCACTCATTTCTTGAATGAAGTGATTGAAAATCTACTCCAAGAATTCTTGGTAATACACAAGAAGTCTGCCCCTTATCACCCTCAGGCTAATGGACAAGCTGAGAGCACTAATAAGATTTTATGCAATGTGCTGACAAAATTAGTGAACACCAAACGCTCTGATTGGGACAAACAGCTACACCATGCTGTTTGGGCATACCGAGTTGCCTACAAAACGGTACTCCAAGCCACCCCCTTTCAGATGGTATTCGGCCAGAACGCGGTGCTACCCTTGGATTTCCTGATTCCTACGTTGAAAGTAGCACAAGAGCACGAATGGACAGGTCATGAGCTCTCCTCTAGGATCTTTGACCTTGAACGATTAGGGGAAACAAGACTGAGAGCCGCCGCAGGAATATATGCAGCCAAGAAGAGACAGAAAGCATATTTCGATGCCCATGTGAAGGATAAAGGCTTGAAAGCAGGAGATCTAGTCCTAGTCTATACACTAAAACAACACGCAAGGAAGCTAGAAAAGAGAGGCTACGGACCTGTGGTTCTCAATAGGATCTCCACGAGTGGAGCAGTACAATTGGCCACATTAGAGGGTGATGTTCTCCCTAACTATATTAGCGGATGCAGAGTCAAGTTGTATCAGGAACCCCTCACGGAGGAAATGCTCAGCCGACTCAACACTGCTAAGAAACGCAAAGAGGAAGAAAAGCTCATTCGAGACGAGGCCCAAGCAGAAGCTTTAGAACGAATCAGAAGGATGAAGTTACGAAGGCAAGGCCGCGATCAGACTAGAACAGATGACTATGCAGATCAAGGACACCCCATGGCCATGTGTGAACTTGCAGGAACAAGCTCGCATAGAATAATTGATAGACGTCCTTTCATGACCATAGATATAGGACAAGGAAAGAGTGCAAGGACCGTAAGAGCCTTGATTGACTCAGGTGCTGCCACTAGTGCTGTTAAGTTGTCTTACTGTCAAGAGTTGCAGTTACTTGTCAATCCTGTGGAAGCATATCTCATAGGATTGGGAGGCGTGGAAACCCCTTGCATGGGCGAGGCGGAACTTCCCCTCTACATTCACGATGAGGCAATGACCGTTAAAGTACTAGTGTGCCAAGATGAGGATCTCACTGAACCTCTCGTCTTGGGTCAAGATTGGATCTATGACCAAGCAGTCAATCTAAACCTAAGAAGTGGACTTCTCCAGGTTTGGGTCAATCATAGTCGAGTTACAGTAGAATTAGACAGTGGAGCACTCAAGGAACTAGGAAAGGCACAGACTCCTGGTCCTTCCAGGGGTACACATGAAGATGACCATGCTGTTCTTGTTCAAAACCCTGTGTTGCAGAGGAATGATATTTGCAAGAGAGGAGTCAGGGATGCAACGGAACTCCCTTCTTTTCCAAAGGCCAGAAGGAGGCAGCAACCAAAGGTGGATCACAGGCAGAAGAAGCGGAGTACCACCTATGTCCGAGACCGAAAGTACCTGCGCAGCAGAATGTCCCAGAAAATAAACCAGGTGTGGGTGCGGAAAGGCGAACGACCGGTTGCACCACCGTCAACTACACGGGCAAAGCCTCTTATTAGTAACCAACAACACGTCATTAATAAGAGGTCTTTCGGAACTTCTTCTGCGAAAGTAAAATCTATTTGGGTGCCCAAGAAGTCGATGAAGGCAAGCCCACAATCAAGACAAATTTGGGTGCTTAAGGCTTGCTTGAGGGCACAAGTAGTTACGCCAAGGCCACAACCTATGCAGCATAACCCAACTACGAGTACAACCAGTAATCCATCGTTCTCAACACTTAGGAACACACCAAGACCCAAGAGCATGCATGTAATCACTTATATGTGGTGTTGGAACCTTGAAGTTATGAAGGACCCATGAAGCTATGAAGGCTATGGTGTACTTGGAGGACTCCCTCGAAGCTAAGGATACTTGGAGGATTCAAAGCCTTGTGTGGCAGTCTCTCAGATTTCCCATTTTTTCCTTTAGTATACATGTTCTTCATAGGAACTCCCTCTTAGTTCCTTTTTTGAGAAAACCCATAAAAACACAACTTTACCTTTCTTTTTTGGTAGAAAGCTTCTTTTTGAATTCTTGCCTTATTTTAGAAATGAGAGCTCTCTTTTGGATACGTGCAAGAGCTCTCTCTCTCTTTAAGAAGATTCCCTTTTTGATTTTCCCACCTACCTATCATTTTTAGAATATCTTAGTTAATGAAGCCTTTGGCCACTTGTACTCAACGGCTCTCCTCCTCTCTTATATAAGGAGGGGCTCATTTTGTAAAAGGGGGGTCTCTTGGCCATGGCCTTGGGCCCTATGAAGAATAGAGAAGGTTTCATTTGCTATTCTCCTTTGTCCTTGTGTGCAAGGCGATGATCTATGTGTGTGGACATGGCACATGGAGTTGGCTTGTGTGTGAGCATTGCCCTCCCTTGCTTCTTTTTGATGTTGGCCATGGTGCCATTGTTCATGAGCATGGGTGAGGATGCGTTGCTTGCACTTCTTGCAACCTCACTTGGAGAAGCTTCTCGCTTCCATGCGAGGCGGTTAGGGTCCGTTGCTCCCCTTTCTCAACAAATTTGGCGCCGTTGCCGGGGACGTCGGCCTTTAGCCGTTGGTTTTTCCAAGTTTGTGTGTCCATACTTCGTGAGATGCACCTTGACACTTGGAGGAGGATGAATACGTGTGGCCTTCGGTTGGCCTAGAGTACCTCTTTCTTTTAATTTTTGAGTAAGTTTTAGTTCATTTTTTGTATGTTGCACAAAAAACATCCCCTAAACCCTTCTCTCTCTCTCTCTTACTCTCACATACACACACATTTGGGCATCAACCCCATCTCTGTCATTTCTTAGTGTTGATGTTTTCCTTGGAAAGAGGGATAGGTACCTCCTTTTTTTTCCTCCCTCTCTTCATTCTGGACAAAAATTTAAAAAAAAAAAAAAAAAAAAAGGGGGTTGAGTTCGTTCTATTTTTCACTCATTGGATACCTGTCTTCGTTCTTGAATGTCCATAAATGTTCACACGCAAATCCGTGCAACTCCATATGGGGGAAAATAAATCTTCCCTTTCTCTCTCTTCTTAACTCTAATGCATGCGACTGTTCGCTCTCTTTACCCCTTTTTGGGGTCGGTATTTTCTGGGTCGCCTCTGCTCATCTACGCCGCTCCAGGCTATGGCGGGGTCGAGCTCCACAGAGCTCCCCCTCTGATCCTTCCTCTGGGGTCAGATTTGTCGTTGCTCTTTGTGACTGTCGAGTGAGGTTCCTCCCTCCACAAGTGCATGGTACTCAACTTTGGGTCCATCGGCTTCCCATCTTCGCACTGAGAAGGATTAGTGTTGCGTGCTGCATCTCTTCTCACTGCTCAGTAGTTGTACAGAGCCCTCGGATCAACCACTCCTAGGAGTAAAGCTTCTTCTTGGTGGTGATTTCTTTGGGCTAAGCAATCATCTGCTCGGTAAAAAGGTGGATTTGCGCTCTCGGCGGATTTTTCTATAGCTCCCATTGGACCCAGGCTCGACTGTGTGAGTTTGAGTCTTTCTTCCACTATTCTTTGGGGTTTGATCACCAATTTTGCTTGCCTCTTCTGCTCTTCCAAGACCTGTTTCGGTGTGATGTGTAAGCGGAGCTATGGCTCTCTTCGACTCTTCACCAGCAACCTGAGGCTTTTGGTTGTGCTTATCTCCCCTGCCTCCATAAGCTATTGGTGGAGCTATTGCCACAGGTGCTCTTGGCAGATCGAGCACTAGCACTTACGCTTACCTCCTCTACACGATGGATCGAAGGTTCGTGCTTCTCCATGCTCAAAAGTGAACTCTACTCCCTCGAATTTTGTTGGCACTACTGTCGGGCTCCCTTGCTCCCTCATCTTCTTCCTTTGTGCGAATCTGAGCCATTGGCCCCGATATGTGCGACCATATTCAGCCTTGGCTCCCCCACTCGATCTGTAGCTATACTTCTCCTGTTCATCTCCCTCGTGTGGACCTTGGGTGGTTTGAAGGTTGCATCTGGAGTTCCCTGAAATTCCGTCGTCAAGCTCATCTGGATGGGCACTCACGTGCCAAAGCCTTTGCGATTCCTGCTCCTCTGATTTGCCATCCGACTCGAAGGAGTTGTGTTGTTTTGGAATCTCCTTTTTCGATGAATGATCAACCTATGTTTGAGCAAGGCTCACCATTTTTTGGCCCAGCTATGTTTAACCTCTTTATTACTACATCAGATATTAGAGGTCTATTATACCTACTCATTTACATACCACAGACTATGATTTGGTTATGCGGATACCTGCGGGTTTGATGATGAAGGACTTTTCTGGGCAAAAGATCAATATTTCCACATACATAGCGGTTACCATCATAGTTGGCCTCACTTTTCGTTGTGTACCTATTGCTCCAAAGGGGGATGGTTCAGTAATAGCCATTCTTAGTATGGTATCAATCTACCACTTCTAAGTCACGCCTTTCTGGATGTCATCATGTTTCTTGTTTAAATGCTTCAGCACTTCATCTGCGGAAATGGAGGCATTTCCATTACAATCATCGATCGCCCTCTCTAGCCATCCTCGCCATCATGTGGGTTGTTAACATCAAGCTAAGGATATGGACTTCTTCCCTTGGTACATTTGTCGGCACTTGTTTCTGCCTAAACTCCAAGGAGTAATGTTCGAAGACCCCAAACCCATCAAACTTAATATGGTTGGAGCATTTCTTGTAGGTCTTTTACTATCATTGTAGTGAGCAGTTGGTATGACTGAATCAGGCAAACGCATGTTCTCCCAAGGATCTTCTTTGAATAGATTTCCCCCAAGGCAACTCGATTTTATAAGTCATCTGGAAGCCTTAAAATGTATGCTCGTTGTTAGACATGGTTGTTAAGAATGTTTTGAATGGATGTCTCACTAGACACAACCGTGTTCAATACGGTGCTTATGTCTCTGTTGACATTGATTGAGTTGTCCAAGCCAACTGTTGTTTTGAAGTCTTCACTATGTTTGCCAAAGATGCTAAGCTGGTAAGTGTTTGAAATGTGTGATGCCAAGATTTGTATCTTTGGCTATATTGTACAAGCTTGGCCATCTTAGGTCTCGGAGATGTAAGCTCATGAGGAGTCTTAAGGGTCACGTGTTCCTTGTGCATAGCTCTATGCAGGATTGCACATAGGTTGATAATCTGGGAGGTCAATGTGTCCCTGTTGCAGTTGGCTTAGTGCGACAATTTGATAAGCTAGCCATTGGGTCGATTAATAAAGCTGATATACCTGGATTTTCACAATAGAATGCAGGAAGATACATTTTCTGGTGGAAGTTTTTTATGCCTGTTATGTGAAGATTAAAATGCTTGGAATTATGATTGTGAATTTGGGAGGGATAGTCGATATGGATGAAAGACCTTGATACGGTAAGAATTGGGATGGAGACCAAAATCTGTAACTACAGATACATCGGATTGTACAATTTTTTTTTTTTTTGAATTCTAAAGTTACCATGGTCCTTATCTATATGTTGCTCTATTCAAGTCATGAGAATTTGTTCATTCAGACACATCTTGTAACTTGCATTAGGAAACTTGTTTAGGGGTTTACTACTTCATGATTAATGAAACCTCCTCTTTGAGGGTTCTAAATTGAATGAAGTTGCTTGAATTTGGATAACAGGAGGCATTCATTTGCTCATAGAATGCTTGAATCTGTCTTATCTCTGAGTGCTACCTTGCCAGGGAGTAATCTTTCTATCTGTAGTTCATGATATATAATTGTAATTGTCCTTTTCATGAAAGATGATTATGAGCTTTGCAGGAGTCAACACTGAGTAGAAATCGAAGGCTTCCATAAGTCGCCTCCAGAATTAAAGCTCTTAGTACTAATTATGGGTGTGCGGTGGGTGACATCCTTATTTTCGGGTTATGACTGCTTCATTCTGAAAGGCTCTTAGTGTATATTCTATAATGACTTTAGCTTCTTAGGAAGGGTACTCACTGGTGAGCATTGTCTCCTTTGTCTGATCACTCCTCAAGAAGAAGTGATGCAGAGTTTATATGGTTGCTTGAACCTTGCTGACCAGAAGGATGGGTCTCCTAATGTTGCAAGTGCGATTGTGAACACGGCTCCTTACCAAAGGACACATGACTAGTTAAGGAAGGATTATGCCAGAAGAGTGATTCTGTGCGAGACCAAATTTGACACTTATTGCTTGAAGATGCTACCTACTAGACAATGATCGAAATGCATGGATATTTTGGTTCCATAGGCGCCCAGTGTGAACTCGTATTGATTGCCTTATTTGAATGTTGCTACAATAGTTTCATAATTGTGATTATGAATCCATCATCTTCTTTAGGAA
Source organism: Ceratopteris richardii (assembly GCA_020310875.1). Taxonomy (NCBI): domain Eukaryota; kingdom Viridiplantae; phylum Streptophyta; class Polypodiopsida; order Polypodiales; family Pteridaceae; genus Ceratopteris; species Ceratopteris richardii. Next base: position 167,884,923 of record CM035414.1, on the reverse strand, counting down.
GGCTAATTTTTAATTGATGATTGTGACAAAATCTAGTATGAGTTGTTACGTTGCATTTATGGAATGGAGCACTGCAGGCATTAATGACAATCGAAGATACACCTCCACAGATGTACTAATAGTTTGTTCATGGACAGTCTTGATTTCTCTATTTAGATTTCTTTAGAGCTATTGATATTCTCATTGGTTGGCATGAATCTTTCAGGAAACGCAAAAGTTTTGAGGACTGGACCAAGTCCTAGCCCTAGAATAACTCTCTTTACCGTGCTTCGTGATATGTTTTGCTGACTTAGCATAATGAACAAAGATTATAAATGTTGGATGAACGTGAGCTGTGCAGGAACTTGCATAAAAGATTTATGTCCAGGATTGTGGCATTCCATCACTTCTTGCTGACTCAAAAGAAAATAAAAAAAAAATAAAATAAAATAAATAAATTCATGATAAATATGAACATTCTTGCAGGATTTCAGGAGAAGGTCTTGAGGATATCTTGTTCCAAGGAGACACTGGGTGGATTCAGACCTATTCTAAACTTAATTAAGCATGAATTCACAAAAGATTGAGTAATTGTTTTTTGCCAGGGAAGAAATTCTATGGTTTTACAATGCTCCCTTAATGCAGTATAGGCCAACACACACCGCACTTCGCATTGGTCCATTTTTGACTCCTATAGATGCTCTTGTGAATGATGTGTTTTCTTTAATCCTCACTGTTCAACTCCGGGTTATTATTAGAAAGCTGTGGGAAGGTTCAATATTTTTGGTGTTCTTGGATGCATTGGGCTTGTTTTTTATTTTGAGATGAATTTCTTCATACTAATGTGGCATCAGGAATCTATCGTGAGTTTTAAAAGGTTGAAAACAGAAGTTGATGATGGCTCAGAATTGTTCATTGATCTTTTGTAGAAGGCTACTACTATTGGAAGCTCACAACTTGCTTGCTATCTTCATATGTTCGGTCATGACTATGTGTGTTCACTCATGGAAAAGACGAGAGTGGTTTCATATGGTTGACATTGTTCGGGTTCATGTTTGAGTTTGGGGCCTGATATCAGTTGGAGCAGATAATGGATTTCTCTAGGGGAAAACCAGTTACATGAGTTAATGGCAGGCTTCGGGATGCTCCTAGCTTCATTTGATGTTTGGTTTTTAAAATCATATGTGCTTTTTGTTAGTTCTTGAAGTTGCAGGTTTTGAAGCCCCACCAAGAAGTGCTACACGTGTTGGATTGGAAGGTGGATGACTCATTTAAACCACCTATGTCTGTGCATTTATCTTCCTCCTTGATGAAAAGCTTGTAGGAACAATCATATTTTCAGGACTTCTCTCTAGAAGAAAAGTCTTGCAGAAGAGGAGGATGCCCCTGAAGTGGAAGCTAAATTTGAAGTGAATGTTTATCTCATTTTTAGATGCAGCCTACTTGCTCCTTTGTATGTCATTTCAGGTTTGGGAGCTTTTGAAGAGACATTTCCAGCCTAACCAAAGACTGCATAATGGGAGGAATGCTGGGCTGACTGCCCCCCAAGGGGATTGTGTCGCTCAGCTCTAAAGATTGAAGACTTACTGCTTGAAGCCTTGCAGACTGAAGACTTGCAGATTTTCAGACTTGAAAGACTCTACTTTGGGTCGGTTCAGCTATGTATGCTCTTCTCTTAGCTTTGCCGAGGACGACAAAGTCTAGGTGGGGGAGGGTGTTGGAACCTTGAAGTTATGAAGGACCCATGAAGCTATGAAGGCTATGGTGTACTTGGAGGACTCCCTCGAAGCTAAGGATACTTGGAGGATTCAAAGCCTTGTGTGGCAGTCTCTCAGATTTCCCATTTTTTCCTTTAGTATACATGTTCTTCATAGGAACTCCCTCTTAGTTCCTTTTTTGAGAAAACCCATAAAAACACAACTTTACCTTTCTTTTTTGGTAGAAAGCTTCTTTTTGAATTCTTGCCTTATTTTAGAAATGAGAGCTCTCTTTTGGATACGTGCAAGAGCTCTCTCTCTCTTTAAGAAGATTCCCTTTTTGATTTTCCCACCTACCTATCATTTTTAGAATATCTTAGTTAATGAAGCCTTTGGCCACTTGTACTCAACGGCTCTCCTCCTCTCTTATATAAGGAGGGGCTCATTTTGTAAAAGGGGGGTCTCTTGGCCATGGCCTTGGGCCCTATGAAGAATAGAGAAGGTTTCATTTGCTATTCTCCTTTGTCCTTGTGTGCAAGGCGATGATCTATGTGTGTGGACATGGCACATGGAGTTGGCTTGTGTGTGAGCATTGCCCTCCCTTGCTTCTTTTTGACGTTGGCCATGGTGCCATTGTTCATGAGCATGGGTGAGGATGCGTTGCTTGCACTTCTTGCAACCTCACTTGGAGAAGCTTCTCGCTTCCATGCGAGGCGGTTAGGGTCCGTTGCTCCCCTTTCTCAACATGTGGGTCCCTAAATGGCCCCATTCCCAAACAGCGACACCGAGACAGCTCTCTAGAGTCTCTACGAAACCGAAAGCAAAGCCCATCTACTGCATTTGGCAGTCTAAGACCTGTAATAAACCCCCTGACCCCAATTTGTAAATTCACCCCACTTACTAACGGCATTAGTCTCCTAGGAATACACAAACATTAACTACACTCACTGTCTTCGTGCACTTACTAACCACTAACTCACCATCTACCTCATGTTAATGTTGTAACGGGGACAACAACGGATTTATTCTGTCCATTATGATGTTAACACATGATTCTATATTCTCACTGAATCATGAGGCAAGAAGAAAAATGGCAGAAGCGACAGGTTCGGGCTCACAAGTAGGGATACTTACTGCAGGAATTGATGTGGATAGCCTACCTGTGGAAGTGCCCCCGACTGAACGACCAGTGGAGATGCAACACCTTCAGCAACTCCCGGTGCCAGATCCACCTACAGGGATCACGGAAAGAGTCCATGCCAATTCTCATTGGTTCAATGGCATGCCCGGTCCATTAGGAGAGGCCAAGTATATCTGGGAGTCTAAGTGCGAGTATGACAGATCATGGGTGCGATTCCAATTCTTCTCCAAGGAGTTCGAGACTTTATAGAACACCGAAGATCTCCAGACCATATGGCAACGAGCTGGGTTGGCAGAATATTTTGAAGCTCCACTACCTAAACCCGATCTCCTCCGATGTTACTATTTGGTCTCCACCTTACAAGCTAATGAAGATAAGGACAAACCCGGATCATTTGTTCTCCCCTCATTGCTGGGCAACAACGAGTTGAAGAGATTTGAACTTACTGTGGAGTTGGTAAGCGACGCTTTAAATATGCATGGCACGCATGTGCCCTCAGAAAAGGATGCTCTTGTTCCCACCAACATGAAGGACAGGAAACTATTGAAGCTGAAAGACATGGCAGCACTCACCCCAAATGTGTCCATCCCTCTCCGCATGTGCATGCAACATTTCGCCTTTCCCGGCCAAGACCGATTCACGCAACCACACAAGAAGATCTGGTTCGCTCTCTACTTAGCGGAAGCAGGTGCGTTACCTATTAAGCTACCAGTATGGATTATAGATCAGTTGTATGAAGCGAACAAACGGGCTTCTAGGAAATTAGTGGTGAATGGATGCTGCGCAATCACACGCATCATTTACCGATGCCTAGCATATGATGTCCCCATTGAACGTGCCTTAACTTGGGCACAATTACAGATGTTTAAAAGGCTCAAAACGTCCACACATCAATCCAAGCGCATGAGGGGTGCGATCCCTTGTGTCCAGGCAAGGGAAGTCCTGACTACTCCTGAGGCATCACCACTAAGAGAGGGCACTGTACCTCCCTTTACCATTAGGATACCCAGGTCGGAATCTGACACTACGACACAAGCTACCCCATCGGCCCCTCCTGTTACACCTGAATTCGAATTTGCTGCCACGGGAGAGGCTGAAGGACTGGACCCCCAGGATTTCGAAGCATTCCTACAAAGCACACAATTCTCTGATGTGGAGTTCTATTCAGAAGCAGAGGAGCAGGGCACATCCTCACGTAGAAGAAGAAAGTCTACAGACGGTCGACATGTACATTGGAGTGACACTCAGCAAAGTCAACAACACGGACACCCGGAAGAAGAAGAAGCGTATGAAGAAGAGACCACTGAAGCACCAGCCTATACAGCAGAACTCCGAAGGCTGTATCAGATTATGGAAAGAGTGCGATCGCAGCAACTACTCACTGAACAGAGCAGCAGAGTACTTATGACTCAGTTGTTGGAAGAAGCGAGAGTTGATTCAGAGTACAGGGAAGGTCTCTTATTGCTGGCAGAAACATATGGAGTAGTAGAAGCTGTGCGCACTGCCATTCAGAGGCCTCCAGCTCAATATGACCCACGACGGTTCCAGACACGACCCCGCTCAGGTAAAAATATCCAAATTCCCATTACAGTTGCAGAAGAGCCAACTACTACACCTGAAACTACCAGGACAACCTCCCAAACAGCTAGCCAACAGCACCCAGCCACCCATGAGGAGTCCACCGAACCACTACCACCTACTTCCCCACCATCACCTCCTAGAAGAGAAACAGTGGAAACCACATCGACTACTCAACCCACTGACCCCACCTTCATCTTCCGTACTCCCACCTCTAGTGCCACCTTATTCTCTACCGCTGATAACCCGATCTTTGAAGCAATCCCCATCACTACACCATCCACCGAACCCCTCCTAGGGCCTGTCCTAGGGCAACCATCCCCAATGCCTTCAGCCACGGGTCATCCTGACCCCAGATCCACATTCATGGGCTTCCCTACTACCACGCAACCCTTTCCACCCTTCTCAAATTTACGACTCCAACCCCCGATATCCCTCTCTCCATTTCTACAATCCCTCCATGACATCCTTGCTAGGGCTTTTCAACCAGGCTCTCAACCATTCCCTGCCTTTTCAGCTCCCCACCCCACTTCGCATCTATTCACCACTTCCACACACACACCACCTACCATACCAATGTATATGGCAGACCCCACACTCACATCCACTCCTGAAGGTATGGACATTTCACCACCCATGGCACCTCCACCCACGGTTTCACCTCCTCCCGTTCCCCCTCCACCAATTTCACCCACACACACAACTTCCGTAGACACATCATTCACTGTCTCCCTTCCCCAATTCCCTTCCCATGCATCTCCCACGATAAACACCCCACACTCATCTATAGGAAATGCATTGGACACCATGTTGGCTTGTATATCAAATTTAAGAACAGATTACATTCAGCTCCAGCAACAAAACGAACGCCTGCGCGAGCACTCAGCGACACTACAGCGCCGCCTTGCTGCACTAGAAGAGGAGAACGCTCGCCTCCACACACAGTTCCAAACCCTCCAAGAAGCCCATAACATATTGGAGGTACAGTTACAGAATGTAGATCAGGAAGCGGTGCAGGTGGTAGAAGGTCACCTACGAACGCAACTGGAACGCAACTCAAAACTTCAACGAAATATGGCACTACTCAAACGCCATCTTGCGGCTGCTCAGGAAGAGAATAGACGCCTGCAAATACAAAATCAAGAGAACCTGGAGGCAGCTATTGAGAGCACACCGGGGGCGCCCATCAACCCATCCAAGTTTCAAGCAGTGACCCCCGATAATATCAAGATTATATTGGAAGATTATGCCATGCTGCTCGAAGCACATGATAAGCTATCGGAGGAGCTGGGACAACTGAAGCAGGAACACCAACAAGGACCAACAGCAGCCCCTCCAACCACCCCCTCTGTGGCTTCGCTTCTCACAGACGCAGAGGCCATAAAAGATCTCCAGAAACAGGTCGCTGATTTGCAAACCCGCCTACTACAATATGAGAGACCATCTTCCCCTCCAGAGGCTCCCACGGACGAAGAAGTTGTGCAAATTCCTGTGGAACAAGCGTTTGACGAAGAATACGATCCGCAACCATTCCCAGGAGGCCAACAAACAGAAGAAGCGCAGGACACATTCGAGGCACCCCGGCCGCCATGGTTACGACAAGTGGAGGAAATAGGGAGTTCGCACGAAGAGCGCATCGTAGTGCAAAATCAGGCCATGAGGGTCATAGAGGAGACTGTGTTACAATCAACTTACTTTAAGAACCTGTCATCGAGACGCCTGATTCTTTCATCAGAACTCCAATACAGGCCGTATTATATTATTTTGGCTGATTATAATGCAGAAATACAAAGAGTCACGGGTCAGATTCCTACTTTTGCGACCCAATTTCAACCCGAAGACCTTCCTCCAGAGGTGCAAAAAGGCAAAATTCGTCAACCAACATGGCGGCAGAAACTTTTAGAGACATATCCAGAAATGCTACACACATGGAACAACGCGCCTTTGCACCTCCTGTACAACCCATGCTACGGTCCAGTCCCCCGCCGCAGGTCGTGGAAGGCGTTCAATATCAAGGTACAGAACAACGCGCAATGCAAGGAATGGCTGAACTACCCGTACATTGTGCCACCACAAGGACCACCATCGGTAGCATATATGATGGGGACCATTCGCCACTGGATGCCGCGCTTGAAGCCCATGCAAGATGTAGCAGCACAGATGATGCTTAAAATCTTAGATATGATGCAAGTAGTGCTGAAGACCTTTAGAAATGCAGCCGCACCACAGGTACGTCAACCGGGGTTCAGCAATGGAAATTACGACTTGGTGTATGACATGAGCACCACCCCCAGTATTCGTGTGGCTTACGCTTGGCATGCACGCATCAAATACCTCCCTGCCTGCTACAAACAGACCTTCGAAGAAATGTTCAGATCAGGTTTCTGGGAGTATCACTCGGAGGTTTTCGCACCAAAGCCAACACATCTGCTCCAACTGTTTGCTTGTGAACAAGCAATGTATTCAGAGTACTACACCACCCCGCAACCAGAGACCCCTGGTGCAATAAATTGGGAGGCATTGGAAGCCGATCTAGCAAGAGGCTTAAGGATAGGAGAACATGAACTGGCCACCAATGTCATCCAATATTACATCGACCACCCGCGAGAACAAAGGTCTGTCAGGGGCGACAGACGCTAGGAAGGGGGGAGTGTTGGCATACAAAGCAACAAAGGAGTCATGCACAATACGGCAACAAGGCCAGATCATTTTTTCCCATAGATTATGTACAACTCAAGTGATTTAATCACTACACAAACCTTGTAAATCCCGTTTTTGGTAGAATAGACTCCATTTTGTGCAAGCCGAGGAGTCCTCGAGCTTGAGGAGTATTAGAAGTACCATCGTACCAGTTTTCATAATTTTTAGACTTCGTTTGAGCCCTCAAATAAGCCCTGGAACCTAATTTTTAACTAGGCCGGACACTAGGTTTGGACAGGGCCAAAACTAGTCAAAAAACTATAAAAGGAGCTAGAGAGCTCATTTTTGGGGTTAGATTGTAATTGAAACAAACTTGTAAGAGCTTTTGAAAGTAATCTAAAGAACTCCATTGATTCTCCCTCTTTGTCTTGCCGTGTGTGCGCGTGTGTGTGTATGTGTGTGCATGCTTGTGTGCTTCTCACTCACGCACTTGTGCCGCCACTTGCTCGAGGTCTTCATACCATCCTCACGTCTTCCCGGATTGACATTAAAGGAGGTGCTACTCATCACTGAGCTACACATAGCCTTGAGCCTCTTGCTCCATGCTTCGTCTTCTTGCTAGACTAGCCTCTTTGGGTAATCTTCCCGACCTCATAAATTCTACCAATGGAGCACTCCAATCTGGAATTAATGACACTTGATAAAGGGTCGCATGCTCCACTGGGGTTCTCTCTCTGCACATTGGACAATTCTTAATCCACTCATGTATTTCTTTGTCCATGCTAGGCCAATACACTCCTAAATGCTTTAGATTCTGCAATGCTCGTTGTTTAGAATAGTGATTTCCTAGCAATCCTTCATGAGCTTGCTGCAACCAACTACTATGTTCAGCATCCTCGACACAACAAGCTAATACACCCTCAGTATCTTGTTTGTACATGCTTCCTGCCAATATGTGATATTTTTGTGATTTTACAATTTCTTCTTGTGATGTTTTCACATTCTTATTTGCAGGGCCGAAGGTTAGGACTGGTACCAACTTATTTGCCCATTTAGGAACAACGTCTAAAATTGAACAGATAAGCATCGGGTAATTCACCAGACACTCCTTGCGGTGACTCTCGTGAAAATGATGCAAGAAAGATGATCTACCCTAAGGTGGGTTCTACCTTTCCTGACAACAACTTCAAAGTCATATTCCATTAGTAAGAGGAACCATCTTACTAAGCGCCCAGTATTGCAAGGTTTATTGACCAAATATAACAAAGCTTGGTGATCAGTAAAAAACTTGAACTTGTTGGCCAATAAATAGTGTCTAAACTTCTTCACATCATATACCATGCCTAAGCCCTCTCGCTCAGTTGTGGTATAGTTTCGTTCAGCTGCGGTGAGTTGTCTACTAGCATATGCTATGGGCAAATCTCGGTTTCCTTCACCTGTGGGTTGTGCTAGCACACATCCTATGGCGTGATTGGATGCATCCACATGGACATGGAATGGTTTATTCCAATCAGGAGTGGTCAGTATTGGTGTTGTGCACAAACGTTTCTTCAGTTCATTGAAAGAATTCTCGCATTCATCGTTCCACTCAAAATTAGACAACAAGGCATAAAGAGGTCTAGTTATAATCGCGTACATGTGGATAAACCTACGATAATATCCACAATGGCCCATAAAGGCTTGTAACTCTTTAACATTCCTTGCCCTTGGCAGCTCTGCTATGGCTCGTACCTTATCTTTATCTGTTGAGATTCCATTCTTAGAAACAATATGACCTAAGATTTTACCTTGACACACCATGAACACACACTTTTTTGGGTTCAGACACACTCGATATTCTGTACACTTGTTGAAGATTTATCTGAGCTCACGGATGTGAAATCTTCTTTCTTGGGAATGAGCACATAAATCATCCACATACACTTCTAAGCTCTTTCGCAAGAACTCTTTGAAGACATGACACATGAGCCTTTGGAATGTTGCAGGTGCATTGGTGAGCCCAAATGGCATCACACGAAATGCAAAGATTCCCCATTGTGTGGCAACAGCTATTTTGTGTTGATCTTCTGGGGCAATGGCTACTTGATTGTAACCTGAAAATCCATCAAGGAAGCTATAAACTTCCTTGCCTGCAACACGCTCCAATAGGTGTTCCGTGATTGGAAGTGGATAACTATCTCTGATCGTAGCGGCATTAACTTTTTTAAGGTTAATACACACTCACAACTTTCCATTCTTCTTGGGCACCACTACAATGGGGGACACCCATTGAGTATGCTCAATCTCATAGATGAATCCAGCTTCAATCAGCCTATCAATTTCTTCTTTTATTTTGGCTGAATATGTATCATTATATGTGTAGGGCTTCTATTTGGTGGGCTTGGCATCAGCGATCATGGGGATAGTATGAGAGCAAATTCTTGGATCTACCCCTTTCAAGTCTCTAAACACATCCCTATATTCCCTTAATAGAGCTACAAGCTCCATTTCTTCTCTTGCACTTAGGTCACCTCCTATATATGTGCATCTCTCTTTGTTCTCTTCAATGGTCACTACAATCTTCTTGGTCTTTTCTTTATTATCATATGATTCTCCTATGATGGCCTGTCTCTTAGGCATTCTTACCAAAATTTTGCGGTCGTCAACTTCATATTTCTTGAAGTTTTCTGGTACTTCAAACAATGATTCCTCCTCTTCTTGTTTCACTGCTTTTCTTTTCTTTTTCTTTTGACTGCTCTCACTTCCATCCTTTGAATTTAGCATTTTAATACTTGTGAGAGGTTCTTCTTTCTGGGTGAACACTCCTATATCTTCTAGATAGTGCTGCTCTGAGTTAAAGCAACTATCCATCACAATAGACTCCAGATCATCGTCATTCTCTTCTTCTTCTATGACATCACTAGGGTCACATTCTTCTAGCAAGGGCTGGCACATGAACACTCAAATATCATAACCCTCCTCATCACAATGAGATGTACATTGTTCTTCATTGACAGCAATGTCCATGGTGGCTAAGATCTGTGGCCAGCCATGAGGCTCAAATTCCTCATCTGGAAAGATCATCGGTGTGTAGGCTAGGTCTCTCACTGGTCTATCTCCTGGCGAAGTTCCTTCTTCTCTTGCCTTTAAACGTTTTTCCTCTTCCTCTATGACCTTGCACATCCGCAAATGAGTATCTTCATGCAACCATGATGGATCAGGTGAGCTTTCAGAATGCACAGAGATGGAATCTTCTTTCGCTTTGTGGATAGAATTCCACTGTAGGGGTGGTACATCTCTGAAGGAGTAATCCTTCAAGTTGACCTTGGTGGTGACCCTGGATAAGGTCTTTAGCCCGCGAAAAAGATGATTATAAAAGCCCTTATTCTGCTCAAATGCCTCAAAATCAGTCCACTTGGGTCACTTTGAGGCCCATAATTATCTCTCGATTGATAGTTCCGCACTCTTACCCCACTACCTCGCACACACTCTCGATCTCTTTTCCTCCTCACCCTCTTGTTCTTTTTCAATTTCTCACACACTTTTTCACATACATCTACTCACTTAACACACACATGCACTTCCGCACTCTCTCAACCACACATACTCAAACACACACGTTCCCACTCTCCTTCTTCTTTCCTCTCTGTTCCTTTCTTCCGCTTCTCTTACACACATGCACACACCAATACACACATATATCCGACCCCTCTCTTATGCACCCTCTCTTTCTCACACTTTTCCCTTTACTTCCCTCACATATGCTCTATTGCACACACCTACCCACATACACCCATGTCCACTCTCTATTTCCCTCTTTTTCTCTCACACCCTCATACTCCCGCATTTTTTTTCACACTTACTCACTCACACTCATTAATGCATTCACACATGCAAATCCCACACACACCTCTCATACACCCACATGCACACCCTTACTTTCCCTTTCTCTCACACTCAAAGTTACTCTCTCTTACCTCCTCCCTTTATTCTCTCAGCCTCACACTCCCACACACCCACCATGATTCGTACTCCCCGAAGGTTTGCTCTCTCAAGATGCTCAGCCCTAGGAATCCCCAGAATTTACTTATGGACTGACCTAGCATTCAATGGGTGGCATGGTAAATCTACAACAACAGAGTATGGAGGGCCCTGTGGCCTGGGAGAGCCACCGCTAGGTATCAAGGTAACCCACTCATGTTAGCATAACAGGGGCAGTACTAAAAAAGGAGCATGCCTTATGGACAGTACATTGGAGAAGCAAGAATGTGAAGTCCAAACCTTCGAGGATTTTTAGACCAGTCAAGAACTTGTTAGCTGGCTAATGGCAAGGATTGCAACCCAAAACAGCCTCATACATACAAAAACTCAAAAAAAAAAAAAAAAAACCATGCATCAAGCTTCCACTTCTTTTGTATCATAGCTGGACATTGTGTCTTCTACAACAGGGCGGGGTTTACGGGTGAACCGCAAAGAAACGATCTCCTCTAACAAGTAGCGCGATAGGCCATCTTTATGTTAAATGTGAGGTGTGTTACATAAGTCTCCCAAGATTTCTATGCACTGTACTCTAAAAGAACATTTTGAATACCAGGTAAGTCTTTCAATTGCATAGACAATGTACGAGAAGACTCCATAGCATCCCTCAACGAGCCCTATAATTTACACCACGCTAGAACCAAGTGTTCCAACGTAATTCCATATGATGAAGTGTGTGCAGTATTGGACGCAGCAAGCCAATTAAATATACTGATGTGCAGTTTGACAATTATTCTGGGATTGCGAAAGTGAAATTCAGGCATGAACAAAACCAAGCTAATTAGAACAGCAAATGGAACTCAAAACAGAATAATGAGGTAATTCCCATGTTGACCTCCCGAATTCCCACCGAGAGTGCTCAATGAGGAAGCCGATGCATACCTACATTATCGAGATAATGCAAAAGGGGAAACCTTCGACGCGGAATTAAATTGGACTATTCCCTCCCCCCTCCCCTAATAATTCGGTACATAGGGGTTGCCATACATGCACATGGATCACGCTGAAAATACTACAATGGTGTAGAAATCATAAGTTGAACAAAACAGAGACAACATACGAAACAGCTCCTTGTTGAACATCATGCTCACAATTCCAAATACTGTCAAACTCCTGTAGTCCTACTATGCTCATTGAAATAGAGTCATGAAGAAAAGATGTTTATACATACGTCATATTACATCTATGGAGAGCCATGCCCCGCACATGCATAGCCTTGGTAACCAGAATGCAAAACAGTACCAGAAATTTTCGGTGAGGTCTATACCCTTTGCAAAGCAGTTGCTGAATCGGAAGAAAGTAATGTATCAGTTACGCTTCCCAACTGAGAATTGGTCTGCTACGCTCAACCAAGAACCCTTCCTTTGGATTCACCTCTTCTCATAACCTCTCAGGATTGCTCTGAATACCTTCCTTCAGCACACGACCGGGGCTCCCCTCTGCTTCAGTCTTGCAGAACTCCCTCACTCCCTATAGTGTGCTTCTCTTTCTCTTCAGAATGATCAAATCAGTAGCTAACTATCCAGCCCTATCCTTCAATAACCAAGCAACTAACTCTTTTTTGGGCAAGGAGCACCCATTTTATAGAATGGGGAGGGGCAGAGGGGTCAGATACCTGTTTTGACCACACGTGGGCTGCAAGAGCCTTGGGTGCACGTGGGTGAGACAAGGGAAAGTGGGTATCAGAGGAGAAGAAGAGTGGGCATTGGGCAGATAAAAGGTCTGACAAAGGTTAGGGAGAGTGGGGGAAGGAGTGGGTAGAGGAGAGGAGAGAGTAGGCAGGTACAAGGTCTGACAAGTCAGGTCAGAGGGGAGTGGGGCATGTACAATCACTCTGACAAAACTAGAGAGAGAAGAGGGTCAGACTACAGGTAGAGTCGGTCATAAGAGACTGAGGGGGCAGGTCCCTGAAATTTAGGATCTGCGTGGAAATCTTCCTCCCACTCTTTTCCCACATAATTTTGGCCAAAGGAAGAATGTCTTATTATCTCATCCATTAAGAACCGCACTTCCTCCAGCAAGCTCTGCTTCTGTGATTTCACATTTTCATCCATTTCCTTAAAGATACCTACGACTTTATTCTCTAACTCTACCATCTGCTTTCGTGCATCTGCATCGGAAGCTTTCTAAAGGTTTTTCTCTTGTTGCAAGTCAACCAGCTTCTCGTTCACACTTGAAACTTCTGATAATCCTTGGCTTTGAATTGCTTCCAAACATGAAAGTTTATCCTTCACATTTCTAATTTGGGTCTGAAATTCCATGTTATGAGTTTTTGCTTCTTCTACCCAATCTGCTTGTTGTGTACACAAATCTCTTTGCAGCTTCTCCACTGAGGTGTGGACTTCTTGCAGCAGAATTTGCTTCTGTGCTTCAATGTCTTTACTGACTCTCTTAGTCAAACTTGAAACTTGGTTCTCTAATGTTGTGAAACGGTTCTGTAAATTTGTGATAAAAGATTTCTCATCATTTTGTTCATTTTGGAGCTCATTCACTTTCCTTTTTATATCCGAGAGTTCTTCCAGAACACCATGATTCTGTTCAAGCTTTAGATTTGCAAGGTTGACTTCCAGATCTGCAACCTGGGCTTCAAGTCCTGTCCTATCTGATTTCCATTCTTATTGTAGCGAACCAAGCAAGGCCATAGTCTTCGCTTGTTTGGAATCTCTCCCTGCATTCCCAATATTTGTTTGTCGATTTCATCCATAAATTTCTTAAATGCATCTTTCATCTCCTGTTCCTTCACTCTGTATCCAACTTCCGATAATATGTCCTTTATTTGCTGATCATTGCTCTTGAGGGAAAATACAATGTGATTCATCTTTGCCTGCAAATCAGACAATAGAGTCTGTTCATGCATTTGACTATCTTGCAAAGTATCTAACTCAATTTCAATAGTCTGAAGCTCTGATATCACACTCTGAAGGCTGAACCCCTTTAATATATCCTCATTTTCACAAATCCTGCTTTCAAGAGCCATGATACGTGCATGGATCTCCTCATGGATTCTTTGAACTTCTCGAGGTAAATCCTGACCCCCATTGATGCTCCTGTTGTTCTTGATGAAGTCTTCCTCTGTCATCTCTCTTTTTTTTTTTTTTTTCTTCACCTGAGAATTATGTTGATCAATATTCAGCATAATGAGGGAATATGCTAACAGGAACGCAGCATCTTTGTCAGCAAGTATTTGATTCGGCTGTTCATAATACCTCCCAGCAAAGGCTTCCAGAACCCTGTGAATTTTCTGTGCATCACCAGGTAAGCGGAATGTTTCCAAGAAAGTTTGCATAGCTGCATCCAGAGTCATACCTTGGAAATCAAAAGTTCTAGCAAATTCTAAAGAAGCAGGCAACACACTCGGGGGTCCAACTTTTCAGGGCATAGGCGGATCCCCTGCAAAAACTCAAGGCCTTCTGTTGGATTTCTGTTGAAATGGTCTGCACCAATCATTAATCTTCTCTTGACGTATTTCTGGCGTTGAACAACTTTTACCCAACGTTTAGGGTCTTTATAGTTCTCTCATTTCAGTGTCCAGAATGGCACATACTCCCGTGTTTCATTTGGATTGGCAACCTCTAAAACAGGAATAATAGAACCTGAAGCACCTGCCCTCTCAGCCATATTGTGTATAACAGCAATAAGCCCTTCGAGAGCCAAAATAGGCATAGCAGATAAAGGACAAGTAACAGGAAAGGCGCTTTTTGCAAGCAAATTTCCCAGTTCTTCAAATATATTATTGCATGTGATATCACAATCAAAATTGGCGTACATCTCAGGCATAAATGTAGACTGTCTGCAGAAGTCAACCAATGCTTCCATGGCAACCTCTTGCTGCTGGTAGCTAGCCCCATACTTTCCTTGGGCTAACCGAATGACCACACATGAGAAAAATGCTTCAAGTTGTAATTTCAAATGAGACCTAAGATGATGATCAAGATTGAGCACAATGCTACAACCCATTGAAAGAATAAGAGGATTCATATTTGAGGGCCCCAGCTGCATGAGAAAACGCAAAAGATCATCTTGAACAAGAGCTATCAAATCAGGATGACAGCCAAATGATGATCCATCTAGCTCAACTGCTGAATTGATTAATCCCTGTGCAAAAAGTGGCACATCTTCATTAATTGCAAGTAGATTCTGCCCAGTGACCATTCTAGAATCTACAATATTTAGAAATGAGCACAAATAGTGACATATTTCAACAATCCCAATAATGCCATAAGGCGGAATAATTAGATGAACCTGATTCCCCAAATCATGATCAATACTTTGTCCATTCTCCTTTCTTCCTTTTGAAATGTCACCACTTACTGTTGCAGGAATACCATCTGCCCGTGGCCATGTTCCATCAATAGACTCAGCGTCAAGTCCATTCGAACTGATAGAACTAATTTTTGCTAGATCAGCATTGTCACTATGTGACCCATTTGCAATATCTCCGCTTTCATTGCCAATAGATGATGATCCCGGGCTGGTTAGCAGCTTAAGTGAAGGATCTAAATCTGGTAGATGTGCAAAGATTGACCTCACAATTTCATGCATTCTGTGCCATGCTGTTCTTTGAAGAAACTCTCCTTTAGTCATTGCCTGATGGACTACACGGAAGCATGTATTGACAGCAAGGCAGACATCTCGGTCACTAAGAAGATTTGATGCTGGATGTTTCATCACTGCCATTAGAACTTGTAGAATCTTCATAAGGACTACCTCCTCAGATGCCATATCTGTGACTTCAAACCGACAGCTGGTCACACCATCAACTATCTCATGCATCGCCTCATCCATTCCAGAGACAATATCTTGTATACAGCTAGCATGCAACTCCTGTGATAGGAGCCCCTGTTTTGTCACAACGGACCATGTCAAGAAAAGGTGTAAAGTACAAACAAGGATTGATTTTGATCCAGGGCTGCTGCCAGCTAAATATGCTTCGCCTAAGAGTTTTCAAGGAATAAACAAGGGAATGCTCTAGTTGATCATTGCCACCCATGTACCTGCCTGCCCATCGGGCATTTCTCATCATGACAGCTAAAACTGCACCTATCTCTGTGTTAACCATGCATGCTAGCGTGCCGCTGGTTCTTCCAGGATGTGAATGGATTAAAGGTTTCTGCTGCATTCACCAATTCGCGAAAACGAGAACGTATCCATGCATACATCCCAATTTATCAACGAATTCTTTCATAACAGCTCGGATCCTGCGAAAATCTGTTGGAACACAAGAGTAGGAAGGTGCAGTGCTCGAGGAAATGACACTAGCAGAACGAGCGAGAATGGGAAAGCCCTTTTGAGAAACTGAAAATAGGAGGTAACCGCAGAGATTATTATGCTCAATGAAGTGAGATGAAGAGGAAGAAGAGAACAGACAAATGTGGAACAGCAGACGGTTTTAAAGACCACGATCCACCCTCTGTCATCTGCTTATTTGCTTCCCCAGGTCCGCACTTGGATGTCAGAAAACGTGCAGCAGAAGCAGCGAGAGCACCGGAGAGGATCTAAAACATTTTTCCATCTCTAAGCGTCACTCTTTTAATTCAGACACGCGTATCATTTGATAATGAAAAAAAAATTGACGCAAATACAAATCGAGCCATGAATTCTCGTTGGGGGAGCCAGCTCCGGCAGCTCACATGCACCAAAAGCAGGTCAAACTTCTAGATCTACTGTTCACACCCGGTAAGAATGTTTGAAAACGCAGACACTCTCAGGAGACAAGAAGATCCGTAGATAATCGAAATTGCAGGACGACGTTTTCTGCACATGCAACAAACCCCCCGAGCACCTCTGCCCCTTTCCTCCTTGCATGCCGGGAGAGGTCGATAGGCCCGCAAGTGAGGGAGGAACGGAGTACGATTCCCCACCCCCAAAGGCATCCTGCAAGCGAGAGCTCTTCATACAACCCACAAGCAATGGTACAAAAGTATCCGAGTGTGGCTGAATCCCATCCAAAATCATATCATCATAGACATCACGTGATTAAAAAAAACCTATTAGCATTGTTAAGATTGTACAGAACATCTGTATGCTGATTCAGAATTTTTTTTTTTTTTTTTTGGCATAGTTTCTCTTCTCATAATTTGCGGAGACAACAGAATTGCAATATATTGAAACCTATCAAAGCGTACTTTCAGATGACTCGACTGAAATCCCAGTTCCGAATTTCCACAAAAATATAAAAAAAAAATGAGCTCGCAAGAACAATTTATTATACTGCCACAAACAGACATGCTATCAACTTATACGATTGGTACGTTGCCTCCAGACAGCATACTTTTAGATAGGGAACCACAATTCAGACTCAAAGCGTGGCAGCCCACTATTATCCCACAAGCAAGTCACACAATTTTTTCCGGTTTCATTCTTACCCATTGTGTTTGTTGCCCTTTCATTATGAGTGAAGGACATACAAAATTCCATTCGAGAAAAACACACATGCAATCGGAAATACACATGAGATTACCGCACCACAACTTTAGGATGCCCACATATCATCATCAACACACATAGACGCACACGTACATACCTATTCCCATGCTCATACATGCACCCTCCTATTGCAAATCCTGCTCTCAAGAAGCTCTCCATGCCAACACATGCACACCACCAATGAACGTCAAAACAACCGTAAAGAATTTTCTAATTAAAAAACATTTTTGACAACTTTATTTTCATATTCATCATGCTATAGACTGCCAATTCTCACAATCTTCCTGTGCCACAGACCCCTAAGTGCTATAAGTACAAGGAGTTGGTTCCCTAATCCTGTATTATTTGCAATTGTCGTAGGAAGGGTCTTCCTAGGATCATCTCATAGACATTATTTTTCTCAAAGTCACATATAGCAAATGTGTGCTCAAACTCTACACCACAAGTGGTTAGAGTTACCCCTTCGAGCAATCCTAGAGGTCTTTCAAAATGGCCGTCAGCCATTTGAAGCTTCATTCTAGTTGGTCTTAATGTGGGTTTGCCCCATTGCTTCCACAAAGAGGTGGTCACAATAGCAACACCCGCACCTGAATCTATGATAGCTTTGGTTGTGTAACCTTGGTAGGTGATTGGAAGATAAGTATTACCTTCTTCACCCTCACACATGTCCCCTATTTTGTCTAGAGGTATCTGAACGGCTCTTGAGCCCAAGGAAAAAAGTGATTTTACGAGACTTTATTTGGTTTAAATCCCTCGCAATCGGTCTACTTGGATTACCTAGAGCCCACAATTATCTCGAAATGGAATTCTTCTTATGGCTATACACTAGCTCATATGGTTCCCGACAAACACACCCAAAATGTACGGCTTCTTAGTGCAAGGGAAAGTGCTGGTACACATGTTAGACTTCAAAAACATGAACAGAAATAGTTTGAAAGGGGTAAAAAAAAAGGGTAAAAGCTCTTTACTGGTACAGTTAGACTATTGAAGTGATCTCTTTCCTGTCCCGAGAGAAATGCCTAAGTCGTCTCCTCTCTGTCTCGTCAGTGATCAAAGACAGAAGTATTATGCATAATCTATTCTCTGTTATACAGTTCCACTCCTTAGGAGGATGATCTCTTCCCATTCTCAGCAGGGATCGGACACACGAGCATTATACATAATTTATTACTAAACGAGCAGGGATCAGTTAACTTCCGAGGGAATTGACATCACAGTTTCAAAACAAGAATAATAACAACAGGCAAGTCTAAGATCGCGAGAACACATCTAGACACTCTATTGGCCTGAAACATCAGAACAACAAAATTTTACTTGGGATATGAATTGCAATGGCCTCTGATCACTCGACAAGCTACACAGTAGTCCAACAGCTAGCTATCTCTAGCACGCTCCATAACGCTCGTCCATGTACACACATCCTTTAAATTGTTGTTTTCGCATCTCTCCATGTACGTACTGATTTGTAAGAACGAAAGATAATAGACTCAAATTCATCAAGTAAGCTCGTTACTATGAACAGGTGCATATAGACATGCCAGAATGTTGAATACATGATTCCCACGAAGGTCTCTCGCACACAAAAATTCATTTAAATAGACAGTATTTTCAGTGCCCCAGAAATCCTTTTAAACTACTGCGTTAAGACCCGCATGTAAGTTCCAAATAGAGAACAGTCGATAATAAGCCCATAGTAGCCAAGATAGAGAGCACATTACCGTGTACTTTAGACTCTATTCTGCCCGGACATCGCATTCGCAAATTTCCACAAGAAAATGTTATTCGAAATCGAATGACGCATATAACAGGAAGGTTTACTTATAGACAAATAACTGGAAATTTTTCACGATGACCGCATTAGATAACCCTCATTTCCGTGGCCCCTGACATGAAGATCTACGCTCCAAGAACTTAGGTCGAATGATAAGCTCGTTTCTGAAATTGAGTCGGAATATAAGAAGTACCAAAAGAAGGAATGAAGGAGGTCAGGTGTAAAGGTAAAGGGAGTACCTGAAAGGTGGTATAAGGTTAATGGGATTGGCAACCGATGTTCTTTCCTCTACGTTTTCAGTCCTTTGTGCTATCACGTTGTAGTCATCTCTTGGCAAAATCGTCAAAGACAGAAAGGGAAACGTGAGGGGTGCAGAGCACTCCGAGGGGGATCTTGGTTTTGTTTATGCCCTGTGCAGATGATGGAAAAACTTTCAACACTTTCTACTTCTTCTTCTCTTCTCCCAACTGTTCCCGCTTCTATTCTTCTCTGCTTCTGCTCCTCTCATTCATATCTGCACTCCCCCCTCAAACATTGAAGAGCTGCCCGTCTGTTTGTAGAACTGTACGGCCCCGCAGGTCATTTGCCACCAGGGTTTGATGAGTTTCGGCTAGTCCAAGCTCCCAAGGCAAGCCTGCATTCTTGATTCCAGTCCATCGAGAAGCACCAGTTCCTCCATCATGTCCTGAAATAAGCACATGATCTGCATGACCCTTCACAACACCACTCGCAATCACTCCTACTCCTGCCTCAGAAACAAGCTTCACACTTATGCGAGCACTCGGATTAGAATTCTTCAGGTCATATATTAACTTGGCAAGATCTTCAATGGAGTATATGTCATGATGTGGAGGTGGACTGATGAGACCAACACCTGCTGTTGAATTCCTCGTAACAGCTATATCACCGATAACTTTATGACCAGGAAGCTCACCCCCTTCTCTGCTGGAGGCCCGCCCCTTTTCCGTTTTTTCCGTCAGAGAAATGGGGCGGCAGAGGACAAACGACCCCCCCCCCCCCCTTTTCCGTTTGCTCGTCAGGCCTGCAACAAAAAACGGCATGCCCCCCCCACTCCTCTGCGCTCGTCAGGCTGGAGGACCCCCCCTTTTCCGTTTGCTCGTCAGGCTGGAGGACCCCCCCAAAAAACTTGAAAAGACCTCAATAGTTGATATTTCTCCCCCAGAGTGCTGACGGATCCTTCTGACTTAATCAGCAGCTCAGTACCGACTTCTTATCTGCTTCCGCTCCTCTCATTCATATCTGCAATCAAAAAAACACGAAGAAGAGAGAGAGCTCCCATCTTTAACACAATCATGCAAATCTCCGGTGTAAGTAGTGCCATAGACATTGTTATTCCATATTTCACTGCCATATTATACATGGTAATATTCATTGACAACACACCCAAGTAGAGCAATTATGAAGCGCAAATTTAATGACAAGTTCTTGTCATAGCAGCCATCAACTGCTCGGCACTCTCTTTTCTGGCCATTCTAGCACATGTATTATGCAAAACATGAAACACATGTTGACTTTATGCAATCCCCTAGTTCCTGTGAATGGCCACCAGCACCATATTTAGTATTCCACACTTCCAGTGCCACATAAAACTGCATATTACCAGAGAAAATTCCCTATATAACACAATCATTTTATCAGGACATCTTCTTCAGAAGAGTTTAGCTGCATGTGTGTTGAAGGGAGTTTTAAATACAACAAATCATCGAAAGCAAACACATGACTATTATTGCTCGGTGCAGTAGATTGCCAACTATGTGTTGCACTTTTCCATATCCTACTCATCCTCATAGCCTCAATGATCATAGCATCCTCTTGCATTCCAGCTGCTGCATAAATATTTGCCATAAGTATATAAGCTAGACCATTATTTTCTTCTGCCAGTATTGCTTGTTCAAATACCCATCTGCCAATATGCACATCCCCATACTTTTGACAAGCACCCAATATGCTAAGCCAAATGTTATAACTATCAGAGAGGGGAATCTGCTGGACCAAATGTATTGCCTTTTCTATGTGCCAAAGAGTGAATGAGCCTCTTCCACGTGACCCAGATGACACATTGTGCATATCCTGCAATCAATGTCTCCACACGCTACTCATCAATTATCAAACTCATGCCTCGAGTACCTGAAATCAAGCGTATTTTCCTGCCAAATAGAACCGATTAGCGTATAAAAATCAACCATTTTTGGGGCTAACATACTTCCCTCTTCTTATTTGCGAAGTCGTCCTCGACGAGCCGTTCATGCTGAAATACAATCCAAACAATTATGAACATGTCAATTTCCAATTAGTTCACATACCTTTCATCGAGCCGCCATTTCCACTGAACCTGCACTCATCGAAGCTATTAGTGCTCAAAAATCACTCGTAAATACATTCAAATCAGTCACTTCCAAAACGATCCAAGAACAGGCACATATATGCAATTCCATTTCAGCCATGCATTACTTTGCTTATACATTCCATTATGACAATGATCTCAACCAGAATAACACATGCACCCTTTCCATGTTTTAGATATGCAACTACTATTGCGGCAAACAGAAAAGAAAATAACAACAACTGAAATGAACAACGACAACTGGAATGAACACGATCGGAGATGCAAAGATACCCAAAATGCATAACCCTTTTTATTGACCTACTATTCGCTATGTACAATCATTCCATGACTAGACACTTCCGAAAAATCGCCATCGTCGTCCTACAAAAATCATCGAAACTCGAGTGCAAGTCAAGACATACATCAGAACCCTAGAGTAACCCAAACACTAGAAAAACCCTCAGATAGAGCACACAAGTTATAAAGCACTACCGTTGCATTACCTCGCTAAAGCTTCATCCATAAGTACATATACAGTCTCTGTGCCTTCAAGAACGTTGATCCAAAGTGAGCTGATCTGTCGCAAGCCAACACATACTAATCACACAAGCAACTAACATTCCCTTCCAGGCGATCATCGCCCTCTCCTCTCTTTCTCTCCCCCTCAGGAGTGGGGAATAACTTCATATGAAAATTTATTTTAATCACACGTTGGCCTACATTGACACCGGATGCGATTCGTGGACCTGACCACCCGATCAGGTTGATTCCACCCATCTACCAATGCAATGCAGCGCACAACACACAAACACACAATGATAGCACATAACATATACCAGCTAGCCCATAACGAAGCTGGATGCGGCTCGTGGTCGTGACTACCAAGCCACGATGACTCCACCCACCTACCAACCCGTCATGGCGCGTAGCGAAGACATAGACATATACATCCCAAGCCTATGGCGAAACTAGCTGCGGCTCGTGGTCCTAACCACCCGGCGAGGATAAATCCACCCACCTACTAGCCCACCATAGCGCATTGGTACGATCACACTACACACTTTCTTTTTTTTTTTTTCGTTTTTCTTTTTCATAGGTAATTAGTTCACCCAGGTCCTGAGAATTAGGGAGAGGAAGAAAGGGACTTTACCCACCGTTCCCACACATACATGCAAAACAGATACACTCTAGCCTTTGACAGATCAACCACTTCTTCACTTCATTCTCTCAACTATAGACACTACATATGTATTCATCGATTCAACTTTTCACTTGGTAACTACAACTAGCTATGCCTTAGTCCCTCGTATACCTATCCCTAGGTGTCCTAGAATGTGAGTCCCCGGAATGTCTCATGTAGCCTCACATCGTACTCGAATCCCGACAACTTCTCTAAGGCGAGTCAGGCTCAACTTCAGGAGCTCCGTCATCACTTCCTAGCGTTAGCACATCTGCCCAAGCCCATGTGATATCATTTTCCTCGTTAGGCATTTCCATCGTGTTGTCATAGTAGAAGTACCGATCCTTGGCATATCCGGCCCAACTAAGTAGATACGCTTCGAATTTGGGAAATGGAAAGTTAATGTCCATACCTTGATTCCAAAAGCGTACAAGCCAGTGTGCCTCCTCCACGTCCTAGTTTCTTTGCAAGCTCTCAACCGATATCTCCGTACTTTCTAATGCTTGATCTGAAAAATATACGACAAGGTCGAACAGAGCGCTCTGGTATACTTGATCAGCTATTAGTTGCCTAGTCCTCAGTGATCCTACATAGTAGCACACTTGGTTTACCAGTTTCTGCAATTCCAACAAACAAAAGGTAAATTGAATGAACAAGTAGAGAAAGGCCTTCTCGTTTCGTTCTCGTATCCAACCACACATCTCTCGTGAGAACACCCAAATCACACAAAAAAGTGCCATCATCCAACGGCTCACTCGAAGTCCTATCCATGCACATTCACCTATCGATCCTTGTACGTTCGGCTCGCTATCCTGACATTTAATCCAATCAAACCTCCTTCGAATAACTCTGGCATGCTCGGCATGGGCCAATCCTAACTCCTTTAGGCCATCGCCAGTCCTGCACGTATTCTTTGCATGAAGCACTTTACTCTCTGGACTCTTTGCTGGTGCAATTCCTAATGCATGTTTTTTCTCCAATCCTTCATGTATGAAAATCCTCTCTTTACCAACACCTTGGTTCTCCTTATCTCTTGCTTTCAAGAGGTTCTCATTTCGATCAACTAATTCCTTGCTAGAACTGTCGTGATCCACACACCACTTTTCTCTCCGGGATCTACCCTTGCCTTCGTGCTCCCCCTTGCATGTACCCTTGCTCATGGCATTATGTACCCTCCTGGTGCTAGACGATAGCTGACTTTCTTGGTTCCTTGTCAACTTTTGATGATATCCTCGATCACGAGTTCTAAAAGAGCATTTTCTACTTCTATGAGGATCCACCACCTGGCTCATTTTCTTCTCCTTCTCCACCGGGTCGAGGTGCATTGTATAGCACTCCGCCTCGCCTGTACTTGCCAACCATCTTAGGAGTTCCTGATCGGAATCGTCGTTATAGAGCAATGGATTTTGATACTCTCCCATCTTCGTGTCTTGATTCTTAAAGAGCTGCAAGTTGCCCGTCTTGAAGCAGATTCTTGTAGGTGCCCGTGTTCAAAGAAAATCTAGCTCATGCACTCTCGTGCCTTGCTTTCTCCTTCTCTTTCCTTTCCATCTCATCGACTATATTGTCTTCTTCTTGTTGCTCGAGGGTGGGGATACTTGTATTTGAATCCGATCAGACTTTGGTCCTATCGAAATAAAACCTGTGCGCCAGTCATGCACACATTCGGCTTGCACCAACCATGGCCGTCCAAGTAGGATCGAGAAGGTAGCCTCCGAGGTCCTTGGTCTTACTATCAGATAATCAACCTTAAACTCTAGACCACCCACAACTGTACTTACATCCTTCAAAAGACCCGCAGGCTTCACTTGTGTTTGATACGCCATTCTCAAGGACATCGGCGTCTCTTCCATATGGTTGAGGCCCAAAGCTTTCATCATGAACTCAGTCATCAGGTTGACTGCGGCTCCACTATCTAACTGAGCACCAGGGACTGCATATCCTTTAATCTCGACCGTCACAGCTGGAGCATTTGAATCAATTTGCGTCGTGATGCTTTGAATGATTCCTTGGACATCCTTGTCTTGTCTCTTTTTGTCTCGAGCTTTCCTTGGCTTCTTTATATATTCGTTATAGAATTGTTTCCTATAAACAGGCGAACATTTTAGCAATGTGCCAATGTCCAACGTGACTTCAATGTCAGCGAGCAACTTTACAATATCCACTCCTTCCAAACTTTGTCTTTCCTTTCTAATTTTAGGAGCTTTCAATCTTTCAGGGAATGGTGCTATGCCCGGCACAAACTCCTTGGTTACTGGTGGAAGAATCTCAACCTCTTCCCCATCCTCAAACTCTTGCTGCTCAACAAATTCTCCAACTGGGTTTTCTACCTCTTCGTATTCAGCTATCCTCTCTTGACTCCCTTCTTCACCTTCGCCTCCTGGATTCTTCTTCGAGTACTCTTGAGTCCTTGTGACTACTGCCACCGTTGGATCTTTGTGTGGGTTCTTGGCCTCGTAAGCATCCACAAAGTGCATCGACGAGCTAGAGCCTTCTTGAGGGTTTGGTGTCTTGAACACTACTCCGATCGTAGGAACGTGCTCTTGAGCTCTTGTTGTGGTATGCATCTGAGTATCAACATAGTTCGAGGACCCTATTGGTCCTTTTTCCTTGCCGGCGGCAGCTCTTCGTTTTGGACAATCTTCATCAAAGTGGCCCTCCCCACTACAGTACCTACATAGTGGGGTATAGTCAATTGGCTTCTTTTCGTTTGGACATCTAGATTGAGTATGGCCAAAGCCATGACATCTCCAGCACTGGATTGGACCATCTCTTCTTTGATCACGCTCGGCTCCTCTTGGATAGTCTCCTCCTTGACCCTGAGCACCATATCCATAATTCGGTCTGTTTTCCCAACGAGATGTAGGAGGTACACTTTGAGCGGGCAATCCCGTGTAAGGTCTTTCTCTTGTATCTCCTGCTTTCATGGTCCTTTCTTCATAGACTCTCTTGTTGTAACATCGGTCCTCTGTGTGATTTGTCCTTCCACAAAAAGTACAACGCATCCTAGGTGGCGATCTATCTGTGAATACTCTCGAGACTGTAGGGCATTCTGAAGCCAAATGGCCGTAACCATGACACTTTCCACACCATGTATTTGATCGAAACACTTGATTCGGGTTTGTTGTGACCTCTGGTTTTACTGTGTATGTCTCTTGAGTTATCGTGGCAGCTTTTATAGCTTGCGTGACCAATTCTAATATTCGTTCTTCGGTTAGCGCAGGCTTTACCTTGCCTGGCGTGCTAGTGGCAGCTACAAAAGCTGGGGTCGTCAATGCAGGACTTCCTTGGCCAGGATCTTTCATCGGTAGGTTTCCTGGGCCTCCCATAGGCTCGTATAAGAGTTCCATCTTTCTTTGTTGGCATAATTGTACTTCCTCCCAAAGCCTTGCTTGTTCCTTAGCATCCATTAAGGTCGCAGGTCTTGTCAGGCTGATATGCTGTTGTGCCGTAGGATCTCGCAATCCTGAAATGAATCTACGTTTCAATGTCTCATCGTTCGGGGCATTCACGCCCATCTTTCTCACTAACGTTTCCATTCTCTGAATATAGTTATCGATGCTCTCATTGACTCCTTGTCGCAAATAATCCATTTGTTGGGCCAATCTATCCTGGAAGCCTTGTCGTCGAAACTTTGCCAAGAAGGCTTCCTTAAGCATTTGATAAGTCCCACGTTCTTGTGGTGACAGATTCCCATACCAATTGGCTGCCTCATCACGGAGAATAGCCGGAAAAATTCTCAACCTTTGATCCTGGTCAACTACATCATTGGCCTCACAGGTGACGTCAAACAACTGGATAAAGCTATCCGGATCTTCGTCCCAAGTACCCGAAAATTTGGTGAAGTCCCCCAAGTGAACTGAAATCCGCTGAGCCATTTCGAACAGAGGTGTGATGTCAATATCACTTCGATCCCAAAAATTTAGCACACGTGGCTTCAAGATCCCTCCTTCAAATTCTCGTACTTGATTCGCGACCCTTCTACGGGAGTACACGTTTCTGACTGATTTCTTCGAGCCGATCGAAGTCCACTCACCTGGCGGTTCCCACCTTCTTCTTTCTCTTTCAAGGGCTCTTCTCTGAGCGCGTTCCTCTCTTTGAGTTTGTGTTGTTCCTGACGATGAGCTCCCTTCGCTCATGTACTAGATCGCGGGGTCCGCAAGCTCGGCCAACCTGTGGCACTAGGCGAACCTATGGCACTCTCTTATAGAGACGTACCAAGCTATTCTCGGCAGACGCACCAAATGAACAGCTCTTGAGCCCAAGGAAAAAAGTGATTTTACGAGACTTTATTTGGTTTAAATCCCTCGCAATCGGTCTACTTGGATTACCTAGAGCCCACAATTATCTCGAAATGGAATTCTTCTTATGGCTATACACTAGCTCATATGGTTCCCGGCAAACACACCCAAAATGTACGGCTTCTTAGTGCAAGGGAAAGTGCTGGTACAGATGTTAGACTTCAAAAACATGAACAGAAATAGTTTGAAAGGGGTAAAAAAAAAGGGTAAAAGCTCTTTATTGGTACAGTTAGACTATTGAAGTGATCTCTTTCCTGTCCCGAGAGAAATGCCTAAGTCGTCTCCTCTCTGTCTCGTCAGTGATCAAAGACAGAAGTATTATGCATAATCTATTCTCTGTTATACAGTTCCACTCCTTAGGAGGATGATCTCTTCCCATTCTCAGCAGGGATCGGACACACGAGCATTATACATAATTTATTACTAAACGAGCAGGGATCAGTTAACTTCCGAGGGAATTGACATCACAGTTTCAAAACAAGAATAATAACAACAGGCAAGTCTAAGATCGCGAGAACACATCTAGACACTCTATTGGCCTGAAACATCAGAACAACAAAATTTTACTTGGGATATGAATTGCAATGGCCTCTGATCACTCGACAAGCTACGCAGTAGTCCAACAGCTAGCTATCTCTAGCACGCTCCATAACGCTCGTCCATGTACACACATCCTTTAAATTGCTGTTTTCGCATCTCTCCATGTACGTACTGATTTGTAAGAACGAAAGATAATAGACTCAAATTCATCAAGTAAGCTCGTTACTATGAACAGGTGCATATAGACACGCCAGAATGTTGAATACATGATTCCCACGAAGGTCTCTCGCACACAAAAATTCATTTAAATAGACAGTATTTTCAGTGCCCCAGAAATCCTTTTAAACTACTGCGTTAAGACCCGCATGTAAGTTCCAAATAGAGAACAGTCGATAATAAGCCCATAGTAGCCAAGATAGAGAGCACATTACCATGTACTTTAGACTCTATTCTACCCGGACATCGCATTCGCAAATTTCCACAAGAAAATGTTATTCGAAATCGAATGACGCATATAACAGGAAGGTTTAATTATAGACAAATAACTAGAAATTTTTCACGATGACCGCATTAGATAACCCTCATTTCCGTGGCCCCTGACATGAAGATCTACGCTCCAAGAACTTAGGTCGAATGATAAGCTCGTTTTTGAAATTGAGTCGGAATATAAGAAGTACCAAAAGAAGGAATGAGGGAGGTCAGGTGTAAAGGTAAAGGGAGTACCTGAAAGGTGGTATAAGGTTAATGGGATTGGCAACCGATGTTCTTTCCTCTCCGTTTTCAGTCCTTTGTGCTATCACGTTGTAGTCATCTCTTGGCGAAATCGTCAAAGACAGAAAGGGAAACGTGAGGGGTGCAGAGCACTCCGAGGGGGATCTTGGTTTTGTTTATGCCCTGTGCAGATGATGGAAAAACTTTCAACACTTTCTACTTCTTCTTCTCTTCTCCCAACTGTTCCCGCTTCTATTCTTCTCTGCTTCTGCTCCTCTCATTCATATCTGCACTCCCCCCTCAAACATTGAAGAGCTGCCCGTCCGTTTGTAGAACTGTACGGCCCCGCAGGTCATTTGCCACCAGGGTTTGATGAGTTTCGGCTAGTCCAAGCTCCCAAGGCAAGCCTGCATTCTTGATTCCAGTCCATCGAGAAGCACCAGTTCCTCCATCATGTCCTGAAATAAGCACATGATCTGCATGACCCTTCACAACACCACTCGCAATCACTCCTACTCCTGCCTCAGAAACAAGCTTCACACTTATGCGAGCACTCGGATTAGAATTCTTCAGGTCATATATTAACTGGGCAAGATCTTCAATGGAGTATATGTCATGATGTGGAGGTGGACTGATGAGACCAACACCTGCTGTTGAATTCCTCGTAACAGCTATATCACCGATAACTTTATGACCAGGAAGCTCACCCCCTTCTCTGCTGGAGGCCCACCCCTTTTCCGTTTTTTCCGTCAGAGAAATGGGGCGGCAGAGGACAAACGACCCCCCCCCTTTTCCGTTTGCTCGTCAGGCCTGCAACAAAAAATGGCATGCCCCCCCCACTCCTCTGCGCTCGTCAGGCTGGAGGACCCCCCCTTTTCCGTTTGCTCGTCAGGCTGGAGGACCCCCCCAAAAAACTTGAAAAGACCTCAATAGTTGATATTTCTCCCCCAGAGTGCTGACGGATCCTTCTGACTTAATCAGCAGCTCAGTACCGACTTCTTATCTGCTTCCGCTCCTCTCATTCATATCTGCAATCAAAAAAACACGAAGAAGAGAGAGAGCTCCCATCTTTAACACAATCATGCAAATCTCCGGTGTAAGTAGTGCCATAGACATTGTTATTCCATATTTCACTGCCATATTATACATGGTAATATTCATTGACAACACACCCAAGTAGAGCAATTATGAAGCGCAAATTTAATGACAAGTTCTTGTCATAGCAGCCATCAACTGCTCGGCACTCTCTTTTCTGGCCATTCTAGCACATGTATTATGCAAAACATGAAACGCATGTTGACTTTATGCAATCCCCTAGTTCCTGTGAATGGCCACCAGCACCATATTTAGTATTCCACACTTCCAGTGCCACATAAAACTGCATATTACCAGAGAAAATTCCCTATATAACACAATCATTTTATCAGGACATCTTCTTCAGAAGAGTTTAGCTGCATGTGTGTTGAAGGGAGTTTTAAATACAACAAATCATCGAAAGCAAACACATGACTATTATTGCTCGGTGCAGTAGATTGCCAACTATGTGTTGCACTTTTCCATATCCTACTCATCCTCATAGCCTCAATGATCATAGCATCCTCTTGCATTCCAGCTACTGCATAAATATTTGCCATAAATATATAAGCTAGACCATTATTTTCTTCTGCCAGTATTGCTTGTTCAAATACCCATCTGCCAATATGCACATCCCCATACTTTTGACAAGCACCCAATATGCTAAGCCAAATGTTATAACTATCAGAGAGGGGAATCTGCTGGACCAAATGTATTGCCTTTTCTATGTGCCAAAGAGTGAATGAGCCTCTTCCACGTGACCCAGATGACACATTGTGCATATCCTGCAATCAATGTCTCCACACGCTACTCATCAATTATCAAACTCATGCCTCGAGTACCTGAAATCAAGCGTATTTTCCTGCCAAATAGAACCGATTAGCGTATAAAAATCAACCATTTTTGGGGCTAACATACTTCCCTCTTCTTATTTGCGAAGTCGTCCTCGACGAGCCGTTCATGCTGAAATACAATCCAAACAATTATGAACATGTCAATTTCCAATTAGTTCACATACCTTTCATCGAGCCGCCATTTCCACTGAACCTGCACTCATCGAAGCTATTAGTGCTCAAAAATCACTCGTAAATACATTCAAATCAGTCACTTCCAAAACGATCCAAGAACAGGCACATATATGCAATTCCATTTCAGCCATGCATTACTTTGCTTATACATTCCATTATGACAATGATCTCAACCAGAATAACACATGCACCCTTTCCATGTTTTAGATATGCAACTACTATTGCGGCAAACAGAAAAGAAAATAACAACAACTGAAATGAACAACGACAACTGGAATGAACACGATCGGAGATGCAAAGATACCCAAAATGCATAACCCTTTTTATTGACCTACTATTCGCTATGTACAATCATTCCATGACTAGACACTTCCGAAAAATCGCCATCGTCGTCCTACAAAAATCATCGAAACTCGAGTGCAAGTCAAGACATACATCAGAACCCTAGAGTAACCCAAACACTAGAAAAACCCTCAGATAGAGCACACAAGTTATAAAGCACTACCGTTGCATTACCTCGCTAAAGCTTCATCCATAAGTACATATACAGTCTCTGTGCCTTCAAGAACGTTGATCCAAAGTGAGCTGATCTGTCGCAAGCCAACACATACTAATCACACAAGCAACTAACATTCCCTTCCAGGCGATCATCGCCCTCTCCTCTCTTTCTCTCCCCCTCAGGAGTGGGGAATAACTTCATATGAAAATTTATTTTAATCACACGTTGGCCTACATTGACACCGGATGCGATTCGTGGACCTGACCACCCGATCAGGTTGATTCCACCCATCTACCAATGCAATGCAGCGCACAACACACAAACACACAATGATAGCACATAACATATACCAGCTAGCCCATAACGAAGCTGGATGCGGCTCGTGGTCGTGACTACCCAGCCACGATGACTCCACCCACCTACCAACCCGTCATGGCGCGTAGCGAAGACACAGACATATACATCCCAAGCCTATGGCGAAACTAGCTGCGGCTCGTGGTCCTAACCACCCGGCGAGGATAAATCCACCCACCTACTAGCCCACCATAGCGCATTGGTACGATCACACAACACACTTTCTTTTTCTTTTTTTTTTTTTTGTTTTTCTTTTCATAGGTAATTAGTTCACCCAGGTCCTGAGAATTACGGAGAGGAAGAAAGGGACTTTACCCACTGTTCCCACACATACATGCAAAACAGATACACTCTAGCCTTTGACAGATCAACCACTTCTTCACTTCATTCTCTCAACTATAGACACTACATATGTATTCATCGATTCAACTTTTCACTTGGTAACTACAACCAGCTATGCCTTAGTCCCTCGTATACCTATCCCTAGGTGTCCTAGAATGTGAGTCCCCGGAATGTCTCATGTAGCCTCACATCGTACTCGAATCCCGACAACTTCTCTAAGGCGAGTCAGGCTCAACTTCAAGAGCTCCGTCATCACTTCCTAGCGTTAGCACATCTGCCCAAGCCCATGTGATATCATTTTCCTCGTTAGGCATTTCCATCGTGCTGTCGTAGTAGAAGTACCGATCCTTGGCATATCCGGCCCAACTAAGTAGATACGCTTCGAATTTGGGAAATGGAAAGTTAATGTCCATACCTTGATTCCAAAAGCGTACAAGCCAGTGTGCCTCCTCCACGTCCTAGTTTCTTTGCAAGCTCTCAACCGATATCTCCGTACTTTCTAATGCTTGATCTGAAAAATATACGACAAGGTCAAACAGAGCGCTCTGGTATACTTGATCACCTATTAGTTGCCTAGTCCTCAGTGATCCTACATAGTAGCACACTTGGTTTACCAGTTTCTGCAATTCCAACAAACAAAAGGTAAATTGAATGAACAAGTAGAGAAAGGCCTTCTCGTTTCGTTCTCGTATCCAACCACACATCTCTCGTGAGAACACCCAAATCACACAAAAAAGTGCCATCATCCAACGGCTCACTCGAAGTCCTATCCATGCACATTCACCTATCGATCCTTGTACGTTCGGCTCGCTATCCTGACATTTAATCCAATCAAACCTCCTTCGAATAACTCTGGCATGCTCGGCATGGGCCAATCCTAACTCCTTTAGGCCATCGCCAGTCCTGCACGTATTCTTTGCATGAAGCACTTTACTCTCTGTACTCTTTTCTGGTGCAATTCCTAATGCATGTTTTTTCTCCAATCCTTCATGTATGAAAATCCTCTCTTTACCAACACCTTGGTTCTCCTTATCTCTTGCTTTCAAGAGGTTCTCATTTCGATCAACTAATTCCTTGCTAGAACTGTCGTGATCCACACACCACTTTTCTCTCCCGGATCTACCCTTGCCTTCGTGCTCCCCCTTGCATGTACCCTTGCTCATGGCATTATGTACCCTCTTGGTGCTAGACGATAGCTGACTTTCTTGGTTCCTTGTCAACTTTTGATGATATCCTCGATCACGAGTTCTAAAAGAGCATTTTCTACCTCTATGAGGATCCACCACCTGGCTCATTTTCTTCTCCTTCTCCACCGGGTCGAGGTGCATTGTATAGCACTCAGCCTTGCCTGTACTTGCCAACCATCTTAGGAGTTCCTGATCGGAATCGTCGTTATAGAGCAATGGATTTTGATACTCTCCCATCTTCGTGTCTTGATTCTTAAAGAGCTGCAAGTTGAACCCGTCTTGAAGCAGATTCTTGTAGGTGCCCGTGTTCAAAGAAAATCTAGCTCGTGCACTCTCGTGCCTTGCTTTCTCCTTCTCTTTCCTTTCCATCTCATCGACTATTATTGTCTTCTTCTTGTTGCTCGAGGGTGGGGATACTTGTATTTGAATCCGATCAGACTTTGGCCCTATCGAAATAAAACCTGTGCGCCAGTCATGCACACATTCGGCTTGCACCAGCCATGGCCGTCCAAGTAGGATCGAGAAGGTAGCCTCCGAGGTCCTTGGTCTTACTATTAGATAATCAACCTTAAACTCTAGACCACCCACAACTGTACTTACATCCTTCAAAAGACCCGCAGGCTTCACTTGTGTTTGATACGCCATTCTCAAGGACATCGGCGTCTCTTCCATATGGTTGAGGCCCAAAGCTTTCATCATGAACTCAGTCATCAGGTTGACTGCGGCTCCACTATCTAACTGAGCACCAGGGACTGCATATCCTTTAATCTCGACCGTCACAGCTGGAGCATTTGAATCAATTTGCGTCGTGATGCTTTGAATGATTCCTTGGACATCCTTGTCTTGTCTCTTTTTGTCTCGAGCTTTCCTTGGCTTCTTTATATATTCGTTATAGAATTGTTTCCTATAAACAGGCGAACATTTTAGCAATGTGCCAATGTCCAACGTGACTTCAGTGTCAGCGAGCAACTTTACAATATCCACTCCTTCCGAACTTTGTCTTTCCTTTCTAATTTTAGGAGCTTTGAGCAGGTTTTGCTTTGAGCAGCTCTTCTACAGTGATATGACATTGAACCTTAGTGTTCTTCACGACATCAGTGTTCCTTGGAACCACTGAGTCTTCATTTCTTACTAGTATTGTGGGAGCTCTAATCTGGAGAGATTCAGATTCCAATGTGCCTGGAAATTGAGGCAGTTCTTCTAGGGTATTAGATTCAAAATCTAATCTTTCGTCTTCTTGTTGTTCTGCTTCATCTCCGTAAATAGATGGAATGTCTTGGGGAAATTGATCATGAAGATCATCAATCTCAGGAATAGGAGGGGAGTTACCCTTCTCCTTGGCCCATTTATCTTCTTGTATTTCCCGCAAGAACTCTTGAGAGTACTGTTGAATTGAAGGAGGCATTCCAGCATCCGTGGAATTAGGAACATAAGC
This sequence comes from Ceratopteris richardii, assembly GCA_020310875.1. NCBI lineage: Eukaryota > Viridiplantae > Streptophyta > Polypodiopsida > Polypodiales > Pteridaceae > Ceratopteris > Ceratopteris richardii. Next base: position 167,850,676 of record CM035414.1, on the reverse strand, counting down.
TCCCATTGGTGGTGAGCTTCCTCTCTCAATAACTAGTTGAGCCTGTGGAGGTAAAGAAACTTGTGGTTTGTTTACCAACTGCTCTAATCTTTCTAGTAACCCTTGGAAATGCAAATCTGGTTTGATAGAGTTTGTCTGATTGAACTTTTGACTAGTCTCAAGTATAGCTTGAGCTTGTTCTACCATTTTCATGCACATTTTCATCCGTTCAATCTCTAAATCTGCTCTAGGGTAACTCTTGTGTAGGTTTGCAGCTATTGGCCCTTCTTGAAGACGAGCCTGGTAGGCCTTGAACATCATGTCCAAGCTTTCTGGGGTTGGATCTGCAAGAACAGACCCTGGTTGCGGCCTATTTACAATGGGTGGTGGGGGGGATGAGGTGGAGTGGATGAAGTGTCAGCATGCGAGGGGTTTTGGATGCAATGTCTTCTATTTTTGTTTTTGCGTCTTTCAAGCTTTCCTCTAGTTCCGATAACTTTTTTTTCCACTTGCGATTAGCCTTCTCCCTGGTATCTTTCCATGTCCTTGTTTTCCTCTTACTAGGTTCTCTCGATTCACTCGACTTTGATTGCTCTACTGGTTTATCCTGTTTTAATGCTTGTGCTCTAGTAACTGCCTCTATAGGAGCCACATTACTGCAACTTGAACTTGAATCCGCCACTAAGCCTACCACATTAATGGGTGTAATATTGGGTGCACTAGAGGGGTTTCTTGGACAATCTCTGGGGAGATGGTCTTTTCCACATTCAAGACAAAAGGCTTGTATTGTGAGAGCTTGTCCTTGACTCGGAGATGGTGGGTGGGGACAATCACGAAGGAAATGGTCACCCTGACATCTGAAACAAGGTCCTCTAGGGGATGGTGGTCTCATTTGTCTCAATTGGGGCCTAGGGTTAGCATTTGTGTACATGACATTGGAGTATTCAGGCACCCAATTTTGTTCCATGGGTAGTGCCTCATATTGATACGGATATATCTCACTATGTTCATGTGACTCTGTGTAATAAGCATGTGGACTACCTTCATGGGAGTAGTCTGAACTATGAGCATGAGAGTCATTCTCTGAGATCAGTGGGGTCACTAGCACCAATGCTCTATTAAGGTTCTCTTCAGCCACTGCATACTTAACTGGAATTGTATTGGCAGGAGCTGGTGGTTGGTTTCCCAAAACCGGTTATGGTGCTTGATATTGCTGTTGTGGTCTATAATATGGCTGTTGGTATTGGTTCTGATACCTACCTTGTGGGTAAGGTTGCTGTGTACTTGAGCCACAATGACTCAAGGACTTGTACCAATGAGACTATACCTCGATTGCCATACAAGTGCATATAGTGGAGTTCTTTTCACACATTTAATTATCAATCCTAAGGAGTGACTAACCAAGTGTATGAAGACATGTGCACACGTGATAGAAAATGAAGTGAGTTAGCTATTCAAGCATGAGAAAAGATTAATACTACCCACACCTACTAAAATACTGAAAGTGTTGCCGCAAGTCTCTTTTCAGCAGTTTTGGTTTTTTGAGGTTTTCTCCCAGCCCAGAACTCCGAACATAGGCAATAGGGTACTCATTTCGAAGCTCTCGGTGGTGGTTTCACTCAATTCTGACCACTCTGCTGCAAGTTATGACAGAAACAGTGAATTACGGGAGTCACAAACACCCGCGTTTTTGCTTCTCCTAGCTTACGCACGCACTACAGCCACTCAAAACAAGGGGGAAGGGGTAGACAACAGTCCTACACTTGCATTTCAAGCATCACACACACATACATGAGCAAAATGAAGATCAAAATCAGCATGAAAGAGGCAAACTCGAAATTTCAGAAGTGCTCTTCTTCACAATGACCAGAAGTCCTTTACAATGAGTCACTTTTGACTTATATACTAGTGCCCTAAGTTTGGTCCTTTCACACAAGAGACCGGCACTTTATTCACTAAAATGCTAACTTCCTACTATTGTACATGGGTAATTCACTAATCTTCTGTGGGGATGCATCTAGAGGACTCCTCTAGTGCATTTACAATGGAAAATATATACAAGAGTGGTTATGATACAAAAGTAGTGTGTCCAAATCGGAAAAATTTTGGGGCTCGTCTTTTTTCTCTGCTTTCTGCGCTCTTTAGCTCTGCAACACTCTCCCCCTCTTTGTCTCTGTCGTCCCTTGACAGACTTTGCTTCGCGAACGCGTCCCGTGGGTAGTGTTGTCTGATTCTTGATCTTGCATTACGTTTTAGAGGCGCTTCAGCTTTTCCACTGCACGCTCCCCTTGGTCAGTATTGTCTGCAGTTAAACAGACATGCAGATTCGATGGCCTTCTTGATTCAAGCTCTACAACTCGAGAGCCTGATGTAGTTGTCTTGCCTGTTGACTCGGGTTGCCACGCACGCCACCAGTGACTAGGAATGTGCTGTTCTTAGTCACCCTCTTCAACTTTTCAGCCTCTACCCCTTTCTAACTTTTGGTCCTACTCTGATGTTTGAAAAATGCACTACTCGGGACCCTGGGGTTTAGCTTTGTAGCCTGGTGCGTGCCCCTGCGGGGCTCTGTGCAGAGATGGGTGTTGCGCCCCTGCGGGGCTTCCTGCAGAGATATGTTCTTTTTCTCTTCTTAATGAATTGTTTTGGACTTTGATTTTCTTCTTCTTTTCTTCTTGCTTGATTGTCCCTCTACACGTCCCTTCTCCTGAACTCTGTCGTCCTCGACAGGCTTTCTGAGGCGACGCGTGTATGTTTGAATGGCGGTTTGCTCTCGTTGGTTCAGCAGATTTGCATGACATAGCATGAATTCTTTCCACTGCTTTGACTTCACTCCGTCTTCTGGCGCCTGTCGATGATCAGCAAAGAAGCTTGTTTCATAGGCCACCAGCCTCGCATTTAAATTTGAAGTCATTTTCACAAAAATTTCCGAATCTATTTCAAAGAAGCCGGTAAAGAATGCTTCTTCGAAAGTCTGCATATATGTTGATGGCAAAAACATAAGGCGGGAGTAGTATGCCATGATGGTGAGTCGGCTCGGAATGGTTGATAAATCAAAAATGAGAGCTTCCGATCCTTGCGTAATGCCAATGAAATTCAAAAATGTATACTTCGCGTGCTGGAAGACTTTTAACACTGTAATGAGCATACTAAATATTTTATTTGTCATCTTGACTGCTAAGTCCGGCACTGTAGCATATTTGGCAATCCAGAATTCCATTGTCTTTACCATATATTCTTCGGTAGGTAGGTAATTATGTGGCGGACTAGGTAGTAACAGATAATTTAGCCACTGATTATTGATAGAGCCTTGACGCTGTGCTTCCCAAAATTGCGTCCAAGAGCGTCTGCGGGGTACAGGACAAAATGATGGGTTTACCTGAAGCACATATGGTGATGCTTCCCACTGTACCCGCAAAGTCGGATTCTTCTCCAAAATTTTTCGTCGCCATATGGGATCCGCCTTCTCAAATTCCTCTTGAGTATATTTGAAAGTGTCATGCTGGAATTGAAGGTTGTGGTCCGGATCTTTATTCGTGGTAGTCTTTATATACATGCGCGTCTGTTCTTTAAGTAGACCATATGGTACATTGAAGGGCTTCAAAATTTGATCTAGCTGTTTATTGTCTATTCGAGCTTCTTTCATTATTTGTATGATTTGATCTTCAAAATCAGCAGTGAGCTGGGACACCAGTAGTGCCCTTTCTGGTCTGCTCAATTCTGCAATGTCGCATGTGTTAGGTTCTAGTGGAACCTCCTTTTCCGCCCTTATTGGTGAATGATACAAGGGGGGAGAGAGAGGACGTACCTCTTCCTCCACAGTAGCCGTGGTTTCTGGAGGAACTACTGGTGTCCCCTGTTTTGCTGTTAGCTCAATCTGCTCCTGCAGCCGTTTAATGATGTCATCTTTATTCTTGAGCTCCTCTTCAGCCTTTGTAAGTTTTTCTTGATGTTTGATTAATTCCTGTGCCACGATATGCATATGATCTGTGTCTTCTTTGCACTGTCGGAAATAATCTTTCTCGGCTTTTTTCCATTTCTTTCGGAGAGCTGCAGTATCATTCATATATTTCTGTTCCCATTCTGCAATTGTCTCTTGCTCCTGCTGGAGCTGATCTGCCATCTTGGTCAACTTTGCTTCCATGTCTTTTATGTCCTCATTTGTTTTGTCAAGATCTGTCGATGGTTGATCACTGAGGAGAGCTGTCATTAGCTCCTTGTTTCTGTCCCTTAGTTGGTCTGCTTCTTCCATGCTCACCTTGAGCTGTGATTCGAGTACTTTGCTACGAGTCTGTATTCTTCTTTTCTCTTTTTCAGTTACTTCGAGTTTCTTCGTTAGCTCCAACATTTGCTCTTTCAGTTGGGCATTCTCCTTTTCTAATGTTTTGCATTGTGTTTTGGTTGTTTTTATCTCTTCCTGTTTCTTCAACACCTGAGCTTCTACTTTAGATAATTTCTTTGCCAAATTCATACCTTCTTTCTGAAGCTCCTGTTTGTCGAGCATGGCCTGGTCGTAATCTTCATCAGCATCAAGCATCAATTGTTGAGTGTCTAGTGCAGTGCGAATCATATCCTGCACCACAGGCTTGAGCTGAGCAATATCCACATTCAACCATGTCTTCGTTATGTCGGGTGTTTCTCCTGTTTGTACATCTTGTCCCTGTGCTACGTGGATCAATTCTTTGTGTGGTTGTCGGACCTGTAGTTGTATATTAAATTCTGCTTCATTTTCGACCGTTTTACGAACTTTCGTGGCACTCCCTTGAAATGTTACATCCAGAGGGGACGGTTCTGCCACAACCCTTAGTGGGGTGAAGGGTTCTTCGTTTTCTTTTTCTTCTCCTTGAGGCTTGTCCTCAGATATCATTGCATGCGTCTCAGCCTCAGACTTGTCCTCCTTGGTGTGGGTGATGGAGGCATCCTTCGCTTGCATAGTGTTTTGCCCTTCTTCTTCTGCCTTCTCTGTGGTTGTATTCTGGTCTGCCAGCGACGATTGACCTTTTTCCTTGTTGTCAACTTGGGCTTCGTCATAATTGACTTCATTTAATTCGGCCCACTGGCCATCATCTTTCGATTCACTTTTAATATCTACATCCAATAATGATGTAGTTTGCTTTTCTTGGGCGTCGGATCCTGAACTTGAATTGTCTAGCCCAATCTCCCGATATCTGTGTACCTTAGTGAGTTTTCTTTTTGGTTTTTGAACTGTTGCAGCCTGTTGATAGTGATGACCCTGCACTGGTAGATTGATTTGTCCTTCTGTATACTTGTGAGTCTCCTCCAGTGCTTGGGTTAATTCTTCTTCCGTAATCTTTCTGGGTCCTTGAGTGGTGGTGGTAGGCAACACATGTACTCTCTTTGGTTGTGGTGCTTCTTCCTCTTTCTGTAGAACTTCTCTAGGCCGCTTTGTACCTCTCATGGTTCCTCTCATCCGCGGTTGCGAACTTGCTTCTGTTTCTTCTGCTTGCTTGCTCCCTTTCTTTTGTTTAGGTACAGTAGCATTCTTAACATATTGAGCCAGCTCCATTGAAGATGGCATCTCCCTCAAGTACTCGCGCATGCCCAATGCATGGTAAATCATGATCGTGAGGGCAGTGGTTCCATTAAGAAATTTTTTATTTTCCCATTTCTTCTTGGCCTCGAACAATCTTTCCTGCACATATGGTGTGAGATTTACCTGATTGCCAATCTGTTTTATGGCATGAGACAATAATTGGACAATAATTTTTTGAGGGGCCGTGTATCTGTTCATACTCGGGAAGCAGAAGTGTTGATGAATCAACCTGACTTCCTCTTCAATGTCCACTCTATTAATGTCGACAAAGGTTCTAGTATTGGCTCCACGAATTTCTTCTTTGGCCGTGTTGACACCATCTTTTTCCCATTCAAAAGCTTCTTTGATTAAGTCGTGGGAGAACTGAATGACTACCCATTCGCCATTCTTATCCATCACATTGGCTTCTGGTACCAATGGATCATGTAGTGCTAGTCTTAAAGTGTTCATGACCTGTGTGCATCGTTGGAAGTCCGGCTTGTAGATAGGTAGCTCGAAATACTTGTGAATTCCTGCTTTCTTCATGATTTCGATTGTAGATGGCATTCCATGTAAAATCTTGAAGTCCTGGGACATGATCGGAAAGTGGTGATCCGTGTCCATGATCTTTATGTTGGCCAAGAAAAGATACTCTTCCACGGGCTGTTCATCTCTGAACCAATGTCCTTTTGCTTTCGTAAGACATTGGGGAGGAAATTCTTGGACCTCCTCTTGGATTGTAGCTTCAGAGTCTTCAGAAGCCATCTGCACTTAATATAGAGTGTGAATTAGTATCCATATTTTTTCCAGAAATCCTCCTCCATGTGTTGATTAATAATTTGATATTGCTCCGAGTGCATGGTGCCGTCCCTTTCCCGTGGGTGTGAGAAGGGTAATACCTGAATTTTTCATGTATTTTTATATTTTTTGCTGAAAAGAAAACACAAAAGTTAGTCCATAGCCGAAGCGTTTAGTGAATTTTTGGAGTAATATTTTTATGTATGTACAAGTGCTTTCCCATCTCTCAAGGGAAAAGGTGTGTGACTATCCGGAAGTAAAAAAAAGACGTGCCGAATGCTTGGCCTTGTAATATGGCCCTATCATGCGTACTTTGGGTGCATCAGACACAACATGAGTGCAATCGGGTGCTTTATCTCCTCGATCATTTGCTCCTTGTGGTAGCTTTGGTTTCCAGATCCATTCTGAGAACACAGAGAGAGGTCGCTGGGTTTTCTCTATTCGTGCAGCTGCTCGTGTTCCATTTGCCTTATCCATTGTCCGATTGAATTTGGCCTTTCTTGGCGATCTTCTTTGATGATTCATATGTGTTGTTGACTTTTGCCTTGTCTGCTGTGGTGTTTCCTCTTTTGTCCTTACATTTTGTTTAGCTGCTTGTATGACCTGTTTGGGAATCCATATCTGATGTCGAGATCTTTGAGCTTCAATCAAGGGCTTGGCAATCCATACTTTAACTGGTTCTTTTCGTTTGTAGTTTTTCGCAGCTAGTTCGGTGATGCCTGTTTCCTTCTTCAAGGCGCTTGTGGACATTTCTTGACTTGGTATTTGATCCTTTCGTACCCACATATATTTGGGTGGTTGTCGGTTCGAGTATCTGCTTGTTAGTTTCCAATAGTGCGATCTTTGGATACTTTGAGCCTGTTTAGGAGAGGGCGTCTCCTCGTTGGTTGGTTGATCCGTAATTACATTGGATAACTTCGACGCTATAGGGGATGTCGGAATGATTAAAGTTTCAGTTTCTGTGCATTTGCTTTCTGAGTGTTGAGCACAGTCGCTACTATCTTTCGTCGCTCCTTGAACTTCCTCTGATCTTGGTATTGACATGGCTTGGTTACATGGTTTCTCTTCAAGCAAGCTGAAAACCTCCTTATGCCCTATCGTGGCCGAAATATATCCTTGAGCCAGATGGATACATGCTTCTGTTTCAATGATCCAGTCTTGTCCTAGAATGAAGTCTTCCACTAAATCTTTATCCTCACATACTAGGACTCTTTGTTCCATGGAGGAATTTCCTATGTGGAGGGATACATTAGTTGTTCCGATACAGTCTAGGGTGTGACCTCCAATTCCTATTAGTTTGGCTTTCGTGGGATTCAATTCCAATTGCAATTCGTTCGCTATCCTCCTTCGCATGCAGCTAAGGCCTGCTCCTGAGTCTATCAATGCGTCTATCAATTTATACTCCGTCTTACCAATCCCTAGGTTTAGGTAAGGTTGTGTCTTACATATACCCGTTGTTTCACCATTTTTGACCTGGTAGTTTGCCATAGGGATGGGCTCTTCTCCTTGGAGATAGCGTTCATCTCTTTGCCTGATCCACTCCTTGCGTTTTCTGATGCGTTCTAGGGCTTCCTGTCTCGCTTCTTCTCGTATTCGTTCTTCTTCCTTTTTCCTACTTTGAGCACATAATAGTCTCGCTAGCATTTCATCGGTCAGAGGCTCCATGAATCGTTTCACTCGGCATCCACTGATGTAATTGGGAAGAATGTCTCCGTCTAGTGTGGCGAGATTGACTGCACCACTAGTGGAGATTCGATTTATGATCAGGGGACCATATCCGCGTTTTTGGAGCTTCTTTGCATGCTGTTTTAGGGTGTATACTAGGACTAAGTCGCCTTCTTTTAGTCCCTTATCTTTAATATGTGAGTCATAGTAAGCCTTTTGTCTCCGCTTAGCGGCATAGATGCCTGCTACCGCTTGCAATCTAGTCTCGTGCAGCTTTTCAATTTGATCTAATTGCTGAGACAATTCATGACCGTTCCACTCATATTGCTGGGCTACTTTTAGTGTAGGCACTAAGAAGTCAATTGGCAAAACTGCATTCTGCCCATACACTAGGTTGAAAGGTGTAGTTCCAATGGCCGTTTTATATGCCACTCGGAAGGCCCAAATTGCGTGATGCAATTGTTTGTCCCAATCTGACCTTCCATTATTGACAATCTTTGTCAAAACAGTACATAGTACTTTGTTGGAGCTTTCAGCCTGTCCGTTAGCTTGAGGATGGTATGGGGCTGATTTTTTATGAATCACTAGAAAGTCATTCATTAGCGATTCAATGACTTCGTTTAGGAAATGAGTTCCTCGATCACTCACTATCTCGATCGGTAGTCCAAATCGTGTGAAAATGTGCTCAAAGAGAAATTTTGCTGTAGTTTGAGCATCATTTTTGCGAGTGGCTTTAGCTTCTACCCACTTTGTCAAGTAGTCGGTGGCTACTATGATGTATTCCGCATGAGATCCTTTTGTAGGTGGGCTGATAGGTCCTATGAAATCAATACCCCACTTGGTAAATGCTCTCGCACAAACCATGGGTCTTAAAGGCATGTCATCTCTTCTAATGGGATATTTTGCTCTCTGGCATGTTTCGTAGCTTCTCACATATGTCTCCGCATCCATGTGTAGAGTTGGCCACCACAAGCCTGCAAAGAGAATCATCTTGACCGTTCTATCTGCTGAAAAATGTCCTCCCGCAGCTCCTGCGTGTGCCATTTCTAATATGGGAAGATATTCTCCTTCATGCACGCATAATCTGAGTTGATTGTCTTTTCCTCTTCGAAGCAATTGTTTCCCCATTATCACATAATCCTTGCTCATTTCTTCTAGGGATCGCTTTCTTGCTAGACTAGCTCCTATTTCGTGCTCTTTCGTTCTGAGGAATTGCACTAATGATTTACTCCAATTAGGCACAATGGTGGAAAAAGGTAAGGACACGTGATCCTCTGGGCTAATTTCTTTGCATTCCACACAATTACTTACATGCTCGTGAACGTCCTTGGACATATCAGGCCAATATACGCCTAATCTTTTTAATTCTCGTATTGTTCCGTGCATTCCTTGATGGGTTTTCCACTCGTTGACATGTGCTTGCTGAATTAGTTGCTTCTGTTCATCCTCCTCGACACATCTCAATAAAACTCCGTTAGGTTCCTTATAATACACGCTTCCAGCAACAATGTGTAAATTCCTTGTTTGAAGAATTTCTTTTTTGCTATTTCTGTTGATTGGGTGCTGAGGGCCATGCGTAAGTATAGGGGTCAATTTTTCTGCCCACTTCGGACATACTTCTAGATTAAACAGATAAGTATCTGGTAAATCATCAGGCACTCCGCTAGGTGGCTCTCCATGTTTTAACCTAGAAAGGTGGTCTGCTCTCACATGTGTGTTTCCTTTTTTGACTACTACCTCAAAGTCAAACTCCATTAGTAACAAGAACCATCGTACCAATCTCCCTGTGTTGCAAGGCTTATTGACTAAATACAACAAAGCTTGATGGTCTATGAAGAATTTGAATTTGTTGGCTAAGAGGTAATGTCTAAACTTCTTCACTGCATAGACCATTCCTAAGCCCTCTCTTTCTGTAGTCGTGTAATTTCTTTCGGCTTGGTTTAATTGTCTACTCGCGTAAGCGATTGGATGATCAAGCTTTCCTTCATCAGCCGGTTGAGCCAGGATACATCCAATTGCATAGTTCGAAGCATCAACATGAATATGAAAAGGCTTGCTCCAGTTGGGTGATTTTAGAATTGGGGCTGTACTCAGCCTCTTTTTAAGCTCGTTGAAGGCCTTCTCACACTCGTCTATCCAAGTGAACTGAGTCAATAGACCGTATAAGGGCTTAGCTATTATGGCGTACATGTGAATAAACCTACGGTAATATCCACAGTGTCCCATAAAGGCTTGTACTTCTTTCGCATTCTTGGGTCTAGGTAGCTCCAAGATGACTTTAATCTTTTCTTCGTCTGTAGATATCCCATTTCTTGAGACTATGTGTCCTAGTATTTTTCCTTGTCTTACCATGAAGACACATTTCTCAGGGTTCAAGCAAACTCTATACTGTCTACATTTATTGAATATTTTCCGTAGTTCCGGTATGTGGTCTGGTCGTTGATTTGAGTATGTACACAGATCATCTACGTATACTTCCATGCTTTTTCTCAGAAATTCTTTGAAAACATGACACATCAGTCGTTGGAAGGTGGCTGGCGCATTAGTGAGCCCGAAAGGCATCACTCTAAATGCATAGATTCCCCATTCAGTCGCGAATGCGGTTTTATGCTGGTCCTCAGTTGCAATAGCTACTTGGTTGTAACCAGAGAATCCATCCAAGAAGCTATAGACCTCCTTGCCGGCAACTCTTTCCAAAAGATGGTTTGTGATGGGTAAAGGGAAACTATCTCGTATAGTTGCTGCATTTACTTTTTTCAAGTTGATACACACCCTTAGCTTTCCGTTTTTCTTGGGCACTACTACTAGTGGCAATACCCATTCTGTGTGTTCAATCTCATAAATGAATCCTGCCGCTAGTAATTTGTCAATTTCTTCCTTTATTTTCGCTACATAAACTTCATTATACGTGTAAGGGCGTTGTTTAGAAGGTTTTGCATCTGCTGTCATAGGAATTCGATGAGCGCATATGCTAGTTTCTACACCCTTAAGGTCTTTGTACGTCCAAGCAAATACATCTCGATATTCTCGGATGAGTCGCATGAGATCCTCTTCTTCCTCGTCTGATACGTCTTTCCCAATATACGTGCACCTCTCTTCTCCATCTTCTATCGTTACAACCACTTTTTTGGTTTGTTCCTTGTTATCATAGGCTTCTCCGTCTCGTGCTTCTCGTTTAGGCATTTGAGTTGCTATTTTCCTTTCTTCCACTTTGTATCTTTTAAAATGTTCTGGAACTTCGAAGTGGTCTGGTTCAGGTTCCACTTTACTTGTGTCCTCTCTATGCTCGTGTATTCTTGGGATGGTGTCAATTGCTAAGACTTTTGTCGGTCTTTCTTTTGATTCCTTTTGCATGGTTTCTAAATATTGTTCTTCAGAGTCAAACTCTTGTTCCATTTCTATGCTTTCGTACTCTTCTTTCCACTCTTCCTCTACAATTTCTCCTGCTTCTACTTCTTGGAGGACAACCATGTAGAGGTTCACGTCATATCCTTCCTCGTCTATACAGTCGTTCATCGTCAACACTTCCTCGTTTACACATACATCTAGAGTGGCCAAGATCTCCATCCATCCATGGGGTTCAAACATCTCATCAGGAAAAATTTGCGGCATATAAGTGGGATCCTCTACTGAGTGATAGTTATGATGTCCTACCGGCCAAGGCTGTCTTTTGCTCTCTTCTCTCTTTGCTTCCTTACACATCCATAACTGGGCATCCTCATGCATCCACGATTGATCACTCGATCCGGCACTATGAATAGATAGGTCATCTTCTTCTTTGTGGACTGGGTTCCATTGTAATGGAGGGACATCTCGATACGCAAATGTGTGCAAGTTTATCTTGGTGGTATTTCCTTGATGTTGTAGGTATAAAGAATCCTTGCCCCAATCCTGAACAACTCGCATTTGTCTCATAAAGGGTCGTCCTAATATCATTTTGTAGTTATTTGCTTTCTCGAATTTACAGATGGCTAATGTGTGTTCGAATTCTACTCCACAAGTGGTCAGTTTGATCCTTTCCAATATTCCTAAGGGCTTCTCTACATGACCGTCTGCTAATTGGAGCTTCATGCGCGTGGGTCGTAAGGCAGGTTTTCCCCATTTTTCCCATATTTCCTTGGTGGCAATCCCTACCCCCGCTCCCGTGTCTAGGATGGCCTTGGTCATGTACCCATTGTAGGTGACAGGTAAGCACGTATTACCCTCATCTCCTTCACTAAATTCTCCTACTTTGTCAACTGGAACTTGTATTGTGGAGTGGTTTTCTTTTTCCTTTCCTTTCATTTCTCCTTTCTCTGCCGGTGGCTCTAATTGGTCTGCTAACTGTCTCCATAGATGTGGTCTAAGTTGAAGCAACTCTTCCACCGTCAATTTGCATTGCACCTTTGTTTTCTTAAGTTCTGTTAGGTTGTGTGAACTCTCTTCTGAGTTTCCTTTTTCTTTCCCATGCACTGTGGGTGCTCGTATTATTATAGACTCTCTTTCATATTCTCCCATGTAGTTAGGCAATGTGGAAATGCTCATAGTTTCCTCTCTTCCTTTGTCAAATCTTGACACTTCCTCATATGCTTCCTCCAGGTTATGATCATGGTGACTATCTTCTCCAACTATTTCCTCAAAAGGAGGTGGACTGATCCCATCCTTTTTCCATTGCTCTTCTCTAATTCTTTTCCACAAATCTTTGGACCAATCTTCCTCTAGGTCAGGTATCATGGATACCTGATCCCCTTGAAATTTCATTCGTTCATTTCGATCATCTCCCCGTCTAGGTTCCTTATCCTTAGGTTGGATGCACTCTTCGTATAGTTCCTGTGCGATCCTTGTTTCAGGCAAAATTGGGATAGTCTTTTCTAGAGTCGCCTGTGCTACTTCTATGAGCTTTTTGCATATCGCCAGTCTTTCTTTCTCTAATTCCCCTTGAGGATAGAGTCTTTCATGTTGATCTAGGTTCGGGCCCATTTTGATTCTAGCTTGGTATGCTTTTAACCACATGTCCAAATCCTCTGGTTTTGGGTCAGCTAGAATTGATCCTGGCTTCTTTTCCTCTGAGCTGATTGGTGGTGTTTCAGGGATCTCCTTATGTGTTTTTTGTGTACTATGCTTTCTAGAACCCTTCGTTTGTTTTTTGCTGTCTTGGCTCTTATTTCTTGCCCATTTTTCTTTGAGCTTTTCTCGTCTTTCTTTCCATTTTTGTACTTTGGTGTTTTGGGAATTTTCACATGAGTTCTCTGAATCCTCGATTATCTGAATGTTAGCGTCTCCTGTTTTATTGTTCTCTAGTTTTTCTTCCGGTTGTTTTCCTTTTTGTTGTTTTGCTTGAGCTCTAGTAATAGCTTTCAATGGTACAGTGTACTCCTTCTCACTTCCAGATCCTTCTAAGACCTCGATTACATTAATTGGTGCAGTGCCTTGAGTTTTTGTAGGATTCTTAGGGCAATCTCTAAAAAGATGTTCTTTCCCACAATCACTGCAATATCCTTCCCAAATCGTGGGTGGTGGAGGGTTGTAAGGTCGAGGACACTCCCGAATGAAGTGATCCCCTCCGCATCTATAACACGGTCCTCTCTGCACTGGTGGTCTAATGGGCGGTCTCAATGGTTGTTGTGCTTTGGGCACTGTATACATTAAAGTTGCAGTTTCCGCTCCATAAGTTTGATCAAATCCTTCATATCCATAATAGGCCGCGTCATATGCTGGTTCATATTCCATCATGTTGGCTTCATATGGATAATACTCTCCTGGTGGAGGTTCATACCCTTGGTTGGTTGATTCTACATTGGTCGCTATTGAAGCTGGTATTATGGCTCTTTCCAAATTTTCTTCCGGTTGAGTATACTTCACAGGTACAACTTGTTGAGGTTGTGACAATTGGGGTCCTAATACTGGTTGTGGTGGTGGATACGATGCTTGCTCATATTGTCTTGGAGCTCCTACCGGATACGGGTTGTATCTAGGCATCTCCCTACCAAGCTCTCTAGGTGGGTATCCATAAGGTCGGTATTGGGGTGGATTGACAGGTCGTGTTTGCCTATTAAAGGGACAGTTCTCAGTTGTGTGATTGGTATATTTTTGCTCGATGTGGCAGTATGAAGAAGTCCCTTGTTGTTGCTGTCTGTTGTATGGATACGTCGGTTGTGCACCGGCTCCTACTCTGGCACACAAGTGTGTGGGATGTTCTCCTCCACATAAGTTACACTTCCTCAACATAGGCACTCTTTGAGCTGGATATTGGTAAGCTCTCTGTCCTTGGACTCCTAGTTTCTTTGCTAATAGTTCCGCTAGTTCTTCCACATTACTAGAATTGGACGTAACCGTACTTCTTGAGTCTTCTGATTTAGTGAGGTCGGTAGTGCCTTTGAGGTCCTCAGCAAGGTTATCTTCCAAGTCGATGCACTCTTGAAGACACTCATTCAATGTTTGCAGCCTTTTCACATACACTAGGGTTCTTAGGGTCCCGTTAGAGAGTCCATCCAAGAATAATGAAATCATCTTTTGTTGAGTCGGTCTCTCAGCCATTGGGCATCTATCCACATATTGGTTGAATCTTCGGGCAGCAGTCTTCACCGTTTCATTAGGGTTTTGTTTAAAGCTATGGATTAAAGATGCAGAATTGTGTTTAATCCCTCTCTTTGTAAATTCTCCAATGAATTCTTGAAAGAATTGTTCCATGTTTCCAAATTGATTGGGATCTAGAGGTTGGAACCAAGTTAGAGCTGTTCCTGTGAGGGTGAGTCCAAAAGACTCATACTGCACAAAGAAGTCCTCTACTTGCTCCGCTCTTAGAACTTGTTTAAATTCGGCAATATGATCATATGGCTCCCCTAATCCATCATAATGGTTTCTCACGCACTTAGCTACTTGGATTGGTCTCAATCTCCTCATTGGTTCAGGCGGTCTGGGCATTACAGGGAAGACCGGGGCAGCTCGTCATAATGGAGGCATTCCTGGCTGTCCTCCCACAGGTGGTCGTGGTCTGATCGGTGGTCGGAAATGGTTCCCCATCCCTGTGTGGGTCTGATTGTGTGTGTGCACTCCTGGAGTTGCAAACTGTACATGAGTACGGTTGGGCACACTTCTTTGACTGGTCTGTCCTGATGTGGTATGTTCCGTCTCTTGTTGATTTCCAAAAGGATTTTGTGAGGTAGTTGCCTGCTCCCTCTGAGGAAATACAGGCGCACCCATATATCTCAGCCGAGCCCTGTCTAGGACACCTACAGGCCAATATCTCCTTTGATTCTTATCTAGGTAAGTGAGTCTAGTTTCGTCATCTGGGTCTTTCAACTCATAGAATGTCATGGGGCTCTCTCCTATTCCTTGAACAGGTACGTCAGTTTGAAGCAATAAGTCTGCTCCGTGAATCATGTAGACTTCCAACAAGTAGTCGTCTTGAGGTATCAAGTCTCCTCTCAAGACCCGTGATACTTGTGACCTGCCTCTAGGGGTGGTCACTAATCTTCAGAGTTGTCGGGATCCATAAACTCTCCTCTTTCATTGATCCTTTCAGGAAATTCAGTTACTATGTAGATGTGACCCATTTTGTCAATGTAAGCACCTCCCTCGTATTTGACAGCTGGTCGTGGTATGATGGTGACATTTTGGGCAGTTGCCATCCTGGCGACAGACGTGTTTAAGCCATCCAGGTAGATTGGAATCTCCTGGGCATTAGTGGACACATATTGTAAGGAGGTACGGTAGTCTCCTTCAACAGGAGTCATGAAATTTCCTGTTGGTGTAGGTCCTTGCATGTCTTCTGAAGCCATAAGTAACTCCTCTTCCGAGTCACTAGAAGTTTCTAAGTAGACTGAGTGATGACTAGCCTGGGCTGTACTTCCTATTGAGGATATGACACTCCTTCTACTACCTAGAACTCTTCCTGACCTCAAGTTCATTCACTCTCTGAAGCCTCTCTTTATGCTGCTTAGATTTACTTTGGACAGCTCTACCAATGATTCAGTTTGTTTGCCAAAAGAAGGGTTCACTTCTGGGCGATACCACACTTGGCGATACTGCTCTCGGCGATACGATACCAGAGCTCCAAACGATACGATACCAGACACCCAGACGATACAATATCAATCTGGTGTCGCGATACTGTCCTGATTAACAGACGATACGATACCAGATATAGTGTCGCGATACTCCACTGGGGAACACCACGATACGATACCGGCAAAGTAGACGTTACGATGCTAGGGATTCGAGGCGATACGATCTCAATGTGGTGTCACGATACGATCCTTGACAGGAGACGATACGATACCACCGCAGTAAGTACGATCGTGATACTAATCTTGGCGATACGATACCACTAAAGTAATGTCGCGATACCAAGACAAGCAGCCGACGATACGACACTTGGGAGGGCACGATCGCGATACTAAAGTAGTGTCGCGATACCAGGGTAGTGTCGCGATACCACTGCATCAAGCGATACGATACCACCTGGTAAAGTGAGGTCGCGATACTAGAAACTTAGGCGATACGACACCACAATGGTGTCGCGATACCAAGTATTAGTACCGGACGATACGATACCAGAGATCGAGTGCGATCGCGATACCAACTCAGTGTCGCGATACCGAAATGGTGTCGCGATACCAAGGTAGGTATCCAGCGATACGACACTTATGGCGAGTGTTGCGATACAAGGGAATTTTGGTATCGCGATACCAAAACTCAACCGATCGCGATACTCAAGCCAAAAGCAAGATTTTTTCCAAACTTTTTTTTACCCCCTTACTCTCCTCACTCTCCTCTTCCTTCCTAGACCTCTGTATCCCACAATAAGATGACAATGATATCAGTTTTCCCCCCCCGCGATACTGCGCAGATTTTTAATCACTTGTTTGATCATTTTTACAGTGTTTTTGACAGATAAATTGAGAGAATGTTTACCTTGGAGCTGTCTTGATTGCAATGTGAGCTCAAAACCTAGCTTTAACAGCCTGAATGCCACGATACCAAGTCCACGATACTGGTCGCTGCTCGCACACGATACCAGAACACTGTGAAGTGTCAAATGAGCCAATTTTTTGGTTTTTATACTTTTTTTGACTGAACTTAAAATTTTTGGGATTTTTGATGATTTTCTGAGAATTTTGGCCTACTCCTACTCCTCTTTTCCTCACTTTTCCTCTCCTTCTAACCTAACCCTAACTCCTTCTTCTCTTCCCTCCTCCTACACTTAAACCTAAAACTTATCACACACACCTCAAAGATGAGAAGTGACAAGTGCTGAAATGGAATACTACTCGTCAATGGACAAATTCAACTCTACAAGTACGATTCGATCACACTTGCTCTCTAACTATCACGAAGGCACCTTGGTGGAGTGACTCCTCGGCAACGGCGCCAAAAACGTGTGTACTTGAGCCACAATGACTCAAGGACTTGTACCAATGAGACTATACCTCGATTGCCATACAAGTGCATATAGTGGAGTTCTTTTCACACATTTAATTATCAATCCTAAGGAGTGACTTACCAAGTGTATGAAGACATGTGCACACGTGATAGAAAATGAAGTGAGTTAGCTATTCAAGCATGAGAAAAGACTAATACTACCCACACCTACTAAAATACTGAAAGTGTTGCCGCAAGTCTCTTTTCAGCAGTTTTGGTTTTTTGAGGTTTTCTCCCAGCCCAGAACTCCGAACATAGGCAATAGGGTACTCGTTTCGAAGCTCTCGACGAGACGAATCCAACGGTGGTGGTTTCACTCAATTCTGACCACTCTGCTGCAAGTTATGACAGAAACAGTGAATTACGGGAGTCACAAACACCCGCGTTTTTGCTTCTCCTAGCTTACGCATGCACTACAGCCACTCAAAACAAGGGGGAAGGGGTAGACAACAGTCCTACACTTGCATTTCAAGCATCACACACACATACATGAGCAAAATGAAGATCAAAAAATCAGCATGAAAGAGGCAAACTCGAAATTTCAGAAGTGCTCTTCTTCACAATGACCAGAAGTCCTTTACAATGAGTCACTTTTGATTTATATACTAGTGCCCTAAGTTTGGTCCTTTCACACAAGAGACCGGCACTTTATTCACTAAAATGCTAACTTCCTACTATTGTACATGGGTAATTCACTAATCTTCTATGGGGATGCATCTAGAGGACTCCTCTAGTGCATTTACAATGGAAAATATATACAAGAGTGGTTATGATACAAAAGTAGTGTGTCCAAATCGGAAAAATTTTGGGGCCCGTCTTTTTTCTCTGCTTTCTGCGCTCTTTAGCTCTGCAACAGTTGCTAATAATTCTGTCTAACAGCCTGCCTATTGTAGGGACAATCTTGAGCCGTATGGTTTGTTTACTTCCTTTCAATAGTGCAGTATGGGGTATTCCTTTCTCTTCCGTTCTGGTTGTGCATTGGGCATACATTAGCCATGTGGTCGCCTCCGCAAGTATAACACCGATTCAATGGGGTGACTCTCTGTGTTTGTCTATTTTGGACTCCCAACTTCTTGGCAACTTGCTAAGCTATCTCCTCTATTTCCGTGGAGATTTTCGAAGTATGACTAGTAGAACTATCAGAATCCCTATAGAGTTTGGACAATCCTAACTCCTCACCCAAGTTATCTTCTATGTCAATGCACGTCCGCACACACTCTTCTATGGATCTAGGCTCTTTCAAGTACACATATGATTGATTCTTAACTTTGTGCTCAGTAAGCCATCTAAGAACAAGGCCACTTGTTTGGCAGGTGTGGGCAACTCTAGAACAGGGCACCTTTCTAAGTACTGTCTGAACCTTCTTCCTGCCAGTCACACTATTTCTTGGGGTGTCTGCTTGAAGTTGTGGATCAAAGATGATGTGTTATGCCTGATACCACTCTTGGATAAATTCTACAATGAATCCGTCTAGTAGTTGACCTATATCTCGATAGTTGCGACTACTCAGTGTTTGAAACCAAGCCAAGGCCGTGCCCTTAAGAGTCAAACCAAATGCCTCGTATTGGGTGAACAAATCCTCAACATGTTCCGCTCTTAACACTTGTTTAAACTCGGCCACATGATCATAAGGATCTCCTGTCCTGTCAAATAATTCTTCATTGCCTTGATCACTTGAGTGGGTCTAAGGGTTCTTGGGTGCTCTCGAGGTCTAGGCAATGGAAAATCATGTTCATCTCTTTGTTGCCTATGTGCTTGATGTCTCTCTCTCTCAGGTCTTTCATTTTCAAATCCTGATCTATTTTTGCCTACAATGTGTGCAAAACTTACCTCAGGTCTCTCTCTATTTCTTTCTCTCTGGGCTTCATGAGCTTGGGATGATCCTACTCCTTGGAGGCCATGGGAAACATTGGATCTTGGTGGAGGGAAAATCAATTCACTCTTCCAAGTATATGCATGTCTATCGTGTTCTGTTACCAAGAACATCTTCTCTGATGTGTTATCCAGGTAGACAACTTTGCCTGGTATCTCTGGATCCTTGAACTCGTAGACGATGAATATGCCCAATTGGCTAGGTTGATCTGGCTTGAATCTCCAAAATGCTTCCTCTGTTTCTCTAAAAAGAATAGTTCTATGCTTTTGTTGTCTTGAGGGATCCAATCTGGAGTGATCACTCTGGTCAAAACTGACTTACCTCTAGGAGTCTAGGGTTCTTGTCCTACATTTCCTTGTTCCAGGTCTCCTATCTCATTTTCATGAATGATATTTCCAAACTCATCGGTCCTATCTGGTAGGTTGGTGACCACATACATGGTTCCTTCCTTATCAATATATGAACCCTCTTCGAACTTGACCACCGGATGTTCAAGTCCAAAGGGTTGATATGGATTTTTGAGTTGAACAACTGATCGCCTTAGGCCGTCCTCATAGATGCAAGCGCCTAATATATCGGTTGGTCCGAATATATTCCAACTGTGTCTTATAGGGGCCTTCTAGTGTTTGTAAATAATCAGTTCCTGAGCCACCTACAGGTTTACCCATGCTAAAAGACATTTCTGAATCACTTGTGTCTGAACTTAGTCTGTAAGGATGACCACTTAGTTGTTATGCCCAAGACTTATCTGTATGGTTGACACTAGCCTTAGAAGATCTAATGCTTTGTTTATCCTTGCCTATGTGTCTACCAGATCTCAGGTTCATAAGCTTTGGTTAAGACTCCAAAATTTCCCCTTAGTATGGTTCAAAATCCTTTGGAGTCGCCTTGGGTTCTTGGTCCCACCGGAGGGTCAACTTCAAAATATCCTATCTGAAAAAATGGATTTTGGATGAAAAAGTTATGTCAAATCAGGCTCTTGGGGGTCAAAACAGGACCTTTTGGAAAAAATCACGATTTTGTGAACTTCAAGAGAATCGTGTTTTAGAGAATCGTGTTCTAGAGAATCGTGTTCTAGAGAATCATGTTCTAGAGAATCGTGTTCTAGAGAATCGCGATTTTGTCTCAGAGAATCATGGTTTCCAAAAATTTAGAGAATCGCGATTTTGAGCACAACCACAACCACAGAATCATGTTTTCTCATAATCGTTTTTTTTTTTGCTGAAAATCGTGATTTGTGAGAATCGCGATTTTGAGCACAACCACAGAATCGCGATTCTGAGAATGACCTCAGAATCGTGTTTCCTTCAGAGGGTTTATAGGCGGGAAATAGAAAATCGTGATTTTTCCAAAAAAAAATGAATTTTTCATAGAATCGCGATTTTCTTCACAGAATCGTGTTTTTTGGCGGGAAATTCAAATTTTTGAGCGTTGGCAATGGCGAGCTCCGTATGTGCAGAAAATCATGAAAAAACACAGGCGATTGCTCTCCCTTGCATCTCCTAACACCTTCACACACAATGATGCATGAAAAATGGTATGAAAATGGTGAAAATGCACTAAAAAAACGAGAAATTTCTATGAAGCAGAAGATGGAAGAAGATGGAGATGGTGATGATGATGAAGATGAAGAAGAAAAATCAGAAAATGAACAAAAATGACAGTTTTTTTACCTTCCAACGTCGCAAATCTACGATCTTACCATCACAACGCTTGTCCTCGAAGCTCTCTCCCCGGCAACGGCGCCAAAATTTGGTGTAGCTCAAGTGTAAGCACCACCTCCTTTACTTGTCAATCCGTGGAGACGTGAGGACCGGTATGAAGACCACGAGCAAATGAAGGCACAAGTGCGTGAGTGAAAGCACACAAACATGCACACACATACACACACGTGCACAAAGTAAGATCAAAGAGAGTAACAATGGAAAGCTTCGATTGCAAAAGAGTTCTCTTACAAAAGCTCTATTCTCTAACAAGCTAACCTCAAAAATGAGCTCTCTAGCTCTTTTATAGTTTTTTGATTAGTTTTGGCCCTATCCAGACCTAGTGTCCGGCCTAGTTAAAAATTAGGTTCCTGGGCTTATTTGAGGGCTCAAACGAAGTCTAAAAATTATGAAAATTGATAGGATGATACTTCTAATACTCCTCAAGCTTGAGGACTCCTCCGCTTGAACAAAATGGAGTTACAAAAATAGAAAACGGTATTTACAATGGTTTTTAGTGATGGAAATCACTATTTTTGTAGGGGATTCTTCTAAAAATTTGACATGTACTTCTTGGAGCTCCCTACTTGCTCCTTATTCTTGTGTGTGTCCACCTTTCTGATGTGCTTCCATGCTTGTGCTTGACCTTGAGTTCCAACAATCCACATCTATTGAGGAACTTGCAGAGAAGGTAGCTCAGAAGTTAGGAGTCTCTAGCAAACAAATACCGAGATTTGCCCCAGTGAAACGATGTTATACCTGTGGAGGAGACCATATGGCTAATGTGTGTCCCATCATGGCTCAACCCCAAGTGAACCCTAACAGCCAATACTGCACCATAGAAAGGAGATATACCAACCACACTGCACAAGACTACCCCTATAACAAACAAACTATTAGACAAAATTATCCTCAACCATATCCACAACAAGGGGGATATCAGAATCAATACCCACAATAGTTTGGTAGGCCACAACAACCCTATCAGCAACCCTACTAGACCTAGCAAAGACCTTAACCAGTTCTAGCACAACAACCCACTCCTCCAGCCAATGTGATTCAAATGAAGTATTCAGCTGCAGAAGAAAATCTGAATAGAGCCTTAGTGCTAGTGACACCATTGCTTTCAGAAAGTGACCCAAGTAATCATAGCTCTGACTCTACTCATATTGATAGCCCACATGCTTACTACATGCAGTCACCTGAGCATAATGAGTCATATTATTATGAAGACCCAAGTGAACCTAGTTGGGAGCCAGAGTACGCAAATGTCATGTACGCAAACCCCAACTCTAGGCCTCAACCTTAGGAGATAAGACCCCCATTTCCTAGAGGACCATGCTACTGATGTTAGGGAGATCACCTCATTCAAGGTTGCCCTATGTCTGCACCTACACAAACCCAATTTGTGACAATTCAAGGTTTCTATCAAAATTTTGGGAAGGAGCAACTGTTATGAGATTGTCCTAAGAATCCCAACAATATGCCAAAAATCACTCCTATCAACATCATTGGGTTAGTGGTAGACTCCATGGGAAGTGTGACTTCCACTACCCCAATGCAAGTGGTCACTAGAGCTGGGGCATTACAACATACCCAAGGCTTAGGCCAGGAAAAGAGTTCCGAGGTTAGTGAGACCGAGAGCCTAACTAAGAAAAGGTCAAAAATTTTAGAGGGATAGTCGAGAGAGAATGAAAAGGCAATGGGCAAAGAAGATGGCCAAACTTGAGGAAAGATTGAGAGAAACAAAAGCCAAGATAATTGAACTCACATCTCAAACTCATTCTCACACTACTCCACCACCACCATTTCCATCTCCCTCCAATCCACCACCTTCTAACCCGCCTCATACAATTCCACTACCACCTAGAGTAGCATCACTATTAGTAGATCCCACTTCCGAGGACCTAGACATGATGCTTAAAGCATATCAGGCCAAAATCCAAGAAGGGCCAAATGTGACAGATCATGCAAAATGTTACCGTAGAGTTGACCCAGAAATAGAAAGAACCAAGCTTTGTGCAAAGATGGTGGAATTGGCTCAAACCATGTTTGAAACCAGTCACCTTTTCAACTACTCTAGCTCAGCTAAGACACAGTTGCACTTTGATGGACTGTTAGAAAGATTAGATAACCTAATTGCAAGATCTGGAAAGGAAGCCACCTCCCAAGGAAAGGACAAGGCAAGTGAAAGGATAAGCCTTCCTCCCCAAGAAGCTTATGTGCCTAACTCCACAGAACCAGACACACCTTCTTCTTTGAATCGATATTCCCCAGAATTCCTAAGAGAGGTCCAAGAAGAGAAGTGGGCTAAAGAAAGTGAAGTTACTCCTCCCATTGAACTTGTGGATGACTTGCACGATCAATTCCCACAAGACATTCCTTCCATTTATGGAGAGCGGGAGAATATCCAACCTAGTAAGAGATTAGATTTTGAGTCTTATTCCTTACATGAACTACCCCATTTCACCAGACCATGGGAAGCAAAGTCCACTTGTATGAGAGAACCCATGGTCATGATAAGAGGCAACCTCACTTTAGAAGAGTTACTCAAGGTTAAGCCAAAATTGTGGAAACATGTAGCCAATCAAGTGCTAGAAGTAGAAAAACCTCATTCCCAGGTAGGAACTCATAGAACAGTGCCAGAAATACCCTTGGACAAGATAGGAGACATGAGCAAAGGAGAAGAATTAAACACCTATCTTCCAATCACTCATCAAGGATACACAACCAAGGCTATTTTGAACTCATGTGCAGGAGTTGCAATTGCTACCACTTCCCTATGGAAGCGTTGGGACAAACCAGCACACATGCCTACAAGAATGAAACTACAAATGGCCGATGGTCATATAGAGAGACCTTTGGGATTGCTAGAGGGAATAACTCTCACCACTTGTGGGGTAGAGTTCGAGCACACCTTTGCTATATGTGACCTTAGCGAAAACCAGGTCTATGAGATGATTCTGGGAAGACCATTCCTGAGACAATTGCAAGTACTACAGGATTGGGGAACCAATTCTTTGTATTTGCAACACTTAGGCGTCACAAAAAAAGTCAATATCAAGGATTACTCTCATAGAGACGTGCCCCCTATACAGTGGAATCCCATCCATAAAGCTATAGATGATACAGAGTCAATGCACTCCATAGGATCAGGATGTTCATGGATGCATGAACACAGTCACTTGTGGATGTGTAAAGTGCCCAAAGAAGAATAGAAAAGAGAGAAGGCTAGAGAGGTGGGTGTGAAGGAAACTCATAGATCAATACAAGACCCAACCTATGCACTTATAGTTTTCCCTGACAAAGAATTTGAACCTCATGGTTGGGCAAAAATTTTAGCAACAATGAATGTAGCCATCAATGAAGAACAATGGACACCCCATTATGATGAGGATGGCTACGACATTTCAGTATTCACAATAGAGCCAATCATGTATGATTCGGTTATTGAAGAATGTGAACCTAGCACTGATGCATTCGAGGATGCAAGTGAATCTGATCTAGAATCAATTATTATGGACCCACCTTTTGCATCAAATGAGGAATATTTCTACAAAATAGAGGCTCACCTTTAGAGACATAAAGAACTTATGAGTGATGTGAGATTAGCCACACAAGCAACCACTAAGAATGAAGGCAAGGAAAGGACCATAGAAGAAGGAGAAGAAAGATGCACCTACATAGGACATGACCTGACTGAGGAAGGGGAGCAAGAGTTGATAGCCTTGCTAAGAGAATACAATCATGTATTTGCATGGAGTTACAAGGACTTGAAAGGAGTAGACCCTGACATATGCTCACATACGATTCCCATGACCTAAGATGCCAAGCCCTCTAAGCAGAAGCCATACACATATAATGACAATTATGCTGCCAAGATCAAGGAAGAGATAGATGGATTGGTGGAAGCAAGATTTATATACGAGGTTGAGCACACTGAATGGGTATCCCCCATTGTAGTGGTGCCCAAGAAGAATGGCAAACTACATGTATGCATTAACTTGAAGAAGGTAAATGCAACCACTATCAGAAATAGTTATCTGCTTCCTATCACTGAGCATCTACTAGAAAGAGCAAGGAAGTGTATAGCTTCCTTGATGGGTTTTCTAGCTATAATCAAGTATCCATTGCTCCAGAAGACCAACATAAGACGGCTTTTGCCACAGAGTGGTGCATATTTTCTTTTCGGGTAATGTCATTTGGTCTCACCAATGTACCAGCTACCTTTCAGAGGCTGATGTGCCATGTCTTTAAAGAGTTCTTAAGGAAGAACTTGGAAGTCTATGTGGATGACCTCTGTGCTCATTCCAACATTAGATAGACACATATCCCCGAGCTAAGAGCTATCTTTGACAAATGTAGAGAATATCAAGTCTGCTTGAACCCAGAAAAGTGTGTTTTCATGGTCAGGCAAGGCAAGATCTTGGGACATATAGTGTAAAAGAATGGCATATCCACAGACGAAGAGAAAGTGTGAGCTATTGCAGAGTTACCTAGGCCAAAGAATGTCAAGGAAGTACAAGCCTTCATGGGGCATTGTGGATATTATCAACGCTTCATTCACATGTATGCAATCATTGTAAAGCCTTTGTACTCCCTCTTGACTAACTTTGAGTGGACGAATCAACGTGAGAACTCCTTCAATGAGCATAAGAGATGATTGTGTTCTGCACCAATCTTGACTACATCTGATTGGAACAAGCCATTTCATGTTCATGTGGATGCATCCAATTATGCCATTTGACGTGTACTTGCACAACCTACTGGTGAAGGTAATATGGATCTCCCAATAGCCTATGCTAGTAGACAGTTGAATGCGGATGAACGAAACTATACCATGACCAAAAGAGAAGGATTAGGCATGGTATATGTGGTAAAAAATTTTAGACACTATTTGCTTGCAAATAAGTTTAAATTTTTTACAGACCATCAAGCATTACTGTATCTAGTGAACAAACCATGCAATACTAGCAGATTAATAAGATGGTTCATCTTACAAATGGAATACAACTTTGAAGTTGTGGTTAGGAAAGATTGAACTCACCTTAGGGTAGACCACCTTTCTAGACTAACTTCTGGAGAGTCTCCTCAAGGAGTGTCAGATGACCTCCCTGATGCCTACTTGTTCAATCTAGAAGTAGTGCCTGAGTGGGCCAAAAGTATAGTGCCTATTCTCACCTTTGGACCTAAACATCCTATGCTGAGAACTACAGACAAGAAAGTAGTCAGGTCTCAGAAGTACCACATAATGGCAAGCAGCATGTATAAGCATACCAATCAAGGCATACTAGCCTGCTATGTAGACGAAGATGAACACGCCAAATGGTTGTAATTAGCACATGTAGGTGCACTACAGCAACACCATTCGAAACATAGGACCCTTCAAACTCTACAAAGGTTAGGGGTATATTGGCCAACAATGGAAGCAGATATACACAAGTTATGCAAAGAATGCCCAATCTGCAGCACTAGACCTCCAATGGAACATGCCACTCTTTATTGAGTGTTTTTAGTGCCAGATTGGAGTGAATCGTTAGTAGCCTTCTTGAGGACAAAAACCTTCCCTCATGATATGACATTGGCAAGACAACGAGGTTTGGAAGAGGAAATAGTAGATTACACACTCATAGGTGGTACTCTATACAAATGAGGAAAAGATGGATATCTTAGGCTCTGTGTCCATGAGAGTGTGTATCTTAAGATATTAGAAAATGCTCATCAAAGTGTAGTAGGAGGACACTTTGGACCAGACCGTGTGATTAAGGCAATACTTTTTGCAGGTCTTTGGTGGCCCGCTCTTGACATGGATGGACATACCTATGTGAAGAGATGTGATATTTGTCAACAAACTCAGTACCTTGTACGTAAAGATGGGATGCCATTGAAACCTATGATGGGTGGACGTGCATTCTCTAAGTGGGAAATAGACTTCTTAGGTCCTATTAATCCCCGAGCTAAGGGTTCACATGCTGAATACATCATTGTTGTCACAGACTATCTAACCAAGTGGGTAGAAGTGAAGGCCACAACAAAGAACGATGCTCAAAGAATAGCTAAGTTCTTATTTGAGAATGTGTTCACTAGATGTGCGCTACCAATAGAGCTAGTAAGTGATAGAGTCATGCACTTCTTGAATGAATTCATTGAAAATCTTCTCCAAGAATTCTTGGTAGTACATAAGAAGTCTGCCCCCTATCACCCACAAGCTAATGGACAAGCCGAGAGCACCAACAAGATTCTATGCAATGTGCTGACAAAATTGGTGAATAATAAATGCTCTGACTGGGACAAACAGCTACACCACGTTGTTTAGGCATATCAAGTTTCCTACAAAATGGTACTCCAAGCCACTCCCTTTCAGATGGTGTTTGGCCAAAATGTAGTGCTACCATTAGACTTCCTGATATCCACACTGAGAGTAGCACAAGAGCATCAATGGACCGACCATGAAATTTCATCTAGAATCTTTGATCTAGAACGCTTAGGTGAAACAAGATTGAGAGCAGCAACATGGATTTATGCAGCCAAAAAAAGACAAAAGGCATACTTTGATGCACGTGTGAAGGATAAAGGCTTGAAAGCAGGAGACTTAGTTTTGGTGTACACCCTGAAACAACATGCAAGAAAGCTAGAGAAGCGTGGCTATGGGCCTATGATCATAAACACGATCTCAACTAGTGGAGCGGTTCAATTAGCTACTCTAGAAGGCGATGTCAATTAGCTACTCTAGTGGAGTAGTTCAATTAGCTACTCTAGTTACATCAGCAGATGTAGAGTCAAATTATATCAAGAACCCCTCACTGAGGAAATGCTTAATCGACTCAACACTACCAATAAACGTAAGGAATAAGAAAAAAGAATTCACGAAGAAGCGCAGGCTGAAGCTTTAGAACACATCTGAAGAATGAAATTGAGAAGACAGGGTAGAGATGAGCCTAGATCAGATGCTTATGAAGCTCCAAGATATCACATGGCCATGTGTGACGCACCAAGAGTACATTCCCATAGAATAGTTGACCGAGGACCTTTTGTAACCCTAGAGGTAGGACAAGGAAATAATGCAAGGAATGTAAGAGCCTTGATTGACTCAGGTGTAGCCACTAGTGCGGTTAGACATTCTTACTATCAAGAATTGCAATTAAAATTCAATCCTATAAAAGCTTATCTCATAGGATTGAGAGGTGTGGAAACTCCTTGCATGGGCGAGGTGGAGCTTCCCATCTACATTCAAGATTTTCTTATGACAGTTAAGGTGCTAGTGTGTCAAGATGAGGATCTCACTGAGCCTCTTGTGTTGGGTCAAGACTTGATCTATGATCATGCACTCCACCTGAACCTGAGAAGTGAACTTCTTCAAGTCTGGGTAAATCAAAATCATATCACCATTGAGCTAAAAAACCACACACTCAAGGAACTAGGAGAGGCACCAACTCCTGGTCCTTCTAGGAGTACACATGAAGATGAAGATGTTATTCTTGTCCAAAAATATGTGATGCAGAGGGATGTTGTTCTCAACAAAGAAGCCAAGGATCTGATGGAACTCCCTTCTTTGCCAAAAGTGATCGAGGCAAGGCAACCAAAGGAGTACCAAACACAAAGGAAGCAGACGGCCTATGCTCATAGCCAAAGGACAGTATGAAGCAAGGTGTCTCAGCCATTGAAGCAAATATGGGTACAAAAAGGCAAGCATTGTGTTGCGACTAAGTTAGAACCACCAACTTAACATCATACTAGTGATCGACAATAGGACACTAATAAGAAGTCTCTCAAAGATTCACCTACAAAAGTAATGTCTATCTAGGTACCCAAGAAGTCAATGAAGGCCAACCCACAATCAAGACAAATTTGGGTGCCTTAGGCTTGCTTGCGGGCTCAAATAGCTACACATAAACCACACAATGTACAACATTACTCACACACTTGAACAACCGCTTCCCATAATTGTTTGACACGCACAGTCACATATTCATCCACGAGCACGAGCATAATCATTTGTAAATGGGTCCCTAAAAAGCCTCATTTCCAAGTAGACACTATTTTAAAGCCTTCCAAAGTCTCTACGAAATCAAAATGTAAAGCCATACACTATGTTTGGCAACTCAAATCTTGTAATAAACCCCCTGACCCCACTGTGTAAACCCACCTTCACATACTCATTGTATCCATACTACATTGCACTACTCCAATTAGCACCTAGGAACCCTTCATCCACTAACCACACTTCACACTCACGATCACATGAGCACTAACTAACCCACTAACGGCCACATCACAGTATATTCTCACAGAATCGGCAATCAATACCCTCAACATGGCAGAGGCTACAGAAACGAGCTCTTAGGCAGGCACAGGTCCTCAAATAGTGGACATTGAAAGTATCCCTATCCAAGAAGAGTTGACAGAACAGCTGCAGGAGTTGAGAGCAGTGCATGTCATACCCATTCAAAATCCTCCCCAGGGATACACATCGCAAGTTAGTAAGAACTCTCATTGGTTCAGTGAAGTTGTAGGACCCCTTGGGGATGGCACCTATTTTTGGGAGTCTAAGATAGAGTTTAATGGACGATGGGGCTATTACCATTTCTTTACATGAGAGTTTGAAAAGCATCATAATAGCGAGGGATTGCGATCGGTATGGAGGAAGGCCAGATTAGACAGCTATTTCCATGCTCAGTTACCTAAACCTGACTTTTTGAGGTGTTCATATTTAGTTAGCACACTCACTCCTAGCAGAGATAAGAAAGGGACGAGCACCTTTATGCTTCCATCTCTTACACGAGGGAATGAACTTAAGCATTTTAAACTATCCAACCATTTGGTGAGAGAAGCTCTAGACATGAGAGGCATGCATATCCCTTCTGAGAAGGAAACAATGATCCCTAAGAATATGAAGAACAAGAACCTCACTAAACTGAAGGATATGGTGGCAATAACCCCAACTATTTCCATCCATCTCCAAATGTGCATGCAGCATTTTGCATTCCTAGCCCAAGAGAGATTTACAATGCCACCCAAGAAGATTTGGTTTAGCTCATATTTGGAAGACATGCTAAACCTTATGATCAACATGCCAGATTGGATTATCCACCAGATCCATCTTGCACATCAGTGCCGGCATAAGAAACAGAAGTCAGTACTATATGGATGTTGTGCACTCACTAGAATTATGTACCAGTGCCTTGCATACGATGTGCCAATCCAAAGAGCACTCATTTGAACTAGGGCACAGGAATTTCAACAAAGGGTATCATCCACAGGACCCCCATCAAAGAAAATGAGAGGAACTCTGCAGATGCCATGTGCACAACCTAGGGGCTCTACATTGACACCAGAGGTAAGTCCACCACCCCAAAGGCGAGTACGACCCTTCACCATCTGATTATCAAGGCAAAGTGTGGAGGGGTCTAATCTTATCTTTCCACCGATCCCCCACTGATCTAGAGTTCCCTCAAGGCTTCACACTTGAGGATTTGACTAATCAAGAAGTAGCCAAAATGATCAATGAAGCCAACTTGGAGATAGAAGTAGAGCAATCAAGTGAACAACAGATCGCCACAAGCCAGCCTGAACCAACTCAACTAATTATTGTCGAAGTGGATGAAGATGAGGAAGAGACTAAAGAAGACAAACAAGATGAAGATCAGGAAGGACAACATGATGAAGAGGAGCACAAATATGTGCAACATGTTATACCAGAATTCAAGGGAGCCCCAACATACACAATACAAACACAAAGATTGTACAATACTATGAACTTGGTTCAGGAACAACATAGACTATTCTTGGCATATGGGAAAGCCCCAATGAACCAGATGCTTGAGGAAGGAGGTGTGGATGACGAGGAGATTCGAACAAAGATGTGGGACACAACCACCAAGATTAGGAAAGCATATGCACGCTTTAGTTTCAGAACCACACGACACCACTTAACCACTACCACAGCACACACCACTCAACATACCGAAGAACACCACATGTCAAGTGCACCCCCATCCCCACCCTTACCACCTCCTCTCTAACTCCACCCCCCTCACCTCATACCACAACCACCATTGTCTCTACTGTCACAACCACTGTCTCAATCGCTCTTAGTGAATCACACAATATAGGTCAATCCTCACAACTATCACAATCTGACACCACCAACTTTGTAACTATCACTATGGGCTCTAACCATGGTTATAGGGAATCCCATTTCCCCTGTCATACATCTAGGAGGCCCACAGGCACAATTAGACACACCATTGTACACTTTCACCACAATCACCACACTTACCATCCCCATGTCTATGGTAGTCCCCACGATTGCATCCACTCGCGACCAAATGGACATATCACCCACAACTGCACCATTCCCTCCCCCCATATTTCCACAATCTCCCATTTCCCCACCACCACCATCACCGTTTCCCACCATGGCATTCACCACCCTTTTCCCTCCTCCCTACCCCCCTGCATTCCAAACCTTTCTAGCACCCACCCCTATAAATAATGTGTTCAACACCTTATTTCAATGTGTTTCTCAATTATA
Organism: Ceratopteris richardii; assembly: GCA_020310875.1. Lineage (NCBI taxonomy): Eukaryota > Viridiplantae > Streptophyta > Polypodiopsida > Polypodiales > Pteridaceae > Ceratopteris > Ceratopteris richardii. Next base: position 167,819,192 of record CM035414.1, on the reverse strand, counting down.
GCAAGATTATTAGCATTTAGATGCACAACATACAAAACTGTTCAAAGACCATGAGACATTACAAAAACGAATCACGTCGATGGAAAAGGGCAAGGTGGAACTACAATGCAACTATGATACCCTACAAAGACAGTACGAGGAATTATTGGTCAATCCCCCCAAACTAGATAAACAAGCACAACAACATCTTGAAAAAATGGTACGTGCACAATAGGCAAACTATCACAAGCTACACTATAACCTCGCATTACTGAGGAAGCACATGTCCGCAGCATTAGAAGAGAACAAAAGACTCCAAAAACTGAATGAAGAAAATCTAGAAGCGGCAATGGAAGGTTCACCTCAAGAGATCGACCCGAAGCGGTTCAAAGCCATCCCTACAGCCACCATGCAGACAATATTGGATACACATGCAGAGCTCCTAGAGGCATATGATGCATTAGAAAAAGAGCATGAAGAACTAAGAGGACAATTGGCTAGTCAAAGAGAGCAACAGAGGGAAGCAGCACCTACAACTACCACACTTGAAGAGGTTACTGAATTTAAAGCACAAGTGTCCGATTGAAGTTGAAGAAACATTTGAGGAACCCTACAAAGCCATGCCCACACCTCGAAGCTAACAAACAGAGGAAGGGCTTGATACATTCGAGATTGAAGCTCCAAAATGGTTGCATAAGTTAGAAAAAGTCGGCAACACTCATGATGACAGTGGTAGTTCAGATACAATCCATGTCTCGTCTAGAAGAAATCATAACCAAATGCGACTACTTCAAGCACTTATCTCATCATCGGTGGATTGGTACTTCCGACGATCAGTATGTACCCTTTTGTGTGTTAATGACAGATTATAACGTAGAAATCAAGCATCACACCAAGAGGGAGCCAACCTTTGCAACCTAGTCCACCCCTGTGGACATTCCTGAGAGTGCCACACAGGACACCATCTTCCAGCCTACCTGGAGGATACGGTTACTAGAAACCTACCCAGCGATGGTGTGCACCTGGAACAATATGCCTTTGTATATCAAGTATAACCCTTGTTATTATTGCCCTGTCATGCGATGACGATCATGGCCGGAGTTTGCTAACACAGTAAAGAATGTCAAAGGATGTGACATGTGGCTTCACTATGTATATCTGGCACCACATTGTGGTACTGCAGCGGTTGCATATATGATTCCACCATTAGGCATTGGAGCATTAGGTTCAATCCTCCAAAATAGCCTAGGAACCTAATTTTTAACTATTCCGAACACTAGGTCTGGATAGGGCCACTACCTAATCAAAAACTATAAAAGAAGCTAGAGAGCTCATTTTTTAGGAGAACAAATTGTAGTTTGAACTAAGAAGAGCTATTGTAATTGTCTTTTGATCTTAATCAAAGCTTCCATTGTTCCACTCTTTCTTCTTACCTGTGTGCATGTGTGTGCATGCTTGTGTGCTTCTCCATCACCACTTCCGTGCATCACTTGCTCGAGGTCTTCATACCCTCCTCATGTCTTCCCGGATTGACATTAAAGGAGGTGCTACTCACCATTGAGCTACAAATACACATACACATACAAATATGCATAGACATACCAGAACACATACCCAGACACACACCCTTACACATACCCTGATAGACACATACACATACACCACATATGCATACACACACACATACACATACACATACACATACACATACACTACACATATGCATACACACACACATACACATACACATACACTAAACATTCACATAGCCATATGCATACCCATACACATACACATACACACACACATACACATAGACGTACACATACACATACACATAAACATACATATACACATACATATACACATACACATACACATACACATACATATGCACATTCACATACACATACACATACATTACACATACACATACCCATATGCATACATATACACACACATAGACACATAAACACACATACACACACATACACATACACATACACATACACATACACATACACATACACATACGCATACACATATACATACACACACACATACACATACACATACACATACACATACACATACACACACATACACATACACATACACATACACATAAACATACACATACACATACACATACACATACACATACACATACACATACACATACACATACACATACACATACACATACACATACACATACGCATACACATACACATACACATACACATACCCATACACATACACATATGCATACACATACACATACACACACATGTACACATACACATACAAACACACACATACACACACATACACATACACATACACACACATCGCATACACATACACATACACATACCCAAACACATACCATAACACATACCCTTACACATACACACACACATACACAGACACATATACATACACATAGAAATACACATACACATACACATACATATACACATACACATACACATACACATACTCATACACACACATACACATACACATACCCATACAAATACACATATGCATACCCATATGCATACACATACACATATGCATACACATACCCATACACATATGCATACACATCCACACACACATAAGTGTACACATAAACACACATACACATACACATACACTTATACACATATACATACACATACACATACACACACACATACACATAGATATACACATACACAGATACACATACGCATGCACATACACATACACATGCACATGCACATACACATAGACATACACATACATATACACATACATACACATACACATACATATACACAAACACATACACATACACATACACATACACACACATACACATACACATACACATACACATACACATACACATACACATACACATACACATATGTATATACATATTCATACACATACACATACACATACATGTATGCATGCACATATGCAACAGAGTTGGAGATATGGCACAAAAGGCTTGCTCACATTGGTGAGAGGACACTCAAACAAATTTGCAGGGACCAAAGTGTACTTGGTTTGCCTAATATCACAAGGCAACACATGATTTATAAGTGTGAAGCTTGTCAACTCGGCAAGGCTCATAGACAAACTTTCAATAAGAAAGGATATATGCATCAAAATCCTTTGGATCTAGTGCACACGGATGTGTGGGGTCCAAGTAAGGAGCCATCTATATCAGGCTCAAGATATTATGTGTCTTTCATAGATGATTGTAACAGGTGGACCATTCTGTTTTTCATGAAGCACAAGGATGAAGTGTTTAATTGCTTTAAGAAGTATATTGCTCTTGTTGAAAACCAAACAAGTAGGACTTTGAAAAGACTTAGATCAGATGGTGGAGGACAATACTTCTCTTCTGAATTTGATGCCTTCTTGCATGAAAGAGGCATTAAAAGGGAAGTCACTACAAGGTATACACCCGAACTCAATGGTGTAGCAGAGAGGAGGAACAGAGCTATTGTCGAAGCTGCAAGGTCCATGCTCAACGAAAAGGGATTGCCAAACTACCTATGGGCAGAGGCTGTGTCTACAGCCACATATCTCATAAATAGACTTCCATCTATGTCACTAGATGGAACCACTCCATATGAAGTGTGGAATGGAAGAAGACCTAGTCTAGAGCATTGCAAAATCTTTGGATGCTTAGCCTATGCTCATATTCCTTCTCAAGTAAGAGGGAAATTGGATCCCAAGGTAGAGAAGTGTGTATTCATTGGTTATGATCAAAACCAAAAAGGATATAGATTGTACAATCCAACCAATAAAGGATTTTCTGTGAGTAGAGATGTAATTTTTGATGAAAAAAAATCATGGTTTGATGATGACAGGAAAGTGACGCTCCCATATGACTTGGATGAAGATTTTCCATCACTTCAACCAAAGGAGCCAAAGCAGATTGAAGAAAGTGATTTGGAGATTGACTTAGAAGACTTGGAAAAACTAAAGCTATGGAAGAACAAAGGTAAAGCAAAGATGCAGGATGCTACATATGAACCTGAGAGCTCACATCAACCACTTAGAAGGTCTACAAGGGAGAAGAAGAAACCAGAGAGGTTTGGTTATGATACTTCTTTGGTCACCAAGCACTCAATCTACATTGCAAAGGATTCAACCAATGAAGAACCTACTACATTTGAAGAAGCACAAAGCAAGAAAGCTTGGAGAGATGCAATGGATGAAGAAATGGAAGCCTTGAAGGAGAATGACACTTGGGAGCTTGTACCTAACAAGCCATCTATGAAGGTAATTGGATCTCAATGGATATACAAAATCAAGAGGAATCCAGATGGAAGTATAAATAGACACAAAGCAAGGTTAGTTGCTAAAGGGTTTGCTCAAACCCATGGTATTGATTATGAGGATACTTTCTCTCCTGTTGCAAAAATGCCCACAATTAGGGTTCTCATTAGTCTTGTTGCATCTAGAAATTGGAATCTCTATCAACTTGATGTAAAGAATGCTTTCTTAAATGGATGGATTTCTGAGGAAGTGTATATGGCACAACCTCCTGGATATGAGGATGCACATCATCCTAACTATGTATGCAAACTAAAGAAAGCTTTGTATGGATTGAAGCAAGCTCCAAGAGCTTGGAATTTCAGATTGGTGACTTATTTGCAGGACCAAGGATTCAAAGCTAGCAAGGCGGATACCTCTTTGTTCATAAAGAGGAATGGATCTGAAATGATCTATTTATGTGTGTATGTTGATGATATTATTATCACAGGCAATGATCTTGAAGGAATCAAACAGGTAAAGAGTCAAATGCAGGAGGAGTTCAAAATAAGTGACCTCCGACCACTCACTTATTTTCTTGGATTGGAGTTGATCTACACAGATTCAGGTATATACATCACACAAAGGAAGTATGTCCATGACATGCTCGTCAAGTTCAAGATGGAAAATACCAAGTGTGTAGGTACACCTATGGAGCAAAATCATAAGCTTAGTGCTTATGAAGGAGAGCCAATTGAAGATATCACAAGCTATCAAAGCTTGGTTGGAAGTTTGAACTATGCAACACTCACAAGGGTGGATATATGCTATAGTGTTAGCATATTGAGTCAGTTTATGCATAAGCCGAGAAGACCACACATGGAAGCGGCTAAGAGAGTCCTCAAGTACCTAAAGGGGATTATGAATGAAGGTTTGTTTTATTCATGTACTTCAGATATTGAGCTAAAGGTCTACTCAGATGCAGATTGGGCTGGATCTAGAGATGATAGAAGAAGCACATCCGATTATATATCGTTTGCAGGTTCAAAAATCATTTCTTGGTCATCGAAGAAGCAACCAACCATGGCATTATCTTCTACCAAAGCTGAATATAGAGGTTTGGCCAATGCAACTCAAGAAATCATGTGGTTAAAGTCTTTGTACACAGATCTTGGACTTCATTCTTCAACACCTCACATTTTTGGTGACAACACAAGCTCACTACATCTTGCAGCTAATCCGGTATACCATGCTAGAACCAAGCATATTGAAGTCCACTACCATTATGTAAGGGAAAAGCTAATGAGCAAGGATATTCAACTATCCTATGTCTCTACAAATATGCAATGTGCAGACATGTTAACTAAAGCTCTTGATGGTACAAAGTTAAGTAGATTCAAGTTGATGATTGGCTTGCAGGAAATCAAGGACAATTGAAGAATTATTTGGAGGCCAAGCATGTTAGGCTTGAGGGGGAGCTATTGGTGCATTTTACCCAAGCCTACATTCTTGATATGCTTGATATTATCCTCATTTGTAAGTCACATGTGTAGTCATGTGAACACCTCTTGTAAAAGAGTTCATTTTATCTCTTGTAAATGGAAAAAGAAAAAAGGAAAAGGATGGCTTACCTCATCCATGATGTAAAAGCAAACTCGTGGCTCTAACTACCTAAAACCACAAATTTTTGAGCTGAGGGAATCTCTCCTAACTTTGGGGATCACTTTTAGGTGGAGCCATTCGAATTCGAATTCAAAACTCCCTCCAAGAATAGCTATAAAAGGAGCAAGAAGGAAGAAGCGATTAGCAAGCCTTGTACGTGACCACTTCATGTCATTTTGTAGAGATTGAAGAGCTTACTCCATAGCTCCATCATTATACTCCCATTGTGCAAAGATTCATTGCCAATGTGGTTGTAATCATATGTGAATCTATACATTTATCATCATTTCCTTCTCTGTTTTGTTCTCTGCTATACTCACTCAGAGCAGTACCTTAAGAAGGTCATATCTGGAGTTCTACTGAACCTTTTTCGGTGTTTTAACGTGCGTTGGATAGCTCATACTGTCTAATTTCTACGTATAATTTTCCATGTCATTGGATAAATAGTTTTGGAGATATCTTCATTTTACTGCTCCCTGGTCTATCTCTGCAGAGCCCCGAGAATGGTGGGCATGTTCTAGAAATTGATGAAACTTGTTCTCAGTGCTCAGTCCATCATTTGAAGTGTTTTAACTTGGATTGGGAAGCTTGCTAAGTCTATTTTCTATGCCCAAAAGTAATTTTTCAAATTCCTACCAGGTTGAGAGCACTGTTCATTTTTTCCAGCAGGTGTATGTCCAAAAATAGTAAGTTTTGGGAGCTAGTCATTTCGCAACTTGTCTGTCTTCACTTAAACTTTTGGGATACATGTTCCAAAGTACTTGGCTGATATTTTGGTGGATTTAGGAAGCTCAAAGGGTCTACTATTCAACTCTAAAGTCTCAGTTGGCTGGTGTGAAGTTGGTTGTAGCGGCACCTACTCATCTTTGGATTGCATCCACCATCTCTCTTCACAGTTCCTAAATGGGGCAATAAGTTGGTATCTATTCTAACCTTCAGACCCACAAATAAAAATATGAAAACAAAACAAGATGAAATTATAAAACCACAAAAATATCAATATTGGTAGGAAGTATGTACAAACAAGATATAGAGGATGTACTAGTGTGAAGAGATGGATTTGTAGGTGTTGCAAAAACTTTGCAATACACCAGCCAAATGAACTCTAGGGATATGTAGTGGGACCTTTTAGCTTGCCAAAGGATGTATTAGACACCCTATGTACCTTGGAAGATCACTCTCAAAAAGTTGAATCAAAACAGATAAGTTGAAGTAGACTCAAGAGCCAATACTTGTAATTTATGTTCATACACATGTCCAAAGTTTTGAGCAATTCTCTAGCCACAATAGCAATTGAATTGATTCCTTTTGGGGAGCTCTTAGTAGCTTAATATGCTAACAATAAAGAGTTATTTCATCAAAAATGATAGACTACACAAGGAGAAAAGAACTTAGCAAGTCATAGGACCATCCCAATTTTCACGGGTTGTAGCAATACTCAGACCCATGAGCAAAAAAATGGCAATATCTCAAGATTGAAAAATTCAATGCTTATAAAATTTTGTAGGCATATACTAGACAGTGTGTTGATTCTTATAAGATTTGAATCATGGAAAATGGTGAATCACACACTGAGAAAAAGATCTGAGAATATGACTATTTTGAGAGTAGTGTTGATAGAGAAGTAGAAAATGAATTGATATAGTTGACTTCAAATGAACATAGCTGACAATCAAAACATTCAATTGCAATGAAAATCTGTGAGTCTATATTACACTTAGATATCTAAATTTAAGAAGTTGAATCATTGAAAATGATGCACCAAGCTCAGAGATATTATCTCTGCAATCTGACTGAGAAAACTGAGAGATATGGCAGTGAACAGTACACTTCACAAGATCATGAAAATATGCACTCAAATGGTCATGAAAATGAAACTATATTGATTGTAAAATACAATGGAATTACTGATACATATGTGTGCCTTGAAACCACACTTTGATATGGCATGAATCTTAGCTCATGGAGGTCTTGAAAAATGCGACTAGAAGGCCATGTATTTATAGTGATCTTTGGAGCCAAGATTTGAATTTGAATCCTCCTATAATCACTCTCTAATCTTTTAGTGATTGATTCTCCTACTCACCTAATCAAAATTTGTGTCTTTTCTTTCCTTTTTCATCAAGGACTCAACCACTTAGATTCCTTTACTTTTGCATCAAGTAAAGCCTTCAAAAAATTACAAGGGATAGTTCACAAGTGAACTCTTGGATTTACATACATTGTCTTCTCTTTAAAGCTTCTCCTATGACCTTGTGAGACTCAAGCCAATACTGATGCTTTTCATAGACTTGCTCCAATAGCTCCCCCTCAAGCCAAGTATGCTTGAGGTCTTCAATCTTCCAAGATTACCTGCAAACCAATCATGGCTTTGAATTTGCAAAGCTTTTTACCATCCAATGCTTTGGTTAGAATATCTACACATTGTGGATGAGTGGACACATAAGTTAAGTAACTCACAATTTTCTCTCTTACATAGTGATAATTTACTTCAATATGTTTAGTCCTTGCATGAAAAATTGGATTAGTAGCTAAGTGAATGGAGCTCATATTGTCACCAAAAACAGTTGGGGTCCCAAATTCTAATCCAAGATTTGTGAATAGTGTCTTCATCCACATAGCTTCTTGAGTAGCTATGGCAAGAACTCTGTATTCAGCCTTTGTGGAAGAGAGAGCAACTATGGGGTTGCTTCTTGGATGACCATGAAACAAGTTTTGAACCTGCAAAGGTAAGATAACTTGAGGTGCTCCTTCTCTCTTCCTTGAAGCTAGCCCAATCTGCATCAGAGAACAATTTCAAATTTAAATCAGATACATAAGGGTAATATAACCCTTCATTCATGGTTCCTTTGAGATATCTGAGTATCCTCTTGGTAGATTCCATGTGAGGTTTCTTGGGTGTGTGCATAAATTGACTTAGCAGACTCACACTATAACATATATCAACCCTTGTCAATGTGGCATAGTTCAAGCTACCCACAAGGCTTTGATAACCTGTCACATCTTCTATGAGTTCACCTTCATGTGAGCTCAATTTATGATTAACCTCCATTGGAGTACCTGCAATCCTGCAATCTTGCATCTTGAATTTTGCCAACATGTCTTTAATGTAGTTTCTTTGAGTAAGAAACAAACCATGATCTTTGTAGACAACTTCCAATCCTAGGAAGTAGGCAAGTGAACCCAAATCACTTATCTTGAATTCTTCTCTCATGTGTTCTTTGATTATCTTCATGGCATCTGTATCATTTCCTGTAAGTATAATATCATCTATATAGAGACACAAATAGATGACTTCATAATTAGTCCTCTTTATGAATAATGATGGATCTGCCTTGCTAGGTTGAAATCCTTTGTCCTGCAAGAATGAGACAAGCCTATGATTCCAAGCCCTTGGGGCTTGTTTGAGTCCATATAAAACTTTATTAAGTTTACACACATAATCAGGATATATATGATTCTCAAAACCAGGTGGTTGTGCCATATATACCCCTTATGTTATCCATTTATTAAGAAATGCATTTTTTACATCCAATTTCAGTATCTTCCAATTCTTGGAAGAGGCAATACTAAGCAAAACCCTAATAGTAGGCATCTTTGCCACAGGAGAGAAGGTCACCTCATAATCAATTCCCTGACTTTGTGCAAAGCCTTTTGCCACAAGCCTTGCCTTATACTTGTTAATGGAGCCATCTGAGTTCTTCTTCAATTTGTAAATCTACCTTGAGCTTATCACTTTCATTGATGAAGACTTGGGAACCAACTCCCAAGTGTTATTCTCCTCAAGAGCTTCAATTTCTTCTTCCATCGCATGTCTCAATTCTGATTTCTTCTTTGCTTCCTCAAATGTTGAAGGTTCCTCTTGATTTATGTCCTGTGCTAGATAGATTGAATGTTTAGTGACTAGAGAAGTATCAAACCCATACCTTTCTGGTTTTCTTTTCTCCCTCATGTACCTTCTTAGTCCATGATGTGATGATTTTGCCTGTTGTCCAAGTTCTTGCACTTTTGCTTTACCTTTAGACTTTCGCATTTTGAGTTTTTCATACTGAGTTGCTTCATCATCTTCTGAGGTATCCTGCTCTTCAACTTTGGAAGAATTATCCTTAACAAGTTTTGGAAAATCTTCTTCAAGATCATAAGGTAGGTTGACCTTTCTACATGAATCTTCATACCAAGAACTATTCTCATCAAATACTACATCTCTACTCACCAAGAATCCTTTGGTTGTTAGGTTGTATAACATGTAGCCCTTTTGATTGTTGTCATATCCAATGAATACACACCTTTCTACTTTGGGATCCATCTTGCTCTAACCTATGAAGGAACATGAGCATAAGCAACACATCCAAAAATCTTACAATGATCCAAGCTTGGTCTTCTTCCATTCCAAGCCTCATATGGTTTCATCCCATCAAGTGATTTTGAAGGTAACCTGCTAATCAAATAAGCGGTTGTGGATACAGCCTGAGCCCATAAGTAATTAGGTAAGTGCTTCTCATTTAGCATAGACCTTGCAGCTTCAACAATTGTCCTATTCCTTCTTTCTACCACTCCATTTTGCTCAGGAGTGTACCTTGTGGTGATCTCTCTTTTGATTCCTCTTTCTTGAAGCAAGGAGTCAAATTCATGGGAGAAGTACTCTCCCCCTCCATCTGACCTTAGCCTTTTTAATGTTTTACCTGTTTGATTCTCCACAAGAGACAAATATCTTTTGAACCATGAAAAGGCTTCATCTTTTTGTTTCATAAAGTATAATATAGTCCACCTACTGCAATCATCAATGAAGGAGACATAATACCTTGATCTAGATATTGAAGCATCCTTGCTAGGTCCCCATACATCTATACGAACCAAATCCAAGAAATCTCCATGCATATATCCTTTCTTCATGAATGGTATCCTGTGAGACTTTCCAAATTGACATGCACTACACTTATAAATCATGTGTTGTTTTGACAAGTTAGGGAGTCCAACTACACTTTGGTCCCTGCAAATTTGCTTTAATGATCTTTCACCAATATGTGCTAACCTTTTGTGCCATACTTCCAATTCTGTGAGTGTTTGACTACCATAATTAAAGAGAGCAATGTTTCTAGTGTCTTGTAATTCAAATGTGAACAATCTACCTGACTTTTCACCTTTTGCAATTCTCGTCTTGACTTGGATCTTCAACAAATGCTCCTGCTTTTGTGAACCTGACTTGCAACCCTTTCTCTACTATCTACCCAACACTTATCAAATTCTTTGTAATGGTAGGGACATAGAGTACCTTACTGAGTAGGTTGATGTTTCCATCACGTGCTTTGACATTTCCTATTTTCTCCACAAGGTGTCTTGTATCATCTCCTCTTTGTACCTCATGCTTGTTCATTAGATCTTCTAAATCTGATAGGAGGGCCACATTTCCTACCACATTATTGGAACAACCTGAATCTATGTAGAAACATGCTCATCAAATTTACCTTATGGCATGGCCATATTCATGATTAGCAATGAGTCCTCTTGATTTGAGGCTTTTGTGCAGTTATTGAAGTCTCTTCTTACTCTATTGCCTCCTTAATAGTTTGAATGGTTGTAATTGTTATGGTTTCCATGGTAATTGTTGAACCTTCCTCTTGAGTAGCCATAACTTCCTCTATTGTAGCCTCTACATCTTTGATTCCTAGAATTCCTAAAGCAATGTTCAATTGTATGATTAGTTAATCCATAAATAGAGCATGAATTAGAGTCTTGGGATCTTCCCCTGCCTTGTCTTCCTCCTCTGCCTCTACCTCTACCATGTCTTCCTCTACCTACATAATTAGCTTTATGTGTACCTGCTTCATCATCCACTTTCTTTCCTCTTCCTTTGTTTTCTTTTGACTTGATTTTATCAGTATACAAAGCTGAAGATTGATTACCTTTGGAGCTTTCTCAATTCTTGATAAGCTTGACCTCTTGAGTAAGTAGTTTTCCTATAAGTGTGTTGAAATCTAGTACATGCATATCCATGTATAGATCCATCGCTATGGTGAATGCTTGCCATTTGTCATCTGCCTTCAAGCCATTGATGACCTACCTTACAATTTGTTCTTCATCTATTACCTCTCCAATGCTTCCCAACTGATCTGCTATGTCCTTGAACTTTGTGACAAAATCAGTCACATTTTGTTTGGGAGCTTTCTTGAGAGTTGTGAAGTCTAGCCATATTTGATGCTTCCTAGCCTTTGTACTTGAAGAGAAGAAGGCTTCAAGTGCATTCCACACTTCCTGGGATGTTTTACAACTTCTAATGTGAGGCAACAAAAAATATGTGATAGAGTTGAGGAGATAAGACCTTGCAAGTGCCATGTGCTCAATCCTTCTTGCTCTTCTTGTGTTGGTTGACCTTTGTTCCTGAAACTTGGCATAACTTCATCTCCAGCTATATAACCATACAAATTCCTTCTTTGAAGATAAGCTTCCATCCTTAATGACCAAGCTGAAGTAGTTACCTCTGTCCAACTTTTCAATTGATGAAGGAAATCCATCTACCATGTTTTCCAACCTTGCTCTGATACCCCTCTAAAGAGATGGATTTAAAGTTGATGAAGATGAAATGGTGCTCAAAAAACTTTGCATTACACCAGCCAAATGAACTCCAGGGATATGTAGTGGGACCTTTTAGCTTGCCAAAGGATGTATTAGATACACTATGTACCTTGGAAGATCACGCTCAAAAATTTGAATCAAAACAGATACGTTGAAGTAGATTCAAGAGCCAAAAACTTGCTATTTATGCTCATACACCTATCCAAAGTTTTGAACAATTCTCTGGCCACAGCAGCAATCGACTTGATTCCTTTTGGGGAACTCTTATTAGCTTAATACGATAACAATCAAGACTTATTTCATCAAAAATGATGGACTACACAAGGAGAAAAGAACTTATTAAGTCATAGGACCATCCCGATTTTCATGGGCTATAGTAGTACTCAAGCCCGTGAGCAAAAAAAAGGCAATATCTCAAGATTCAAAATTTGAATGATTATGAAATTTTGTAGGCGTATACTAGATAGTTTGCTGATTCTAACAAGCTTTAAAGCATGGAAAATGGTGAAGTACACATTGAGAAACAGATCTAAGAAGATGACTATTCTAAGAGTAGTGCTGACAGAGAAGTAGAAAATGAAGTGATATAGTCGACTTCAAATGAACATAGCTGACGATCGAAACATCCAATTGCAATGAAAATTTGTGAGTATACAGTAGACTTAGAGATCAAAGTTATCAAGTTAAATCACTAAAAATGATGCACCAAGCTTAGAGAAATCATCTCTGCAATCTGACTGAGAAAACTGAGAGATATGGCAGTGAATAGTACACCTCACAAGAGCATGAAAATATCAACTTAGATTATCATGAAAATGAAAGTATATTGATTGTAAAATACAATGGACTTTGATACATATGTGTGCCTTGAAACCACAGCTTGATATGGCATAAAGTGCAGCTCATGGAGGTCTTCAAAAATGTGACTAGAAGGCCATGTATTTATAGTGATCTTTGGAGCCAAGATTTGAATTTGAATCTTCCTATTATCACTCTCCAATCTTTTAGTGATTGATTCTCCTACTAACCTAATCAAAATTCATGGCTTTTCTTTCCTTTTTTATTAAGTGGACTCAACCACTTAGATTCCTTTACTTTACATCAAGTAAAGTCTTCAAAAAATTACAAGGGATAGTTCACAAGTGAACTCTTCAATTTCCATACATTGTCTTCTCTTTAAAGCTTCTCCTATAACCTTGTGAGACTCAAGCCAATACTTAGGCTTGTCATAGACTTGCTCCAACAACTAGCTTGTTGTGTTGAGGAGGATAAACATAGTAGTTGGTTGCAACAAGCCTATGAAGGGTTTCTAGGAAATCACTATTCTAAACAACAAACATTGCAAAATATGGAACATTTAGGAGTGTATTGGCCTAGTATGGATAGAGAAATACATGAGAGAATTAAGAATTTTCTAGTGTGCTAGAAGAGACCCCTAGTGGAGTATGCTACCCTTTATCATGTACTGTTAATTCTAGAATGGAGTGCTCCATTAGTAGAATTTATGAGATTGAGAACACTACCCAACAAGGCTAGTCTAGCAAGAAAACAAAGCATGGAGCAAGAGGCTCAAGACTACACCTTAATAGGACAACCTATACCAAAGAGGCAAAGATGGTTATTTAAGATTGTGTGTTCACGAACCAAACTATTTGACAATCTTAGAAACTACACATAGCAGTGTTGTAGGTGGACACTTCAAGCCTAACTAAGTAATTAAGACCATTCTATTCTAAGGACTTTGGTGGACCACTCTTCATATGGATGCACATACCTTTGTGTAGAGATGTGACACATGCCAACATGCACAATGTCCTATCAGAAAAGATGAGATGCCTTTGAGGCCAATGATGGGAGGACGTGCATTCTCAAAGTGGGATATAGACTTTGTAGGTCCTATTAACCCCCTTGCCAAAAAATCCCATGCAGATTACATTATTGTAGCCATAGATTACCTTATAAAGCGGGTAGAAGTCAAAGCCACGATGAAAAACTATGCTCAAATGATGGCTAAGTTCTTATTTGAGGACATGTTCACCAGATATGGGTTACCAATAGAGTCAGTAAGTGATAGGGGTACACACTTCTTGAATGAATCCATTGAAAACCTTCTCCCCAGAATTTTTGGTGATACATAAGAAATCTGCCCCGTATCATCCACGAGCTGACAAACAAGCTAAGAGCACAAATAAGATCATATATAATGTATTGAAAAACTGGTAAATAAACACTCTGATTGGGATAAACAACTTCATCATGTTGTTTGGGCTTACTGAGTTTCCTACAAAATGGTCCTCAATGCCACCCCATTTTAGATGGTTTTTAGATAGAATGTTGTGTTACCATTAGAATTCTTGATCTTGGCTTTAAAACTAGCACAAGAGCACAAGTGGAATGGACATGAGTTGTCCTCTATGATGTTTGATCTAGAACGCTTAGGTGAAACCAAGCTACGAGTGGAAGAAGGCATCTATGCTGCAAAGAAAAGAAAAATGGCACACTTTGATGTACACATCAAGGATAAAGGACTGAAAGAGGGAGATCTATTGTTGGTTTATACATCAAAGCAGCATGCCCATAAATTAGAAAAATGAGGATATGGACCCATGGTGATTAATAGAATTTCCATTAGTGATGTGTTTCAATTAGCCACTCTAGAAGCTGACATCTTGCCAAGCTATATTAGTGGATGTCAAGGCAAGCTATATCAAGAACCTCTTACAAAGGATATGCTAATGAGACTCAACACTACTTAGAAGTGAAAAGAAGAAGAGTTAAGGGTTAGATGCATTTTTTATTAATTATCTATTATTAAATAGCTTGTTCTAAATCAACTATTATTCATTCCCTTTTTACTAGCTATTTTGGTACGAATAGCTTTAACTATTACTTGTTACCTTGTTACTTGTTTACTAGATATGCATAACTTCTACTATTAAATATTAGCTTGTTGCCAGAGTAGTTATTACTAACTAGCTTGTTACTAGTTAAATTCTATATTAGTTAGTTTATGTTTATTTAGATATTACTAGTTAACTTTTTACTATGTCTAATTAGCTAAAACCATGAACTAATGACTAAAAATAGGATTACCTGGGATACATCAAGAAGGTGAACAGGGGACTCCAAATATTGATTTTTTCCAAGTTGATTCGTGTTTATATCCTTTTTATTTCTACTCTCTATTGTCCAAAACATGATAATCAGATCATTGACCTCTTGTGTGATACATGTGGTACATGTTGATCTACTAGTTGTCTTCAAAAAGCTATGATCAAACTCAACTGCACTTAACCATCCAATCATATCATAGATTACTTTCCTATTTACTTCCAATGCCCTAAAAAGTCTTTAAATATTTATCTGATTTGTTGATGAATATTCATCACTATTTAGAATCATCATCAATGTTGATCACTTCAACACAAGGGCATCAGAATTCTTTCTCATATTTTGTAGTGTATTCCGAAGATTGGTGAAAAGTGCACATGTTACATGATCTTTTCTTCTAAACATTGCATCAAGAAGTTTCCCCAATACATGGACCCTGCGACATCCTATTTAGTGCCTCAATTTTATCTTCACAACATAAGTGTCTAGTTGATTGTTAAGATACTTGATGATCTTATCCACAATGCCATCCAAGTTGCTTGAACTGCGATTAGCATTAGTCTCCACATTAGTGCCTGACCTTGATGTTATTGTGTCTTTATATTTCCTTTTCTTTTCCTTCCAATAACATCTTAATGCTTGTTGATCACTATCCACTATTTGTATTGTATTGACTTCCATTAGTTCGCTTGTCCGAGATTGCCCTACATCAACACACTACAAATGAAGCAGCAACCATAAATATAATAACATCTACCACTCATCAACCTACTTTATTATATTGATTTTATGTTGAGTATGCCCATCTTATATCAATATGTGCTCCATCCCTTGTGTATGTAGAATTGTTATACCACCTTTAAACCTGCAACAATCATCCAAAATCTTAGATGTTAGATACAATGAGTGAACAATATGAAACTAAATGGACATTGTGAAGCCATTTTGAAGTCTAATGGATTTGAAATGATCTTGCAATCACACAAGCCAAACTTCTTTGAAAGATCTAGAATGTATTTCCTTTGCATCAAGTATATAGCTTCCTCTTTACATAGTACTTCAATCCCAAGGAAGTACCTTAAAATCCCTAAATCAGAGATTTTAAACTCACATCCAGGCTTCCTCTTTATTTCCTTTATGTTGGCTTCATCATCCCCTGTAATGATCAAATCATCAGCATATATACAAATGAAAACAATTTTGTTACCTTCCTTCTTCACAAAGAGTGATGGGTCTACATGACTCTGATTGTATCCAAATTTTACCAAGTAGTCCACAAGTATTTGGTTCCAATCACTTGGGGCTTGCTTGAGTCCATAAAGAGCCTTTTTAAGCCTCCATACATGATGTGGAAATCTCTCATCTTCAAAGCCTTGGGGTTTCCCCATGAAGACTATGTCTTCAAGCTCTCCATTTAGGAAAGCATTCTTCACATCCAACTGGTACATCTTTCAACCATTTGAGGCTGAAATTGCAATCGAAATTCTTATGGTGGACATATTAGCTACCGGACTGAATGTTTCATCAAAGTCTATGCCATTGGTTTGATCAAAACCTTGGCAACCAACCTTGCTTTATACCTAGAGATGCTCCCATCTGCATGTCTCTTTACCTTGTACACCCATTTGTTGCCAATGACTTTCATGTCCTTTGTTCTTGGCACCAATGACCAAGTATAATTTTCTTCAAGTGCCTTGACTTCCTCCTCCATGTCTTGATTCCATCCCCTATGCTTATTTTCTTCTTCAAAAAAGTTAGGTTCTTCACAAGCTATAACCTGACTCATGTAGCCATAATGTCTTGCAATCAATGAATCATAAGTTAACCTTTGAATAGGGTATTTAGTCCTATTAGATGACCTTACCTCACCATTAGGTGGTCCAAATCTCCTCCTCCTTGGTTTAGATGCTTTAAATTTTGGAGTTTCTAATTTTTCCCTATCTTCATCACTTGTAGATGAACTTTTTCTCAGCTTCATATGCATTGTCAACCTGTAACACATCTTTGCTACCATACCAAGGAAACGACTCATAAAATATTACATCCCTAGAAACCTTAAGCTCTTTGATGCAAGGATTATAGCATCTAAAACCCTTTTTCTCTGAAGATAGGATTTCTTACCGCACCAAGATTCATAAGCTGTAACTCCATGTAATCTTGAGGTTGGACATCTATTCATAATGTATATGGATGTATTTGTTGCATCAGCCCAATAAGAGTTAAGAACATTCATTTCATTTAACAAAGCTCTAGCCACATCTGCTATGTATCTATTCTTCCTCTCTGCCACCCCATTTTGTTGAGGTATATACCTGCAAGTGAATTGCCTTTTGATGCCATGTTCATGTAGAAAATTTGAAAAATCATTTGAAAATTCATTTGAAAAATAATCTCCCCCTCCATCTCATCTAAGATTCTTTATATACTTCCCTGTTTCCTTCACTAGGTTTTTGAACCTCTTGAAGTGGTAAAACACCTCTGACTTTGACTTCGTGCAATACATCCAAACAAACCTTGAATGCTCATCTATAAATGTGACAAAATATGTATTACCTCCAATGGATGGATCCCTTGTAGGTCCCCATACATATGTGTGTATGAGATTCAACACTTCATTGCTCACATGTGCTCCCTTATTGAATGGCAATCTACTTTGTTTCCCTAATTGACAAGCATGGCACAAATGTTGCATATTATGAGATCTAAGATCAAATTGACCACTTATCAATCCCTTCCTTTGCATGTCCTTCATCCTTTGTAAGTTTATGTGCCCAATTCTTTTATGCCATAACTCAATTTTTGTAATTTGTTTATTTTCAATTGACAAGTAGATAGTGTGAGAAGTTGATGGCTTTACCTCCATGGTGAATAGTCTTCCTTGCTTCTTTCCTTTTGCTATGAGCTTTTACTTCTGCGTGGGGTCTTCAACAAAACATCCTTGATCATTGAACCTCACCTCATAACCTCTTTCAACCATTTGACCTACTGAAACCAAGTTCTTGATGATGGTTGGCACATGCAACACATCCTTCAACACCTTGGAGCTTTGAGATACATTCAATGCAACATCCCCCATATGTGTAATCGTGTGCTCAATGTCATCCTCTGTCTCTACATTTCTTTGAGTGATTGGTGAATGTAAATTAAAGTAAACATCTTTATTGCAACCAATATGGTTGCTACAACCACTACCAATGTACCACATAAAATCTGAATTGACTCTTCACTTGACCCATACATCATAAGCAAGTTCTCATTTTCTAAATTTGCTAAAGTACTAGCATAATTACTATGTACCTAAGTCATGAAGCTTTAGGGACGTGTGCTGATGAGACTGTACCTCAATCGCCCCACAAGTGCATATAGTGGTGGAATAATACATGTTTATTATCAAGCCGAGGAACCACATGAACTAAGTGTATGAAGACATGTGCACACATGATGGTAAGTGAAGTGTCTGAGCTACAATGCATGTGACTAGTCTCAACTACCTCTCCAACTCACTAATCCTATGAAAATGCATGTCGTGATACCATTTATAGTAGTAAAGACAAATTCGAACTTTTCTCTCAGCCCTGAACTTTGAATATGGTTGATAGTGGGTTCATTTTGAAGCTTTCGATGAGACACATCTATTGATGGTATTTTGAGTTGAATCTGACAAATGACCTTCAAGTTATGAGCAAAATAGTGAATGGCGGGAAACACCAACACTCGCTCCACAACTCGTAATGGCTCTCACACACACACTACAGTAGTTCAAAAGTGATGGGAGGGGTAGACAATAGTCCTACACACATATTTCAAGCATTGCACACACACAAAAGATCATGGAGAAGGAGGAAAATAGCAAGAAAAAAGAAAATTTGAAAGATCTTCTTCAATTCTCACAATGGCAAAAAGTTCTTTACAAGAGTCACAAAGTAACTTATATACATGTGCCCTAAAAATGGTCCTTTCACACAAGAGACCGGCACTTTTATTGACTAACTCTACTTTCCTAATATCTTACAAGGATTATGATACAATGATTGGGGCTTCTTGTGAGAAAGACTTGAATGATGTGTGTGTGACTCTCCTCCCATCCATATATACCCTCTTGTACTTTAAAAATAGCAATGGTATACTCTAAAAAAATATCAATGATCTGGAATAATCTAGTGTGAACATGTGGCCATCATGCAACACTTATTCCCATTACTACCCAAGTACTCCCATTACTACCAAAGTACCTGTGGGTATCCCCCGAGCGTGGGACCTTGGCTAGTTGGCCCTTGTCCCTCACACACATGAACTGATCCCTGTGGATCATATGGACTGATCCCGGTGGATCAATGTCTAACACTCTCTCCCCCTTCTAAAGATCATTGTCCTCAATGATCAATGAGGGAAAGTACTTGCGAACCAGAGCTTCTGATTCCTAAGTAGAGTCAGTAAGTGGTAATCCTCTCTAAGCTACTAAATACTCCTAGACGACACGATTCCTGAATCGCTTCTGTCTCTGATTTAGTATCCTTTCTAGAGAATGATCCGTGCTTTTACTTTCTTGCAAAGAAACAATACCTTCTATTAGATTATCCTCTCTAGAAACATGAAATACTGGATGAAATCTACAATCTAGAGGAAGATCTAATCATTATGCAACTTCACCTAGCTTTTTAACTATCTTCAAAGGTCTACAAAAAGTTTGGTGATAGCTTACTACACTTCCCTGTGGACAGTGAAGTAGATCTAGCTGGTACCTGAAGAAAGACTGTCTCCTTCCTCTAAGGATCTAGGAGGTCTTTTCCTATCAGTGTACTCTTTAGCTCTATCAAATTCTTACTGCATCTTGGAAGTGTGAAGTCCTTGGGAATCCTTGGGTGGCACTTGATTGAGTGTTCAAGATACCAAGCATGGGTGAGAACAAGGTTCAAGACTAAGGTTGAGAACAAGGGCTCGAGACACCAAGGTTGCGAACAAGAAGGTTCAAGACACCAAGGTTGAGAGCAAGGGTTCAAGAGACCAAGGTTGCGAACAAGGTTCAAGAAACTATGTGAGGTTGAGGGACATCAATTCAAGGGCACCTAGGGAGTTCAAGGGGCTGATCACCGAGGCTAGAGGGATACAAGAGCAGATCATTGAGGACAATGATTGACCAAGGGGGAAAGAATGTTTTAAGTGACAGGAAGGAGATGTTTGAACCACACAATTGATAGGTAGGAGATGGTTGAACTACACCCTAAGAGAGAGGATTAGGAAGTAATCCTCAACCATGGCTTTTGGGGCAAGTGGTTAGCCCATCACATTCCTAACCAAGAGGTTGTGAGTTCAATTCCTTACACTTGTGCATCTAGAGGACTCCTCTAGTGCATTTACATAGCTTCAAGGGAGTTTCATAGGATTTTGAAGAAGAAAAATTGTGCCCATAATTTTGAAAATTTTGGGGCTCCTCTTTTGTGCTCTTTTACTCTGCAACACTCTCCTCCTCTTTGTCTCTATCGTCCCCGACAACGGCACCAAAAACGTGTGTACCTAAGTCATGAAGCCTTAGAGACTTGTGCCAATGAGATTGTACCTCAATCGCCCCACAAGTGCATATAGTGATGGATTAATACATGTTTAATTATCAATCCAAGGAACCACATGAACCAAGTGTATGAAGACATGTGCACACATGGTGGCAAGTGAAGTGTCTGAGCTACAATGCATGTGACTAGTCTCAACTACCTCTCCAACTCACCAATCCTTTGAAAATGCATGTCGTGATACCACTTATAGTAGTAAGCACAAATTCAAACTTTTCTCTCAAGTCCGAACTCCCAATATGGTCAATAGCAGGTCCTTTCGAGGCTTTCGATGAGACGCATCTATTGGTCATATTTTCAGTTGAATTTGACAAATGAGATTCAAGTTATGAGCAAAATAGTGAATGGAAGGAAACACCAATACTCGCTCCACAACTCCTAATGGCTCACACACACACTACAGTAGTTCAAAAGCGATGGGAAGGGGTAGACAATAGTCCTACATGCACATTTCAAGCATTACACACACACAAGATCATGGAGAAGGAGGAAAATAGTAGGAAAGAAGCAAATTCGAAAATCTTCTTCAATTCTCACAAGGGCAAAAAGTTCTTTACAAGATTCACAAAGTGACTTATATACATCCACCCTAAAAATGGTCCTTTCACACAAGAGACTGGCACTTTTATTGACTAACTCTACTTTCCTAATATTTACAAGGATTATGATACAATGATTGGGGCTTATGCATCTAGTGGAATCCTCTAGTGCACTTACATAGCTTCAAGGGAGTTTCATAGGACTTTGAAGAAGAAAAACTGTGCCCATAATTTTGAAAATTTTGGGGCTCCTCTTTTGTGCTCTTTTGCTCTGCAACACTCTCCCCCTCTTTGTCTTTGTCATCCCTTGACAGGCTTTGCTTCATGTCTTCATTTGTTGTGTTAATTTGGGTTTCCACGCATGCATCCAGCGACTAGGAATGTGATATTCTTAGTCACTCTCTTCAACTTTTCAGCGTTTCCCCTTTCTAACCTTTGGTCTTTGGATATTTCTTTGTTCTCACACATCTAACCCTATTGTATTTCTCCAGCCTGTTTACTTCTTTCCACCGCACGCATCACTTGGTCGACCTTGCATCTCTTTTAATTAGGCATTCGTTTGAAAGGTCCTGTTCTTAAATCTTCTTTTACATCCTTTGGGACCTGATGCATTCTCTTTTCCTATTTATTTATTTCCATTGCACGCACCTAGCAAATGAGGAAGCATTGTGCAACCTCCCCTTGAAAGTTCTGGGTTGTTGTAAATCTTGTTTTCCACTCTTCGAAACCTGGTTCTTTGGTGTTGTAGCATGATGCATGCCCCTGCAGGGCTTGGGGCAGAGGGTGGTTCTTTCTTACTGAGTTGTTTTGTTCTTTGATCTTCTTCTTCTTGTCTTTTTTCTTGATTCTCCCTCCACACGTCCCTCCTCCTAAACTTTATCGTCCTCGACAGGCTTTTTGTGGTGACGTGAATAAGTTTTATCACCTTTTGCTCTCTACGATTTAGCAAATTGGCTTCACAGACCATGAGCTCTTTCCACTGAGCTGACTTGATTCCATCATCTGTCTGCCTATGGTCTGAAAGAAACTAAGCTCGTGGGCCACCAATCGTGCATTTAAATTGGAAGCTATTTTTACAAAAATCTCTGAGTCCATTTCAAAAAATCGTGTGAAAAATGCTTCTACAAATGTCTACATATATGGACTTGGTAGAAACATTAATCTTGAGTATATCACCATAATAGTTAGTCGACTTGGAGTAGTTGATAAATAAAAAATAATTGCATCTGCACCCTGATTAATGCCTATAAAATTCAAAAAGGTATATGTGCATGTTGGAATACCTTCAGAACTATAAGGAGCATACTTAATATCTTATTGGTCATTTTGATGGCTAAATCGGGTATTGTCACATATTTTGATAGCCAAAACTCTATGGTTTGCACCATGGATTCTTTGGTCGGTAGATAACTGCGTGGCAGACTAGGTAGTAGTGGGTAGTTTAGCCATTGATTATTTAAATTACCCTGGCACTTTGCTTCCCAAAATTTTGTCCAGGTGCGTCTTCGAGGTACTGGGCAAAAAGATGGATTAACTTGTAGCACATATGCTGCTGACTCCCACTGTACCCTTAAGGCTAGATTCTTCTCTAAAAACTTCCGTCTCCATATTGGATCTGCCTTGTCAAACTCTTCTTGCGTATATGTAAATGTGTTCAGGTTGAACTAGATATCATGATCAGGTTCTTTATTTGTAGCTTTCTTAATATATTGTCGACTCTCCTCTTTTAGCAATCCATAAGGTATATTAAATGTCTTTAAAATTTGTTCCAAGCTTTTGCTTTCAACCTTCGCTTCTTTCATGACCTTCACCACTTGTTCTTCAAACTACTCTATAAGCTGGGACACCAGTAGTGCCCTCTCATGTCGGCTTAGTTCTGCAATAGCCCGATTATGTCATTCAGTGCTCAGCTCTGCTTCCTCCCTTATAGGTGAATGATGCATGGGGGGAGAAAGAGGACATACCTTGTTGGCATACAAAGCAACAAAGGAGTCATGCACAATACGGCAACAAGGCCAGATCATTTTTTCCCATAGATTATGTACAACCCAAGTGATTTTAATCACTACACAAACATTGTAAATCCCGTTTTTGGTAGATTAGACTCCATTTTGTGCAAGCCGAGGAGTCCTCGAGCTTGAGGAGTATTAGAAGTACCATCGTACCAAATTTCATAATTTTTAGACTTCGTTTGAGCCCTCAAATAAGCCCTGGAACCTAATTTTTAACTAGGCCGGACACTAGGTCTGGACAGGGCCAAAAGCTAGTCAAAAACTATAAAAAGAGCTAGAGAGCTCATTTTTGAGGTTAGATTGTAATTGAAACGAATTTGTAAGAGCATTTTGAAAGTAATCTAAAAGCTCCATTGATTCTCACTCTTTGTCTTACCGTGTGTGCGCGTGTGTGTGTATGTGTGTGCATGCTAGTGTGCTTCTCACTCACGCACTTGTGCCGCCACTTGCTCGAGGTCTTCATACCATCCTCACGTCTTCCCGGATTGACATTAAAGGAGGTGCTACTCATCACTGAGCTACACCAAATTTTGGCGCCGTTGTCGGGGATCGAGCTTTGAGGACGAGCATGTGATGGTAAGACGTAGAGTTGGCGCGTTGGAGTTGTAGGTATTTTCTTCACTCTCATCGATTTTCTTTTACTTTCTTCACCATCATCATCATCACCATCTCCCACGTCCATCTCCATCATCGCGAAAATTTCAGTTTTTTGACTATATCCCCACTCCACCTCATTTCCCTCATTTCACTTGTGAGAGAGAGCGAGAGAGCGAACTTGCATGTGCTGTTTTTGCATGTTTTCTGAGCTATTTTGCAGGTTTTTGCTGTATCATCTTCCCCAGCAGTGTGCGCAGGTACGACAGGCTCTGCACAGGTCCCGAGACGACAGCCTCTGTCTATCGCGACAGACAGAAAATCTTAACATTTTGTGAATGCATGATTAGCACTGTAACCTACACCTTGAGGGCACTCTAGATCACTAGAAGTTTTTCAAAAATTTGCGTTTTTTCAGTCTATCGCGACAGACACCGTCTATCGCGACAGACACTGTCTATCGCGACAGACACCGTCTATCGCGACAGACAGAATTTCACGACAGATAGCGTCTATCGCGACAGACATCGTCTATCGCGACAGACAGAATTTCACGACAGATAGCGTCTATCGCGACAGACACCGTCTATCGCGACAGACAGAAATCCGTGATAGATAGCGTCTATCGCGACAGACACCGTCTATCGCGACAGACAGAATTTCACGACAGATAGCGTCTATCGCGACAGACAGAAATCCGCGACAGATACCGTCTATCGCGACAGACAGAAATCCACGATAGACACCGTCTATCGCGACAGACACCGTCTATCGCGACAGATAGAAATCCACGATAGACACTGTCTATCGCGACAGACACCGTCTATCGCGACAGACAGAAATCCACGATAGACACTGTCTATCGCGACAGACACCGTCTATCGCGACAGACAGCCCCCAAGATAGATTGTGTCTATCGCGACAGACACCGTCTATCGCGATAGACAGGCATTTTCGGCAAAAAATTAAGGAGTGAATTTTTGGAAATTTAGGCTAAATTTTGGGCATATTTGCACTTTCATGTACTCATCTACTTACGAAGGCCTTAGAAAATGCATTAAAACCCCCGAAAGGTTCTGTTTGTCTAGTTAACCCCCTAAACCCTGAACGGTCATAACTTTTTCATACGAAATCCATTTTCTGAGCTCTAGGGCTTGTCGGAAAGCTCGTGACATATACTACACGCCCTCAACTGTTTTTTATAAGAATAACGCGTTGATTTTCAGATAGGATATTTGGAAGTTGACACACTGAGGGGTAGGAACACCAAGGGAGCTCTAGAGTAAATTTCTAACAATGCAAAAGGGGGAACAAGGGTCATTAAAAAAGTGTCTGAAATAAATTGTCTGTCAATTGAAAGGTCTACTTGGAGCTAATCTTGGGATTTATGCAGGCCTATTGAGAAGCAACTGAGAGTATCCAAACAACGGTGTGGCGTACGCTTGAGAATCAACTTCTCGAGCACTAAAGAGCAAGGTTCGGCAAGAAAGGTCGGAATATTCTCAACTCCTCTTCGTCAATTCCTAGCTTAGGCTAAGAACGATTAGAAGTAGGAGTAAGTCAGGGCGACGATAGGCCACTATCAAGTTGAAGACTACCTAAAAACTCAAGTTCAAGCTAAAAACTTAATCTCTGTACTGTCGACAACATAAAGGAAAGAACCTAACGTGGAACGATCAACCTGAAAGTACAAAGAACATTCAAGTATTCCGGACGACGTAATAGCAGACAAGACTTTAAACACGAGAAATAACTAAAAAGAATCAAGTGACTGGTACCAATTGATCGACAACGAGGTTGTACTCTGGGCAAAGAATTGGGCGACTTAGATAGGCATATGAACCTTAGATCAGGACGACACCTAGTAAGAGAGAGACAAAGCCTTAGATCTTCAGAGGCTAGTGTCAACCACACTGCTAGGTCCTGGGCCCAGCAGTTGAGCCACCAATCGAACTACCCTAGCTCTGAGACCAGTGAGTCAGAGATGTCTCAAGGCATGGACAGACCTACGGGAAGTTCAGGAGTGCCTTACTTATACAGGGTGGAAGGTCCTTACAAAACGCAGTTGGAATACCTTAGGACCAACCGATTAGGTGCGAGCATCTATGAGGACGGCCTAGGAAGATCAGTGGTCCAGATTAAAAACCCTGACCAATCCATAGGACTAGAGCACCCAGCTGTCAAGTTTGAAAACGGTGCATACCTGGACAAGGAAGGAACCATATACGTAGTCACCAGTCATCCAGATAGGACAGATGAATTTGGAAATGTAATTTCAGAAACGGACTTAGGTGACTTGGAACAAGGAAACATGGGAGTGGAACCTAGAACCCCTCGAGGTAAATCAGTTCTCACTAGGATTATCACGCCTGAGTGGGTCCCCCAAGATAACAAGTGCATAGATTTGCTTCTCAATCGAGAAACGGACGAAGCCTTTTGGAGGTATAAACCGGATCACCCAATTGATATAGGAACAATCATGATCTATGAGTTTAAGGATCCAGATAGCCCAAGTAGAGTGACCTACTTAGACCACACTTCGGAGAGGATCTTTGTGGTGACAGAAAAAGATAGGCATGCTTACACTTGGAAGGGCGAATTCATTTTCCCCCAACCAAGATCAAATGTATCCTATGGTCACCCAGGGGCTGGAACTTCCCAAGTTCATGGTACGCAAAGAGACAGAAGTAGAGAGAGACCAGAAGTAAGTTTTGCCAACCCAGTGGGCAGAGAAAGAACGAGAACGGAGACGAATAGGGTAGAACCTGAGATGCTTAGAGCCCACAAGAACACAAGAAATGTGGATGGATTCCCTCTGCCGAGGCCTAGAGAGCACACAAGAACTTTGAGACCCACCCAGCTAGTTAAGTCCATGAAGAATTACTTTGACGGCACAAGAGATCCCTATGATCATGTGGCGGAATTCAAGCAAGTCTTGAGAGCCGAACAAGTTGAGGATCTATTCACGCAATACAATGCCTTCGGTCTAACCCTAAGGAATACGGCACTTACATGGTTTCAGCCATTGGATGAGCGTCAGTTCAGGAGCATAGACCAACTCCTAGAGGCTTTCATTGTAGAGTTCTCTAAGAGTGGCATAAGACACAATACCTCATCATTGATTCACAGCTTCAAGCAAACCCCTCAAGAGACCGTGAGACTTGCAGGAAGAAGATTTAGACAATACCTGGAAAGGTGCCCTATTTCGGAGCTATACCCACATCTGCTAAACAAGTAGCCTTATTCCTTGACGGATTGCTGAGTCCAAAATTGAGATCCTACGTGTATCTGAAAGACCCTAGGACTATAGAAGAGTGTGTACGTATGTGCATTGACATTGAAGATAACCTAGGAGAAGAGCTAGAGCTGTCCAAAATTTACAAAGATTCAGATAGTGCATGTTGGCAGTAGCCTTGGTACACCAGGACTTACAAGACGTGAAAGTCAAAGAAGGGAGTCAGAGCGAAGGGACAGCACAAGCAAACAGGGCAGTCAAAGAAGATCTGGCAAGTAGGCCAATATTTTTTCAAGATATTAATGCAAATCAAAGAGATGGACATGCAGGGAGGAAGAGCAAGTAGGGAGCTCGAAGATGTGTATGGCAGAGCACTAGAAGGAATCCCTACAACAACAGTGATTTTTATCACTAACAATCATTGTAAATATCATTTCACCTTTTTGTAGCTCCATTTTGTGCAAGCCAAGGAGTCCTTGAGCTTGAGGAGCCTTAGAAGTAGTTGCGTACCAATTTTTGTATTTTTTAGATCTCGTTTGAGTCCCCAAATAAGCCCTGGAACCTAATTTTTAACTAGGCCGGACACTAGGTCTGGACAGGGCCAAAAGCTAGTCAAAAACTATAAAAAGAGCTAGAGAGCTCATTTTGGGGGTTAGATTGTAATTGAAACGAACTTGTAAGAGCATTTTGAAAGTAATCTAAAAAGCTCCATTGATTCTCACTCTTTGTCTTGCCTTGTGTGCGCGTGTGTGTGTATGTGTGTGCATGCTTGTGTGCTTCTCACTCACGCACTTGTGCCGCCACTTGCTCGAGGTCTTCACACCATCCTCACGTCTCCCCGGATTGACATTAAAGGAGGTGCTACTCATCATTGAGCTACACCAAATTTTGGCGCCGTTGCCGGGGATCGAGCTTTGAGGACGAGCGTGTGATGGTAAGACGTAGAGTTGACGCGTTGGAGTTGTAGGTATTTTCTTCACTCTCATCGATTTTCTTTTACTTTCTTCACCATCTTCATCATCATCATCATCATCACCATCTCCCACGTCCATCTCCATCATCACGAAAATTCCAGTTTTTTGACTATATTCCCATCTCCACCTCATTTCCCTCATTTCACTTGTGAGAGAGAGCGAGAGAGCGAATTTGCATGTGCTATTTTTTGCATGTTTTGTGAGCATTCTGCAGGTACAGGCCGCATCATCATCCCCAGCACCCTGCGCAGGTACGGAAATCTGAGTAACTGTCTGTGTGTCGTCGAGCTCTGTCAATCGCGACCGACTGAATAATTGCTCTAATTGCTAAACAAAGTGCATATCCATGACCTACAGGCCTAGAGCTTCCCAAAAATGTGTTTAGTTTTTTGAAATTCCACAGATTTCTGTCAATCGCGATCGCTCTGTCAATCGCGATCGACAAACCACGACGGACAGACCTGTCAATCGCGATCGACACGTCAATCGCGACCGACAGCCCACGACGGCTCTGTCAATCGCGACCGACAGAGTCAACGACCGATTGACCACGACCGACTGACCATACGCCTGACACGTGTCAATCGCGATCGAGTCATCAATCGCGATCGACTCATCAATCGCGACCGACACAGTCAACGACTGTTTGACCACGACGGACAGCCCACGACGGCTCTGTCAATCGCGACCGACACAGTCAACGACTGTTTGACCACGATCGACAGACCCTCGCGACCGACCTGTCAATCGCGATCGACTCATCAATCGCGACCGACAGAGTCAACGACGCTTTGACCACGATTGATTGACTTTTCGGCCACGTGTCAATCGCGACTGACCAGTCAATCGCGACTGACAGCCACGACGGACCTGTCAATCGCGATCGACACGTCGATCGCGACTGACCTGTCAATCGCGACCGACAGACTTTGCGAACGCGTTAGAAGGGCAAATTAGCTCAAATTTTCAAGGCAAAATTGTTGATCTAAATTTTGATTGAGTGTGGGACAAACACTAGGGTGTAGTATTACATCGCGAGGCCGTGCCACAAGCTACTCGCGTATTCCTGTTTGACCGTTAGGTTGTATTGAATTCTGATTTAACTCTCTAAACCCTGAACAGTCCTAACTTTTTCATACGAAATCCAATTTTTGAGCTCTTGGGCTTGTTGGAAAGCTAGTGGCATATACTACACGCCCTCAACTGTTTTTTATAAAGATAATGCGTTGATTTTCAGAGAGGGTTTTTTGAAATTGACCATACCTAGGGGAATCAAAGTCAGGGGTCTTTAGAATTATTTTCCTAAAAGTCAGAACGCACATGTGTGCTTATGTTACATGAATGAAAGTGGTTGGTTGTGTCCTTTGAATCTCAGCATTGAGCTAACCGTGGGACTTTTATAGGTTCATTGAGAGCAACTGAGAGCGTACAAGCAAGGTTTCTTTGCGAGCTTGAGAACCGGGTTCTTGAGCACCATAAAGCAAGGGATCAACAAGTAAGGTTGGAATATTCTCAACTCCCTCTGTCATTTCCTAGCTCAAGCTAAGAACGAGTAGAGGTAGGAGTAAGTCAGGTTGACGATAGGCAGTTATCAAGTGAAGACTACTTAAAAACTCAAGTCAAGTTAGAAACATAATCTTTGTACTATCGATAACCTAAAGGAAAAGAATCTAACGTGGAACGATCAACCTAAAGTATGAAGAACATTCAAACGTTCCTGACGACGTGATATCAAACAAGATCATAAACACAATAATTAACTAAAAAGAATCAAGTGACTGGTACCAATTGATCGGCAACGAGGTTGTACTCTGGAAAAAAATTGGGCTAATCAGTTAGGCATATGAACCTTAGATTAGGACGACACCTAGCAAGAGAGAGACAAAGCCTTAGGTCTTCAGAGGCTAGTGTCAATCACACTGCAAGGTCTTGGGCCCAGCAGTTGAGTCGCCACTCT
Organism: Ceratopteris richardii; assembly: GCA_020310875.1. Taxonomy (NCBI): domain Eukaryota; kingdom Viridiplantae; phylum Streptophyta; class Polypodiopsida; order Polypodiales; family Pteridaceae; genus Ceratopteris; species Ceratopteris richardii. The sequence goes on along the minus strand of CM035414.1, from coordinate 167,788,726 downwards.
CATTTCCCTAGCTCTGATACCAGTGAGTCAGAAATGTCTCAAGGCATGGATAGACCTACGGGAAGTTCAGGTGTGCCCTACTTGTACAGGGTAGAAGGCCCTTACAAAACACAGCTGGAGTATCTTAGGACCAACTGACTAGGTGCTAGCATCTATGAGGATGGCCTAGGAAGATCTGTGGTCCAGATTAAAAACCCTGATCAATCCATTGGACTAGAACACCCAGCTGTTAAGTTTGAAAATGGTGCATACCTGGACAAAGAAGGAACTATATATGTAGTCACTAGTCACCCTGATAGGACAGATGACTTCGGGAATGTAATCTCAGAAGCGGACTTAGGTGACCTAGAACAAGGGAACATGGATGCGGAACCTAGAACTCCTCGAGGTATATCAGTTCTCACTAGGATTATCACGCCTGAATGGGTCCCCCAAGACAACAAGAGCATAGAGTTGCTCCTCAATCGAGAAACTGATGAAGCCTTTTGGAGGTATAAGTCTAATCAGCCAACAGACATAGGAAATATCATGATCTATGAGTTTAAGGAGCCGGATAGCCCAGGCAGAGTTACCTACTTAGATCATGCTTCATAACGGATCTTTGTGGTGACAGAAAATGATAGGCATGCCTACACTTGGAAGGGTGAATTTATTTTCCCCCAACCAAGATCAAATGTATCTTATGGTCACCCTGGGGCTGGAACTTCCCAAGCTCATGGTACGCAAAGAGACAGAAGTAGAGATAGACCAGAAGTAAGTTTTGCCAACCCAGTGGGCAGAGAAAGAACAAGAACAGAGACGAATAGGGTAGAACCTGAGATGCATAGAGCCCACAGGAACCAAAGAAATGTGGATGGATTCCCTCTGCCGAGACCTAGAGAGCACACAAGAACTTTGAGACCCACCCAGCTAGTTAAGTCCATGAAGAATTACTTTGACGGCACAGGAGATCCCTATGATCATGTGGCGGAGTTCAAGCAAGTCTTGAGAGCTGAACAAGTGGAAGATCTGTTCACGCAGTACAATGCCTTCGGTCTAACCCTTAGGAACACAGCACTCACATGGTTTCATCCATTAGATGAGCGTCAGTTCAGGAACATAGACCAACTCCTAGAGGCATTCATTGTAGAGTTCTCTAAGAGCGGCATAAGACACAATACCTCCTCATTGATTCACAGCTTCAAGCAAACCCCTCAAGAGACTGTGAGACTTGCAGGAAGAAGATTTAGGCAATACCTTGAAAGATGTCCTATTTCGGAGCTACCCACGTCTGCCAAACAAGTAGCCTTATTCCTTGACGGATTGCTGAGTACAAAATTGAGATCCTATGTGTATCTGAAGGACCCTAGGACTATAGAAGAATGTGTACGCATGTGCATTGACATTGAAGATAACCTAGGGGAAGAGCTAGAGCTTTCCAAAATCTACAAAGATTCAGATAGTGCATCTAGCCACTCTTCCACGCAGTCCACATCAATTGAGGAACTTGCCGAAAAGGTAGCTCAGAAATTAGGTGTATCGAGCAAACACATCCCAAGGTTTGCCCCTGTGAAAAGATGCTATACATGCGGCGGTGACCATATGGCGAATGTCTGCCCTATTATGGCTCAACCCCAAGTAAACCCTAGTAGCCAGTACTGCACCATAGAACGGAGATACACCAATCACACTGCACAAGATTGCCCATACAACAAACAGGCAGTTAGACAACCCTATCCGCAGCCCTACCAACAAGGCCGATACCAGAACCAAAATCCACCACCACAATATGCTAGACCCCAACAAATCTATCAGCAACCATATCAGGCCCAACAGAGACCCCAACCGGTACTAGCTCAACAGCCTCCAAACCCCGCTAACGTGATTCCAGTAAAGTATGCTGTGGCAGAAGAAAACCTGAATAGGGCCATAGTACCAGTAACCCCATTGATCTCAGAAAGTGACCCGAGTGACCATAGCTTTGATTCTACACATGTCGATAGTCCCCAAGCTTACTACATGCAGTCTCCGGAACATGGTGAGTCCTACTATAGTGAAGAACCAAGTGAACCTAGTTGGGAGTCGGATTACACAAACGTCATGTATGCAAACCCCAACCCTAGGCCTCAACCTAGGCAGGTACGACCACCCTTTCCTAGAGGACCATGCTACCGATGTCAGGGGGATCACTTCATTCGTGATTGTCCCTTACCTGCACCTACACAAAATCAGTCCATGACGATCCAAGGCTTTTGCCAAGATTGTGGAAAAGAGCATCTCTTACGAGATTGCCCAAAGAACCCCAATAACATGCCAAAAATCACTCCTATCAATGTGATTGGGTTGGTTGTGGATGCCTCAGGAAGTGTCACTTCCACTGCACCAGTGCAGGTGGTTACTAGAGCTCAGGCATTGCAGCAAAACCAAGAGGCAAGCCAGGAAAAGGGCCCAGAGGCTAGTGAAACCGAGAGCGTGACAAAGAAAAGGACTAGAGCGTGGAAAGATAGTCGAGAAAGAATGAAAAGACAATGGGCTAAAAAGATGAGTGAGCTTGAGGAAAGCATAAGAGAAACCAAAGCTAGGATAACTGAACTCACAGCTCCAACTCCCTCTCACATTACCCCGCCTCCACCACTCCCACCTCCATCCAACCCACCACTTTCCCCACCGCCTCATCAAATCCCACCACCCCCTAGAGTAGAATCAGTCCTAGCTGATCCCACTCCCGAAGACCTAAACATGATGCTTAAAGCATATCAGGCCAGAATCCAAGAAGGGCCAACCATAACCGATCATGAAAAATGCTACCCTAGAGCCGAGCTAGAGCTTGAACGAACTAAGATTTGTGCCAAAATGGTAGAATTGGCTCAGACCATGTTTGAGGCCAGCCGCCTATTCAACATTTCTAGTTCAGCTAAGACGCAGTTACACTTTGATGGACTGCTGGAAAGAATAGAGAAGCTGATTGCACAATCCGAGAAGGAACCTGCCCCTCAAAGGAAGGAAAGGGCAAGAGAACGAATAAGCCAGCCTCCACAGGAAGCCCATGTGCCTCCTCAAGAAGCTTATCTTCCCCCCCAAAAGTCACATGAGCCTCCCCCGAAAGTTTATGTACCTCCACAGGTGACCTACATTCCTTCTCAGGGAGCGTATGAGCCTGCTCGGAAGAGTAATAGAATAAGTAATCCTTCCCAAGAAGCTTGTGCTCCATCCATTCACGAGAGCAAGGAGAGAGCCAACGATAGAATAAGCCCTCCTTCCCAGGCTGCTTATGTGCCCAACTCTACGGAGCCAGACACTGCTTCTTCTATGAATCGGTTTGCACCAGATTTCATACGAGAGATTCAAGAAGATAAATGGGATAACGAAAGTGAGGTCGCCCCTCCATTTGAACTTGTGGACGATGCACACGACCAATTCCCACAAGACATCCCATCTATTTACGGGGAACATGAGAGTGCTCAGTCTCACGAGAAATTGGACTTCGAGTCTAATTCCATACAGGAGCTACCCCACTTCACAGGCCCATGGGAAGCGAAGTCCACATGTATGAGAGCACCCACAGTCATGGTAAGGAACGACGACTCAGTCATACCGAGGAACACGGAAGTAGTAACGAACACCAAGGTGCAACGCGATCTCACTTTGGAAGAGCTGCCTGAGGATAGACCAAACGCGCGGAAATATGTAGCTAGTCAAGTAACTGAAACTGCAAAACCTCGTTCCCGGGTAGGATCCCATAGGACAGTACCGGAAATTCCCTTGGATAAGATAGGAGATATGTGTGAAGGTGAAGAAGGGAACACCTACCTTCCCATCACCTACCAGGACTACACCACGAAGGCAATTTTGGACTCAGGTGCCGGAGTTGCAATTGCCACTACCTCCTTATGGAAGCGTTGGGGCAAGCCGGCACTCAGGCCGACGAGAATGAAATTGCAAATGGCCGATGGTCACATAGAGAGACCCCTAGGATTGCTAGAAGGAATAACTCTCACCACTTGTGGTGTCGAGTTTGAACATACCTTTGCCATATGTGACTTCAGCAAAAATCATGCCTACGAGATGATTTTGGGAAGACCATTTATGCGACAATTGCAAGTGGTACAGGATTGGGGAACCAACTCCTTGTATTTGCAACACTTGGGTGTTACGACCAAAGTCAATCTCAAGGATTATTCTCATAGAGATGTCCCTCCTATCCAATGGAATCCCATCCATAGAGCTAAAGATGACACAGAATCGGTGCATTCCATAGGGTCTGGATCCTCATGGATGCATGAAGATACTCACTTATGGATGTGCAAGGTAGCAGTAGAAGAAGAAAAGAGAGAGAAAGCCAGAGAGGTAGGTGCGAACGAAACTCATAGACCCATTCAAGACCCAGCCTATGCACCTCTAGTCTTCCCAGATGAGGAGTTTGAACCCCATGGCTGGGCGGAAATTTTAGCTACAATGGACGTAGCCATCAACGAAGAACAATGGACACCTCACTGTGATGAGGATGGCTATGATATTTCAGTCTTCTCCATAGAGCCAATCATGGGAGAGGCAGTTCTAGAAGAATGCGAACCTAGCCCTGATGTATTTGAGGATGCAAGTGACTCAGATCTAGAGTCAATCATTATGGACCCACCATTTGCATCAGATGAAGAATACTTCCATGAAATAGAATTTCAACCCCAGAGGCATGGAGAGGTTACAAATGATGTAAGATTAGCAACGCATATGACCCCTAAGGAAGAAGGAAAGAAACGAAAGAAGAGAGAAGCCTTACCAGAAGAGGAAGAATCTTTGTTTGAGGTCCCAGAAAATTTTAAGAAGTATGAGATAGATGACAGGAGAGTCATGATAAGAATGCCTAAACGGGAGGCACAATCAGGAGAGGCCTATGATAACAAAGAAACCACCAAGAAAATAGTAGTGGCCATAGAAGAAGGAGAGGAGAGATGCACGTATATAGGCCATGACCTGACAGAAGAAGAAGAGCATGAATTGATTGCCTTGCTAAGAGAATACAGAGATGTATTCGCTTGGAGCTACAAGGATTTGAAAGGGGTTGACCCAGACATATGCTCACACACTATTCCCATGACCTCAGATGCTAAACCCTCGAAGCAAAAGCCTTATACATATAACGATAATTATGCTGCTAAAATCAAAGAAGAGATAGATAGACTGGTTGAAGCTGGATTTATCTACGAAATTGAGCACACTGAATGGGTATCCCCCATCGTAGTGGTGCCCAAGAAGAATGGCAAACTGCGTGTGTGCATTAACTTGAAAAAGGTTAATGCCGCCACGATTCGAGATAACTATCCACTTCCCATCACAGAACATCTCTTAGAAAGAGTGGCAGGCAAGGAAGTGTACAGCTTCCTCGATGGATTTTCGGGCTACAATCAAGTAGCCATCGCTCCAGAGGATCAGCATAAGACAGCCTTTGCCACAGAATGGGGCATTTTTGCTTTTAGAGTAATGCCATTTGGGCTTACCAACGCACCAGCTACCTTCCAGAGGCTGATGTGCCATGTGTTTAAGGAGTTCCTAAGGAAGAGTTTAGAAGTCTATGTTGATGATCTTTGTGCTCATTCCAACGTTAGACAAACCCTTATTCCTGAACTCAGACAAATCTTTGACAAATGTAGAGAATATCAAGTCTGCCTGAACCCAGAAAAGTGCGTTTTTATGGTCAGGCAAGGCAAGATTCTAGGACACATAGTGTCAAAGAATGGCATATCTAGCGACGAAGAAAAAGTGAGAGCCATAGCAGAGCTACCTAGGCCAAAGAATGTCAAGGAAGTACAAGCTTTCATGGGGCATTGTGGTTATTATCGACGTTTCATCCACATGTATGCCGTCATTGCAAAGCCCATGTACGGACTTCTGACAAACTTTGAGTGGACGGATGAATGTGAGAATTCCTTCCAAGAGCTTAAACGAAGATTATGTTCAGCACCAATTTTGACCACACCAGATTGGAATAAGCCATTCCATGTTCATGTTGATGCATCCAATTACGCTATTGGATGTGTGCTTGCACAACCTACTGGTGAAGGTAACATGGATCTTCCAATTGCCTATGCCAGTAGACATGTGAATGCGGCTGAACGGAATTACACCACCACAGAGCGAGAAGGATTAGGCATGGTATATGCAGTCAAGAAATTTAGACACTATTTGCTTGCAAATAAGTTTAAATTTTTTACTGATCATCAGGCATTGTTGTACCTAGTAAACAAACCATGCAATACAGGTAGATTAGTAAGATGGTTTCTCTTACTAATGGAATACGACTTCGAGGTTGTGGTAAGGAAAGGTAGGACTCACTTACGGGCAGACCACCTCTCTAGACTCACATCTAGAGAAGCCCCACAAGGAGTGTCAGATGACCTTCCTGATGCTTACTTGTTTAATTTGGAAGTGGTGCCGCAGTGGGCCAAGCCAATAGTACCAGTATTGACATACGGGCCTAATCATCCAGTGGTGAACACACGGAATAGAGAGATCGTAAAAGCCCAAAAGTACCATATCATGGCAGGAAGCATGTACAAGCACACAGATCAAGGGATCTTGGCTTGTTGCGTAGAAGAGGATGAGTATGCTAAATGGTTGCAATTAGCACATGTAGGTGCGTTAGAGCAACACCATTCAAAGCAACGAACTTTACAGACTCTAAAGAGATTCGGAGTGCACTGGCCAACTATGGAAGCTGATGTCCAAAAGTTGTGCAAGGAATGCCCAATCTGTTGCACTAAACCACCTGTGGAACATGCCACTCTCTATCAAGTATCCATTGTGCCAGATTGGAGTGAACCTCTAGTATCATTCTTGAGGACAAACACATTCCCTCCAGACATGACTCTAGCTAGGAAAAGGAGTTTAGAACAAGAAGCCCAGGATTACTCACTCATTGGTGATAATCTATACAAACGCAGTAAGGATGGTTACTTGAGACTGTGTGTCCATGAGAGTGAATATCTTAAGATCTTGGAAACTGCTCACCAAGGTGTAGCAGGAGGACACTTTGGACCAGATCGGGTAATCAAGGCAATACTATTTGCGGGCTTCTGGTGGCCTACACTACACATGGATGCACACACCTATGTGAAACGGTGTGATGTCTGTCAGAGGACTCAGTATCCTATACGCAAAGATGAGATGCCACTGAAACCTATGATGGGTGGACGTGCATTCTCTAAGTGGGGAATAGACTTCGTAGGTCCTATTAATCCCCCAGCTAAGGGTTCTCACGCGGAATACATCATTGTGGCAACAGATTATCTCACCAAGTGGGTAGAGGTAAAAGCTACAACCAAGAACGATGCTCAAACAACTGCCAAATTCTTGTTTGAGAATGTATTCACGAGATATGGGCTACCTATAGAGCTTGTAAGTGATAGAGGCACTCATTTCTTGAACGAAGTGATTGAAAACCTACTCCAAGAATTCTTGGTAATACACAAGAAGTCTGCCCCTTATCACCCTCAAGCTAATGGTCAAGCTGAGAGTACTAATAAGATTTTATGCAATGTACTGACGAAATTAGTGAACACTAAGCGCTCTGACTGGGACAAACAGCTACACCATGCTGTTTGGGCATACCGAGTTGCCTACAAAACGGTACTCCAAGCCACCCCCTTTCAGATGGTATTCGGCCAAAACGCTGTGCTACCCTTGGACTTCCTAATCCCTACATTGAGAGTAGCACAAGAGCACGAATGGACGGGTCATGAGCTCTCCTCTAGGATCTTTGACCTTGAACGATTAGGGGAAACAAGACTAAGAGCCGCTGCAGGAATATATGCCGCCAAGAAGAGACAGAAGGCATATTTCGATGCCCATGTGAAGGATAAAGGCTTGAAAGCAGGAGATCTTGTCCTAGTCTATACACTCAAACAACACGCGAGGAAGTTAGAAAAGAGAGGCTACGGACCTATGATCATCAATAGGATCTCCACAAGCGGAGCAGTACAATTGGCCACATTAGAGGGTGATGTTCTACCAAATTATATTAGCGGTTGCAGAGTCAAGTTGTACCAGGAACCCCTCACGGAGGAAATGCTCAGCCGACTCAACACTGCTAAGAAACGCAAAGAGGAAGAAAAGCGAGTTAGAGAAGAAGCTCAAGCAGAAGCTTTAGAACGCATCAGAAAGATGAAATTACGAAGGCAAGGTAGAGAGCAGCCTAGGACAAATGACTATGCAGATCAGGGATATCATATGGCAATGTGTGAAGTCGCAGGAACCAGCTCACCTAGGATAACTGATCGACGTCCTTTCGTAATCCTAGATATAGGACAAGGAAAAAGTGCAAGGACTGTAAGAGCCTTGATTGACTCAGGTGCAGCCACTAGTGCGGTTAAAGTGTCTTACTGTCAAGAGTTACAGTTAACTGTCAATCCTGTGGAAGCATATCTCATAGGATTGGGAGGCGTGGAAACCCCTTGCATGGGCGAGGTGGAACTTCCCCTCTACATTCATGATGAAACAATGACAGTTAAAGTACTGGTGTGTCAGGATGAAGATCTCACTGAACCTCTTATCTTGGGTCAAGATTGGATCTATGACCAAGCAGTCAATTTAAACCTAAGAAATGGACTTCTTCAGGTATGGGTCAATCATAGTCGAGTTACAGTAGAATTAGACAATGGAGCACTCAAGGAACTAGGAAAGGCACAGACTCCTGGTCCTTCCAGGGGTGCACATGAAGTTGACCATGCTGTTCTTGTCCAAAACTATGTGTTGCAGAGGAAGGATATTCACAAAAAAGAAGTCCGGGATGCAAAGGAACTCCCTTCTTTTCCAAAGGCCAGAAGAAGGCAACAACCCAAGGTGGATCACAGGCCGAAAAAGCAGAGTACTACCGATGTCGGGGATCCAAAGTACCTGCGCACCAAAATGTCCCAGCAAGTGAAACAAGTGTGGTTGTGGAGAGGCGAACACCCGGTTGCACTCAAGCCCACCACACGAGCAAAGCCTCTTATTAGTAACCAACAACACGACGCTAATAAGAAGTCTTTCGAAAAATCTTCTACTAACGTGAAATCTATTTGGGTGCCCAAGAAGTCGATGAAGGCAAGCCCACAATCAAGACAAATTTGGGTGCCTAAGGCTTGCTTGATGGCACAAGTAGCTACGCTGAGGCCCCAACCTAAACAGCATAACGCAGCTACGCATACTGCCAGTATTCACTCGTTCTCAACTCGCAAGAACACACCAAGACCCAAGAGCGTGCATGTAATCAATTGTAAATGGGTCCCAAAAAGGCCGTGTTTTCAAACCACGACACCGAGAAAGCTCTATAGAGACTCTCCGAAACCGAAGGCAAAGCCCATTCACTGCATTTGGCAGCCTAGGGACTGTAATAAACCCCCCGACCCCAATTTGTAAATTCACACCCACTTACTAACTGCAATAGTTTCCTAGGACAACACAATCACTAACTACACACACTGTCTTCATGCACTTACTAACCACTAACTCACCATCTACCTCATGTTAATGTTGTAACGGGGACAACAACTGATTTATTTTGTCCATTACAATGTTAACACTTGGTTCTATATTCTCACAGAACCAATCAGCAAACAGGGCCATGGCAGAAGCAGGTACCAGTTCTCAAGTCGGATCTGGTGCCCAGATTGTGGACATAGAAACACTTCTCCTTGAGCCACGTCTCACCGCAAGACCGCAAGAGCTTCAAGCAGTGCATGTGCTCCCCATCCAGGACCCTCCTCAAGGACACACTTCTCAAGTAGGCAAGCATGCGCATTGGTTCAGTGATGTTGCTGGACCACTGGGCGATGGAACTTATTTCTGGGAAGCAGAATTGGAATTCAATGGCAAATGGGGTCGATACCACTTTTTCGCACGCGAGTTTGAAAGCTATCAAAATGCCGAAGTCATGAGATCAGTTTGGATCAAAGCGGGTGTGGAAAGTTATTTCAGGACTCACTTACCAAAGCCGGATTTTTTACGATGTTCTTATCTGATCAGTACCATCACGCCAAGCAGAGCCAAGGGCGGCGACAGCACCTTTGTGTTGCCATCACTGCTGCCGGGTAATGAGCTTAAAAGATTCAAGTTGACCCTCAATCTGGTAAGAGAAGCATTGGGTATGTATGGCATGCACATCCCAACAGAAAAGGAAACCATGGTTCCAGGTCGAATGAAGCACAAAGATCTTAATAAGCTGAAGGACATGGTTGCAATGACACCTACCATTGCGCTTCACCTGCGAACCATCATGCAACATTTTGCTTTTCCCGCCCAAGAACGATTCACAATGCCCCCGAAAAAAATATGGTTCAGTTTATATCTAGCAGAAACCGAAAGCCTGCCCATCAATGTGCCACACTGGATCATAGATCAGATCCACCTAGCGCATCAAAGGTGGAACAAAAAACAGAAGAATGTGCTCCACGGGTGTTGTGCTCTGACCAGAATAATCTATAGATGCTTGGCTTATGACGTGCCTGTTCAGCGGGCACTCGTATGGTCCCGAGTCCAAGAATTCCAGAGAAGACTATCAGCAGCAGGTCCCCCATCAAAGAAGATGAGGGGGGGAGTTCAACTACCCTATGCCCAACCAAGGGGAGCTACCGCTACACCAGAAATCACCCCTCCCCAGACACGACGAGTTAGGCCATTCACAATCCGGCTACCAAGACCAAGCACAGAGGGGCCTAATCTGGTGTTTCCACCCATTCCATCCGATTTGGAATTTCCGCAGGGATTTACTCTTGAGGACCTCACGGATGAAGAAATCGCCAGATTAATCTATGACTCTAACCTCGAAGCTGAAGCTGCGCGAGCTCAGGAACCACAACCCAAAACAACATCGGTCCCCACCCAACCACAAGTTGTAGAAGTCGATGTAGATGAACAAGAGGCAGGAGGAGACGAAGAAGAAGCCGACGAAGAACAACATCAAGAATATGATGAACTCTCCGAGTTAGCAAGTGCCCCAGCATATTCGGCACAAATCAAGAGACTATATCGAACCATGCGACTGGTTCAGGAACAGCATCAGATGTCTCTAGAACAGGGCAAAAGACTCATGAACGACTTGCTAGCTGAGGAAGGTGTGGACGAGTTGTTCATTGAGTCCATGAACCTTCATGCCGACGCTGTAGGACTGGACGAGGCCATTCATGAGGCAATGGCCTACATCCACAGGTTTGAAAAAAGAGTTCCCGTTCGTCCCAGGAGGTCCGGGAAGAAAATTCACATCAATACATCAGCACCAGGCGAGGCAGCGCAAGCAGAAGAATATCAGGAAGCACCGTTGTCACCACCATCCCCACCTCACACTACACAATTCACTCCACCACAGGACACTAGCACTACCACATCCACTACCACTACCATTGTCATGGGCATCCCACTCTCCCCGGGAATCCAATTCGGGGGAGTCACCATGCCCACCTTCACCACCCTGTTCACCGATGTCACATCCACTCCACCCACGATTCCCATCTACACCGTCACGCAAACAGTTGACACGATGGAAACATCACCAGCCACAGCACCGCTTCCTCCCCCCATGCCACCTTCATCACCCATACCCCCTCCCCCCACATCTCCACGTACATCCACATCATTCACCTCTCCCATTCCCGCCCCCATTCCCCCTGCATCTTCACCCTTCCCAGCACTATTTAATGTAAATAACATATTTTTTGCATTAAACCAATGTGTATACCAGCTCCAGCATGAGTACAAAGCTCTGGACAACCGGTATCAGCAACTGGAAACGCACCATCAGAACTTACAAAGACAATTTCACATTCTACAAACAGAAAATGCAGAACTGAATCAACGCTACACGACGCTTGAGCAGGCTCACCAAACATTATTGGTGGCACCCCAACCATCGACAGAATCAGGTGCCAAACAACTAGAAGCTTTGCTCGAGGTATATCAAGCCGATAATCTCAAAGTCCGGCGTAACCTGGCACTTCTCCGAAAACACATGGCGGCCGCCCTTGAAGAGAACAAGAGACTGCAGCAGCAAAACGAAGCAAATCTAGAAGCAGCAATGGAAGGCTCCCCACACGAAATTGATCCAGAGCAGTTTAAAGCTGTGCCCTCAGAGACAATGAAGACTATCTTGGACAGCTATGCAGATCTATTAGAAGCTCATGATGACTTGGAAAGGGAACGTGATGCGCTGCGCAATCAACTCCAAGAGCAACAGACAGCACCCCAAGTCACAGAAACGACTTCGACTACAGAGGAAGTCAAGACATTGAAAGAGCAGGTGGCCGAATTACAGGCACGATTACTCACACATGAAAGGCAACCCTCTCCAGTTGTCGAACCAGAACCTGAAGATTTGGTACCCATCGAGGTAGATGAGACGTATGAGGAACCTTACGTTCCTATGCCAATGCCAGGTGGTGAGCAAACCGCAGAAGGAATGGATACGTTAGAAATCGAAGTACCGGAGTGGCTCCAAACACTAGAGAAAACAGCATCAACTCATGAAGATCGAGTGGCAGTTCAAATCCAATCTATGGCAAAGATAGAGGACACTATTATTAAATCAGAATACTTCCACAGCATGTCCCACCATAGATGGATCGGAACCAATGATGATCAATACGTGCCATATTGTATACTCCTGGCAGACTACAATGCAGAAATCCAACATAGATGTGGCAAACCTCCAACGTTTGCTACACAATTTGGGCCAGATGATATCCCAGAGAGCGCCAAAAAAGGATCCATTCATCAACCCACTTGGAGGATCCGACTCCTCAAAACCTACCCGGAGATGGTTCGCACCTGGACGAATATGCCTCTTTTTATTAAATATAACCCTTGTTATGTTCCTGTACTCCGCAGACGCACATGGCCAGAGTTTACCATTGCAGTCAAGAATATCAAGGGATGCGCCAAATGGTTAAACTACGTCTATCTAGCACCCCCTCAAGGACCTCCCACCGTCAATTACATGATTTCCACTATACGGCACTGGAGCATCCGATTAAAGAATACCCCTGATGTAATGGCCCAGATGTGCATGAAAATTTTTGAGTTAATGCTCATTACATTCAGAACATTCAAGAATATCAAGGACCCACACTTCTCAGGCGTCGGATTCCTTACAGGAAACCAAGATTTAGTTTATGACATGAGCACCACTCCTTCCATAGAGGTGATATACGCGTGGCACGCTAGAATAAAATACCTCCCAGCCTGCTTTAAACAAACATTCGAAGAGATGTTCATAACAGGGTTCTGGGAATACCACTCCGAAATATTTGTACCCAGACCCTCACATCTCCTCCATTTATTTGCTGTGGAGCGAACCATTCACTCAGAGCAGTTACGGGTGCCACATCCAGATGTCCCAGGGCCAGTCAATTGGGATGCATTGCTGACAGATCTAGCAAGGGGACTCAGGTTAGAAGAACACCACCTCGCCGCCGATGTTGTACAATATTACGTCCAAAAAGCAGCTAGACAAGGGTCTGTCAGGGGCGACAGACGCGAGAGTGGGGGGGGTGTTGGCAGTAGCCTTGGTACACCAGGACTTACAAGACGTGAAAGTCAAAGAAGGGAGTCAGAGCGAAGGGACAGCACAAGCAAACAGGGCAGTCAAAGAAGATCTGGCAAGTAGGCCAATATTTTTTCAAGATATTAATGCAAATCAAAGAGATGGACATGCAGGGAGGAAGAGCAAGTAGGGAGCTCGAAGATGTGTATGGCAGAGCACTAGAAGGAATCCCTACAACAACAGTGATTTTTATCACTAACAATCATTGTAAATATCATTTCACCTTTTTGTAGCTCCATTTTGTGCAAGCCAAGGAGTCCTTGAGCTTGAGGAGCCTTAGAAGTAGTTGCGTACCAATTTTCGTATTTTTTAGATCTCGTTTGAGTCCCCAAATAAGCCCTGGAACCTAATTTTTAACTAGGCCGGACACTAGGTCTGGACAGGGCCAAAAGCTAGTCAAAAACTATAAAAAGAGCTAGAGAGCTCATTTTGGGGGTTAGATTGTAATTGAAACGAACTTGTAAGAGCATTTTGAAAGTAATCTAAAAAGCTCCATTGATTCTCACTCTTTGTCTTGCCTTGTGTGCGCGTGTGTGTGTATGTGTGTGCATGCTTGTGTGCTTCTCACTCACGCACTTGTGCCGCCACTTGCTCGAGGTCTTCACACCATCCTCACGTCTCCCCGGATTGACATTAAAGGAGGTGCTACTCATCATTGAGCTACAGTGCATCTAGTCAATCTTCCACACAAGCCACATCAATTGAGGAACTTGCCGAAAAAGTAGCTCAGAAATTAGGTGTAACTAGCAAACAAATCCCAAGGTTTGCCCCTGTGAAAAGATGCTATACATGCGGTGGTGACCATATGGCGAACGTCTGTCCCATTATGGCTCAACCCCAAGTAAACCCTAGTAGCCAGTACTGCACCATAGAACGGAGATACACCAACCACACCGCACAAGATTGCCCATACAACAAGCAGGCGGTTAGGCAACCCTACCCTCAGCCCTACCAACAAGGCAGATACCAGAACCAGTACCCTCCACAACCATATGGCAGGCCACAACAAAATTTCCAACCTCAATATCAAAGCCAACAAAGGCCTCAGCCTGTGCTAGCACAACAACCCCCAGCCCCAGCTAACGTGATTCCGGTAAAGTATACTGCTGCAGAAGAGAACCTGAATAGAGCTATAGTCCCTGTAACATCCTTGATCTCTGAAAATGACCCAAGTGATCATAGCTTTGATTCTACCCATGTGGATAGCCCCCAGGCTTACTACATGCAGTCTCCAGAACATGGTGAGTCCTACTATAGTGAAGAGCCGAATGAACCTAGTTGGGAGTCAGATTACCCGAACGTCACGTATGCAAACCCCAATCCTAGGCCTCAACCTAGGCAGGTACGACCACCAATTCCTAGAGGACCATGTTACCGATGTCAAGGAGATCACCTCATTCGTGATTGTCCCTTACCTCCGCCGACACAAACTCAGTCCGTGACTATCCAAGGCTTTTGCCAAGACTGCGGAAAAGAGCATCTCTTCGAGATTGCCCAAAGAACCCCAATAGCATGCCAAAAATCACCCCTATCAACGTTGTTGGGTTAGTGGTAGACTCCTCAGGAAATGTCACTTCCACTGCACCAGTACAGGTAGTCACTCGAGCTCAAGCTTTGCAGCAAAACCAAGGGGTAGGCCAGGAAAAGAGCCCAGATGCTAGCGATACTGAGAGCCAAAATAAAAAGAGAACAAGAGCTTGGAAAGATAGCCGCGAACGTATGAAAAGGCAATGGGCAAAGAAGATGAGTGAACTTGAGGAAAGTCTACGAGAAACCAAGGCTAAAATCATAGAGATCACATCTCAACCGCACTCTCACACATTCCCACCGCTACCATCCCCATCACCCTCCATCCCTTCACCCTCTAAGACAGCCCACGTAACCCACCCACCACCCCAAACAGGATCGGTATTAGCTGATCCCACTCCCGAAGACATAGACATGATGCTTAAAGCATATCAGGCCAGAATCCAAGAAGGGCCAAACGTCACGGATCATGACAAGTGCTATCCTAGAGCTGACCTAGAGATAGAAAGAACCAAACTATGCGCGAAAATGGTCGCATTGGCTCAGACTATGTTTGAAGCCAGTCGCCTTTTCAATTACTCAGGCTCAACCAAAACGCAATTACACTTGGATGGATTCCTAGAGAAGTTAGAGAGGATAATTGCAAGATCTGACAAGGAAGAAAAAAATCAAGACCAAGAAAAAGCAAGCAAAAACAGGAATCATTCCCAATCAGAAGTGTATGTGGCCAATGCCCCTAAACCGGACAACTTCACCTCCTTAGAAAGAATAGAGAGGCCAATAGCACAGCCAGAAAAGGAACCTACCCCTCAAAGAAAGGAAAGGGCAAGAGAACGGGTAAGCCAGCCTCTTCAGGAAGCCCGTGGGCCTCCTCAAGAAGCTTATCTTCCCCCCCAAAAGGCAGATGAGCCTCCCTCGAAAGCTCAAGTACCTCCACAGGTTGCCTACATTCCTTCTCAGGGAATGTGTGAGCCTGTTCGGAAAAGTAATAGAATAAGTAATCCTCCTCAAGAAGCTTGTGCTCCAGCCATTTGCGAGAACGAGGAGAGAGTCAACAATAGAATAAGCCCTCCTTCCCAGGTAGCATATGTACCTAATTCTACGGAGCCAGACACTTCTTCTTCTATGAATCGGTTTGCACCAGACTTCCTACGAGAGATTCAAGAAGACAAATGGGATAACGAAAGCGAGGTCGCCCCTCCATTTGAACTTGTGGATGATGCACACGACCAATTCCCACAAGACATCCCATCTATTTACGGGGAGCATGAGAGTGTTCAGTCTCACGAGAGATTAGACTTTGAGTCGAATTCCATACAAGAGCTACCCCACTTCACAGGCCCATGGGAAGCAAAGTCCACATGTATGAGAGCACCCACAGTCATGGTACGGAACGACGACTCAGTCATACCTAGGAACACAGAGGTAGTGAAGAACACTAACGTGCAGTGTAATCTCAAGTTAGAAGAGCTACTCAAGGTTAGACCTGAATTATGGAAACATGTAGCCAAACAAGTACCAGAGATAGCAAAACCTCGTTCCCAGGCAGGATCCCATAGGACAGTGCCAGAAATTCCCTTGGATAAGATAGGAGATATGTGTGAAGGCGAAGAAGGGAACACCTATCTTCCCATTACCTACCAGGAGTACACTACCAAGGCAATTTTGGACTCAGGTGCAGGAGTTGCAATTGCCACCACCTCCTTATGGAAGCGTTGGGGCAAGCCAGCACTCAGGCCAACGAGGATGAAATTGCAGATGGCCGATGGTCACATAGAGAGACCCCTAGGATTGCTAGAAGGAATAACTCTCACCACTTGTGGTGTTGAGTTTGAGCATAGCTTTGCTATATGTGACTTCAGCAAAAATCATGCTTATGAGATGATTTTAGGAAGACCATTTATGCGACAGTTGCAAGTGGTACAGGATTGGGGAACCAATTCTTTGTACTTGCAGCACTTAGGTGTTACGATCAAAGTCAATCTCAAGGATTATTCTCATAGGGATGTACCTCCTATCCAGTGGAATCCCATCCATAGAGCCAAAGATGATACGGAATCCGTGCATTCCATAGGGTAAGGATCCTCATGGATGCATGAAGACACCCACTTATGGATGTGCAAGGTAGCAGTAGAAGAAGAGAAGAGAGAGAAAGCCAGAGAGGTAGGTGCAAAAGAAACCCATAGATCAATCCAAGACCCAGCCTATGCACCTGTAGTTTTTCCAGACGAAGAATTTGAACCTCACGGTTGGGCAGAAATCTTAGCAACAATGGACGTAGCCATCAACGAAGAACAATGGACACCTCGCTGTGATGAGGATGGCTATGATATTTCAGTCTTCTCCATAGAGCCAATCATGGGAGAGGCAGTTCTAGAAGAATGCGAACCTAGCCCTGATGCATTTGAGGATGCAAGTGACTCCGATCTAGAGTCAATCATTATGGACCCACCATTTGCATCAGATGAAGAATACTTCCATGAAGTAGAATTTCAACCCCAGAGGCATGGAGAGGTTACAAATGATGTAAGATTAACAATGCATATGACCCCTAAGGAAGAAGGAAAGAAACGAAAGAAGAGAGAAGCCTTACCAGAAGAGGAAGAATCTCTGTTTGAGGTCCCAGAAAATTTTAAGAAATATGAGATAGATGACAGGAGAGTCATGATTAGAATACCCAAACGAGAGGCACAATCAGGAGAGGCCTATGATAACAAAGAAACTACCAAGAAAATCGTAGTGGCCCTAGAAGAAGGAGAGGAGAGATGCACGTATATAGGCCATGACCTGACAGAAGAAGAAGAGCACGAATTGATTGCCTTGCTAAGAGAATACAGAGATGTATTCGCTTGGAGTTACAAGGATTTGAAAGGGGTTGACCCGGACATATGCTCGCACACCATCCCCATGACTTCAGACGCCAAACCCTCTAAGCAAAAGCCTTATACATATAACGATAATTACGCTGCTAAGATCAAAGAGGAGATAGATAGACTGGTTGAAGCTGGATTTATCTACGAAATTGAGCACACCGAATGGGTATCCCCCATCGTGGTGGTGCCCAAGAAGAATGGCAAGCTGCGTGTGTGCATTAACTTGAAAAAGGTTAATGCCGCCACGATTCGAGATAACTATCCGCTTCCCATCACAGAACATCTCTTAGAAAGAGTGGCAGGCAAGGAAGTGTACAGCTTCCTTGATGGATTTTCTGGCTACAATCAAGTAGCCATAGCTCCAGAGGATCAGCACAAGACAGCCTTTGCCACAGAATGGGGCATTTTTGCTTTTAGAGTAATGCCATTTGGGCTTACCAATGCGCCAGCTACCTTCCAGAGGCTAATGTGCCATGTGTTTAAGGAGTTCCTGAGGAAGAGTTTAGAAGTCTATGTTGATGATCTTTGTGCTCATTCCAACATTAGACAAACCCATATCCCTGAACTCAGACAAATCTTTGACAAATGTAGAGAATATCAAGTCTGCCTGAACCCAGAAAAGTGCGTTTTTATGGTCAGGCAAGGCAAGATTCTAGGACACATAGTGTCAAAGAATGGTATATCTACAGACGAAGAAAAAGTGAGAGCCATAGCAGAGCTACCTAGGCCAAAGAGTGTCAAGGAAGTACAAGCTTTCATGGGGCATTGTGGTTATTATCGACGATTTATACACATGTATGCTGTCATTGCAAAGCCCATGTACGGACTTCTGACAAACTTTGAGTGGACGGATGAATGTGAGAATTCCTTCCAGGAGCTTAAACGAAGATTATGTTCAGCACCAATCTTGACCACACCAGATTGGAATAAGCCATTCCATGTTCACGTGGATGCATCCAATTATGCTATTGGATGTGTACTTGCACAACCTACTGGTGAAGGTAATATGGATCTTCCAATTGCCTATGCCAGTAGACAATTGAATGCGGCTGAACGGAATTACACCACTACAGAGCGCGAAGGATTAGGCATGGTATATGCAGTCAAGAAATTTAGACACTATTTGCTTGCAAATAAGTTTAAATTTTTTACTGATCATCAGGCATTGTTATATCTCGTAAACAAGCCATGCAATACAGGAAGATTAGTAAGATGGTTTCTCTTGCTAATGGAATATGACTTTGAGGTTGTGGTAAGAAAAGGTAGGACTCACTTGAGAGCAGATCATCTCTCTAGGCTCACATCGGGAGAAGCCCCACAAGGAGTGTCAGATGACCTTCCTGATGCTTACTTGTTTAATTTGGAAGTTATACCGCAGTGGGCTAAGCCATTGGTGCCAGTATTGACGTACGGGCCCAACCATCCTGTGGTAAACACACGGAACAGAGAGGTTGTAAAAGCCCAAAAATACCACATCATGGCAGGAAGCATGTACAAGCACACAGATCAAGGGATCTTGGCTTGTTGCGTAGAAGAGGATGAGTACGCTAAATGGTTGCAATTAGCACATGTAGGTGCGTTAGAGCAACACCATTCAAAGCAACGAACTTTACAGACTCTAAAGAGATTCGGAGTGCATTGGCCAACTATGGAAGCGGATGTCCAAAAGTTGTGCAAGGAATGCCCAATCTGTTGCACTAAACCACCGGTGGAACATGCCACTCTCTATCAAGTATCCATTGCGCCAGATTGGAGCGAACCACTAGTATCATTCCTGAGGACAAACACATTCCCTCCAGACATGACTCTGGCTAGGAAAAGGAGTTTAGAACAAGAAGCTTTGGATTACTCACTCATTGGTGATAATCTATATAAGCGTGGTAAAGATGGTTACCTGAGACTATGTGTCCACGAAAGTGAATATCTGAAGATCTTGGAAACTGCTCACCAAGGTGTAGCAGGAGGACACTTTGGACCAGATCGGGTGATCAAGGCGATATTATTTGCGGGCTTCTGGTGGCCTACCCTTCACATGGATGCACATACCTATGTGAAACGGTGTGATGTCTGTCAAAGGACTCAGTATCCTATACGCAAAGATGAGATGCCACTGAAACCTATGATGGGTGGACGTGCATTCTCTAAGTGGGGAATAGACTTCGTAGGTCCTATTAATCCCCCAGCTAAGGGTTCTCATGCGGAATACATCATTGTTGCAACAGATTATCTCACCAAGTGGGTAGAGGTAAAGGCTACAACCAAGAACGATGCTCAAACAACTGCCAAATTTTTGTTTGAGAATGTATTCACGAGGTATGGACTACCTATAGAGCTTGTAAGTGATAGAGGCACTCATTTCTTGAATGAAGTTATTGAAAATCTACTCCAAGAATTCTTGGTAATACACAAGAAGTCTGCCCCTTATCACCCTCAAGCTAATGGACAAGCTGAGAGCACTAATAAGATTTTATGCAATGTACTGACGAAATTAGTGAACACTAAACGCTCTGATTGGGACAAACAGCTACACCATGCTGTTTGGGCATACCGAGTTGCCTACAAAACGGTACTCCAAGACACTCCCTTTCAGATGGTATTTGGCCAAAATGTTGTGCTGCCCTTGGACTTCCTGATCCCTACATTGAGAGTAGCACAAGAGCACGAATGGACAGGTCATGAGCTCTCCTCTAGGATCTTTGACCTTGAACGATTAGGAGAAACAAGACTGAGAGCCGCTGCAGGGATATATGCAGCCAAGAAGAGACAGAAGGCATACTTTGATGCCCACGTGAAGGATAAAGGCTTGAAAGCAGGAGATCTAGTCTTAGTCTATACACTAAAACAACACGCGAGGAAGCTAGAAAAGAGAGGATACGGACCTATGATCATCAATAGGATCTCCACGAGCGGAGCACTACAATTGGCCACATTAGAAGGTGATGTTCTCCCAAATTATATTAGCGGTTGCAGAGTCAAGTTATATCAAGAACCCCTCACGGAGGAAATGCTCAGTCGACTCAACACTGCTAAGAAACGCAAAGAGGAAGAAAAGCGAGTGCGAGAAGAAGCTCAAGCTGAAGCTTTAGAACGCATCAGAAGGATGAAATTACGAAGGCAAGGCAGAGATCAGCCTGGAGCGAATGACTATGCAGACCAAGGATTTCCCATAGCCATGTGTGAAGTTGCAGGAACAAGCTCGCATAGGATAATTGATAGACGTCCTTTCGTAACCTTAGATATAGGACAAGGAAAGAGTGCAAGGACCGTAAGAGCCTTGATTGACTCAGGAGCAGCCACTAGTGCTGTTAAATTGTCTTACTGCCAAGAATTACAATTGACTGTCAATCCTGTGGAAGCATATCTTATAGGATTGGGAGGAGTGGAAACCCCTTGCATGGGCGAGGCGGAACTTCCCCTTTACATTCATGATGAGGCAATGACAGTTAAAGTACTGGTGTGTCAAGATGAAGATCTCACTGAACCTCTAGTCTTGGGTCAAGATTGGATCTATGACCAAGCAATTAACTTAAACCTAAGAAGTGGACTTCTCCAGGTTTGGGTCAATCATAGTCGAGTTACAGTAGAATTAGACAATGGAGCACTCAAGGAACTAGGAAAGGCACAGACTCCTGGTCCTTCCAGGGGTACACATGAAGATGACCATGCTGTTCTTGTTCAAAACCCTGTGTTGCAGAGGAATGACATTTGCAAAAAAGGAGTCAGGGATGCAACGGAACTCCCTTCTTTTCCAAAGGCCAGAAGGAGGCAGCAACCAAAGGCGGATCACAAGCAGAAGAAGCAGAGTACTACCTATGTTCGAGATCAAAAATACCTGCGCAGCAGCATGTCCCAGAAAATAAACCAGGTGTGGGTGCGGAAAGGCGAACGACCGGGTGCACCACCGTCAACTACACGGGCAGAGCCTCTTATTAGTAACCAACAACACGACGCTAATAAGAAGTCTTTCAGAAATTCTTCTGCTAAAGTAAAATCTATTTGGGTGCCCAAGAAGTCGATGAAGGCAAGCCCACAATCTAGACAAATTTGGGTGCCTAAGGCTTGCTTGAGGGCACAAGTAGTTATGCCAAGGCCACAATCTATGCAGCATAACCCTTCTACGAGTACAACCAGAATTCCCTCGTGCTCAACACTTAGGAACTCACCAAGACCCATGAGCTTGCATAAAATCACTTATAAGTGGGTCCCTAAAAGGCCCCATTCCCAAACAGCGACACCGACACAGCTCTCTAGAGTCTCTACAAAACCGAAAACAAAGCCCATCCACTGCATTTGGCAGTCTAAGACTTGTAATAAACCCCCCGACCCCGATTTGTAAACTCACCCCACTTACTAACGGCATTAGTCTCCTAGGAATACACAAACATTAACTACACTCACTGTCTTCGTGCACTTACTAACCACTAACTCACCGTCTACCTCATGTTAATGTTGTAACGGGGACAACAACGGATTTATTCTGTCCATTACGATGTTAACACATGATTCTATACTCTCACAGAAGCAGAAGGCAAGAAGAAAAATGGCAGAAGCGACAGGTTCGGGTTCACAAGTAGGGATACTTACTGCAGGAATTGATGTGGATAGCCTACCTGTGGACGTGCCTCCGACTGAACGACCAGTGGAGATGCAACACCTCCAGCAACTCCCGGTGCCAGATCCACCTACAGGAATCACGGAAAGAGTTCATGCGAATTCTCATTGGTTCAATGGCATGCCCGGTCCATTAGGTGAGGCCAAGTATATCTGGGAGTCTAAATGCGAGTATGACAGATCATGGGTGCGATTCCAATTTTTCTCCAAGGAGTTCGAGACTTTACAGAACACCGAAGATCTACAGACCATATGGCAACGAGCAGGATTGGCGGAATATTTTGAAGCCCCACTACCTAAACCCGATCTCCTCCGATGTTACTATTTGGTCTCCACATTACAAGCTAATGAAGATAAGGACCAACCCGGATCATTTGTTCTCCCCTCATTGCTGGGCAACAACGAGTTGAAGAGGTTTGAACTCACTGTGGAGTTGGTAAGCGATGCTTTAAATATGCATGGCACGCATGTGCCCTCAGAAAAGGATGCTCTCGTTCCCACCAACATGAAGGACAGGAAAGTAGTGAAGCTGAAAGACATGGCAGCACTCACCCCAAATGTGTCCATCCCTCTCCGAATGTGCATGCAACACTTCGCCTTCCCCGGTCAAGACCGATTCACGCAACCACACAAGAAGATCTGGTTTGCTCTCTACTTGGCGGAAGCAGGTGCGTTACCTATTAAGCTACCAGTGTGGATTATAGATCAGTTGTATGAAGCAAACAAACGGGCTTCTAGGAAATTAGTGGTGAACGGATGCTGTGCACTCACACGCATCATTTACCGATGCTTGGCATATGATGTCCCCATTGAACGTGCCTTAACTTGGGCACAATTACAAATGTTTAAAAGGCTCAAGACGTCCACACATCAGTCCAAGCGCATGAGGGGCGCGATCCCGTGTGTCCAGACAAGGGAAGTCCTGACTACTCCTGAGGCATCACCATTAAGAGAGGGCACTATACCTCCCTTTACCATTAGGATACCCAGGTCGGAATCTGACACTACGACACAACCTACCCCATCGGCTCCTCCTATTACACCTGAATTCGAATTTGCTGCCACTGGAGAGGCTGAAGGACTGGACCCCCAGGATTTCGAAGCATTCCTACAAAGCACACAATTCTCTGATGTGGAGTTTTATTCAGAGGCAGAGGAGCAGGGCACATCCTCACGAAGAAGAAGAAAGTCTACAGACGGTAGACATGTCCATTGGAGTGACGCTCAGCAAAGTCAACAACACGGACACCCGGAAGAAGAAGAAGCGTATGAAGAAGAGACCACTGAAGCCCCAGCATATACAGCAGAACTCCGAAGGCTGTATCAGATTATGGAAAGAGTGCGATCGCAGCAATTACTCACTGAACAGAGCAGCAGAGTACTTATGACTCAATTGTTGGAAGAAGCGGGAGTTGAATCAGAGTACAGGGAGGGTCTCTTATTGATGGCAGAAACCTATGGAGTTGTAGAAGCTGTGCGCACTGCCATTTAGAGACCTTCAGTTCAATATGACCCACGAAGGTTCCAGACACGACCTCGCTCAGGTAAAAATATCCAAATTCCCGTTACAGTTGCAGAAGAGCCGACTACTACACCTGAAACTATCAGGACAACCTCCCAAACAGCTAGCCAACAGCACCCCGCCACCCATGAGGAGTCCACCGAACCACTACCACCCACTTCCCCACCACCACCTCCTAGAACAGAGACAGTAGAAATCCCATCTACCACTCAACCCACTGACCCAACCTTCATCTTCCGTACTCCCATCTCTAGTGCCACCCTATTCTCTACCACTAATAATCCAATCTTCGAAGCAAACCCCGACACTACACAATCCGCTGAACCCCTCCTAGAGCCTGCCCTAGGGCAACCATCCCCAACGCCCTCAGCCACGGGTCATCCTGACCCTAGATCCACATTCATGGGCTTCCCTACTACCACGCAACCCTTTCCACCCTTCTCAAATTTACGACCCCAACCCCCGATATCCCTTTCTCCATTTCTACAATCCCTCCAGGACATCTTTGCTAGGGCTTTTCAACCAGGCTCTCAACCATTCCCTGCCTTTTCAGCTCCCCACCCCACTTCGCATCTATTCACCACTTCCACACACACACCACCTACCATACCAATGTATATGGCAGGCCCCACACTAACACCCACTCCGGAAGGCATGGACATTTCACCACCCACGGCACCTCCACCCACAGTTTCACCTCCTCCCATTCCCCCTCCACCAATTTCACTCACACACACAACTTTCGTAGACACATCATTCACTGTCTCCCTTCCCCAATTCCCTTCCCATGCATCTTCCACGGTACACACCCCCCACTCATCTATAGGTAATGCATTGGACACCATGATGGCTTGTATATCAAATTTAAGAACAGATTACATTCAGCTCCAGCAACAAAATGAACGCCTGCAAGAGCACTCAGCGACACTACAGCACCGCCTTGCGACATTAGAAGAGGAGAACGCTCGCCTACACACACAGTTCCAAACCCTCCAAGAAGCCCATAATATATTGGAGGTACAGCTACAGAACGTAGATCAGGAAGCGGTGCAGGTGGTAGAAGGTCACCTACGGACACAGCTGGAACGCAACTCAAAACTTCAGCGAAATATGGCGCTACTTAAACGCCATCTTGCGGCTGCTCAGGAAGAGAACAGACGTTTGCAAATACAAAATCAAGAGAACCTGGAGGCAGCTATTGAGAGCACACCGGGGGCACCCATCAGCCCATCCAAGTTTCAAGCAGTGACCCCCGATAACATCAAGATTATATTGGAAGATTATGCCATGCTGCTCGAGGCACACGATAAGCTATCGGAGGAGCTAGGACAACTGAAGCAGGAACACCAACAAGGACCAACAGCTGCCCCTCCAACTACCCCCTCTGCGGCTTCGCTTCCCGACGCAGAGGCCATAAAAGATCTCCAGCAACAGGTAACTGAATTGCAAACACGCCTACTACAATATGAGAGGCCATCTTCCCCTCCGGAGGCTCCCACGGACGAAGAAGTTGTGCAAATTCCTGTGGAACAAACGTTTGATGAAGAATATGATCCGCAATCATTCCCAGGAGGCCAACAAACAGAAGAAGCGCAGGACACGTTCGAGGCACCACGGCCGCCATGGTTACGACAAGTGGAGGAAATAGGGACCTCGCATGAAGAGCGCACCGTAGTGCAAAATCAGGCTATGAGGGTCATAGAGGAGACTGTTTTACAATCAGATTACTTCAAGAACTTGTCATCGAGACGCCTGATTCTCTCATCGGAACTCCAGTACAGGCCATATTATATTATCTTGGCTGATTATAATGCAGAAATACAAAGAGTCACGGGTCAGATTCCTACTTTTGCGACCCAATTTCAACCCGAAGACCTTCCTCCAGAGGTACGAAAAGGCAAGATTCGTCAACCAACATGGCGGCAGAAACTTTTAGAGACCTATCCAGAAATGCTACGCACATGGAACAACGCGCCGTTGCACCTCCTGTACAACCCATGCTACGGTCCAGTCCCCCGCCGCAGGTCGTGGAAGGCATTTAATATCAAGGTACAGAACAATGCGCAATGCAAGGAATGGCTGAACTACCCGTACATCGCGCCACCACAAGGACCACCATCGGTAGCATATATGATGGGAACCATTCGCCACTGGATGCCGCGCTTGAAGCCCATGCCAGATGTAGCAGCGCAAATGATGCTTAAAATCTTAGATATGATGCAAGTAGTGCTGAAGACCTTTAGAAATGCAGCCGCACCACAGGTACGTCTTCCGGGGTTTAGCAATGGAAATTACGACTTGGTGTATGACATGAGCACCACCCCCAGTATCCATGTGGCCTACGCTTGGCATGCACGCATCAAGTACCTCCCCGCCTGCTACAAACAGACCTTCGAAGAAATGTTCAGATCAGGTTTCTGGGAGTACCACTCGGAGATTTTCGCACCAAAGCCGACACATCTGCTTCAACTGTTTGCTTGTGAACAAGCAATGTATTCAGAGTACTACACCACCCCGCAACCAGAAACCCCCGGTGCAATAAATTGGGAGGCATTGGAAGCCGATCTAGCAAGAGGCTTAAGGATAGGAGAACATGAACTGGCCACCAATGTCATCCAATATTACATCGACCACCCGCGCGAACAAAGGTCTGTCAGGGGCGACAGACGCTAGGAAGGGGGGAGTGTTGGCATACAAAGCAACAAAGGAGTCATGCACAATACGGCAACAAGGCCAGATCATTTTTTCCCATAGATTATGTACAACCCAAGTGATTTTAATCACTACACAAACATTGTAAATCCCGTTTTTGGTAGATTAGACTCCATTTTGTGCAAGCCGAGGAGTCCTCGAGCTTGAGGAGTATTAGAAGTACCATCGTACCAAATTTCATAATTTTTAGACTTCGTTTGAGCCCTCAAATAAGCCCTGGAACCTAATTTTTAACTAGGCCGGACACTAGGTCTGGACAGGGCCAAAAGCTAGTCAAAAACTATAAAAAGAGCTAGAGAGCTCATTTTTGAGGTTAGATTGTAATTGAAACGAATTTGTAAGAGCATTTTGAAAGTAATCTAAAAGCTCCATTGATTCTCACTCTTTGTCTTACCGTGTGTGCGCGTGTGTGTGTATGTGTGTGCATGCTAGTGTGCTTCTCACTCACGCACTTGTGCCGCCACTTGCTCGAGGTCTTCATACCATCCTCACGTCTTCCCGGATTGACATTAAAGGAGGTGCTACTCATCACTGAGCTACATACCTCAATCTCCATTTCATCTTTTTCTTTGATCTCATTGGCCACTTTTGTTAGTGCTTCCTTAGCGTTCAGGAGTTCTTGTCCTATAGTAGCAATTTGATCGACATCTTCATTATATAGCACGAGAAGATTTTCTTCTGCCGTCTTCCACCTCTTTCTGAGTTCATTCATATCATACATGTACTTCTTTTCCCATTATTCTTGTAGGGTTTTCTCTTGTTTTAGCTGATCTTCATACTTTGCAATTTGTGCTTCCAATGCTTGTGTATTATTGGTTGATACTTCTGGTGCCTCTATCGATTGGTTGCACAAGATGGTGGTCATAAGTTCTTTATTTCGGCTTCTTAAATTATCAGCTTCCTCCATGTATACCTTTATTTGTGATTCTAGTAGTTTGCTTCATGTGTTCATCCGAGCTTTCTCAGCTTCACCGGCTTCATACTTACTTTGTAGCTTGTTGAGTTGTTCTTGTAGTTTTTCATTTTCATTTGCAAGCGCATTGCATTTCTCCATGGCTACCTTAGTTTCTTTACCCTTGGCTGTAAGTACCTGTTGAACCTCTATCACTTGTGTAGAGAACTTTTCACTTAGTACCTGAAATTGATTATGTTCCCTTATAGCCTTGTCATACTCGTTGTTTGCTTCTACAAGTTGTTGTTGTTGAGTATCCATGGCTGTTTGTATCATCTGCTTCACCATGGGCTTGAGTTGAGCCATGTCTACATTCAGCAAGGTTTTGGGGATATTCGGTGCCTCCCCCGTGAGTACATATTTGCCCTTATCCACGTGTATTATCTCATTATGTGGTTGCCTAATTTGAAGATGTATCTGATTGTCCTTTTCTTCTTCGTCCTGTGTTGGAGACTTCATAGCACTTCCCTGAAATGTAACATCCAGTGGAGAATGCTCAGCTATGACCATGATAGGAGTGAATGGTTCTTGCTCCTCCTCATCTTCCAGTTCTTTCTCTTCCTTTGGGACCTTCAACCTAGTTTCTCCATCCAAATGAGTCTCTGTAATTTGGATCTTTGTCTCTTCGTTCATTTTGATTGTGTGGACTTCTTCTCAAGATGATCCTTTCTTTGGCGTATCCTTGACTTTGTTGTCTGTCATTTTCTCTATGTTAGCATTGTCCACTTCATAGGAGTCCATGACTTGATTTAACTCATCCCATTTGCCATCATCATTCGATTCATTTTTGAAGTCCGCATTCATCAAGGATGGTTCTTGATCTTCATGGGTGTCCGATGATGAACTAGAGTTCATCAGTCCCAGTTCTCTGTATCTATGGACTTTTGTTAGCGTCTTTCCTTGCAAAGTTTCTTCATGGGATTGATGATAGTGATGCCCTTGCACTGGCAGATTTACTTGTCCTTCCATGTATTGGTGAGTAGCTTCCATTGCTTCCTTCAATTCTTCTTCTGTGATGGGCTTGGTGTTTTGAGTTTTGTCCTTGGAAGTACATGTATTCTTTTGGAAGCAAGAAGTGCTTCTTCTGCCTTTAACATTTCCCTTAATCTCTTTGTTCCTCTCATCCTGGGTTGAGAGTTGTTTCCTGCCTCTTCCATCACTTTTATTCCTTTCTTTTTCCTTGGTACAATGGCTAGCTTTGCATACTTAGCCATCTCTATTGACGTAGGCATCCTCTTAAGATATTCTCGAATACCTAAGGCATGGTAGATCAAGATGGTCAATGCTAAACTTCCATTCAAGAACTTCTTGTGGCCCCACTATTTCTTTGCTTCGAATAAACACTCTTGGATGTAGGGAATCAGGTTCACTTGATTACCAATTTGTTTTGTTGCATGAGATAAGAGTTGTACTATGATCTTTTGAGGTGTCGTGTAGCGGTGCATGTTTGGAAAGCAGAAATGTTGGTGAATCAAATGGACCTCTTCTTCAATATCTATCTGGTTAATATCCATGAAGGTATGGGTCTTTGTCCCTCGGCTTTCATCCTTTAGGTCTGTGTTCCCATCCTTTTCCCATCCAAAAGCTTCTTTAATCAATTTGTGAGTGAATTGAATAATCACCCATTCTCCTTCCGCATCTAGGACTTTTGCTTCTGGCACTAAGGGGTTATGTAAGGCCAGTTGAAGAGTGTTCATCACCTAATTACATCATTGAAAGTCTAGCTTATAGATGGGTAGTTCGAAGTATTTTTAAATGCCTGCCTTTGTTAGTATGTCCACAGTTGATGGGAGTTCATGTAAGACTTTGAAATCTTGGGACATGATTAGGAACTGATGGTCGGTGTCCATGATCTTTATCGTCACCAAGAAAATATGCTCCCTTGTAGGTTGTTCTTCTCGAAACCAATGACCTTTGGCTTTGGTCACAATTTGTAGTGGAAACTCCAACTCCTCTTCTTGAACGGTTGCCTCAGAATCCTCAAAAGCCATCTGCACTTGTAATAAAAAAAGCATCAGCTTCCAGGAGAAACTAATTCATGTGTTTTATGTGTGGTTCAATGATATTGTTGTTTCTTTTGTCACTCCGTTTCCCCTTGCTTAAGTGAGTAAGGCCTCTTACCACACTTCTTTTTATTTTTAATCCTAAAAGAAAACAAGAATTAGATCGAGCTGAAGCACTTATTTATGTACAATGTACAAGCATTCCTATGGCAGTAGAAACTAAGACCTATTCCATTGATGGAAATGTGCGCCAATAGTTTTTTTTTAAGAGATAATGTGCCAAATGCATGGCCTTGTAATGTGGCCCTGTCATGCATACTTTATGTGCAATGGACTCTTCATGAGTGCAAGTAGAATCTTGTTGAGTCGGTTGTTCCTATCCTTGTTGCTGCTTTGGTATCCATATCCACTTTGTAGTTGGTGATTGAGGCCTTTGTTTCTGTCGGGCTTGTCGTTCTCTTGTCCTTATCTCCTTCTTACTTGAAGTCTGAGTTTTTGATGTTGAGTTCCTTTGGTACCCTTGATGAGTCTTTTTGGACCTCCTTGCTTCACTTTGCAGGCATGCTCTTTTGTTAAGCTTTTCTAGCTCTTGATTTGCAGTTTGTCTGACCTTCTTCAGAATCCATATACATTGTTGTGCCTTCTGGGCCTCTACCAATGACTTTGGAATCCATACACGAAGAAGTCTTAGTGGTTCTGATTGCAGAGGTGAGTAATGGTCGTCTCTCCTCGTCTTTACTGAGTGGCTGATCTGCTTCTGTGTAGAGTTGTTTGGTTTAGTCATTTGATCCTTCCGTACCCATTGTAGATGAGTATCATGTGGAGGTGTGTTTGAGCAATAGACGTCCATGTGGGTCTTCTTCTTATAGTGTGGGTAGATTTAGAGGTGATGTCCCCACACTCTCTCTTAGGTTCAACTCTCATGGGTGAGGTGGTCACACACTCATGCAACACATCCTTATTTGCAGGAAATTCCAGATTAGGGCATTCTTGGGTATATAATCTTTACTGAATCATTTTTTTTCTTCTTGTCTAAGTTTTCTTCCTTGGGTTTGGTGACCCTGTGAAATTGAGACGGCCTTTCTTCCAGAAGACTAAAGATTTCCTTATGTCCTATTTTGGTTGATATGTATCCTTGTGCTAGATGAATGCTCACTTCGTTCTCAATGATCTAGTCTTGCCCTAGGATCAAATTTTCAATTAGTTCTTCATCCTTGCATACCAAAACTCTTTGTTCCATCATGGAATTTCCTAAGTTGAGGGATATTAGGGCTTCTCCGACACATTCTATAACTTGACCTCCAATTCCTATCATGCATGCTTTAGTGGGACTTATGCTTGTTTGGAGATGAATAATTCATGTCATTCGTATACAGCTTAGAGCCGCTCCTGAGTCAATCAAAGCATCTACTAGCAGATACTCTCTGGTACCGATTCCTAGGTTTAAGTATGGTTGGGAGATGCTAAGGCTCTCATTACTGGCATTACTGACTTGGTATTTTGCCATGGGCATAGTTTTCTCTCCCTGCAGATATCGTTCATCCCTTTGTCGTATCCACTCTTTTCGTTTCTTGATACGCTATAAGGCTTCCTAGTGTGCTTCCTCTTTAATTCTCTCTTCTTCCTTCTTTTGATTCTGTGCTCTTGCGATTCATGCAAACATCTGGTCTGTTAATGGCTCCATATATCATTTCACTTGACATCCACTTATGTAGTTGGGAAGTATATCCCCGTCTAATGTGGCTAGATTCACTGCTCCACTCGTTGAGATTCTATTGATCAATAATGGTCTGTATCCACATTGTTGTAGTTTCTTGGCATGTTATTTCAATGTATATACAAGGACTAAATCTCCTTCTTTTAAGCCTTTGTCTTTGATGTGTGCATCATAATATGCTTTCTACCTCCATTTAGCAGCATAAACTCCTGCAACTGCTTGTAGTCTTGTTTTGTGTAATTTCTCAATTTGCTTTAATTGTTTGGATATTTCATGTCCTGTCCACTCATATTGTTGTGCTACATGTAGAGTAGGTACCAAAAAGTCAATTCCTAAGATTGTATTTTGTCCATAAACTAGGTTAAATGGAGTAGTTCCAATGGCCATCCCGTAAGCTACTCGAAAGGCCCAAATTGCATGATGCAATTGTTTGTCCCAATCTGACCTTCCATTGTTGACTATCTTTGTCAACACTGATCGATGTAGCCCCCTTTTGATGTCTTCTTGCTTTGATAAGTCCTCCTTGTGCTTCCATGGGTTTTCTTGATCCATTCAAGTCTTCAATATGATGCCCACTATTGTCTCCAAGCCTGCAAAATGGCTCTGATACCACTGATGGGGGATGATTCTAACACCCCAATGCAACAATGGAAAATGTTTGCCCTCCACTATGCCCACAAGCAATGATATATGATCACTTTTTTGAACTTTTCTTTGACCTGTACAAAGAATTAAAATGAATTTTTTTTTGCTTTGTGGTAGACTTTACATTAGACTTCACTAATCTAAGTGGGAAACTCATGGAATGCATACAACGGAAGAAACAAAGGTGGGATGGTGGTTATATAGAGTTTTACTTTTCCTACAATCTTGGACCACCCACCAATCAGTGTAGGTGCGCTTTTTGGTGAGTGATTGATGAGATTTGAACTTCATTGAGTTTGATGGAGCTTCTAACTTGATTCCACATCTTTGGGTCCTTGTTTTTTATTGGTTGAGCTGCAAAACTCGTACTTGAGTCTTTTTGCATGATTGAGGCTTGATTTTCAACAGGCATACACATACACATACACATACATATACACATACATATACACATTCACATACACATACACATGCACATACACATACACATACACATGCAAATGCACATACACATACACATACACAAACACAAACACATACACATACACTACACATACACATAGACAGACATATACACATACACATACACATACAGAGACACATACACAGACACAGACATAGACACATACATAGACACATACACATACACATAAATAGACATATACACATACACATACACATACACATAGATAGACACATACACATACACATACACGACACACAGACATGAACACAGACATGAACTCAGACACGAACACAGACATGAACACATACACATACACATACACATACACATACACATACACATACACATACACATACACATACACATACACATACACATACACATACGCATACACATACACATACACATACACATACACATACACATACACATACGCATACACATACACATACACATACGCATACAAATACACATACACATACACATACACATACACATACCCATACACATACCCATACACATACCCATACACATACCCATACACATACACATACACATACACATACATATACACATAGATGTTGACACTCAAGGTCAAGCACAAGGCACAGGAAGGCGTCAAAGAAGTGGACACATAAGAAGAGGGATAACATAGGGATATCCAAGAAGTATATGTCAATTTTTTAGAAGAAATCCCTATATAAACAGTGATTTTGATCACTGAAATCCATTGTAAATATCATTTCACATTTTTGCAACTCAATTTTGTTGAAGCGGAGTCCTCGAACTTGACGAGTACTAGAAGTATCTATCTTCCGATTTTCATAATTTTTAGACTCCATTTGAGCCCTCAAATAAGCCTGGAACCTAATTTTTACCTATGTCAAACACTAGCTCTGGACACGGCCAAGACTAGTCAAAAAACTATAACAAGAGCTAGAGAGTTCAATTTTGGAGCTAGCTTTTAGTTGTTAGCTGAGTGTGGCTTGGTAGAGAGTGAAGCTTTTATAAGAAAGTTCTTTTGTAATAGCAAGGTTCCATTGTTCCTATCTTTGTTATCTTGCCTTGTGTGCATGTGTTTGTGCATGCATGTATGTGCTTGTCACTCACATTTGCTCACCACAATTGTTCATGATCTTCATATCCTCCTCATGTCTCCGTAGATTGATAAGTAAAGGAGGTGGTGCTCATGCTTGCGCTATACAAAATTATGGCACCATTGTCGGGAGTGTTGCTCCAGGACAAGCATTGTGATGGTAAGATCATAGATTTGCGATGTTGGACGGTAAAAAAAATAGTCATTTTCTGTTAGGTTTCTGATTTTTTTCTCCATCTTCATCATCATCACCGTCACCATCTTGTCCCATCTTCATTGTCACTGAATTTTTTTGTTTTTGACTGTATATTCACTACTTTTACCTCATTTTTCAAATTTATGGTTGTGCGAGAGAGAGAAAGAGAGGCAAAGTGTTTGTGTTTGTGAGTTTTTGTGCTTTTTCATGACCCTATGTAGGACGCACAGGTCTAGATGCTTGATTTTGAAGTTCCCACCAAAATTTTTATAAAATAATGATTTTCTAGGAAAAAACTCACGACTTTTTGGAAAATTCAAATTTTTTTTAATTTTGCGATTCTTTGGTTCTCGCCTAAAATCACTGAGGAAATCATAAATTTTTGGTTTTTTGATTGTGAGAAAATCATGAATCTCTAGTTTTCTAATATGAAAAAATCACAATTTTTTTTTGGTAAGGCAATTCTGAGGAAATCACAAATTTTTGCCGTCAAGTTTTTGAGAAAATTGAAAATTTTGCCAAGGCAACTTTTGAGAAATTTCTGCCATCAAGATTTTAAGAAAATCACAAATCTCTGGTTTTATGATTGTGAGGAAATTACGAATTTCTTGTTCTCTACGTGTGAAAAAATTACGACTTTTTGGCTTTCTAAGTGTGAGAAAATCGCAACTTCCTAGAAGGCAACTTTTGAGAAAATTATGACTTTTTGGATAATTTTTTAGAAAAACATCATGACTTTTTGGCTTTTGGCTTTCACAAAATCATGACTTTCTGGCTATATGACTCTAAAAATCGTGATTCTATGATAGATCCTTTTTGTCTATTTTGACCCCTAGGAGCCTGATTCGACATGACTTTTCATCCAAAATCCATTTTTTGAGCTCTAGAGTGCATTGGAAAGCTCTTTTAGATAGGATAATTTGAAGTTGACCTTCAAGTGGGATTGGGAAGCCAAGGGGGATCCAAAGGATTTTGAGAAATACAGAGGGGGAAAATGGGTCTTTAAAAATGCTTGAATCAAATTGTCTTTCAAATAAATTAGAGTTAAAGCTTGATCTAACCTCGGGACATTTAGAGGTCCATTGAGAGCAAAATTATGAGTAGGGATACTAATTAATTAGGGTAAAATTAAGTAAAAATCAAGTCCAAGAAAACCCTAACTTCTCAAGTTCAAGCATAGTTAAAATAAAGTTGCGACAAACTCTATAGAAAAAGGACTTAATTGGATCAATCACATCTCGAAGAGTGATAAACTCAAGTATTCTTAACAAGGATATTTTTCAGCCAAGATTGCACCAAAAAAATCTAATTAAAAAAACAAGTAACTAATTCAAAAGAACATTGCAATGCGGTTGTACTTTGGAAAATTGGGAATAATAGACAAAGCTTATGAACATTAGGTCATGTAGACACCTAGGCAGGGATAGACAAAGCATCAGATCATCTGAAGCTAGTAACAATCACACAACTAGGTCATGGGCACAACAACTTAGTGATTATCTCTACGTGATTTTAGAAACAAGTGATTCAAAAATGTCTTTTAACATGGAGAGGCCCATAGGTAGCTCAAGTACTACCTATCTACAGACACTAGAAGGTCCCTATAAAGTGCAATTATCAGGACCAACCGACTAGGTGCATGCATCTATGAGGATGGTCTGAGGCGATCAATTGTTCAACTTAAAAATCCCAATTAACCCTTTGGACTTGAAAATCCAGTGGTTAAATTCAAAGATGGTTCTTATATTGACAAGCAAGGAACCATGTATGTGGTTACCAGCTTACCAGATAGGACAGATAAGTTTGGAAATGTTATTCTAGAGAATGGGATAGGAGACCTAGAGCAAGGAGATCTAGGACGAGAACCCAAGAGTCCTCAAGGAAAATCCGTCTTGACTAGAGTGATAACATCAGAGTGGGTTTGCCAAGACAACAAAAGCATAGAACTATTCTTGAATAGAGAAATGAAGGAAGCTTTTTGGAAATTCAAGCTAGATCAACTTAGCAAAATAGGTGGAGTCACCATCTACAAGCTCAAAGATCCTGAGGTACTCGGCAAAGTTGTCTATCTGGATAACACATCAGAGAGAATGTTCTTGGTAACAGAGCATGATAGACATGTATACACTTTGCAGGGTGAATTGATTTTCCCTCCACCAAGATCTAATATTTCCCATGGCCCCCAAGGAGCAAGATCATCCAAGGCTCATGAAACCTAGAGGGAAAGAGCTAGAGAGAGACCTGAAGTGAGCTTTGCAAAACCCTTAAGAAGAGAGTGGTCAGGATTTGAAAGTCAAAGACCTGAAAGAGAAAGACACAGAGCACATAGGCATCAAAGAGATGAACATGATTTTCCATTTCCTAGACCTTGAGAGTACCCAAGAACCCTCATACACTCTCGAGTGGTCAAGATGATGAAAAACTACTTTGATGGGTCAGGAGATCTCTATGATCATGTGGTTGAGTTCAAACAAGTGTTAAGAGTTGAACAGGTCAAAGACTTGTTCATCCAGTTCGAGGCATTTGGTTTGACCCTCAAGGGTACTAGCTGAGCTTAGTTTTAGCCCCTGAACAATCACAACTACCAAAATATAGGTCAACTACTAGAAACATTCATCGTAGAATTTTCCAAGAGTGGCATCAAGCATAACACATCATCCTTGATCCACAACTTCAAGCAGACACCCCAAGAAATAGTTCGGCTAGCAGGATGCAAATTTAAACAATACATGGAGAGTTCTCCCATACCTAAATTACCTACACAATCAAAACAAGTCTCCTTGTTTTAAGATGGACTTCTAAGCAAGAAACTTAGATCATATGTATATCTCAAGGAGCCAATCACACTAGATCAATGCTTGAGAATGTGTATTGACATAAAAAACAACTGAGGTGAGGAGTTAGAATTATCCAAACTCTATAAGTATTCCGACAGTTCTACAAGTCATACTTCCAAACCCTCCGTTGAGATAGATGAGATAGCTGAGCAGGTTGCCAAGAATCAGGGAGTTCAAAATAGACAAGCACCAAGGGTCACCACGTTGAAGTAATGTTATAGTTACAGAGGGGACCACATGGCTAATGTATGCCCAATTCAAAACCAAAACATTAGAGAATTGAATGCTCCATATTGCACTATTGAGAGAAAATACACGAACCATACAGCTCAAGATTCTCCATACAATAGGCAGGCTATCATACCAACTTATCAGCAACCTTACCAATAGGGTAGGTATCAGAACCAATACCAATAGCCATATTATAGGCCACAACAACAATATCAACATCAATACCAACAACAATATCAGGCATCGTATAGGCCACAACCGATCCTAGGAAACCAACCACCACCTCCTGCCAATGTGTTCCCAGTTAAGCATGCAGTGGTAGAGGAGAACCCTAATAGAGCATTGGTACTGATGACCCCTTTGGTCTCAAAAGATGATCCTCATGATCAAAGTTTTGACTACACCCATGAAGAGATTCCACAAGCTTATTACACAGAGTTACATGAGCATAGTGAGATGTATCTGTATAAATATGAGGCACCACCTATGGAATCGAATTGGGAGCCAGAATACTCCAATATCATGTATACGAATCCTAACCACAGGCCCCAATTGAGACAAATGAGACCACAAGCCCCTAAAGGACCATGTTTTAGATCTCAAGGTGACCATTTCATTCATGAATGTCCCCACCCACTGACTCCGGAACAAGGACAGAACATCACAATACAAGGCTCTTGTCTTGACTGTGACAAAGAACATCTCTCGAGAGATTTTCCAAGGAACCCCTCTAGTGCACCCAAGGTTACACCAATTAATGTGGTAGGCTTAGTGGTGGATTCAAGTTCAAGTAGCATTTATGTGGCTCCTATACAGGCAATCACTAGGGCACAAGCCTTAAAATAGGGTAAGCTAGTTGTACAATCAGAGTCAAGTGAATCACGAAATCCTAGTAAGAGGAAAATAAGAACCTAGAAGGATACCAGGGAGAAGGTCGATCATAAGTGTTCTAGAAAGTTATCCAAACTAGAAGAAAGCCTGAGAGATGCAAAAATAAAAATAGCAGATATTTCATCTCAAAACCCCTCACACATTGAAAATTCATCCTCTCCACTTCATTCCATACCACCACTCATTGTGAATAGACAGCAATCGGGGTCTATTCTTGCACATCCAACCTCAAAAGGCTTGGACATGATGTTCAATGCCTACCAGGCTCGACTTGAAGAAGGGCCAACAGTTGCAAACCTAGAAAAAAAATACCCTAGAGTAGATTTAGAGATTGAACGGACAAAATTTTTCATGAAAATGGTAGAACTAGCTTAGGCTATCCTCGAGGCCAATCAATTGTTCAATCAGATAAATTTTATCAAACTGGGTTTGCATTTCCAGGGCTTATTAGAAAGATTAAATCAGTTGGTAAACAAGTCGCAGGTTTCTTTACCTCAATCTCAAACAATTGTTGAAAGAGAAAGCTCCTAACCAACAAAAGTTTATGTTCCTGATTCCATGGATGTTAGAACACCTCTTTCAATTTAACAGTACTCTCAAGCATTCCTATGGGAAATAAAAGAAGAGAAATGGGCCAAGGAGAAGGGTAACCCCCCTCCTATTCTTGAAATTGATGATCTTCATGATCAATTTCCCCAAGACATTCCATCTATTTATGGAGACCAAGCAGGACAACAAGAACATGGAACATTAGATTTTGAACCTAACACTTTACAAGAGTTGCCACAATTCACAAGCCCATGGGAATCTGAATCTCTTCATATTAGAGCTCCCACAATACTGATAAGAAATAAAGACTTAGTGGTTCCAAGAAACATTGAAGCTGTGAAGAACACTATGGTGCAGTGTCATTTAACCTTAGAAGAGATGCTCAAAGTAAAACTTGAGCTATGGTAACATGTGGTGAAATCATGTTCCAGAACTTGGTTCCAATATATCGAAAGGACGCTCTAATTTGAAAGTCCCAGAGATACCTCTAGATAAAATAGGAGACATGAATGAAGGTGAAGAAGGTAATACTTATCTTCCAATCACCTACCAAGGTGTTGGCAGTAGTCAAAGCACCCAAGGACTCACAAGACAAGGAAGCCAAAGAAGGGAGCTAGAGTGGAGGGAAGGCACAAGCAGAAAAAGTAGTCAATGAAGATCTGGCAAGTAGGCCATTCAAATTTTTCCAAATCAACACCCTCATAACAGCGATTCTCATCACTAAAAATCATTGTAAATACCATTTCACCTTTTCGTAACTCCATTTTGTGCAAGCCGAGGAGTCCTCAAGCTTGAGGAGTATTAGAAGTATCATCGTACCAATTTTCATGATTTTTAGACTTCGTTTGAGCCCTCAAATAGGCCCTAGAACCTAATTTTTAACTAGGCCGGACACTAGGTCTGGATAGGGCCAAAAACTAGTCAAAAACTATAAATAGAGCTAGAGAGCTCATTTTTGAGGTTGGATTGTTGTAGAA
The DNA here is from genome assembly GCA_020310875.1 of Ceratopteris richardii. Classification (NCBI taxonomy): domain Eukaryota; kingdom Viridiplantae; phylum Streptophyta; class Polypodiopsida; order Polypodiales; family Pteridaceae; genus Ceratopteris; species Ceratopteris richardii. The sequence goes on along the minus strand of CM035414.1, from coordinate 167,749,375 downwards.
TTGAACTTTGTAAGAGCACTTTTGAGTAATCTAAAAGAATTCCATTGTCTCTCTCCTTGTTCTTGCCTTGTGTGCACGTGTGTGTGTATGTGTGTGCATGTTAGTGTGCTTCTCACTCACACACTTGTGCCATCACTTGTTCGAGATCTTCATACCATCCTCATGTCTTCCTAGATTGACATTAAAGGAGGTTCTACTCATCACTGAGCTACACCAAATTTTGGCGCCGTTGCCGGGGATCGAGCTTTGAGGACGAGCATGTGATGGTAAGACGTAGGGTTGAGGCGTTGGAGTCATAGGTATTTTCTTCACTTTTATCTATTTTCTGTTGTTTTCTTCACCATCTTCATCACCATCATCATCATCACCATCTCCCACCTCCATCTCCATCATCGCAAAAAATTTTAGTTTTTGGTCATATCATCCCACCCATACCATTCCCCTCATTTCACTTGTGAGAGAGAGCGAGAGAACATATGTGTGTTTGTGCTATTGTGTGTTTTTTGAGATTTTATTTAGGAATCAGCCTCCCCAGCAGCTGCACCAGCCCCAGCAGGTAAAATTTTTGACTGTGTAGGTCCTGAGGCATTGACCTCTGTCAATCACGATCGATAGAAAAAGTGATCATTTTGCTAAACTAAGTGCATAATCATGATGTGTAGGCCTAGAGCATCCTAAATCTATGTTTAGAATTTTAAAACTCCTCTGTTTTCTGTCAATCACGATCAACACGTCAATCGCGATCGACAAACGATGACGGACATTTGCCGACCAACCTGTCAATCGCAATCGACCCGTCAATCGCGAACGACAGAGTCAACGACCGACTGACCACGACCGACAGGCCTATCACGTGCCACGTGTCAATCGCGACCGACCCATCAGTCGCGATCGACCCATCTGTCAAACTCCAAGGAATCCCCCAATTTTGTCGTCTTCCTCTGTGCACCATTCAAGACCGTTAGTTGTCCTAACTTATACGCATGGAGATATTTGATGCTCTTGAACCGCCCAGCCGCGTGGTAGTATTTCATATTTACTCTCTCTCTACTTACCCAAAATGGGTCATAGTCAGAGCTCCTCCAATGAGTGCCACTTGGCACTCATATGAGTATCTCACTTAATATGAACAAGACGAGGGTCTCACCTCAAAGTCCTATTCGTATTATATACTCCATGTGACATTTCCTTCCCCTTAATTCCATTTTTGTCCTCAAAAGTGATTGGAGGGTTTGATAGAGAGAGAGCTATCATAGAACTACCACTCCCACTATATCCCCAGGTAGTTTAAAATTGGGAAACCGTCTCTGAAGGGTGCTAACCCGCTCCCATGTGGCACTATCTTTTGAACCATCTTTCCACTTTACTAGACACTCTTTATACAAGTGACTTCTCGTCCGTTTCTCTCGAGTGCGTAGTATGCTCTCACGCTCATGTGGAATAGATTGAACAGAAATAGGCTCTACTACCTCACTATCGAGAATGAGGTTGTCAGATTCACCCAGCCTTTTCTTAAGCCCGCTAATATGAAAAACTGGATGGATTTGACTTTTCTCTAGAAGTTGGAGCTGATAAGCCATCTTTCCTATTCTCTTAAGTATTTGAAAAGGTCCATAATACCTAGGAGATAGTTTTGGACAAGGTCCCGTCTTCATGGTTTCAGATCTAGATGGAACTCTAAGATAGACCTGCTCTCCTACCTCACAGTTGATATCTCTCCTTTGAGGGTCAACATAGGCTCTAGCTCTATCCTGAGCTCTCCTAATACTGTCCTTAGCAAGCCTAAGCATATCATTCATCTCTTCCAAGAAGTCCTTTGCAGCTTGAACTTTCTCATTCTACAAGCCTACTGCATAAGGAGCTCTTGGCTAAAACCCATACATAAGCATAAATGGACTATGCCCAGTGGAAGAGTGCTTGGCACTATTATATGCAAACTCTACTATAGGTAAGTACTCTTCCCAATTAGTTTGCCTTTCATTTACATATGCTCGAAGCATATCCTCTAGGATTTGGTTAACCCTCTCTGTTTGCCGATCCGACTGTGGATGCTCGGTCGTACTCATGCTAAGTTTCGTATCCAACCTTTTGAAGACTGCTCTCCAAAAGTGGCTAGTAAACTTCCTATCCCGATCGGAAACTATGTCTAAAGGAGACCATATAACCGGTATAGGTTATTTATAAAAAGTCTAGCCAACTCTGGTGTCTTCACTATAGTACGTGTCAGAATAAACCTAGCCATTTTGGTTAACCTATCCACAATTACCCTGACCGAGTTGTGCCCTCTCTGTGTCTTAGGTAATCCGACTATAAAGTCCATGGAGATGCTCTCCCACTTCCCATTAGGAATATCCAATGGGTGGAGTAGGCCTCCAATCCTCAACCTCTCAGCTTTGTTGACCTGGCATTTATTGCACTTAAGCACATACTCTAGGACGTCCTTATGAAGTACAGGCCAATAAAACTGCCTCTTAACAAGATCATAAGTCTTGTTAACTCCTGGGTGTCCCGCACTAGGTGTGTCATGACACTCATACAAAATATGCCGTCTCATCTCAGTATCTCTAGGGACACACACATTTCCTTTATATAACAGATATCCATCATGGACACTGTAATTCTTCCACTTGAATCCTTCTTGAGTACCCGTCGATACTCCATCCTCAGTGGAAACCCGTATATCTCGATCCCCATTCTCTATGGCTTCCCAAATTTTGGAATATGCAGGATCAAGCCTACATTTTCCTCTAATGGACTCAAGTAGCTCACTAGTGATCTGAGTAGAACTCAGTCCATTGAGCATAGGCATGTGGCTAAGTGAATCAGCCACTACATTAAAATTTCCCTTCCTATACCTAAGCTCATAATCAAACTCTTGAAGGGTCTCTGCCCATCGAGCCTTACGACCTTTAAGGTCTGTTTGATTAGAGAGCCATGTAATGCTCTCTTGATCAAACACTATCGTAACTTTGGCACCATATAAATAATGACGCCACTTCTTCAAAGCATGGACAATTGCATACAACTCCTTCTCATAGATGGAGTAATTCTTTTGAGCCGGTTCTAGTCTCTTGCTCTCAAAAGCTATTGGTCGACCATCCTGCACTAAAACCGCTCCTATAGCAAAATCACTCGCATGAGTCTCAACCACAAATGGTTTGTTGGGATCTGCTATATGTAAAAGTGGAGTTGTAGCAATTGCTACTTTCAACTTCTCCATACTTTGCTTCTGTTCGTCTCCCCAATGAAAGGCTTTCCCTTTCCCTTTAAGTTGTTCCGTCATCGGGACAGCAATCTTGGCATAGTTCTTAATGAGTCTTCGATAGAAACCTGATAAACCTAGGAAGATCTACAGCTCTTCCAAGTTCCTTGGATGTGGCCATTCCATAATAGCCCTTACTTTTTCAGGATCCATCTGGATTCCATCCTAGGAGACTATATGCCCAAGGTATCTAACCTCTGTCTTGAAAAATTCACACTTTGGTTCCTTAGCAAAGATTGAATTCTCCCTTAGCACTTGAAATACTTTCCTCAAGTGTTCCAAGTGCTATTCTTCTGATACACTATAGATCAGAATGTCATCCAAAAAGTCTACCACAAAGTGTCCTAGATAAGGCCGTAAAACACTATTCATGAGTTTCATGAAAGTGGCAGGAGCATTGGTGAGACCAAAAGGCATCACCAAGAACTCATAGTGCCCATATCCAGTCCTAAATGTAGTCTTAGGGACATCTTCTGCCCTAATCCTGATCTGATGATATCCTGATCTAAGATCAAGCTTGGTAAAATACCTAGCTTGATGTAACTGATCAAATAGGTCTTCCAATCTAGGCATTGGAAACCTATTTTTGATAGTTACCTTATTAAGTGCTCTATAATCTATACATAGTCTCATAGAGCCATCTTTCTTTTTAACTAGGAGCATTGGTGATGCCCATGGTGAGTTACTAGGTTTGATGAAGCCCTTATCTATATAATCCTGCAATTGCTTCTCAAACTCCTCATGCTGAGAAACACTAAGCCTATAAGGTGGTCTACAAATAGGGTTAGTGTTAGTAACAACCTCTATGGCATGGTCAATGTCCCCTCTCTCAGGTGGTAGCCCTCTAGGTAAGTCAGTGGGAAAAACGTCTCTGTACTCAAACATAAAATCCTTAAAACTTTTAACCACACACTCTTGCAAAAAAGAATAGTAGAAAGTCCTGTTCATATTTACATTCATAGCATGAAAATATACATCAGATGAGCTGTCTGTACAATGCTCCATATCATGACTATACAATAAAAACATGTCTTGTACATGTTGAGAATAACAGAGACTATACAACTCTAGTGATGAAATGAGAGGTGCACTAGGTACATCTCTCTCTCCCTGAATACAAACTTTACTTCAATTCTTTTCAAATTTGAGTGTGTTGTTTTGATAGTTGTGTTTAAGTGTATCTCCCAACCCCCATAGCCACTCTCTTCCTAAGACTAAATCTGTCCTTTCCATGTTCATAATTTGGAAGTCCATATAATCTGTATAATTTTGCATCTTGACTTCCAAATTGGATACCATAGTATCCCATATCCTTTTATCTTGCCCTTGCATCATAGATACAATGTATTTATGTGCACTAGGCTGCTGGGGAATCTTTAATTTCTTGACCAAAGCATAGTTTATAAAATTATGAGTAGTCGAGTCATCTATCATGACCCGCACCCTGGTCCCGTATACACTACCATGCAATTTGACTAGGTCATGTGGTCCAAACTGCTGTGACCATAATGACTGAGTCAAACAACAGGTGTGCTCAACATCCTCGTGCATCACCTCCACTCCCTTGCAGTTGGAGTTGCCATGAATAGGAAGGGTCTGCACTAGGTGGACCGCCTTTTTGCCCTTTTCGGGGGCCATACTAGACTCTGGTCCCTTTTTCTTTTCTTCCCCCTTTTTGAGTGGACAGTTCCACTGTGAATGGCTAGGAGATAGGCACCTAAAACACAGGTTCTCCCTTTTGGCCTTCTCAAACTGGTCTGTGGATAACCTAGGCCCTTGTGGTTTTTGTTTTTTAATAAAAACTTTGTTTTTCTCAAAAGGCAACTTCTTCTTGAATTTAGTCGTACTAAGAGGCTTGAGGGGCTGATCCGTCTCCATAGGAGTATACTGAGGACGGATATGGTCCTCATAAATCTGTGCGTATTTGATCGCCTCCTCAAACGTCTTAGGCGCATTCCTTCTGACTTCCCTCTTATGGCTTTATCCAAGCCCCTAACAAACCCTCTGGTCTTATGAAAGTCATCTAAGCCTTTAAGTTTCAAAATGATCTCTCTATAGTGGGATAGGTAGACCGAAAGAGGCCTACCTCTCTGAGTAATCCTATCCCACTCATCCCAATTCCTCTCCTCCTCATTCTCAAGAAGAAACTCTTTTAGAAAAAGATTCTCAAACTGAGTCCAGTCAGTAGGGATAGACTTTGCCTCCTTAAGACTCATCCACCACTTATAAGCACGCGGGCCGAGGGAGAGACTCGCCTCCAACACATGATACTCAGGTGGGGTGCCTTTCAATTGATGCAAATCATGCCACTTTTGTAAAAAAGTGTATATTGCATCCTTATTCCTATCTCGGTCATCCCCTGTAAAGGTAGGTGGCTTCAAGTCTTTCAGGAGGGGAGCTTCCCTAGAGCTCTCTCCTTTATGCTTACTAGGAAGAGAAGTATATTTCCTAGTGAGCTCCAAAGGAATAGGAGGGGGCTCTCTTTCCTTCCTGGCTAGGAAAGAAGTGACACTAGTCTCAAGTGAGATCATTTGAGACTTAAGCTGCTGTATAAGAGATGTGATGCTACCAAGATCTTTCTCTAATTTAAGGGTCTTCTCTTTTAAGTCTATGAATTGGTCAGGAGTGACAAATTCATCTATAAGTTCTTCATAAGTGTATTCTTCCTGTGAAGGCTCTTTCTCTTTTAAGTTCTCTTCTATTTCTTGCCCTAATTCTACTTCTTCCATTCTAGAATCAGGATCCTCTAGTTGCTCTTTAGATGGAGAAGTGGTCTCAACTACTTGTTTGCCTTTAGTTTCCATGTTTAAGTTCCCTTCCCCCATTTGCTAACTAGAGTGTATGAAAATGAATGGAAGTAAAGCTCAAATATGCAAGAAGAAGAGAAATATATCACAAGAGCACTTCCCTGTTACAAAGTAGAGTTGCGGAAGCGAAATCCAAGTGGTCCTTGAAGCTTTAGGTCGCTGATTTTGAATTCTTGCCAGACCCAAACGAAAATTGGAAATGTCCGGTTGGTCCGGGGAGGTTCTAAACACCATAAGCCATCCAAAACAACACCAAAAGCACGTGGGAATAGCCCCAACCGGGCAAACTGAGTACAATTGAGCAACTTCAGAGATTTATCAATCCTCGCAAGTCCAAGAATTGCTACCCATCACCTATACTTCAAGAATTTGAGACCGTCCCAAGTGAAAAAAAGTGCATTTGGATGATGAAAAACTAGGCCCGCTAGTGGCCGCCTAGTTCTTGTTGAAGCACTGCAAAGAGATTTTTGTGGGGCAAATCTCATCCAAATCCAACACCGATGGTTTCTAAGCGAAGCTTAGAGTGTAGCTTCGAAACGTGACCAAGATTTTTGAAATCCAATAGTGAGGAAGCTATGGTGTGGAGAAGCCGGGTAGGTTAAGGGTAGGAAATAAAAGAACTCATCTTCATAGGTGGATGACTTTGAAAAGCTCCAACTGAGGGATTGGAGCTATTTTGAATCAACCTGAAACCCATAACCCATCTCCACAGCCCGTATTACATTTATAGATCATAATTTTCCCAAAAATTTGGCTCATAGCATCCCTTTTCCACTCCAAAATTCCAAGAAGTTTTCGAAAAATATACTTCCTTGCTCAGCTCAAACTCATTGTCAACAGCAAAGGAACTCGGATTGTTGACGGAGAGGCTTTTTATCCCATATGTGGGCGCAGTAGTCCAGGAATTTCCTATATATACAAGAGCTTTAGAGGGAGTCTTTCATCCTAGAGTGGGGGAGGAGGAGCAAAACTCCTTCAGCCTTCGTGGGCTTTAGGGCAAAAACTATTGGTCTATTTTTGGCTAATGTTTGGAAGCATTTAAGGTTTAGTAGAGCATTGTGAGGCCGCTACACAAAGTATTTCGAGAAGTCCTGTTTGCTTGTTAGCCTGTTTGAACCCTGTTTTAACCCTAGAACCGTGAGCAGTCATAACTTTCTCATACAAAATTCGTTTGCTGTGATTTTGGTTTTGTTGGAAAGCTCGTGGGGAGTACAACCAAAACTTCCATTTGTTACGGTAAAATTAATATCAGGATTATTAGATATACTATTTTGAAGTGACCATACCTAGGGGGAAGAAAATCTAAGGGATCTTTAGGATTGTTTTCCATAAAGCCAAAAGAACAGTTTGATCTCTGAATTGCATGAATGAACATGGTTTATTGTGTCAATTGAATTTAAGTCTTGAGCTAACTTTGGGACTTTTTCAGGTCCTTTGAGAGCATCGAAGGGTACTCAAAGCAAGAGTAAGTGCAAGATTGGGAATACGCTTCCTAGGCACACAAGGGAAACCAAGGAGAGAAACTAAGGTTGGAAATTCTCAACACCCTCAGTCAATACTTAGCTTAGGCTAAGTAGGGATAGAGGTTTTGATCAATTAGGGTTACATTAAGCACGATCAAGTCCAAGAACTCTAATCACTCAAGTGCAAGTACCAAGAGATTACATTTGCGAAACAACCTAAGGGAAAAGAATTTAAATCAAGCGACCAAACTCAAGTACGATAAAACCTAAGTGTTCCTTGCGACGAAGATTGATTGGACAAGAAGTCACATCCTAAGCAAAATTAAAAAGAACAAGTGACTAATACAAAAGAACTCAGCAACGAAATTGTACTTGGGAAATTTGGGATTATTCAATTGGGCATATGAACCTTAGATCACGATGTCACCTAGGGAGATATAGACAGAGTCTTAGGTCTTCAGAGGCTAGTGTCAATCATACTGCTTGGTCTTGGGCCCAGCAGTTGAGCCATTATTCACACTACCCTAGCTCTGAAACTAGCAAGTCTGAAATGTCTCGTGGTATGGAGAGACCTACAGGAAGCTCAGGTGTGCCATATTTACAAAGGGTAGAAGGCCCATACAAGAATCAATTGGAATACCTTAGGACCAACCGATTAGGTGCTTGCATCTATGAGGACGGCGTAGGAAGGTCCGTGGTCCAAATTAAAAATCCTGACCAACCCATTGGACTCGAACATCCAGCATTCAAGTTTGAAAATGGTGCATACCTGGACAAAGAAGGAACCATATACGTAGTCACCAGCCACCCAGATAGGACAGACGAATTCAGGAATGTGATACCAGAGACGGAAATAGGTGATCTAGAGCAAGGAAACATAGGTGGAGAGCCTAAAACACCTCGAGGCAAATCTGTTCTTACTAGAATTATCACACCAGAGTGGATTCCCGAGGACAACAAGAGCATAGATTTACTCTTGAACCGAGAGACTGACGAAGCTTTTTGGAGGTATAAGCCTAATCAGCCTAATGAGATAGGAACGATTGTGATCTATGAATTCAAAGATCATGATAGCGCAGGCAAGGTGACCTATTTAGACAATGCTTCAGAAAGAATATTTGTGGTCACAGAGCATGGTAGGCATGCCTACACTTGCAAGGGAGAAATTATTTTTCCCCAACCAAGATCTAATGTCTCTTATGGCCACCCAGGAGCTGGAACATCCCAAGCTCATGGAGCTAAAAGAGACAGGAATAGAGATAGACCTGAGGTAAGCTTTGCCAACCCGATAGGAAGAGAACGAATGCGAACAGAGATGGATAAAGAAGAAACTGAGAGAACTAGAGTCCCAAGAAACTTAAGAAATGCTGATGATTTTCCTTTGCCAAGGCCTAGAGAACACGCTAGGAACTTGAGGCCAACTCAACTGGTTAAGTCCATGAAGAACTACTTCGATGGCACTGGAGACCCATACGATCATGTGGGCGAGTTTAGGCAAGTCTTGAGAGCTGAACAAGTGGAGGACCTATTTACGCAATACAATGCATTTGGTCTAACCCTTAGGAACACCGCTCTTACATGGTTTCAACCACTAAATGAGAGACACTTCATGAACATAGACCAACTTCTAGAGGCTTTCATTATTGAATTCTCTAAGAGTGGCATGAGGCATAAAACTTCTTCACTGATTCATAGCTTCAAGCAAACCCCTCAAGAGACGGTTAGACTTGCAGGAAGAAGGTTTAGGCAATATCTAGAGAGATGTCCTATTTCTGAGTTACCCACACCAGCCAAACAAGTGGCTTTATTCCTAGATGGACTGCTAAGTACAAAGTTGAGATCATATGTGTACTTGAAAGACCCTAGGACCATAGAAGAGTGTGTACGCATGTGCATTGACATAGAAGACAATCTAGGAGACGAGCTAGAGCTTTCAAAAATCTACAAAGATTCAGATAGTTCTACTAGCCTCTCTTCCTCGCAATCCACATCTATTGAGGAACTCGCTGAGAAAGTAGCTCAGAAGCTAGGAGTCTCAAGTAAACAAATTCCAAGGTCTGCCCCAGTGAAGAGATGTCATACTTGTGGTGGTGACCACATGGCGAATGTATGTCCCATTATGGCTCAACCCCAGGTGAATCTTAGTAGCCAGTACTCCACCATACAGCGAAGATACACCAACCACACCGCACAAGACTGCCCCTATAACAAACAAACTGTGAGACAAAATTACCCTCAACCATATCCACAAGAGGGCAGATACCAGAACCAGTACCCACCCCAACAGTATGGGTGGCCTCAACAAACCTACCAACCACAATATTAGGCCCAGCAAAGGCCTCAACTTGTGTTAGGCCAACAACCTCCAGCTCCAGCCAATGTGATCCTAGTAAAGTATGCAGCTACAAAAGAGAACCTGAATAGAGCCATAGTGCTAGAGGGCCATGCTACAGATGTCAAAGAGATCACCTCATTCGTGATTGCCCCATGCCTACACCTACACAACCCTAATCAGTAACAATCCAAGGCTTTTGTCAAGATTGTGGAAAGGAGCATCTCTTACGAGATTGCCCAAAGAATCCCAATAATATGCCAAAAATCACTCCTATTAATGTTATTGGGTTAGTAGTAGACCCTACAGGAAGTGTGACTTCCACTGCACCAGTACAGGTAGTCACTAGAGCTCAGGCTTTGCAGCAGAACCAAGGTTCAAGCCAAGAAAGGAACGCTGAGATTAGTGAAACCGAGAATGTAGCCAAGAAACGAACGAGAGCCTGGAACGATAGCCGAGAAAGGATGAAAAGACAATGGGCTAAGAAGATGAGCGACTTAGAAGAAAACATAAGAGAAAAAAAACCCAAGATTGTTGAGCTCACCTATCAAACAAACTCTCACATACCACCACCACCTCCATCCCAATCACCATTTAATCCACCATCCAACCCACCACCCCCTAGAGTAGGATCAGTCTTAGCTGACCCCTCTCCTGAAGACATAGACATGATGTTTAAGGCATATCAGGCCAGAATCCAAGAAGGGCCAAATGTGACGGATCATGACAAGTGCTACCCCTAGAGCTGACCTAGAGATAGAAAGAACCAAGATTTGCGCAAAAATGGTAGCCTTGAATCAGTCCATGTTTGAAGCCAGTCGCCTCTTCAACTACTCTTGCTCAGCTAAGGCACAATTGCACTTCGATGGATTGTTGGAGAAGCTGGAGAGCATAATTGCAAGATCTGATAAGGAGGCCATATCCCAAGGAAGAGCCAAGGCAAGCGAAAGAAGAAGCATTCCTCCCCAGGAAGCTTATGTGCCTAATTCCACTGAATCAAACACATCTTCTTCTATGAATCGGTATTCACCAGAATTGCTACAAGAGATTCAAGAAGAGTAATGGGTTAAAGAAAGTGAAGTCCCTCCTCCCATTGAACTTGTAGATGACGCGCATGATCAATTCCCACAAGATATCCGATCAGGAGAGCACCCAATCTCAAGAGAGATTAGACTTTGAGTCTAACTCCTTGCAGGAACTACCTCATTTCATAGGCCCATGGGAAGATAAGTCTACTTATATGAGAACACCCACAATCATGGTAAGAAATGAAGACTCAGTCATACCTAGGAACACAAAGCTAGTAAAGAACATTAAAGTGCAGTGAAACCTCACTCTAGAAGAGCTACTCAAGGTTAGACCAGAACTATGGAAACATGTAGCCAATCAAGTGCCAGAAATAGCTAAACCTCGTTCCCAGGTAGGATCTCATGGAACACTGCCAGAAATACCCTTGGACAAGATAGGAGACATGAGTGAAGGAGAAGAAGGAAACACCTATCTACCCATTACTCATCAAGGATATACAACCAAGGCCATTCTAGACTCAGGTGCAGGAGTTGCAATTGCTACCACTTCCCTATGGAAGCGATGGGGCAAGTCAGCACTCAGGCCCACGAGAATGAAATTGCAGATGGCTGATGGTCACATTGAGAGACCCTTAGGTCTGCTAGAAGGAATAACTCTCACTACATGTGGTGTAGAGTTTGAGCACACATTTGCTATCTGTGACTTTAGCAAGAACCAAGCCTATGAGATGATTTTGGGAAGACCATTTATGCGACAATTGCAAGTGGTACAGGATTGGGGAACCAATTCCGTGTATTTGCAACACTTAGGAGTCACGAACAAAGTCAATCTCAAGGATTACTCTCATAGGGATGTACCTCCCATCCAGTGGAATCCCATCCATAGAGCCAAAGATGATACGGATTCGGTGCATTCCATAGGATCAGGATCCTCATGGATGCATGAAGACACTCACTTATGGATGTGTAAAGTAGCAGTAGAAGAAGAGAAGAGAGAAAAAGCCAGAGAGAGAGGTGCGAAGGAAAAACATCGATCAATTCAAGACCCAACCTATGCACATGTAGTGTTTTCTAACGAAGAGCTTGAACCTCATGGCTGAGCAAAAATTTTAGCATCAATGGATGTAGCCATCAATGAAGAACAATGGACATGCCACTGCAATGAGGATGGCTATGATGTTTCAGTCTTCTCCATAGAGCCAATCTTGTGTGATCCACTTCTTGAAGAATGTGAACCTAGCACTGATGCATTCGAGGATGCTAGTGACTCCGATCTAGAGTCAATCATTATGAACCCACGTTTTGCATCAGATGAAGAATACTTCTATGAAGTAGAAGCTTACCCTCAGAGACACGGGGAGATTACAAATGATGTGAGGTTAACCACCCAAGTGACCACCAAGAGTGAAGGTAAGAAGAGGAAGAAGAGAGTAGTCACACCAGAAGAGGAAGAGTCTTTGTTTGAGGTCCCTGACAATTTCAGAAAGTATGAGATAGATGACAGGAGAGTCATGATAAGAATGCCTAAATGTGAGGCTCAATTAGGAGAGGCCTATGATAACAAAGAAACCACCAAGAAAATAGTTGTAGCCATAGAAGAAGGAGAAGAGAGATGCACTTACATAGGGCATGACCTGACGGAAGAAGAAGAGCACAAGTTGATTGCCTTGCTAAGAGAATACCGAGATATATTCGCTTGGAGTTACAAGGACCGAAAAGGTGTAGATCTTGACATATGCTCACACACTATCCCCATGACCAAGGATGCCAAACCCTCTAAGCAAAAGCCATACACATATAATGATAGTTATGCTCCCAAGATCAAAGAAGAGATAGATCGCTTGGTTGAAGCTGGATTCATCTATGAAATTGAGCACACTGAGTGGGTATCCCCCATTGTAGTGGTGCCCAAGAAAAATGGAAAGCTACGTGTATGCATTAACCTGAAGAAGGTTAATGGAGCCACTATTCGGGATAACTATCTGCTTCCTATCACTGAACATCTACTAGAAAGAGTGGCAGGCAAGGAAGTGTACAGCTTTCTTGATGGACCATACCCAGGGGGAAGAAAAACTAAGGGATCTTTAGAGTTGTTTTCCATAAAGCCAAAAGAACAGTTTGATCTCTGAATTGCATGAATGAACATGGTTTATTGTGTAAATTGAATTTAAGTCTTGAGCTAACTTTGGGATTTTTTTCGGTCCTTTGAGAGCATCGAAGGGTACTTGAAGCAAGAGTAAGTGCGAGCTTGGGAATACGCTTCCTAGGCACACAAGGGCAACGAAGGAGAGAAACTAAGGTTGGAAATTCTCAACACCCTCAGTCAATCCTTAGCTTAGGCTAAGTAGGGATAGACGTTTTGATCAATTAGGGTTACGTTAAGCACGATCAAGTCCAAGAACTCTAATCACTCAAGTGCAAGTACCAAGAGATTACATTTGCGAAACAACCTAAGGGGAAAGAATTTAAATCAAGCGACCAAACTCAAGTACGATAAAACCTAAGTGTTCCTTGCGACAAAGATTGATTGGACAAGAAGTGACATCCCAAGCAAAATTAAAAAGAATAAGTGACTAATACAAAAGAACTCAGCAACGAAATCGTACTTGGTAAATTTGGGATTATTCAATTGGGCATATGAACCTTAGATCAAGATGTCACCTAGGGAGAGATAGACAGAGTCTTAGGTCTTCAGAGGCTAGTGTCAATCATACTGCTAGGTCTTGGGCCCAGCAGTTGAGCCATTATTCACACTACCCTAGCTCTGAAACTAGCAAGTCTGAAATGTCTCATGGTATGGAGAGACCTACAGGAAGCTCAGGTGTGCCATATTTACAAAGGGTAGAAGGCCCATACAAAAATCAACTGGAATACCTTAGGACCAACCAATTAGGTGCTTGCATCTATGAGGACGGCGTAGGAAGGTCCGTGGTCCAAATTAAAAATCCTGACCAACCCATTGGACTCGAACATCCAGCAGTCAAGTTTGAAAATGGTGCATACCTGGACAAAGAAGGAACCATATACGTAGTCACCAGCCATCCAGATAGGACAGACGAATTCGGGAATGTGATACCAGAGACGGACATAGGTGACCTAGAGCAAGGAAACATAGGTTGAGAGCCTAAAACACCTCGAGGCAAATATGTTCTTACTAGAATTATTACACCGGAGTGGATTCCCCAGGACAACAAGAGCATAGATTTACTCTTGAACCGAGAGACTGACGAAGCTTTTTGGAGGTATAAGCCTAATCAGTCTAATGAGATAGGAACAATCGCGATCTATGAATTCAAAGATCATGATAGCCCAAGCAAGGTGACCTGTTTAGACAATGCTTCAGAAAGAATATTTGTGGTCACAGAGCCTACACTTGGAAGGGAGAAATTATTTTTCCCCAACCAAGATCTAATGTCTCTTATGGCCACCCAGGAGTTGGAACATCCCAATCTCATGGAGCTCAAAGAGACAGGAATAGAGATAGACCTGAGGTAAGCTTTGCCAACCCAATAGGAAGAGAACAAACGCGAACAGAGACGGATAGAGAAGAAACTGAGAGAACTAGAGTCCCAAGAAACTTAAGAAATGCTGATGATTTTCCTTTGCCAAGGCCTAGAGAACACGCTAGGAGCTTGAGGCCAACTCAACTGGTTAAGTCCATGAAGAACTACTTCGATGGCACTGGAGACCCATACGATCATGTGGCCGAGTTTAGGCAAGTCTTGAGAGCTGAACAAGTGGAGGACCTATTCACGCAATACAATGCATTTGGTCTAACCCTTAGGAACACCGCTCTTACGTGGTTTCAACCACTAAATGAGAGACACTTCAGGAACATAGAACAACTTCTAGAGGCTTTCATTATTGAATTCTCTAAGAGTGGCATGAGGCATAACACTTCTTCATTGATTCATAGCTTCAAGCAAACCCCTCAAGAGACGGTTAGACTTGCAGGAAGAAGGTTTAGGCAATATCTAGAGAGATGTCCTATTTCTGAGTTACCCACACCAGCCAAACAAGTGGCTTTATTCCTAGATGGACTGCTAAATACAAAGTTGAGATCTTATGTGTACTTGAAAGACCCTAGGACCATAGAAGAGTGTGTACGCATGTGCATTGACATAGAAGACAATCTACGAGCTAGAGCTTTCCAAAATCTACAAAGATTCAGATAGTTCTACTAGCCTCTCTTCCTCGCAATCCACATCTATTGAGGAACTCGCTGAGAAAGTAGCTCAGAAGCTAGGAGTCTCAAGTAAACAAATTCCAAGGTTTGCCCTAGTGAAGAGATGCTATACTTGTGGTGGTGACCACATGGCGAATGTATGTCCCATTATGGCTCAACCCCAGGTGAATCCTAGTAGCCAATACTACACCATACAGCGAAGATACACCAACCACACCGCACAAGACTGCCCCTATAACAAACAAACTATGAGACAAAATTACCCTCAACCATATCCACAACAGGGCAGATACCAGAACCAGTACCGACCACAATAGTATGGGTGGCCTCAACAAACCTACCAACCATAATATTAAGCCCAGCAAAGGCCTCAGCTTGTGTTAGCCCAACAACCTCCAGCTCTAGCCAATGTGATCCTAGTAAAGTATGCAGCTATAGAAGAGAACCTGAATAGAGCCATAGTGCTAGAGGACCATGCTACAGATGTCAGAGAGATCACCTCATTCGTGATTGCCCCATGCCTGCACCTACACAACCCCAGTCAGTGACAATCCAAGGCTTTTGTCAAGATTGTGGAAAGGAGCACCTCTTAAGAGATTGCCCAAAGAATCCCAATAATATGCCAAAAATCACTCCTATTAATGTTATTGGGTTAGTAGTAGACCCTACAGGAAGTGTGACTTCCACTACACCAGTACAGGTAGTCACTAGAGCTCAGGTTTTGTAGCAGAACCAAGGTTCAAGCCAAGAAAGGAGCACTGAGATTAGTGAAACCGAGAGTGTAGCCAAGAAACGAATGAGAGCCTAGAAAGATAGCCGAGAAAGGATGAAAAGACAATGGGCTAAGAAGATGAGCGACTTAGAAGAAAGCATAAGAGAAACAAAACCCAAGATTGTTGAGCTCACCTCTCAAACAAACTCTCACATACCACCACCACCTCCATCCCAATCACCATTTAATCCACCATCCAACCCACCACCCCCTAGAGTAGGATCAGTCTTAGTTGACCCCACTCCTGAAGACATAGACATGATGCTTAAAGCATATCAGGCCAGAATCCAAGAAGGGCCAAATGTGATGGATCATGACAAGTGCTACCCTAGAGCCACTACAGGTAGTCACTAGAGCTCAGGCTTTGCAGCAGAACCAAGGTTCAGGCCAAGAAAGGAGCGCTGAGATTAGTGAAACCGAGAGTGTAGCCAAGAAATGAACGAGAGCCTGGAAAGATAGCCGAGAAAGGATGAAAAGACAATGGGCTAAGAAGATAAGCGACTTAGGAGAAAGCATAAGAGAAACAAAACCCAAGATTGTTGAGCTCACCTCTCAAACAAACTCTCACATACCACCACCACCTCCATCCCAATCACCATTCAATCCACCATCCAACCCACCACCCCCTAGAGTAGGATAAGTCTTAGGTGACCCCACTCCTGAAGACATAGACATGATGCTTAAGGCATATCAGGCCAGAATCCAAGAAGGGCCAAATGTGACGGATCATGACAAGTGCTACCCTAGAGCTGACCTAGAGATAGAAAGAACCAAGCTTTGCGCGAAAATGGTAGCCTTGGCTCAGTCCATGTTTGAAGCCAGTCGCCTCTTCAACTACTCTTGCTGAGCTAAGGCACAATTGCACTTGGATGGACTGTTGGAGAAGTTGGAGAGCATAATTGCAAGATCTGATAAGGAGGCCATATCCCAAGGAAGAGCCAAGGCAAGTGAAAGAAGAAGCATTCCTCCCCAGGAAGCTTATGTGCCTAATTCCACTGAACCAGACACATCTTCTTCTATGAATTGGTATTCACCAGAATTCCTACGAGAGATTCAAGAAGAGAAATGGGCTAAAGAAAGTGAAGTCCCTCCTCCCATTGAACTTGTGGATGACGCGCATGATCAATTCCCAGAAGATATCCTTCCATTTATGGAGATCAGGAGATACCCTTGGACAAGATAGGAGACATGAGTGAAGGAGAAGAAGGAAACACCTATCTGCCCATTACTCATCAAGGATATACAACCAAGGCCATTCTAGACTCAGGTGAAGGAGTTGAAATTGCTACCACTTCCCTATGGAAGCGATGGGGCAAGCCAGCACTCAAGCCCACAAGAATGAAATTGCAGATGGCTGATGGTCACATTGAGAGACCCTTAGGACTGCTAGAAGGAATAACTCTCACTACATGTGGTGTAGAGTTTGAGCACACATTTGCTATTTGTGACTTTAGCAAGAACCAAGCCTATGAGATGATTTTGGGAAGACCATTTATGCGACAATTGCAAGTGGTACAGGATTGGGGAACCAATTCCTTGTATTTGCAACACTTAGGAGTCACGAACAAAGTCAATCTCAAGGATTACTCTCATAGGGATGTACCCCCCATCCAATGGAATCCCATCCATAAAGCCAAAGATGATACGGAGTCAGTGCATTCCATAGGATCAGGATCCTCATGGATGCATGAAGACACTCACTTATGGATGTGTAAAGTAGCAGTAGAAGAAGAGAAGAGAGAAAAATCCAAATAGAGAGGTGAGAAGGAAAAACATAGATCAATTCAAGACCCAGCCTATGCACCTGTAGTGTTTCCTGACGAAGAGCTTGAACCTCATGGCTGGGCGAAAATTTTAGCAACAGTGGATGTAGCCATCAATGAAGAACAATGGACACCCCACTGCAATGAGGATGGCTATGATGTTTCAGTCTTCTCCATAGAGCCAATCATGTGTTATCTAGTTCTTGAAGAATGTGAACCTAGCACTGATGCATTGGAGGATGCTAGTGACTCCGATCTAGATTCAATCATTATGGACCCACCTTTTGCATCAAATGAAGAATACTTCTATGAAGTAGAAGCTTACCCTCAGAGACACGGGGAGATTACAAATGATGTGAGGTTAACCACCCAAGTGACCACCAAGAGCGAAGGTAAGAAGAGGAAGAAGAGAGTAGTCACACCAGAAGAGGAAGAGTCTTTGTTTGAGGTCCCTGACAATTTCAGAAAGTATGAGATAGATGACAGGAGAGTCATGATAAGAATGCCTAAACGTGAGGCTCAATTAGGAGAGGCCTATGATAACAAAGAAACCACCAAGAAAATAGTTGTAGCCATAGAAGAAGCAGAAGAGAGATGCACTTACATAGGGCATGACCTGACGGAAGAAGAAGAGCACGAGTTGATTGCCTTGCTAAGAGAATACCGAGATATATTCGCTTGGAGTTACAAGGACCTGAAAGGTGTAGATCTTGACATATGCTCACACACTATCCCCATGACCTCAGATGCCAAACCCTCTAAGCAAAAGTCATACACATATAATGATAGTTATGCTCCCAAGATCAAAGAAGAGATAGATCGCTTGGTTGAAGCTGGATTCATCTATGAAATTGAGCACACTGAGTGGGTATCCCCCATTGTAGTGGTGCCCAAGAAAAATGGAAAGCTACGTGTATGCATTAACCTGAAGAAGGTTAATGCAGCCACTATTCGGGATAACTATCCGCTTCCTATCACTGAACATCTACTAGAAAGAGTGGCAGGCAAGGAAGTGTACAGCTTTCTTGATGGATTTTCAGGCTACAATCAGGTGGCCCTAGCTCTAGAAGATCAGCACAAGACGGCTTTTGCCACCGAGTAGGGCATATTTGCTTTTCGATTAATGCCATTTGGGCTTACCAATGCACCCGCTACATTTCAGAGACTGATGTGTCATGTGTTCAAGGAATTCTTGAGAAAGAACTTGGAAGTCTATGTTGATGATCTTTGTGATCATTCCAACGTTAGACAAACACATATACCTGAACTCAAGCAAACCTTTGACAAATGTAGAGAATATCAAGTTTGTTTGAACCTAGAAAAGTGTGTTTTCAAAAGTGAGAGCCATATCAGAGCTATCTAAGCCAAAGAATGTCAAGGAAGTGCAAGCTTTCATGGGGCATTGTGGTTATTACCGACGCTTTATACACATGTACGCCATCATTGCAAAGCCTCTGTACGGACTTTTGACTAACTTTGAGTGGAATGATGAATGTGAAAACTCTTTCAACGAGCTCAAGAGAAGATTGTGTTCAGCACCAATCTTGACCACACAAGATTGGAACAAGCCCTTTCATGTTCACGTGGACGCATCCAACTATGCAATCGGATGTGTGCTAGCACAACCTACTGGTGAAGGTAATACAGATCTTCCAATTGCCTATGCCAGTAGACAGTTGAGTGCAGCTGAACGGAATTATACCACTACTGAGAGAGAAGGTTAGGCATGGTATATGCGGTTAAAAAGTTTAGACACTATTTTCTTGCAAATAAGTTTAAATTTTTTACTGACCATCAGGCATTATTGTACTTAGTGAACAAGCCATGAAATACAGACAGATTAGTAAGATGGTTCCTCTTGCTAATGGAATATGACTTTGAGGTTGTAGTGAGGAAAGGCAGAACTCACTTGAGAGCTGACCATCTCTCTAGACTCACATCTGGAGAGGCACTGCAAGGAGTATCAAATGATCTTCCTGATGCTTACTTGTTTAATGTAGAAGTGGTACCTCAGTGGGCTAAGCCATTAGTGCCAGTATTGACATACGGGCCTAACCATCGAGTAATAAACACACAGGATAGGGAGATAGTAAAAGCCCAAAAGTACCATATCATGGTAGGGAGCATGTACAAGCATACCGATCAAGGAATATTAGCCTGTTGTGTGGAAGAGGATGAGTATGCTAAATGGTTGCAATTAGCACATGTAGGTGCATTAGAGCAACACTACTCAATGCAACAAACTTTACAAACACTCAGGAGACTCGGAGTGTATTGGCCAACTATGGAAGCAGATGTTCATAGGTTGTGCAAGGAATGCCCAGTCTGTCATATTAGACCACCTGTGGAGCACGCTACTCTTTATCAAATGTCTCTAGTACCAGATTGGAGTGAACCATTAGTAGCCTTTCTGAGGACAAAAACATTCCCTCAAGACATGACTTTGGCTAGGAAAAGAAGTTTAGAACAAGAATCCCTAGATTGCTCTCTCATTGGTGATAATCTTGAGGTATTCGTTCTCATTGGTTACCTCAGGTTATGTGTCCATGAGAACGAATACCTCAAGATATTGGAAACTGCTCACCAGGGTGTGGCAGGAGGACATTTTGGACCAGATCAGGTGATCAAGGCCATACTATTTGCAGGTCTGTGGTGGCCAACCCTTCACATGGATGCACATACCTACGTAAAGAGGTGTGATGTTTGTCAGCGAACTCAGTATCCTATACGCAAAGATGAGATGCCTTTGAAACCTATGATGGGTGGACGTGCATTCTCTAAGTGGGGAATAGAGTTTGTTGGTCCTATTAACCCCCAAGCTAAGGGTTCACATGCTGCATACATTATTGTGGCCACAGACTATCTAACCAAGAGGGTAGAAGTAAAAGCCACAACAAAGAACGATGTTCAAACGATCGCTAAGTTCTTATTTGAGAATGTGTTCACTAGATATGGGCTACCTATCGAGCTAGTAAGTGATAGAGGCACTCACTTCTTGAACGAAGTGATTGAAAATCTTCTTCAAGAATTCTTGGTGATACATAAGAAGTCCGCCCCCTATCACCCACAAGCTAATGGCCAGGCTAAGAGCACAAATAAGATTCTATGCAATGTATTGTCAAAACTAGTGAATAATAAACGCTCTGATTGGGATAAACAACTACACCATGCTATTTGGGCATACAGAGTTGCCTATAAAATGGTGCTCCAAGCCACACCCTTTCAGATGGTGTTTGGTCAAAATGCAATGCTACCATTGGATTTCTTGATACCAACATTGAGAGTCGCACAGGAGCACGAGTGGACAGACCATGAGCTCTCCTCTAGGATCTTTGACCTTGAACAACTAGGTGAAACAAGACTGAGAGCTACAACAGGAATATATGCAGCTAAGAAAAGACAAAAAGCATATTTTGATGCACATGTGAAGGATAAGGGCTTGAAGGTAGAAGACCTAGTCCTAGTCTACACATTGAAACAACATGCACGAAAATTAGAGAAAAGAGGCTATGGATCCATGATTATCAATAGGATCTCAACGAGTGGAGCAGTTCAATTAGCTACACTGGAAGGTGATGTTCTTCCCAGTTACATTAGCGAATGCAAAGTCAAGTTATATCAAGAACCCCTCACGGAGGAGATGTTAAATCGACTCAATACTGCAAAGAAACATAAAGAAGAGGAAAAGCGAATTCGAGAAGAAGCACAGGTAGAAGCATTAGAAGGCATCCGAAGAATGAAATTGAGGCGACAAGGTAGAGATCAGCCTAGGACAGATGCCTATGCAGCTCAAGGATATCATATGGCGATGTGTGAAGTTTCAGGTATTAGCTCTCATAGAATAATTGACCGACGTCCTTTTGTAACCTTAGAGATAGGACAAGGAAAGAGTTCAAGGACTGTAAGGGCCTGGATTGACTCAGGTGAAGCCACTAGTGCGGTTAAACTTTCTTACTATCAAAAGTTGAAATTAAGTATCAATCCTGTGGAAGCATATCTCATAGGATTGAGAGGTGTGGAAACCCCTTGCATGGGCGAGGTGGAACTTCCCCTCAACATTCAAGATGTTTTAATGACAGTTAAAGTACTAGTGTGTCAAGATGAGGATCTCACTGAGCCTCTTGTCTTGGGTCAAGACTAGATTTATGATCACGCTGTCAACCTAAACCTAAGAAGTGGACTTCTTCAGGTCTGGGTAAATCAGAATCGCATTACAATTGAGTTAGAAAATGAAGCACTCAAGGAACTAGGAAAGGCACACACTCCTGGTCCTTCTAGGAGTACACATGAAGATGACCATGCTATTCTTGTCCAAAACTATGTGATGCAGAGGGATGATTGTCTCAATAAAGAAGTCAAGGATACAACGGAACTCCCTTCTTTTCCAAAGGCCATAGGGATACGGCAACCAAAGGCAAATCAAATACAGAAGAAGCAGACTACCTATGCTCGAAGCCAAAAGAAAGTATGAAGCAAGGTGTCCCAGCCACCAAAACAAATGTGGGTGCGGAAAGGCGAGCATCATGGCGTGGTCAATGTTAAGGAAACACTCACGAATTTGACACAACAAACAAGAGAGAAACAGAATCTTCCGGAAAATCAGTGCACAGGTGTACAGTATGCGAAGTTAGTGCACGGTGTGCGCATAATAGAGCAATTAACCGCGGCGGGCACGTAAGGCACGTATAACGCGAATTGAAGAATGACAGGGCAGAGGAGCGCCAAAGAAAGTGTATATATATACAGCAAGATTTGAAGAACAAGAGAGACGATGATACGTAGAGGAGAACGAGAGACAGATATAGAGAAGACGCCATAGATCGCGTATGAGTGAAAAGAGAGTTAGAAGTTCTCAGAAGACGCCATAGATTGCGTATGTACAGATGAATAACACAAGCCTGAAGTGTCGGGTCTTTTCATCTGAAGAGGGATGGTAATAAGAAACTACTCACCGTAGGGAGTTTCTGTGGCTTGAGCAAGAAGAGGCCAAGCTTACCTGTACACATCTTCTCTAATTAAAACACATGTTCATGTGGATGTCTGCGCGTAATCTTTACTTAGAATCTGAAGCTATTTCGTGTTACGGTAGGAAGCTTTGTTTATCGTTAACTGTCACGACTCGTTACTAAACGTGCTTCAGTACCTTCTCTGTAAACGCATGTTTCGGTGAATAACAGTTTACTCAGTAAACATATTTCAGTAATTTCCGATCAGTTACAGTTCTCAGAAAACAAGTTTTTCGGTAGAACAACAAAGTATAACTCGCAGCAGAGTTCGAAGCCTTGTATGAGAGATAGCTCATCTTGTAGCTAGACGTCTCTACTTTAAGCTGGTCACAGTTTCCGGTGGAATGAAGATGTACACACAGTACAAAAGTTAACCGGAAAGTAGCATTTTAGAACTGTGAAGTTTCCAGAAGGAAGTTCATTCGGTGAAGGAAGCTCACACACTACTTCCTTACTTCACATAAGTTCATCTGAAGCAATTACGAGCAGAACTAAGTTTATTTCGGAGAAGTCCGGTACGATTACGGTGTCAGTCTAGTAACAGTCTGGTGAAGTTCCGGTGGAACTTGTGTCGCAGGATAACACAGTTAAGGCGACGTTAATTAGGCTGAACTACTGTTGATTACAGAAGTGTTCTGAATCACTCTAGTTTAGCATTCTACTACGGTGGCGCGACAATTTCCGCAGGCCTGACAGAGTTCAAGCTTTGTCGCGAAACCCACCTTCAGGGCGAAAGTATTTCCGCAACAGTGGCGTTAGAGCCGAAGTTTTCGCCAACAATTGGTATCAGAGCTGGTTAAGTTTTCCAAGACTCCCACGAGAGGAAGAAGATCATGGCAGATCATGTCCAAATTGATAAACTGGACAGAGATAATTATCCCGCATGGGTAATGCGCATGGAAGCCTTACTTATGAGTAAGGACTTAATGACGTACGTGACCGGAGAGGAAAAGAAGCCGACTTTCGAAGATGATAGTCAACCGGAAAAAGAAGAACTAGACGCCCTAAAGCTATGGCAAAAGAAAGATGCAACGGCAAGAGCCTACATCTACAACACTGTGTCAGATCATCTGCTACCGCACATTAGAGGTCTGGAGAAAGCAGAGGACATATGGAGTGCATTGGAAGATCATTTCCAAAATACTACGAAAGCTAGGAAGGCCAGCCTATGGTCCGAATTCACAACGTTCAAAAAGAAGCCGAGTCAAAGCATTAGTGACTACGTCACTAAAATGAAGGATCTAGCAGATAGTCTTGGATCCATAAATGAAGTCGAAGATCATAGATTGATAGCGCAAGTGCTCACAGGTTTGAGAGGAGATGAAAGGTGGAAACCTTTCGTACTATCAACTGAACTCTCCTTAAATCATTTTGTACCAGATTTAAATCAGCTGCTTGGTTTGATGCTCACATATGAGCAAGACTTGAAAGGAGACGCAGACAAAGGACATAGCTCTGCAATGTACATGAAGAACAAGAAGAAAGACAAAGGCAAGTCAAAAGATGAAGAAGAGTCGAGCTCTCAGGCCTATTACGCAAGAGGTAAAGGCACTGGCAGAGGAAGAGCAAGAGGAAGAAGCCGCCAGAATACCACCAAGAAAGCTTGCTGGATTTGTGGACTAAGTAACCATCTGGCGCATGACTGTTGGCACAACCAACAGGGATCAAATCAAAACAACAATAGCAGAGGCAGTAGCGGAAGAAATCAGAGTAACTTCCAAAGAGGAAGACAAAGCCAAAGAGGAGGCTACGGTAGAGGTGGAACAAGAAGTTGGGGACAGAGCCAATCCTACAACATCACCTACAACAACTACGCAAATGACACACAGAATGAAAGTCATACATCATTGATGATGAACTCAATCAGCACATCTGATAACGAAGATCTAAAGGTATTTTACATTGACTCTGGATGTTCTAATCACTTGTCAGGAAACATAGAACTGATGTCAGAATTGGAAAAAGGAAGTGCGAGTCACACTGTTCAAACAGGTGACAATACAAGACACAAAGTACAATCAATCGGAAAAGTGAAATGCAAGAGTGGAGCAGATTTGCTAACCAATGTTTTGTATGTTCCAACAATACCGAAAAATCTGATCAGTGTGGGACAGATAGTCGAAAAAGGGTTTCAGGTCAGATTTACAAACAAAGGAGTATTTGTAGAAGATCCCAAGAACGGATATTATCAGATCGTTTCTGGTAAGAAAGAAGGCAGACTCTTTACCTTAAGAGTACAAGGGAACATTGGCCAAGCGCTGCTCACACATGATGAAAAGGTAATTACAGAACTTGATCTCTGGCACAAGAGATTAGGTCATTTTCACGAAAAAGGAATCAAAGCTATGATAGTGAATCAGTCTGTACTGGGATTACCGAACGTACAGAACCAACATATGATTCACAAATGCGAAGCCTGTCAGATGGGAAAAGCCCACAGGTTACCTTTCCAGAAGAAAGGATTCAAACATGACAGTGTGCTGGAACTCATACATACAGATGTATGGGGACCAACGAAAGAAGGATCAATCAGCGGATCAAGGTACTATGTTTTATTCATTGATGATGCCACAAGGTGGATAACTCTTTATGTTCTGAAAGAAAAATCAGAAGTATTTGGAGCTTTCAGGCATTTTCATGCATATGCCGAAAGACTCACCGGACGAAAGCTTAAAAGACTGAGGTCTGATGGAGGGGGAGAATACTTCTCTCGAGAATTCAATGACTATCTTTGGAATGCAGGTATTAAGAGAGAAATAACCTGTAGATATACACCACAACAAAACGGTGTAGCAGAAAGGAGAAACCGAACTCTAGTCGAGTTTGCACGAGCTATGCTAAAAGAAAAAAATTGCCCAGATTATCTTTGGGTTGAAGCCGTAAACACAGCGACATACTTGGTAAAAAGATTACCATGTACAGCCTTAGAAGGAATGACCCCTTATGAAGCTTGGTGGGGAAAGAAGCCAACACTTGATCACTGCAAAGTGTTTGGATCAGTAGCATATGCTTATGTACCGTCTCAACTCAGACATAAGCTTGAACCAAAAGCAGAGAAATATGTATTCGTCGGATATGATGAAAAGCAAATGGGTTACAGATTATGGAGCCCTCTAACCAAACATTTTACTGTTTCCAGGGATGTAACATTTGATGAACAGAAAAGCTGGTATGCAGATCAGAGTCATACAGCTGAAGAATTTGAAGAAGAGATCAAAAGAAAAGAGAAAGGTAAAACAATCGTACAGGTAAACAAAGAAGACGAGGCAAGTACGTCTAGGACCGGAACAGGTATAATAAACGAAGATGAAGACATGTATTCAGATGCACATGAAGAATATGAGCTAAGAAGGTCAAACAGAGTAAGAAGACAACCGGAAAGATACTCGTATGATACATCATATATAACTCAACAAGATTATGCATATATGGTTAAAGAAGAGGAAGAACCTCAGAGCTATGACGAAGCCAAAGGCAAGAAGCAATGGCAAGAAGCAATGAAAGAAGAATTCACCGCACTGGAAGAGAACAAGACATGGGAGCTTGTTCCTAAACCGAACGGTAAGAAAGTAATTGGAAATAAATGGGTGTTCAAAATAAAGAAACTTGCAGATGGAAGGATAGCCAGACATAAAGCAAGACTGGTTATCAAGGGCTATGCTCAGACGCATGGCATAGACTATGACGAGACGTTCAGTCCGGTGGCAAAGATGTCAACCATAAGAATAGTGATTGCTATAGCAGCATCAAAAGGATGGAAGCTAAGTCAGCTAGATATAAAGAATGCATTATTGAATGGGTATATATCAGATGAAGTCTATATGGAACAACCGGAAGGGTTTATAAGTTCCAGATACCCAAACTTTGTTTACAGGTTAAGAAAAGCACTTTATGGACTAAAACAAGCCCCAAGAGCTTGGAACTACAGACTTGTGAAATATCTCAATGAACTTGGATACCAAAGTTCGAAGGCAGATGCAAGTCTACTCATCAAAAGGACAGAAGAGGGAATGATCTACATCTGTATCTATGTAGATGATATAATAATTACAGGTACCTCAGATGCAGGAATCACAGAGGTAAAGAAACTGCTAGAAAAGGAATTCAAGATCAGTGACCTGGGAAAGTTATCATACTTTCTAGGAATGGAAATCACATATACAGATCATGGTGTATATGTCACGCAAGAAAGGTATCTCCTGAACTTACTGAAGAAGTTCAACATGGAAAATTGCAGAGAAGCTTCAACACCGCTTGAAGTAAACCATAAACTTAGTAAATATAGTGGAACAGAGTTTAAAGATATGAAGAAGTATCAATCGTTAGTAGGAAGCTTAATATATGCTACGCTAACAAGACCGGATCTCAGTTTTCCGGTGGGAGTTCTCTCACAGTTTATGCATTGTCCGACAGAGCAACATTGGGTTGCAGTACAAAGAGTTCTCAGATATATCAAAAGAACTATAAAGGAAGGATTATATTATCCTTTTACGTCAGATATAAAGCTCAGAGCATATAGTGACTCAGATTGGGCAGGAAGTCAAGATGACCGAAGATCAACGCACGGATATATGATATACCTAGGAGATAAGCTGGTAAGCTGGTGTTCGAAGAAGCAACACACAGTAGCCTTATCATCAACAGAAGCGGAATACAAAGGACTGGTAGAAGCAGCAAAAGAAGTAATATGGATGCAGACTTTACTTAAAAGCATGGGTATAGACCAAGGCATACCGATCATACATGGAGATAATATGAGCTCGCTGTATCTTGCAGCGAATCCTGTGTTTCATGCAAGAACAAAGCACATAGAGATTCAGTATCATTTCCTAAGAGAAAAGGTAATGGAGAAAGAGATAGAAATAGTCTACACTCCTACAAAAGATCAGATTGCAGACATTCTGACTAAGAGCCTGGATGGAACAAAGACAAACAGATTCAAAGAAATGGCAGGAATAAAAGAAAGGAAGATAGATGAAAGACCGGAAGGTGTCAAACTAGTGATTGAGGGGGAGCTGTTAAGGAAACACTCACGAATTTGACACAACAAACAAGAGAGAAACAGAATCTTCCGGAAAATCAGTGCACAGGTGTACAGTATGCGAAGTTAGTGCACGGTGTGCGCATAACAGAGCAATTAACCGCGGCGGGCACGTAAGGCACGTATAACGCGAATTGAAGAATGACAGGGCAGAGGAGCGCCAAAGAAAGTGTATATATATACAGCAAGATTTGAAGAACAAGAGAGACGATGATACGTAGA
The DNA here is from genome assembly GCA_020310875.1 of Ceratopteris richardii. NCBI lineage: Eukaryota > Viridiplantae > Streptophyta > Polypodiopsida > Polypodiales > Pteridaceae > Ceratopteris > Ceratopteris richardii. The sequence continues at coordinate 167,721,493 of CM035414.1, read as the reverse complement.
GGAGAACGAGAGACAGATATAGAGAAGACGCCATAGATCGCGTATGAGTGAAAAGAGAGTTAGAAGTTCTCAGAAGACGCCATAGATTGCGTATGTACAGATGAATAACACAAGCCTGAAGTGTCGGGTCTTTTCATCTGAAGAGGGATGGTAATAAGAAACTACTCACCGTAGGGAGTTTCTGTGGCTTGAGCAAGAAGAGGCCAAGCTTACCTGTACACATCTTCTCTAATTAAAACACATGTTCATGTGGATGTCTGCGCGTAATCTTTACTTAGAATCTGAAGCTATTTCGTGTTACGGTAGGAAGCTTTGTTTATCGTTAACTGTCACGACTCGTTACTAAACGTGCTTCAGTACCTTCTCTGTAAACGCATGTTTCGGTGAATAACAGTTTACTCAGTAAACATATTTCAGTAATTTTCGGTCAGTTACAGTTTCTCAGAAAGCAAGTTTTTCGGTAGAACAACAAAGTATAACTCGCAGTAGAGTTCGAAGCCTTGTATGAGAGATAGCTCATCTTGTAGCTAGACGTCTCTACTTTAAGCTGGTCACAGTTTCCGGTGGAATGAAGATGTACACACAGTACAAAAGTTAACCGGAAAGTAGCATTTTAGAACTGTGAAGTTTCCAGAAGGAAGTTCATTCGGTGAAGGAAGCTCACACACTACTTCCTTACTTCACATAAGTTCATCTGAAGCAATTACGAGCAGAACTAAGTTTATTTCGGAGAAGTCCGGTACGATTACGGTGTCAGTCTAGTAACAGTCTGGTGAAGTTCCGGTGGAACTTGTGTCGCAGGATAACACAGTTAAGGCGACGTTAATTAGGCTGAACTACTGTTGATTACAGAAGTGTTCTGAATCACTCTAGTTTAGCATTCTACTACGGTGGCGCGACAATTTCCGCAGGCCTGACAGAGTTCAAGCTTTGTCGCGAAACCCACCTTCAGGGCGAAAGTATTTCCGCAACAGTGGCGTTAGAGCCGAAGTTTTCGCCAACAGTCAAGTCACAACCAGTGGCTCAACTTCATATTAGTGATCAATTACAGGACACTAATAAAAAGTGTTTCCAAAATTCTCCTAGAAAAGTAAAGTCTATCTGGGTACCCAAGAAGTCGATGAAGGTTGACCCACAATCAAGACAAATTTGGGTGCCTAAGGCTTGCTTGCGGGCTCAAATAGTCACACACCGACCACACCATGTACAACATGGTTCACTCACTCGAACAGTTGATACCCACTCTTATTCAACATGCACGAACACATATTTGCCCATGAGCACCAGCAGAATCACTTGTAAATGGGTCCCTAAAAAGCCTCATTTCCAAGCAGACACTCTTATAAAGCCCTCCAGGGTCTCCACAAAATCAAAACCAAAAGCCATCCACTGTGTTTGGCAGCCCAAAGCTTGTAATAAACCCCCCGAACCCCATTTGTAAATTCATATCCACTTACTAACTGCATCATTCTCACACTACATCCTTCCATTGAGCTCATAGGATTATTCATTCACTAAGTACACACACAATCTCTGAGCACTCACTGACCCACTAACCTCATGTTAATGTTGTAACGGGGACAAAAATTGTTATATCTTGTCCATTACAATGTTAACACATGCTTCTATATTCTCACAGAACCTGCAAGCAAGCAATAACATGGCAGAAGCAGGAGGTACCAGCTCCCAAGCCGGGTCCAGTGCCCAGATAGTGGACATTGAAACCCTCCTCCTCGAACCACAACTCACCGAGAGGCCTCAAGAACTTAGAGTTATGCATGTACTTCCCATTCAGGACCCTCCTCAGGGACACACTTCTCAAGTGGGGAAACACGCACATTGATTCAGTGATGTCGCAGGACCATTGGGAGAAGGCACCTACTTTTGGGAGGCAAAAATTGAGTTTAATGGCAAATGGGGAAGATACCATTTCTTCACCCATGAATTCGAGAAGTACCAGAATGCAAAAGTCATGCGATCTGTATGGACCAAAGCAGGATTGGATAGCTATTTCCGTGCACATCTACCTAAGCCAGATTTCCTACGTTGCTCCTACATTATCAGTACCATCACCCCTAGCAGAGCTAAGGGAGACGATAGTACTTTCGTGCTACCCTCACTAGTGCCAGGCCACGAGCTAAAAAGATTCAAACTGACCCTTAACCTAGTAAGGGAAGCGTTGAACATGCAAGGTATGCATATTCTCACTGAGAAAGAAACAATGATTCGTGGCAGAATGAAGCACAAGGATCTCAACAAATTGAAGGACATGGTAGCAATGACATCAACCATCGCCCTCCACCTACGAACGGTCATGCAACACTTCGCCTTCCCCGCCCAAGAACACTTCACTATGCCACCAAAAAGAATCTGGTTCAGCTTGTACTTGGCAGAGACAGAGGATCTTACAATCAATTTACCACACTGGATCATAGATCAAATCCACCTAGCACATCAACGATGGAATAAGAAACAGAAGGACGTGCTTCATGGGTGTTGTGCGCTGACAAAAATAATTTGCAGGTGCTTAGCTTATGACGTGCCTATTCAAAGAGCACTCGTGTGGTCCAGAGCTCAGGAATTTCAGAGACGGCTATCAACAACAGGCCCTCCATCTAAGAAAATGAGAGGTACAGTCCAATTACCATGTGCCCAAGCAAGGGGAGCCACCACCACACCAGAGGTGACCCCTCCACAAACGCGACGTATCCATCCGTTTACAATTCGCTTACCCAGACAGAGTGCAGAAGGACCCAATCTAGTTTTCCCTCCAATCCCCTCTGACCTGGAGTTTCCACAGGGCTACACTCTGGATTATCTCACTGATGAAGAAATTGCTAGGATGATCAATGAATCTAACCTCGAGACAGAAGCAGAGGAGACCCAAGGACCACAACCCACTACAACAACTTCAGCCCCGACCCAACCGGAAGTAGTAGAAGTAGAGGAAGATGAAGAAGAGACTGAAGAGGAAGCAACAAGGAACATGATCAAGAATACGAAGAAACTTCAGAACTAGCGAGTGCCCCAGCCTATTCGGCACAATTAAAAAGATTGTATGAAACCATGAAGCGAGTCCAAGAACATCACAAACTGTCGCTCGAAACAAGGAAGGTGCTAATGAGCCAAATGTTACCATGTGCTTGGTATGAAAAGATACATGCCTATCTGATTGCACATGGTTTTGAGAACAATCCAACTGAAAGCACCTTATATGTTAAGAATGCTAATGATGTACTTATGATCATTGTTGTGTATGTTGATGACATGTTGCTCACTGTTCCTCATGAGAAGCATATTGTTGATTTTAAGGCTGATTCGCATGCCTCATTTGGCTCTATTCAAATTTTCTTCAACAACTGCATACTTCAATGGGATCACATTGGTTGGAGGTGGAGGTTGTTGAACCAACACAGATTGAGGCCTTTGTTGAGCTTGATAGGGTGGCTAGTAGGGTTTCTAGGGCCTAACATACTACTATGGTGGATACTCATTCATGTATCTCCCCTATTGTGGATATGGCTATGGATAGTTTTGCCTAACCACTTGCTTGTTATATGGGAAATCTTGTGTGGTGTGGTTAGTATACCTCATTTCTATGGTGTAGTATTAGTTGTTAGGGTTCATTTAGGGTTGATCCATGATTGGGCACACATTAGCCATATGGTCTCCTCCATAGGTGTAGCATCATTTCGGTGAGACAAATCTAGGCATTTGCTTGCTAGAGACGCCTAACTTTTGAGCTACCTTCTCTTCAAGATCCTCAATAGATGTAGATAGTTTGGAAGTGAGGCTAGTATATCTATCTGAATCTTTATATATTTTTGAAAGCTCTAATTCGTCCCCTAGATTATCCTCAATGTCTATGCACATGTGTACACACTCTTCTATGGATTTAGGGTCCTTCAAGTAAGTACACATAAGATCTCAATTTGGTACTTAACAATCCATCTAGGAACAAAGACACTTGTTTGGCTAGTGTGGGTAACTCTGGGATAGGGCATCTCTCTAAATATTGTATAAATCATCTTCCTGCAAGTCAAACTGTTTCTTGAGGTGTTTGCTTGAAGCTATGTATCAGCGATGAGGTATTCTGTTTAATTCCAATTTTGGGGAATTCAAAAATGATTGCTTCTAGCAACTGTTCTATATTCCTGAATTGACCCTGGTGTAGTGGTTGAAACCACATTAAGGTAGTGTTTTGGAGAGTTAGACCGAAGACATTGTACTTAGTGAACAGGTCCTCGACTTGTTTCATGCTTGAAACTTGTCTAAACTCTACTACATGATCGTAAGGATCTCCAGTGCCATCAAAGTAATTCTTCATGGATTTAATCAATTGGGTAAGCCTCAAGATTTTGGGGTGTTCTCTAGGCCTAGGCAAGGGAAACTCCTCCATGCCTCTTTGATGTCTCGGATTTTTGTGACTCTCCTGATCTGTTCTTTCTACACCTAATCCTGAATGCTCTCTTCCTAAAGGGTTTGCAAAGCTCACTTCAAGTCTTTGTCTAGCTCTTTCCCTCTGAGTTTCATAAGTTTGAGATGATCCTGCTCCTTAGTGGCCATGGGGAACATTAGATCTTGGTGTATGGAAAATAAATTTCCCCTTCCAAGTGTATGCATGCCTACCATGCTTTTCTACCAAGAACATTCTCTCCAATGTGTTATCTAGATAGAAAACTTTGCCTGGTATCACCGGATCTTTGAGCTCGTAGATGGTGACTCCACCTATTTCGCTAAGTTGAACTGTCTTGAATATCAAAAAAGTTTCCTCTGTTTCTCTATTTAGGAATAGTTCTATGCTTTTTTTGTCTTGGGAAACCCACTTTGCATCAAGAAAGAATTGCCTCGAGGGGTCTTGGGTTCTCGTCCTAGGTCTCCTTGCTCTAGGTCTCCTATCTCCTTCTCGAGAATGATATTTTCAAACTCATCGGTCCCATCTAGTGAGCTGGTAACCACATACATGGTTCCTTGCTTATCAATATATGAAGCCTCTTTGAATTTAACCACTAGGTGTTCAAGTCGGAAAATGCAAAAGAGAAAGGATACATTTTGATGGAAAGATTGAAACAAGTTAGTGCCCAAAACCAATGACACCTACGGATTGGTATCGGAAATGGATAGAAGGGCCTCTTATAGATCCACAATCCAAAATCTTCAGTGAGGATGAGGATGATGAGAATGTGAAGATTAGAGATAAGGGAAATTTATCACTGGCAGAGAATATGTCGATATTGTATTCTTTGGAGAATTGGAGTTAAAGGTCTGTCATCTTCTTGATCCTATGCATATATTCAATAATGTTGCTTTTCATTATGGCAACATCTTCTTGGATTAAAAGACACAACAACATCAAGAAATGATTTAAAGGATCAAAACTCAAAACCAAAGTTATGGACAAGTTTTGATAAAAATTGACAAGAAACAACTTATGAACCTTCTCCTTGGATACTTACAACAAAGAAGATGCAAGCTATCAATGATAGGATTCAATCAATTCGAACACCTATAGGATATGGAGCATCTTTCCAAATCATGTTTACTTTGGATGACGAGAGCTTATCTGAACTAAATACACATGACCTCTTGTTATCGATGGATGTCCAATGAAAGGAGTATGAGATGTGATCTATCATCTTGGATCGCTTATAAGGTAATTATCATACTTTTATGTTTATTGTATAAGATTATTTGATCTCTTTTCTTTACGGGTTAGTTTCTTTATAATTTAATTTATGATTGATAATAGGTGGGTTACATCAAAAGAGATTCACAAAGACTCGATCCCACAAAAGAAATGTGAATGCAAGGAGCTACTATGTCTGATGGAGAAAGAGCTTCTAACATCATTTCTTGATATTCAGGTTCATTTATTGATCCATCTTATGGATGAAATAGAGATTACATGAGTTGTGAATACTCAATGGATATTTTTTATCAAGCGATTTATCGGCATATTAAAAGGTTATGTGCAACAAAGAGCAAAACCAAATGGATCTATGGCAAAGGGATGGATGCTTGAGGAGTGCATGTACTATGTTAGTGAATACCTTGAAAGAGTTCATGAAGAAGCTCCACATGCATGGACTAGCGATTCTTCTTCAACATTGGCAGATGAGGTATTATCAGGTAAGGGAGTTCCATTTCAATTTGCAATGCAAGAAAAAAGTGATATTTCTACTTTTATTGCATATAATAGTGAATGCATGCAAGAATTAATTAATGAGTATGAATAGGAACAAAATATCCGAAGTAAAAGATAGAGAAACAAAAGATGTAGATGTTATCTCGATAGTAATGAGAATAGAGATATATCTTCTTTCATGGATTGGCTATATACTCATATGCAACGAGTCAATGCTTAATGAATGAATCTCAGATGAGCAGAGGGGCTTAATGATAGGTTGTGAAACAAAGGTAAGCCTTTTCTACTAATATTCTACTTTTGCACATATATGTATATTAGTTTCTCTTCAAATAGTTTATTTATTATTGTAGGCCAAAATTTTCACTAATATGTGGCTTATGGATAGCATATCAGAATCAAAGTTAGTGATTCTTTGCATAAAATAGAGGTTTCTAGAATCATTTCTTCTTTCAAGCAATTATCATGTGCTAGTTCAAAAGATACAACCCTTATAGATAGCTAAATCGGCTACATAGGAATTGTTGTTGGTATCTACAAAATATTGTTTTGTATCTTCAAACAGGTTTAAAAACATATATTTTTATGGTATACTTTATTATTCTTTTAAGGCATATAATAATGAAGTTTTGTTTTTTTATATTTTGATAAGTTATGCTGAAGGTTGATTGTTTTTGAGCCAAGTATAAAGGTAATAATTCCACATTGAGAAGGGAATTATCTAGGTTTTGGGCAATTGAGTCTTCGAAAACAATGTGATTAACAAGAGAACTATATATTCTTCCTAGTCATATTGAACAAGCATTTTTTTATAAAAACCTTGATGCTCATCCTTGGTGGCAAGTCACTCATATTCAACCTAGAGGTCCTTCATTGTTTGACAACTTTATTGTTAGAGAGATTGAGGAAATTCATGTTGATGATTCATCATCAAATATTGATTTACTAGCATGTCAGAGAGAAATTAGAGTCATTCTACATGCAATGACAATAATCTACTTGATGAGAACAATAATACTCTAGATGTTGATTCTAAGATGATAGAGATGAACTACTAGAAATCAATATTAGTCCATCAATAGATGATGTGATTTATGAGAACGTAGATTTAAGTGTATGCATGTGTGTGTATGCATGTGTGTGTATGCATGTGTGTATGTGTGTGTATGTGTGTGTGTATGTGTATGTGTGTATGCAAGTGTATGTATATGTGTGCATGTATGCATGTATATGCATATTTGTGTATATGTGTATATGTGTGTATGCATGCATATGCATGTGTATGCACGTGTGTATGTATGCATGTGTATGCATGCGTAGGCATATGTATGTGTATGTGTATATGTATGTATGTATGCACATGAATGTATGTTTGTGTATATGTGTGTGTATGTGTGTATTTATATGTTTGTATGTGTAGGTGTGTGTATGTGTATGTATGTATATGTGGGGGTATGTGTATGTGTGTGTATGCATGTGTATGTATATGTGTTTATGTGACTTTATGTGTGCATGTGTATGTGTGTGTATGTGTATAAGTGTGTATGCATGTGTAGGCATGTATGCATATGCATGTGTAGGCATGTATGCATATGCATGTGTATGCATGTATGCATATGCATGTGTATGCATGTATGCATATGCATGTGTATGCATATGCATGTGTATGCATGTATGCATGTATGCATATGCATGTGTATGCATGTATGCATATGCATGTGTATGCATGTATGTGCATATGTGTCTGAATGTGTGTATGTGTATGTGTATGTGTATGTGTATGTGTATGTGTATGTGTATGTGTATGTGTATGTGTATGTGTATGTGTATGTGTATGTGTATGTGTATGTGTATGTGTATGTGTATGTGTATGTGTATGTGTATGTGTATGTGTATGTGTATGTGTATGTGTATGTGTATGTGTATGTGTATGTGTATGTGTATGTGTATGTGTATGTGTATGTGTATGTGTATGTGTATGTGTATGTGTATGTGTATGTGTATGTGTATGTGTATGTGTATGTGTATGTGTATGTGTATGTGTATGTGTATGTGTATGTGTATGTGTATGTGTATGTGTATGTGTATGTGTATGTGTATGTGTATGTGTATGTGTATGTGTATGTGTATGTGTATGTGTATGTGTATGTGTATGTGTATGTGTATGTGTATGTGTATGTGTATGTGTATGTGTATGTGTATGTGTATGTGTATGTGTATGTGTATGTGTATGTGTATGTATGTGTATGTGTATGTGTATGTGTATGTGTATGTGTATGTGTATGTGTATGTGTATGTGTATGTGTATGTGTATGTGTATGTGTATGTGTATGTGTATGTGTATGTGTATGTGTATGTGTATGTGTATGTGTATGTGTATGTGTATGTGTATGTGTATGTGTATGTGTATGTGTATGTTGTATGTGTATGTGTATGTGTATGTGTATGTGTATGTGTATGTGTATGTGTATGTGTATGTGTATGTGTATGTGTATGTGTATGTGTATGTGTATGTGTATGTGTAGCTCAGTGATGAGTAGCACCTCCTTTAATGTCAATCCGGGAAGACGTGAGGATGGTATGAAGACCTCGAGCAAGTGGAGGCACAAGTGCGTGAGTGAGAAGCACACAAACATGCACACACATACACACACACGCGCACACACGGCAAGACAAAGAGTGAGCAGCAATGGAGTTCTTAGATTACTTTCAAAAGGCTCTTACAAGTTCATTTCATTTACAATCTCCCGCTAAAAATGAGCTGTCTAGCTCCTTTTATAGTTTTTGACTAGCTTTGGCCCTATCCAGACCTAATGTCCGGCCTAGTTAAAAATTAGGTTCCAGGGCCAATTTGAGGGCTTAAACGGAGTCTAAAAAATACGAAAATTGATATGTAGGTACTTCTAAGGCTCCTCAAGCTCAAGGACTCCTTGGCTTGCACAAAATGGAGCTACAAAAATATGAAATGGTATTTACAATGGTTTTTAGTGATTAAAATCACTTATTTGTGTAATTCTCTCTGTTGATTTATCGTACGCATCTTTGAGCTCCCTACTTGCTCTTTATTCTTGTGTGCTCCACTCCTTGATGTCTGAAAAATTTAGATGGCCTACTTGCCAGATCTTCTTTGGCTACTGTGTCTGCTTGTGCTATCTCTTCGTTCTGACCCTCTTTGTCTTGTGGCTCCTTCGGTTCCGTGACTGCTACCAACACCCCCCCCACTCTCGCGTCTGTCGCCCCTGACAGACCCTTGTCTAGATGCTCGTTGAACGTAATATTGGACAACGTCGGAAGCGAGGTGATGTTCTTCTAATCTGAGCCCCCGTGCTAGATCTGTTAATAATGCATCCCAATTCACTGATCCTGGTACGTCCGGATGTGGCACCCGCAGTTGTTCTGAATAGATGGTTCTCTCCACAGCGAATAGGTGGAGGAGATGTGAAGGCCTGGGTACAAATATTTCTGAGTGATATTCCCAAAATCCCGTCATGAACATCTCCTCGAATGTCTGTTTAAAACAAGCTGGGAGGTACTTTATTCTGGTGTGCCAAGCATATACTACCTCTATGGATGGGGTTGTGCTCATGTCGTATACCAGATCTTGATTTCCTGTAAGAAATCCGACACCTGAGAAGTGGGGGTCTTTAATATTCTTGAACGTCCTGAAGGTGATTAGCATTAGTTCAAAGATTTTCATACACATTTGTGCCATCACATCGGGGGTATTCCGTAATCGAGTGCTCCAGTGTCTGATGGTAGAAATCATGTAATTTACAGTGGGAGGGCCCTGTGGCGGTGCTAGATAAACATAATTTAACCACTTTGCACAACCCTTGACGTTCTTGACAGCAATTGTAAACTCTGGCCAAGTGCGCCGGCGGAATACTGGAACATAACAAGGATTGTATTTAATAAAAAGAGGCATGTTAGTCTAGGTACGAACCATTTCCGGGTAGGTTTCAAGAAGACGGATTCTCCAGGTTGGTTGATAAATGGAGCCTTTCTTTGCACTTTTCGGGATATCCTCTGGCCCAAATTGTGTGGCAAAAGTTGGAGGTTTGCCACAACTGCGTTGAATCTCTGCATTGTAATCCGCAAGGAGCACACAATATGGCACATATTGATCATCGTTGGTGCCGATCCATCTATGATGAGACATGCTTCGAAAGTATTCAGACTTAATGATGATGTCTTCTAACTTTGCCATAGATTGGATTTGAATGGCCACTCTATCTTCATGGGTTGTTGCTGTCTTCTCGAGTGTTTGGAGCCATTCAGGTACTTCAACTTCTAATGTGTCCAGTCCTTCTGAGGTCTGTGCACCACCTGGCATTGGCATAGGAATGTATGGTTCCTCATATGTTTCATCCACCTCAATGGGTACTAAATCCTCCGGTTCGGGTTCTACAACTGGGGAGGGCTGCCTTTCATATTCTAGTAACTTTTTCTAGAGTTCAGCCACCTGCTCTGTCAATGCCTTTACTTCATCTGAAGTCGAGGCCGTTTCTATTACCTTGGTTGGAGCCTCCTTTTCCCTGAGCTGGCTACGTAGTTCATCTCGTTCCCTTTCCAAATCATCATGTGCGTCTAATAAATCCGCATAACTTTCCAAGATGGTTTTCATTGTTTCTGTGGGAATCGCTTTGAACTGTTCTGGATCGATCTCATGGGGGGACCCTTCCATGGCTGCTTCCAGGTTTTCTTCATTTTGCTTCTGCAACCGTTTATTTTCTTCAAGTGCTGTAGCCATATGCTTGCGAAGTAGAGTTAAATTATGCCGGACTCTCAGGTTATCTGTTTGGTACACCTCCAGCAAGGCTTCGAGTTGTTTGACATCGGTTTCTGCTGATGGTTGGGGTGTCTCCAGGAGTGTTTGGTGGGCTTGCTCGAGAGTGGTGTGGCGTTGGTTGAGTTCTGCATTTTCTTCTTCTAGCCTTAAGAGTCGTGTTTGTAGTTGCTGATGGTTTGTTGTCAGCTGATGATGGCGGCTTTCTAGATCCCTGTACTCGCGTTGAAGTTGATATACACAATGATGTAATGACAAGAATATACTATTTACATTAAAAGATGCAGGTAAAGAGGAAGATGCAGGGGGAATGGGGAAGGGGAAGGGAGTTGTGAATGCTGTGGAGTCAAGTGGTGAAGTAGGTGGAGGGGGTATGGGAGATTGAGGTTGTGTGGGGGGTGGGGGTGGTACTGTGGCGGGTAATGTCTCCATCGTGTCAAATGTGTGTGTGACTGTAAAAATGGGGACAGTGGGTGGGGTGGAAGTCATATTTGTGAAGAGTGTCGTGAAGGTGGGCATGGAAACTCCTCCGAATTGGATACCGGGAGAGAGAGGAATTCCCATGACGACTGTGGTAGTGGTAGAAAAGGGCGTGGTCGTGTCGGTTGGTGAGGTGAATTGTGTAGCGAGAGGTGAGGTGGGTGGTGAGAGTGGTTCCTCCTGATGTTCTCCTGTTTGCGTGTTGCCTTCCGGTTCTGATACATTGATGTGTATTTGTTTTCCAGATCGCCTAGGGCGGGCAGGCACACGTTTCTCAAATCGATTAATGTATGTCATGGCCTCATGTATGGCCTCATCCAAGCCGACTGCCTCTACGTGCAGGTTCATGGATTCGATAAACATATCGTCCACACCTTCCTCAGCCAATAGTTGGCTCATGAGCACCTTGCACCTGAAACTTCACACATAGCCACATGATATCCTTGGTCTGCATATGCATCTGGCCTAGGTTGCTCTCTACCTTGTCTTCTTAATTTCATTCTCCGTATGCGCTCTAAGGCTCTGCTTGAGCCTCTTCTCAAATCCGCTTTTCTTCTTCTTTGCGTTTCTTAGCAGTGTTGAGTCGACTTAGCATTTCCTCTGTGAGTGGTTCCTGATACAACTTGACCCTGCATCCACTAATGTAGCTTGGAAGAACATCACCTTCTAAGGTGGCCAGCTGTACTGCTCCACTTGTTGAGATCCTATTAATTATCATGGGTCCGTAACCTCTTTTCTCTAGTTTCCTCGCATGTTGTTTCAAAGTGTAGACTAGTACTTGATCTCCTGCTTTCAAGCCTTTATCCTTAATATGGGCATCAAAATATGCCTTCTGTCGTTTCTTAGCTGCATATATCCCTGGAGCCGCCCTCAGTCTTGTTTCTCCTAATCGTTCAAGGTCAAAAAGTCTAGAGGAGAGTTCATGACCCGTCCATTCATGCTCTTGTGCTACTCTCAGTGTAGGTATTAAGAAGTCCAATGGTAGCACTGCATTTTGGCCAAATACCATCTGAAAGGGGGTGGCTTGGAGTACCGTTTTGTAGGCGACTCGGTATGCCCAAACAGCATGGTGTAGCTGTTTGTCCCAATCAGAGCGTTTATTGTTCACTAATTTCGTCAGTACATTGCATAAGATCTTGTTGGTGCTCTCAGCCTGGCCATTTGCTTGAGGGTGATAGGGGGGAGACTTCTTATGCACTACCAAGAATTCTTGGAGCAGATTTTCAATAACTTCATTCAAGAAGTGAGTGCCTCTATCACTAACTAGCTCTATAGGTAGCCCGTATCTAGTGAACACATTCTCAAATAAAAACTTAGCTGTTGTTTGAGCATCGTTCTTCGTTGTGGCTTTTACCTCTACCCACTTTGTTAGATAGTCTGTCGCAACAATGATATATTCTGCATGGGAACCCTTAGCTGGGGGATTAATAGGACCTACGACGTCTATTCCCCACTTAGAGAATGCACGTCCACCCATCATAGGTTTCAGTGGCATCTCATCTTTACGTATAGGATACTGAGTTCTCTGACAGACATCACACCGTTTCACATAAGTATGTGCATCCATGTGAAGGGTCGGCCACCAGAAGCCCGCAAATAGTATTGCCTTGATCACCCGATCTGGTCCAAAGTGTCCTCCTGCTACACCTTGGTGAGCAGTGTCCAAGATCTTGAGATATTCACTCTCATGGACACATAGTCTCAGGTAACCGTCTTTACCACGTTTGTATAGATTATCACCAATGAGTGAGTAATCCTGGGCCTCTTGTTCTAAACTCCTTTTCCTAGCCAGAGTCATGTCTGGAGGGAATGTTTTCGTCCTCAGAAAGGATACTAGTGGTTCACTCCAATCCGGCACTATGGACACTTGATAAAGAGTGGCATGTTCCACAGGTAGTTTAGTGCAGCAGGTTGGGCATTCCTTGCACAACTTTTGGACATCAGCTTCCATAGTCGGCCAATGCACTCCGAGTCTCCTTAGTGTCTGTAGGGTTCGTTGCTTTGAGTAGTGTTGCTCTAATGCACCTACATGTGCTAATTGCAACCATTTAGCATACTCATCCTCTTCCACACAACAAGCCAAGATCCCTTGATCTGTGTGTTTGTACATACTACCTGCCATGATGTGGTACTTTTGGGCTTTTACTACCTCTCTATCCTGTGTGTTTATTATTGGGTGGTTAGGTCCATATGTCAATACTGGCACTAATGGCTTAGCCCACTGCGGTACCACTTCCAAGTTAAACAAGTAAGCATCAGGAAGGTCATTTGATACTCCTTGTGGGGCTTCTCCGGATGTGAGCCTAGAGAGATGATCTGCTCTCAAATGAGTCTTCCCTTTCCTTACCACAACCTCGAAATCATATTCCATTAGCAAGAGAAACCATCTTACTAATCTTCCAGTATTGCATGGCTTGTTCACGAGATATAACAATGCTTGGTGGTCAGTAAAAAATTTAAACTTGTTTGCAAGCAAATAGTGTCTAAATTTCTTAACTGCATATACCATGCCTAAGCCTTCTCTCTCAGTAGTGGTGTAATTTCGTTCAGCTGCATTCAATTGTCTACTGGCATAGGCAATTGGAAGATCCATATTACCTTCACCAGTAGGTTGAGCAAGCACACACCCAATAGCATAAGTGGATGCATCCACGTGAACATGGAATGGCTTATTACAATCTGGTGTGGTTAAGATTGGTGTTGAACATAATCTTCGTTTAAGTTCCTGGAAGGAATTCTCGCATTCATCAGTCCACTCAAAGTTAGTCAGAAGTCCATACATGGGCTTTGCAATGACAACATACATGTGAATGAACCGGCGGTAGTAACCACAATGCCCCATGAAGGCCTGTTACACTTCCTTGACGTTCTTTGGCCTAGGTAACTCGGCTATGGCTCTTACTTTCTCTTCATCGGTGGATATGCCATTCTTTGACACTATGTGTCCTAAAATCTTACCTTGCCTGACCATGAAAACGCACTTTTCTGGGTTTAGGCAGACTTGATATTCTCTACATTTGTCAAAGATTTGTCTCAGTTCAGGAATATGGGCTTGTCTGATGTTGGAATGAGCACAAAGATCATCAACGTAGACTTCTAAATTCTTCCTCAGGAACTCCTTAAATACATGGCACATTAGTCTCTGGAAGGTTGCAGGAGCATTGGTAAGCCCAAATGGCATTACCCAAAAGGCGAATATGCCCCATTCTGTGGCAAAAGTTGTCTTATGCTGATCTTCTGGAGCTATGGCTACTTGATTGTAGCCCGAAAATCCATCAAGGAAGCTGTACACCTCCTTGCCTGCTACTCTTTCTAAGAGGTGTTCTGTGATGGGAAGCGGATAGTTATCTCGAATTGTGGCTGCATTGACCTTTTTTAAGTTAATGCATACACGTAATTTACCATTCTTTTTGGGCACCACTACAATGGGGGATACCCATTCAGTGTGCTCAATTTCATAGATAAATCCAGCTTCAACCAGTCTATCTATCTCCTTTTTTATCTTGGCAGCGTAATTATCATTGTATGTATATGGCTTTTGCTTAGAGGGTTTGGCATCTGAGGTCATGGGGATGGTGTGTGAGCATATGTCAGGGTCCACACCTTTCAAGTCCTTGTAACTCCAAGCGAACACATCTCTGTATTCTCTTAGCAAGGCTATCAATTCTTGCTCTTCTTCTTCCGTCAGGTCATGTCCTATGTAAGTGCATCTCTCTTCTCCTTCTTCCATGGCTACCACAATTTTCTTTGTGGTTTCTTTGTTATCATAGGCCTCTCCTGATTGTGCCTCTCGTTTAGGCATTCTGATCATGACTCTCCTGTCATATATCTCATACTTCTTAAAATTTTCTGGGACCTCAAACAAAGATTCCTCCTCTTCTTGTGTGACTTCTTTCTTCTTCCTTTTCTTTCCTTCTTCCTTAGGGGTTACATGTGTGGCTAGCCTTATGTCTTTTGTAAGCTCTCCGTGCCTCTGGGGTTGAAATTCTACTTCATAGAAGTATTCTTCATCTGATGCAAAAGGTGGATCCATAATGGTTGACTCTAGATCGGAGTCACTTGCATCCTCAAATGCATCAGGGCTAGGTTCGCACTCTTCTAACACTACCTCTCCCATGATTGGCTCTATGGAGAAGACTGAAATGTCATAGCCATCTTCATCACAGTGAGGTGTCCATTGTTCTTCATTGATGGCTACATCCATTGTTGCTAAGATTTCTGCCCAGCCATGGGGTTCAAATTCCTCATCAGGAAATACTACAGGTGCATAGGCTGGGTCTTGAATGGGTCTATGTGTTTCGTTTGCACCTACTTCTCTGGCCTTTTCTCTTTTCTCTTCTTCTACTGCCACTTTGCACATCCATAAGTGGGTGTCTTCATGCATCCATGAGGATCCTGATCCTATGGAATGCACAGATTCTGTATCATCTTTGGCTCTATGGATGGGATTCCATTGGATAGGGGGGACATCTCTATGAGAGTAATCTTTGAGATTCACTTTGGTCGTAACACCTAAGTGTTGCAGGTACAAAGAATTGGTTCCCCAATCCTGTACCACTTGCAACTGTCGCATAAAAGGTCGTCCCAAGATCATTTCATAGGCATGGTTCTTGCTAAAATCACATATAGCAAAGGTATGCTCGAACTCGACACCACAGGTGGTGAGAGTTATTCCTTCTAGCAATCCTAAGGGTCGCTCTATGTGACCATTGGCCATCTGCAATTTCATTCTCGTTGGCCTGAGTGCTGGCTTGCCCCAACGCTTCCATAGGGAAGTGGTGGCAATTGCAACTCCTGAACCTGAGTCCAAAATTGCCTTGGTGGTGTACCCCTGGTAGGTAATGGGAAGATAGGTGTTCCCTTCTTCACCTTCACACATGTCTCCTATCTTATCCAAGGGTATCTCTGGCATTGTCCTATGTGACCCTACCTGGGAATGAGGTTTCACTATCACTGGTACTTGTTTGGCGACATGTTTCCATAATTCAGGTCTAACCTTAAGTAGCTCTTCTAAGGTGAGGTTGCATTGTACTTTAGTGTTTTTCACTACCTCTGTGTTCCTAGGTATGAGTGAGTCCTCATTTCGTACCATGACCGTGGGTGCTCTCACACAAGTAGACTTAGCTTCCCATGGGCCTGTGAAGTGGGGTAATTCTTGTAGAGAGTTAGACTCAAAGTCTAGTCTTTCTTGAGAGTGGGTGCTCTCCTGCTCCTCATAAATGGATGGGATGTCTTGTGGGAATTGGTCGTGTGCATCATCCACCAGTTCAATGGGAGGAGGTACTTCACTTTCTTTAGCCCATTTGTCTTCTTGAATCTCGCGTAGGAATTCTGGTGTGAACCGATTCATAGAAGATGATGTGTCTGGCTCCGTAGAGTTAGGCACATAGGCTTCCTGAGCAGGAATGTTTACTCTTTCACTTGCCTTGTCCTTGTGTTGAGAGGCGGGTTCCTTTTCTGATTGTGCAATTAGCTTCTCTATTCTTTCTAACAGTCCATCAAAGTGTAACTGTGTCTTCGCTGAACTAGAGATGTTAAATAGGCGACTGGCTTCAAACATGGTCTGAGCCAATTCCACCATCTTAGCACAAATTTTGGTTCGTTCTAGCTCTAGTTCCGCTCTTGGGTAACACTTTTCATGATCAGTTACGTTTGGCCCTTCTTGGATTCTGCCCTCATATGCTTTAAGCATCATATTAAGGTCTTCGGGAGTGGGATCTGCTAGGACTGATCCTACTCTAGGGGGTGGTGGAAGTAGGTGAGGCGGGTTGGAAGGTGGCGGGTCGGATGGAGTTGGGAATGGTGGAGGTGGGGTAGTGTGAGAGGGAGCTTGAGATGTGAGTTCAGTTATCCTGGCCTTTGTTTCTATGAGGCTTTCCTCGAGTTCACTCATCTTTTTTGCCCACTGCCTTTTCATTCTTTCACGACTATCTCTCCAAGCTCTAGTTCTTTTCTTTGTCATGCTCTCTGTTTCACTAACATCTGGGCTCTTTTCCTGGCCTACCCCTTGGTTTTGCTGCACTGCTTGAGCTCTAGTGACTACCTGTACGGGTGCAGTGGAAGTGACACTTCCTGTGGAATCTACCACTAACCCAATAACGTTAATAGGAGTGATTTTTGGCATATTATTAGGATTCTTAGGGCAATCTCATAAGAGATGCTCCTTTCCACACTCTTGGCAAAAGCCCTGGATCGTTACTGATTGGGTTTGGGTAGGTGTGGGCATGGGGCAGTCACGAATGAGGTGATCTCCCTGACATCTGTAGCATGGTCCTCTAGGGAATGGGGGTCTTACTTGCCTAGGTTGAGGTCTAGGGTTGGGGTTTGCATACATGACGTTTGTGTAATCTGACTCCCAACTAGGTTCCTTTGGCTCTTCACTGTAATAGGACTCACCATGTTCTGGAGACTGCATGTAGTAGGCCTGGGGGCTATCAATATGCGTCGAATCAAAGCTATGGTCACTCGGGTCACTTTCAGAAAGCAATGGTGTTACAGGGACTATAGCTCTATTCAGGTTCTCTTCTGCAGCTGCATATTTTACTCGGATTACATTAGCTGGGGCAGGGGGTTGTTGTGCTAACACAGGCTGAGGCCTTTGTTGGTTTTGGTAGGGTTGGTAGGTTTGTTGAGGTCTCACATACTGCTGAGGTGGGTACTGGTTTTGGTATCTTCCTTGTTGAGGGTATGGTTGTGGGTACGTCTGTCTAACGGTTTGCTTATTGTAGGGACAATCTTGCACGGTGTGATTGGTGTACCTTCGTTCTATGGTGCAGTACTGGCTACTAGGATTAACTTGGGGTTGAACCATAATGGTACAGACATTCCTTGAATTACTTGGGTTGCGGCCTCACAATGTAATGCTAAACCCTTAAAAGTTCCCCAAAAAATTAGACCACTATTTTTTGCCCTTAAAAATTGGCCAAATTTGCCCTTCTATCGCATTCGCAAGTTCTGCCAGTCGCGATTGACAAGTCAGTCACGATTGATGTGTCGATCGCGATTGACAGGTCCGTCGTGGCTGTCAGTCGCGATTGATGTGTCGATCGCGATTGACACGTGGCTCGAAAAGTCAATCAGTCGTGGTCAAAGGGTCGTTGAATCTGTCAGTCGCGATTGATGGGTTGATCGCGATTGACAGGTCGGTCGCGAGGGTCTGTCCATCGTGGTCAAACAATCGTTGACTCTGTCGGTCGCGATTGACAGAGCCGTCCTGGGCTGTCAGTCGCGATTGATGGGTCGATCGCGATTGATGACTCTGTCGGTCGTTGTGGTCAATCAGTCGTTGACTTTGTCAGTCGCGATTGACAGAGCCGTCGTGGGCTGTCAGTCGCGATTGATGGGTCGATCGCGATTGATGACTCGATCGCGTTTGACACGTGTCACGCGTATGATCTGTCCGTCGTGGTC